>CM033472.1:141508531-142108531 GCA_019447015.1 Hymenochirus boettgeri
GTCACCTACCCCTCCATTAGGGAGCTCCACGTCAGCGGCCTTTCATCAATCCGTAAAACATAGCAAATAACAGGCTTCAAGCTTTAGGGTTTTAAAACTTTACCTTATTTGTAAGCAATTCTGATTGGATTCATTAAAATTATTTTAGAAAGAATCGATTGGTATACTAACCAATAAGATTTTTTTTCAATCAGAATTGATTACAATCAGATTGGTCTGAGGTCCCAGAGCCATTTACAGTAAGTTACTGTATAATTTTTTGCAAATTTTCAAAAAATTCCTTGGAAACTCTAAAATTCGAAAATTCTCGAATTTTCAAAAAATAACGAAACCGGCTTGAAAATAGAATGTGGAAGCTCAAAAAAAGGTGCAACCGTGGGAAAGTTTGTTTTTTTTAGTTCTGTGTATATGTACGTGTTTCCCAGACCATTTCCCAGGTCCCACAGCCATGTACAGTAAGTTACCATTGCTGTTTTACCTTATATTTAGGCGGATCTGTGCGGATTTTTTTCTCCCATTGACTTTAATGGGTTTTTACGGGATTTTCGAATTTTCAAATTTTTCCGAAAATCCACGAATCCACAGGCGGAACGGATTTTAGCAGTTCAGCCATCTCTAATCAACAGGAGTAAATAGTTTGAAAAGTTTGGATTAATTACAGTTAAATGACAATGGCAACTTACTGTAAATGACTGTGGTACCTAGGTAACTAGAAATGGTCTGGGGAACACGTACATTTCACCAAATCTTGTTTAAACACTTCTTTACCCAAGTGTTTCCCCCACGATCTGGCAATTGTCGTGTTTCCGCACGTTACATTGGAGGGATGGTTACAACCCAAAAAATTAAGCTGCTATAAATGCTTAGGCTGCCAAACGTGCAGAACTATGATAACTGGCAGTGAGTTTCCTCATCCCCTGATGGGTAAGAGATAATATCAAATATAGATAATCATGTTTCAGCAAAAACATTAATCACATGCCCCTGTGGAAAATATTACGTGGTAAGACCTCCACTACAATCAGGGAAGAATACCAACCACTGAGCGTCTGTGAGGATGCCTTAAAGGGAGGCTCAACAGAACTGGATACAAAATCCTGGTTGGGGAACTTTCGGTTGCAAGACATTTTAAGAAGCTAAACATGACCCTACAACCCTCAAATGGATGTCCAGATTCCACGGAAGTCATAGGGGATATGGAGTAAGAATTCCTAAAAAAGAGCATATTGGATTAAGATACTGGGGACTTTATCACCCAGAGGACTCTATGAACAATTATTGTTAGCATGCTTCGTATAATTGGGTTATGCAGCTCAATCTCCCATATAGGTTACCAGTTCTCCTAAAGATTAATTCATCTCCTTATATAGGAGTGTAGTATTTAGTGCCTTAGCTTTTAATGTTAATTTCCCTTTTCCTTTTCTCCTAAATTCCAACCTCGATATATGCTCCTGAGGTTAGAGGGATATGATAAGAGACTTGCCCCCCATTTTCAGAG
The DNA here is from genome assembly GCA_019447015.1 of Hymenochirus boettgeri. Taxonomy (NCBI): domain Eukaryota; kingdom Metazoa; phylum Chordata; class Amphibia; order Anura; family Pipidae; genus Hymenochirus; species Hymenochirus boettgeri. The sequence continues at coordinate 141,510,030 of CM033472.1, forward strand.
ATGTTTCCGAGTGTTTGTCTAGGAATTAGATAGATCAACTACTTTTATGTATTTTAGAAGTAAATTAACCATTTGTTTGATTCACTCAATGCTGATACTGCTGTATCAATTAGTTTTAAGTATCTAATGTTGCACTTGGATTCAGAAGTTCTTGACGGGTGTTTCTGCACGCTGTTTAGTGGGTTAGTAATTGAGAGGTTATTCACTTGGTGAAAGTTGTGAAGCATTGTTGGGGATTATCTGAGGGAATGTATTTCTTACCTGTATGTGTGATGTCCTGATGACGGCCACCAAGATGGGTGAAATGCGTCAACTACTGGCATGGTTCCTATTTTAATAAATATATATTTTTTAAATTAAGTAAATTGTGAGTGCTCGCCTCCGGAGGTGATTATGTGTATGTTGGCTACCTTTAAAAAAACAGGCAACATATCGGCCCTGAATTCTGGGCCTTGTCAAGCCAAATCCGAAACGTTGCCTGTGTTTTGATGTCGCCATTTATATGCATTGTTGGAAATAAATCCTACATGTACACTGGACTGATTTACTCTTATCTAATTATCTGCTAGTGCAGTAGCACCGGGGTACATACTTTTTAATCTACTAAACTTATCTATAAGGGAGAGTGTTCACACTCTGGATATTATATATTATATATATATTCAGTATATATTTAATATAAATTCAGTCCACGATATAGACAAAAAAAAGAGCGATTCTTGCAAATTGTGTCTTCTCATTGCTTATTTTTAATGTATGTTTATGTTTGCAAATAAAGCAATATTTAAGAGAAAAAGACTAAAAAAAAATATGGTATTGATCATCTACATATCAATGGTTAAAGGACAAAGAGCACTGAGTTTTGGGGCAGAAAAGATAACTACAAACAATAAGGTTTATGTGAAAGATAGAAATGCAAAAAAATGTAATAAAATCTGAAAAGGCATATAAACCTTTCTCAGTTGCGTTAACTGCCAATACTTCGGTTAGCGGGACTTAACTACAGTAAAGAGAATATACCACTCCATGCACTCCCTGTTTGTGTCTTCCTGTTCTGAGTCTCAGATATATTGAGATGGTTGACAAATGGTTAATTTGTAAATAATACAGGACCCAACTAAGAAAAACTCTAGTACAATGGAGACACAGGCAGCAAATTGATAATCAGTGAGGCAAAAATTGGTTGTCATTCTCTGAGCTGTAAGCAGACTGAATAACAATAAAGTGCCCTACATACAGAACAGGTGTGTTCAATTCCCCACAGGCAGTTCTGTTAAAGTAAACCTAATTAAGTCCTTTATTACATGGGTAATTTTACTGCTTAGACAGATTGCATAAAATATTATATTTTCCATAATATAAGCATAAGCTTATGAAAATACATTATGTTGGCAAGTTTATATACGTTTTAAGTTTTTATTTATTTTGTCAATTTTTTTGGTTTCACTTCTCTAACAAGGACTTTTCATTGTTATATTCATTGTCATATATATGTAATTTGCATCTATGTTCAGTGAATCACACAAAAAATTTGACTTAAAGGGACACTAAACTGATATATGAAGTACAATAAATCTGTATCTATTATCACAGGGAGGTGAGATTGATTATTCCCACCTCCGTGTGATAATAGAATGCCCGGGTAACAGAGATAAACTTACCTCCACTTGCGTATTCTCCCCAGTAGAAGGAGCTGTATCCTGACTGAGCTCTTATCTTTTGCTCATGTGCGCCAATGATAAAGATAAGAGCGCAATCGGGAGAGCGCGCCGGGCAGCCACAAGTTGGTAAGTTTACCTCTGTTACCCGGGTATTCTATTATTCACAGGGAGGTGAAATAATTAAACTCACCTCCCAGTGAAAAATAGAATAATTCGATAATCCTCAAAAACTCAAATATCCTCGAAAATTCAAAAATTCTGACTTTCTTCAAACTCGTAAAATCAGATTTGAACTTGGGCTTGAGTTCTAGTCCATCTCTATTCCTGTTATCATACTCATTCCTTTTATCATACTAATTTCTGCTACCGTACCCATTCCTGTTATACTCATTCCTGTTATAGTGCTATTCCTGCTATCGTACTATTTCTGTAATCATACCCATTCCTGTAAAATAGTGTATATATATATATATATAATATATATATATATAAATATATCCTTCCTTTATATAAAATTATTTTCCATTTTGTGGAGATTGCATTGAGTTTTTAGACTGTACTATGTAGGTGGGGGTAGGCACTAAAATATATACATGGTTACAGTGTATATTGTAATGTAAAGGTATAACATGAATAGTTATTAATTATTGTACAAAATAAAGATATATAAGTGTGTAACAGTGTGTAAATGCATAATGAATATGTATAGTATTTGAGGTTGAATAAAGACATACGACGCCATCCAGTCCAACCCATCTAGCAATCCTCATTTCCTGTTGATCCAGAGGAAGGCAAAAAAAACCCCACCAAATTTATGAGGGGGAAAAATTCCTTCCTGACTCCAAGTGGCAATCGGAAATTTCCCTCAACTCTACTTTATGTATCAATACCAGTAACTTGTAACATTCCTTGTTTGCAGAAACTCATCTAGATTTTTTTTGAAACGCTCCTCTATTTTCTGTATAGGAGCGCTAAAGTTTGGGAACATGAATTTGAACTTGTGTGTTCAAGTTTGGGTCTAGTCCATCTCTAGTCATGAACTTCCTACTGTGCTTCTTCAGAAATCCCCCCCCCTTAACAATCCTGCACTTGCCCCTGGATTTAGAGCATTCCAATGGGCAAAAGGCACGTACAGCGCTAGAAGTGCACTATAATGGGGCTACATAGCACTGGCTGGCGCATCATTTTGACATCCATATCACTGTCTTGGTCTTCCAGAATTGGTTTGTTAATTAACGAACGTTCAGCGTTAATTTACTGTTGTGGTTGTACATTATTGATAATGCACTGTATCGCTAAACTGCAATACCGTGTGTTTTTAAATAGGGCCAGTAGACCTCTAAAAGGCCTAACACTAAATTTGGCCAAAAACCTTATAGGGGGGGGGAGTTAGTCCTCAAAAGGACTTTTGGGTCCCAAATTGTGTGAATACAGGAGTGGTTAACAACAAGTGCTAATCCACCACACTAAAATTCACACACAGTAAGCTTCAAAAGCATGGAAAAAACTTTATAACTCCTACACTGTCAGGTCTCCACTAAACTCACTTTAACACACTGACAAAGAGGCACATGTTTAGCTGCCTTTTATACCCAGGGGGTTGGCACAGGTAAAAACAGCTGCCATTGATGAATTTGATACATGAAAATCTTCGAAAATGTTCAAAGGTGGGTTCGGAAAATCCGCGGATTGGCAGATCTCGGAGATCTGCCATGGAACAAGGTTTGGTTTCACAATCCGGTCCATCTCTAGTTAGTATGCAAATCAGAATTGGTTACAATAAGATTAGAATCTAATTTTAACCAATTCTGAAGGGAAAAGAATGTGATTGGTTGGTATACCAATCAGATTCTTTCTGAAAATTCTGATTGTAACTAATCAGAATAGGATTCTTTTAAAAAGTTCCCCAGACCATTTCCCAGGGCCCTTTACAGCATGTTACTGTATAATTTTTGCCAAATTTTCGAAAATTCTATAAAAATTAGAATTTTTTAGAATATTCGAAATTTCTTGAATTTTCGAAATTTCCTGATTTTTCAAAAATTTTCGAACGCAGTTCGGAAAAAATTTGGAAAGCGAAATTCCTGAAAAATCCGCGAGATCCGATTTCGGATCCGCGAACTGCCCATCTCTACTGTTGATTTAAATGGGTTCATTTCCGAATTTCTGAACTTCCAAACTTTTACTGGAGTTCAGAAACGAACCAGACTTCAAGAAGTATACTTTGTGTACAGTATAGAAAAAAGATACCCTTGGTGCATCCATTCTCAGATATTTCCCAACCTTTTCTGTTATCCAGCCTATATTTATTGCTTGAAGTATTTTAGTGTCTAGAGAGGACTTCTCTGTGAGAAGAGCAGATTTACAATGTTTGATCTCCAAACTGGTTTAGAATTTCCTGATTCTTTCTAATTCTAATTACCATATTGGGAGGTACGTATTTACTCTTCGGACCATAAACGGAGAAGTAATTCTCCATAATAATAATTGAAGTAAAAAAAGTTAGAAGTTAGGACCTTCTAGACTGGGGTTACCTTGACGTGGTTGGAAGGCTTTTCATTCATGTGATCACAGTAATGTATACTAAAATCCCTTTGTTTATAAAGTATGCCAGTGTGCAGATAATATGACATTGTATGGGGCCTAGGAATGTGCATTATCTTTTCTATGTTTTTGTGTATATATATATATATATATATATATATATATATATATATATATTTATATATATACAAAAGAACCACAGGTCTTCTTAGCGTGAATGATATTTATTAATACATCAATACAACAAGTGCAGGCAACGTTCCGGTACCTTCCTAGCTCTCTTTATCAAGGGACTTATTATAATCATGCAGACATATTTTTACCATCCCCTGAATAATAAATATTTAGAAAGCTAAACCTGACCTACTTTACCTTGTGTAACCTTATGATTACACAAGGTATAATACCTAGGGGGAGATGTGTGTGGTAAATGAAAAAACAAAAGTAAAAGCCCCACTACCCGATCTAATTTTAGAATAGCATGGATTTTACTCTTTACTTTCCACAATTTAATTTTTTTCCAATACTTTAGTACCATAGAACAAATCTACCATATTTTCACAAAAATAATTTGCAGTCTGGGTTTTTTTGAGTAATTGCTTGAACTATGCTTTACATATTTTAACAGCAACAACAGTATATAATGTTTTACACAGCAAGACCAAAAATGGCGCTGCCATAAAACAATTTTTGACACACAAAGTTCTAAATTCAAAATAATGAAAATGATTGTTAAGCTATGGCAATCATATATATCTATATTAGCATCATGTTTGTGAGAAATAATATTGTTGCTTTTAAAATATCTACTACATCTGACCAATAAAATACCTGAAGCAATGGCTGGGATCTTTTAGCTGTTTATTAAAAATACAGTTAAAGTTTCTGTGAATCTTTGGGGAATTCTATGTATCAGCAATCAACATTCCTTGCTGCAAGCTTCCTGACTGACTCAGAATGCACTAGAGAGATGAATCGGTTACTGCCTTCCAGTGATATGTGTGATATGTGATTGTGATAGGTTAGACATTAATAAGCTGTTAAAAAATTCTCATGTCCTTCTATCTTCTTAGTCAGTGAGCTTTATGATTGTATTTTTAATTGAACAGTATCCAGAGTTCTACTGTTATTAGTAAATTGTCTTTTTAAAGTGATATCTTTTTTTTATCATTATGTTTTTTAAATTATTATAATAGCTAGGATACATCAATTCTCTTTAATGCATTTTCTATTAAAGATTTGTAAGCATATTTGTGTATTGACTAATTGAAGTATAATGAACAAATTAGTTTAAATCTGCAATAGAAAGATGTTGATTTCCAAAGTTCATACTTATGTGGAAAGTAGTTAATGTTGGGGAATGCATATTATTAACAATGATCTACAAATCCTTTAGCTGAGTGTTTTACTAAGTTTTGTCTCACATGTGAAGATAATAGTTTTTCATGTGATGTCATGGCCAATAGCTGACAGCCACGACCAGGAAGAGCATCACTGCTGCTGTGCTTGCTCTGAACCAGCTTGCAACAGCAGCAGGAGGAGGCACCCAGGCGACCAGGGACTGGGTCTTGTAAGAATCTTCAGAGGCATCTTTGTAAAATAAAAAATGGGGTTTGGACTTGCCAATTTAGCCTAGCATACACGGTTAGATTTTTATACTCTATTGATCATTTTATTCAATTCTCCTGAATTGAGAGATGAATTAGAGCTGTTGCTTCCTTAACCACTTGTTATCTTAGATGTGCCAACCTACAACCAAGCTGAAAAGCCACTCCAATATTGCTAAATGTCTGTGGTGAAAAAGCAATAAGAAAAAGATTTTCAAAAACTCAAATCAAGTGTGCTTTATCTGAAGCCAAGAAAACCTATATTCCTTTACATCTGCTCTAACTTTGTTTTTAACCTGACATTTTTACTGGCATTTTTTCCTTCCACAATTAAACACTTAAAAACCCTCTCTGGCTACATCACCTCTATCCAGCTACCAACTAGGGATGGCCGGTTCGCGTATCCGAACCCGGATCCACCGCGGATGTATCACGTTCGCGAACGGCGGATTTTTCCGGATTTTCGAAAATGTACAAAATTACGAGGATTTCATGTATTTTCGAAAATGTGTGAAAATACGTATTTTCGAAAATTTTCGAAATTACGAGGATTTCTCGTATTTTCAAGGATTTTTTTCATTTTAATGGGTCCGCTCGCGGATTTTCGAATTTTCTCGAAAATTCGCGGATCCTCGAGTGGACCGGATTTTGCGAAGTTCGGACATCTCTACTACCAACCTGTCTCTCTGCCATTTTGCATCTAAACCAAGGGAAAGACATATCTATGCAGAACTCATTTATCTTCTTTCGGTCAACTCTCTACTTGAACACTTATAGTCTCACTACCGCCCTAAACACTTCACAGAAATTTTCCTCACTGGAGTGACTAATGATCTAGTTAATGCCAAATCCAAAGGCTTCTACTTTACTTATTCTCCTTGACCTGTTGTCAGCTATTAAAGGACAACTATACTGTAAAAATGTACTTTTAAAAATGAAAAGCAGCTGGGCAAGGAGATAGGATTGATTATTCCCACTTCCCAATATTGTTTTGTTGAGGAGCTACAGCACGTACAGTTTTAATCTGCCAGATTATGGCCCTGGACCATTCTATATTAAAGATAGTGCTGAAGCATTCAGGAAAACTGGCAGTAGCAATTTTCTTTGTCCTGCTGCTCCTCATAGAAAGGATATTAGGAGGATAAAAGGTACTTTTTATTTCAACTGTTTTCAAAAAACTTAATACGCACTATAGTTTCCCTTTAAAGGGTCACTGTACTCACTCAAACACAATATAAAGAAAGGATGGACCAGGACTCAATCCCGTAAAAACATAAAAGCCTTTATTGCTGACCATTAAAAACATGCTGCATGGAGGAAGACCCTGACGCGCTTCATCAGAGGAGTTGGTTTATATTGTGCTTTAATTTTGTGGATCATTCCAGACTATCCTGGGCCGACTCTCCTGTGCAACTACTCGGTGGAAGAAACGGAGGTAACTCACACATATTGACTGTCTTGTCACTCGCTCAAACAACTTAACATTTTCTGAAACAACAATTTGAGAGAAGTTAAATGGTGGTACATATTTATCTGTGCTTGCTTTGTCATTAAATTATTAATGTTTAGGGAGTGCTCCTAATGGCCCCCACCTCACTCACTGGAAATGCTATAAGCCTCATTTTTAGTGCTGTTCAGTGGAAAACAAGTGTTTCTGATGGACAAGTTAATTTTTACACAATCTCCTATCCCCCAGAAAATCCATTTCTGTATTTTATAGTGTAACTGTGCACATGCCTGCATTAGTAAATGAGGCTTAGTTCCCCTTGAAATGAAAGGCCCACTGATCTTTTATGTACTTGACTGAATCCCCAGGATATAAACACAGGCCAACAGTAGTGTCACACATCATGCTACTATTAAAGACATAAATAGTGTTAGAATTCTGGATGCAGTAGAAAATAATCTTGTTTAGCAGACTTACTGAAGAAAAGCATCAAACAAGGTTCAAACTTAGAAATTTTGAACAAACACACAATACTATTTAATACTATTTTTTTAAAAAAACACCCACAAAATATTAATGTCCCACAAGTCCTAAATCGTGTCCAACCAACCCCCCCCCCCAAAGGGATGCAACTAGAAGAAAGGAAAAGCACTTCAATCCCAGGGATGGCTTTTTGGGTCCTCACCCTCTCACTGCTCCATTCCCTGCAGTGTATATGTACATTATAGAAAGAATTTTAAGGGGATGTCACACACTACTGTGCTGCTAGTGAGCCTTCATTGCAACATGTTTCGGACTACATGCAGTCCTTTGTCAATCAAGCAGCACAGTACTGTGTGGCAATCAAGGTTGAAAAAAATGCTAAAACAGTGATACTTGCCTTGTACGGCATTCTGTATATCAAAAATATAGTTGGGCCTTTGACACTTCAAGTCAGACCACCTTACTTGCAGTTAGAAAGTGATCTGCACAATCTGATATCTGAATATAATGCAATTCGCACAGCTTTATGTTGGGGGTGCCAAGCAGCATTCTGTCATTCCATTCTAGGCATCCTGACTAATAATTTCAACGATGAATTTTGGTAACATTCAAATTCAACCCAAACATACTATTGCTATTTATGCCTTAAATTTGATCTGAACTTAAAGATTTTTTTTATCCCATGGACTGTGAGTTTGTTTTAAAATTTTCGAATTGGAAAATTGGAAAACAAAACGAAACTTGCGGATTTCGAACATCTCCAATCATTATATGTTGTTTTACCTAAATATGTTGTTCACAAGGCTCTGTGATACGAAATTGTTTTAGGAATCTCACATTTCTTTTTCATATTGTGTAAAAAAACTCATTGCTATCCAAAGCCTCTATCATTAATGTAATATCGACACACCATAACGTTTTTGAAAGCAAATATAGTAAATACGGGGGAGGGGGGAATTAGTAGATACGTCAATTTTCTTCTTCTACTTCTATTAAAAAAAAATACAAACACTCCTATGTTCTACATTTAAGTATTGATTTAGGAGAATGACAGTTGATTTATTCAATGAACGTTTCTCAGGGGCATCTACCAACTACCAAATCTGGTAGTTAAATGTTTCTCCCGGTCTGGCATTGTTTGCCACAGCTAAGTCTGTTATCTACTAGAACCACCAAATAATTTCCCATTAGAGATTCACTTAACATGGAGTTATTTATGGTGTTAACAAAGATTGTTAAACCTAATGCATCACCTTACATTTATCAACAATGAATCTCATCCGTCATTCTGCTGCCCATTTTTGACAAGTTATCTAGATCTGCTTGCAGCAATTGCAAATAAACAGATAAGAAGGGCACTAAGTGTAAAAAGTCAACCTTGTAGTCAGGAGAGGTGCTAACTTCCCAGTCACAAAATAAAGTTGCTGTTACTCACTCCGTTTCTTTGTGGGTCTTGTCTACTCCACCTCGTCCCTTGTGGTCATCATATGTATAAAATAAAAAAAATTGAGGTGCTAACTTCCCCCCAAACATTGGCCGCCCAAATTACTGTAGCTGGATTTCCCTACTCAATTCCTTCTGAGAGACTGTCACTGCTGTTATGGATGTTTCTTTATAGTGGGACTGCTTTAGTAATTGGTAAGAGGTGCATGCTGTACCAAGTGGGGTGGGCAGGGATGTATAAGTATGTAACCAATGAAATACCGATTGGAAGGACAGATTTTCAGTGAATGTGCAGTATGTGGCGCCAGTGTTCTCCCCAGAAATTGTTTCAAGCCCAGTGGGGCGGAACAGGGCAATTTGGTGAGATCTGACTCGTTCGGTGCCCGCAGACTTTCCAAGAGTATTGCCATTAACTTTCAGTGCCAGCAGAGTGTGTGGAAGGAAGAAAGAGCGGGAACATGGGTTTCTTATGTCTGTTAGTCACAGAGGCAGCAGTTAAAAAGTCTGCAGCAGCTTTTGCCATTTTACAACTCTGCTCTACTCAATTATTTTAGGCTACATTCACATTAGGCATTTTTTAATACAGCAAAACATTGCAATAAATCGCAAGTGTGTTAATGCAAAGGTACCTCTGTGCGTTAATGAACTCTTGGTGAATAAATGCATAGTGTTCTTTCTTAGATCTTTCTTTGTTGGATGTTGTCGACATAATGTCTTCACTACCAGTAAACAGTTCTAAAGTTTGTTATTCTTTCAATTACAGAGAGCTAGTAGAGAAAGGCAGTGGAAATATTTGTTGACAAATGATTGTGACTATCACGAAAGCTAACCCTCTTTTGTGGGGTTTGTTGTCTTTTTTGAGCTAGATTTAAAAATATTATTCTGATGAGTTAGATTTTCTTCTAATAACTGGGTGGGGGGGTAGCACCAACATAGCCAATTTTGTCTTTAAATTTTGACTGTATAGTTATCAACTTCTGTTTATCTTAATCAATTATTAATCTCATGAGTTTCAAAGAGTAATTAGTTGAAACAGAATTCCATTTTTCCATGAATTCCTTTACTAGCTATAGAGAATTTTTAAATTCTCAATCTATCAGGAATTAACTATTAGCCGGTGTTAAAATCATGCGCTAAAAGTATCTCAAATGCACTATTAAATCACAAGCGTGTCAGGTGCATCTGTCCCTTCTACAGCATTAAAGTCGGGCTTACCGATAACAAACTAGTTAGCGGGACTTTAACTCCATATTATTGCCCAGTGGCTTTGGGTACATGAGCCACTTCCTGTTTTCATCCATGTGACTAACTTGTTGTCATGTGACCAGCCTCTGCCTACATTATTAGGCTCCACATCTCAACTGTCATTTCCCCCCAGGTACTTCCTGGGGGGAAAGTCTTAACTGACATGCTTCTCTCAGTTAAGGATCGTCCGGATTTTGGGACTTCGAAGCACATTTTCGATTATTAATGAATGTTCGAGGCTATTTTCCTCAAACGTAGCCTCAAACGTTAGATAATCCTCAAAAATACGATCAGAAACTCAAAAGTAGTCTCCAATCGTATTTTCAAGGGTTATTGAACGTTCAAGGCTATTTTTGAAGGACTTTCCCGAGATTCGGGAATCCGAAAATGGAACAAAACTGCTGAGTTTCACCCGTCTCTACTAGACAGGAGTCCAGAAAGGACAGGTTGTGAACTTCTTCCTGACCAGCACTTCTATGCCTAGATTATGTCACAGAACTATTGGATAATATGTAGAAACACTAAAGCAAAAGAACTGTCTGCTAAACTGAAACTGATAAAATCATATATTAAACCATGCCAGTAAATGGAAAAAAAAATGTAAATATAGTTAATTTAGCTGATTTATCACAAAGCATGTATTCCTTCAAGGAAATGCTCGTTACTCACAAGGATATAAAAAAAACATAATTAAAAAATTAAAAAACATATTGATATGTGAGTGTGACAGTGAATTTACAGTTGTCGCACTTACAAATACTCAATACAGGCACACGCTCCTCCAGACAGTCTTATTGCAGCGGTGCACGTCAACAACATCTGTACTTATTTAGTCAGCACACGCATTCAGTACAAACATTGTATCTTTATTCCATCCCACTTGGGTTAAAAAGGGCTTCAGGCCTAGTCAGCTCTTAGTGGCTGTAGACACACAGACAGGATACAATGCTTTGGGTCAAATTACCCTTTTTCATATAAAGATACAATGTTTTTACTTAACCCATGTGCTGTCTCAATTTGTACCACTTGAAAGAGGGCCTGGTGTATATGGATAATCTTATTGTAAATGTTCATTGCATTACCCTCCACTCATCGCAGATCCAGCTCCTGTACAGACCCCCCATGCATATTGCTTTCTCTCGCCTTAAACCATTCTCTCTTGTGGCTCCCATCCTCTGGAATTCAAGTCCCCTCTCTTTACATCAAGAAACCTCAATTAGCAGGTTTAAATCTTTCATCCTACCTGTCTGGTAACCAGCACAGTATATGATTGTTTTATTTGCACTTCATGCGTCTCACTCCAGCACTTATACCCATTCCATTGTATATGTGTGTTACCCACCTAACTAGATTGTAAGCTCTACAGGGCAGGGACCTCCTTACCTCTTGAGGCAAAGCTCTAGCACTTCTATTTATATAATTTATATATTTATGTACTGAACTATTTATGTATTTATCCCCCTTGTATGGCTTCATTGTATTTTGTTATTGTACAGCACTGCGTCCCCAAGTAGCACTTTATAAATAAACTATACATAGATACATATAACTAAGAAGACTTCCATGTTGTTGCCAGCACAATACACAACACATGTAGTCTTTATCGAACCTTGTGAGCATATGTACTTATTTACCATACCCCTGACCCCACTATTCACTGTGTTTATGCACATTTTCTATACAGATATCTCCACACCAATATGGAATCCCTGATAAGACTTTGAATGCTGCTTTTTACCATGCAGTTTATTTACTAATGTGAATTGCTTACAGCCTTCCTGGTAAAATACACATTTTTTATGTGTTTTTTAATTCTGGCTCTAGAAAAACATAAAGCTTGTAAATGTAGGTTTTATCTCCTCATGTTCAGTGGGGGCTCATTAGACAAAAGTAGAAACCCATGGTCCATGATCCTTAAATGTACATGTTTTTTTTCTAATATATTCATAGCAAAAGATAAAGATTCTACATTTACCTGTTAAAAATAATGATTGCTTTGCCGTATTAGTCCAATATATGTAGTAAAAAGTAGAGTACTGTGATACTTTTAATGGACTAACAGTTTATTTTAGTAAAAGTTAAAAATATTTAAAAAAAAAAAAGTCCAGAATATACTGAGGAATGAGAGGGGGTAATAAAATAGAGAGATAACAGCAGTATGCTGCTGTTATCTCTCTATTTTATTACCCCCTCATTCCTCAGTATATTCTGGACTTTTTTTTGGGGGGGGGTTGTTATTATCTTGTTATCTTATGTAATTAGCTTTTTACTTTCTGTTAAACATTGTTTCAATCGGTACTGCTCTGACCTGAGGAAGAGGGTTGATCCCTCGAAAGCTTGTCTACTAAAATAAACTGTTAGTCCATTAAAAGTATTACAGTACTTTTTACTACATTTACCTGAGCTCCCCATAGTAACTCTACTGGGATAGTGATATGAAGCTTTGATTTTAGCAAGACAGTACACAAGGTTGCAGGTTCAATTCCTACTTTAATTTTTTTACTGAAATGTTAATATTCTGTTTCTTACCTTCATGCTATCTACAAAATTAAATTAATTCAACAGGCATTAAGGGCTCAACCCCACACAGTAATAAACAAACAAGTACTATGTTCTTACTTATATGGCTAAGTGGTTAGTGCGGATCCTTACTTCACCTATCTACAAAATACACTGCAGAGAGCGTAAAAACATGTTTACACAAAAACTGCATTGAAAACACTGTGCTGTTATTTTATTGTCTGTCAGCATCTGTTTTGATACTCACATGTGGGTTTTGAACCTTACATAGCCTGCTTACAGAGCCTTTGTCTCGGCTTGGAGCAATTTTCTTTTAAAAAGGTTATTCTGTTTTAAAGGGGTGTGTTAGAAACAAAAGTGTTTATTAACTGTGATTTGAAGTCTGAGTGAATGTACTAATATAGCACTATTTTATTTCTGGGAGTGTGGGGATTGTTTAAGAAAACTTTAGGCACAAGGCAACTGCATTGTTACCTGTAGGGTGGGATCTGGTAAGAGACAAAAGAATGGCATTTTTTTCCCTCTCTGATTGGATGGGGGTGTAGCTAATTGGTTTATATTGCCTGAGCACTGTAGTGTCTTTGGTTTTGAACCTAACATATAAGTCCTGCTTACAGGACTAAAGGGGTTATTCTGTTTTAAAAGCGTTTGTCTGTTTTTAAGGGGTGCATTAAGAAAGAAAAGCCTTTAGAACAAGAAAGGGTTTAAGAACAAGATTACTGTTTCTGTTGTTGTGTATTGCTTTTTCTGTTGTTGTGTATTGCTGTTGCTGTGTATTGGTGTTTAGTATGGACAGTTTTGTTGCAATGTGCATCCTGCCACACGTATGGGATCTTGGAGCAGCTGCTCCAGGGGACCTATGTATATGTCAGATGTGAGTGGGTTGCCCATTTAGAATCTGAGGTGCAGAATCTAAAGGGGAAACTTGCAGCATTGCAGGGCTTGGCAAACCTGGGGGAAATGGCAGGGGCCAGTAAACTGGAGAGTGAAAATGGGGTAGATAAAGAAGGATAGATTTGTAAGGGTCACCAGGGAATTTAGGAGACGGACGGGTAGAGTTTCTTTTTACCTCCTAGTCGATCCCAACAGATTTGCCATTTTAGGTGAAGATGTGGAGGACGATGGCTCAGAAGAAGCATGTATGGAGCAGGTCATTCCCTTGAGCACTCAGGGGAAAACCATTTCTAATACAAAGGAGGGATAACTGGGTGCTAGGAAGGATAGGCTGGTGGTAGTGATAGGGGACTCCATTATTAGAAAGGTAGATATGGTAATCTGCTGCCAAGACCCTACATGCCTAACAGTTGCCTGCCTGGTGCTAGAGTTTGACATGTGGTGGATCATGTAGACAGATTATTGGGTGGGGCTGGGAGTGACCCAGCGGTCTTGGTTCACAATGGTGCCAAGTTAGAGGAGGAGACGAGATCCTTAAAAATGATTTCCAAGAGTTAGGAGCAAAGTTAAAAGTAAGGTGTTTTTAGAAAAAATACTGCAGCCACGTGCTACGCTAGGGAGGCAACAGGAGCTTAGGAGTGTTAATGCATTTTAATTAATTAAGAGGGTGGTATAAGGAGATGGGGTTTGCATTTCTGTGCTGACTTTTCTGTTGGCAACAGACTCTTTAGTAGAGATGGACTGCACATCAATAATGATGGCGCAGCTGATTAGGGGGAGAAGATGGATAGATTAAACTAGGTATGGGGGCAGCATTTGAGGACTACACAGGGGTAGATAGAGAGGTTAGGGATCAGGGGGCTAATAAGATAATGGAGGGAGGAGATGGGGAGAGGGGGAGCATAGAGGATAAGAAGGTCTGTATATCCAAGTATGGAAGTAAATTGAACGATAATCTAAAATGTTAAAGTCTGGCTAAAAAAACTGTGGAACTAGAAACAGTAGTTTATGATATGATCAGTATAGCAGAAACATGGCTAAATTATTCACATGGCTGGACAGTAAATATTGAAGGATACTCCTTATTTAGACATAGCAAAGTTAAAGGAGAAGTTCAGTACAAATACATATGCTTTTCAGAAAAAAGAGCAGTATTTTTTCATCCCAATGACCTAACCTTCCAATTCAGCATTTTGTCTGTGTCTAAATAAATGTAAATACTGACTTCCTGTTTGCAGGACCCCTAGTAGAGACTGTTATGGTCTTGCCCTTGATCCAGCGCCTGGGTTGATTCAGTTGCTCAGTAGAGATCTGAGCATCTTTGACCCATCTAACAGCCAATCAGTAGAAATTACTGTTAGGAACATTCAAAGAATGTGGTGAATCCTGGGAAGAAGAAGGACCATTATAACCTGAAATGTCAGCTTACTAATGTCAACAGCAGGGAACAGCAAAGTTCAAAGAAATCAACTGATTATTCAAAATGGTAGAGAATATGTAGAATAACTAAGTATGCATTACACAAACTAACAATTTAACGAATATTGATAATTTCCCCTGAACTGTCCCTTTAATAAGAAAGGAGGAGGCGTATGTATGTATGTTCAACAAGAATTAAAGCCAAATTTAAAAGATGAGATAGATGGGGGTATAAATGATATGGCACAAACAATATGGCCTGGTGTATGTTATTAGTCACCAAATGCCAGTGAGAATGTAGAAATAAATCTCCATATGCAGTTGACGTATGCTGCCGGTATGAGGCATGTTTTGGTTATGGGGGATTTCAATTATCCTAACATAGATTGGAGTAAAGGAACTGCCAGCACCTCAAAAGGTATCAAGTTCTTAATTTTTCTAAATGAGCATTTTCTTTCATAGATGGTAATAGTTCCTACTAGACAAGATGTGTTTTTGGATCTGGTGATACAGTACAAGCCTTGGATTGAAATATCTGGGCTGAAGGAATACTCAGGGATCTGGAGCGTTACACAGAATACTTGTTAACATATTTAATATTACATTTTAAATTATTGTAATATCAATTTATATCAGCATAATGACTTTTTCACTGTACATTTAAAAAAAATATCGTACTCAGGTATTGTCATAAAATGACCCACTCTTATTAAGTTAGAATCTAGGTTGTTTAGTGCATTAATGCAGTACTGTACATGAGAAAGCACATTAATTCTACAAAGATCTTTCTAAAAATGATTACAGACTTTCTCAGAAAATACAAATTTCTGTATATAAATGTACAGCTGAAGAGGGATTTATTTAAAGCTAGTCTCAATTGACTTCTGATCCTAGTCCTTATTTAGGTCAAAACTGTCTCTGTTAGTAATAATTATTATGAAAATAATGTTTGTAGCACAATTTATACCAAAGTAACCTATTTTTGGGGGGATATATAAAAAATCTAGAACAATAAACCCTTTTTTTGGTATTCAAAACAGTACTACACAGGTTAGAGACAGATTATAATATTTTTGTAATGATAATAATGTACTGATATACATCACCTTAAGTTAACAACTTTCCCTGTTTCCTTGGTGACAGGTTTAGCAGTTTCTAGTTTTCTATTATCTATTTTTAATTATACAACTACCGTATATACCCGAGTATAAGCCGACCCGAGTAAAAGCCGAGGTACCTATTTTTGCATGAAAAATTAGAAAACCATGATTGACTCGAGTATAAGCCAAGGGTTGAATTTATGACCACTACTACCTTCTGATTTTGTATTGTTTTGAGGCTTTATTTGCCCTTTAAATAGACAGCAGAATTCCCATACAGTAGTCCCATGTTGTAATAGCCAAATCCAGTATGGCTATTAATGTATGGGACTACTGTATGGGAATTCTGCTGTCCATTTAAAGGGCAACTAAAGCTTCAAAACAATACAGAATCAGAGGCAATATTTTTAACAATAGATACCATCCTCCTGATTCTGTATTGCTTTGAGGCAGTAGTTGCCCATTAAACGGACATTAATCCCATACAGTAACCCCCAATTTCTTGGCACTCCAGATGTTTGGAAACTACAACTCCCAGCATGCTTTGGTTGCTGGGAGTTGTATTTTCTAAACAGCTATAGTGGCAAGTTCAAAAAAAAATCCCCTTGCCCAACTCTGAGACCAATCATCAACATTTGCCGCCAGAACTACAACAACCAAAGGGACCAAATTGAAATCACAAACTTTTGATCATGTGAACGAACTACGAAAATTCAAACAAATGTTCAGGGACCAAAGAGGCATGGTATGAATCTCCCAGAGGACTGACACATATTTTGCTTTTAATTTCATTTTTTTTTATTTTAATTTTTCAATTAATTAGCAATTTAGGATATTTGCAGTAAACATACTTAAAAACAACACACTAGCAAATTTACATATGGTCAGATAAGTCATATCTCCCCTTTTTACAAAGCAGAGAAGTGCATTTGTGATCTACTCACATAAAAATCCCAGAGGTTTGATTTTATAGAACAAATTGTTCTGGTTCTTTAGCTTTGGCTTGTGATTAATGAAAACAAGTTACTTGTCATGGTTTCAATTAATTCATCTAGAGAACAAAGTTAACCTCAACAAATACAAAGTTCTTTCGAATGATCACTCTTACAAAAATAATTTATAATTCTAGCTGAGATTTAATTTACTTCCCAAAATCAGACTGTCCTGTTAGTTTAATTTAAGGGGTTTTTTTGGTAGCCCTGTCCAATATAGAAATGGTGCCCCCATTAACGGGTTTCCCTAATGAATTATAGTATGTGCAATTCTGGTGGAACATACCAGATTAAAAACAAACAGGGAAATGTAATAAAAGTTTTTATCATTAAAAATGCTGCAAAATAAGCATTATTTTTAATGATAAGAACTTTTATTTCATTGCCCTGATAGAGTTTTGGCAAAAGCTCTTAAATGTACAAATGGTGTTGCCAAACTGTTTGAACACATTTCCCTAATTTAATGCAACAGCAAAGCACAAAAGCAAAGGGTCCTGGTGGGCTGGTAATGCAGTTTAATTTGCCAAAGCTATAAAAACAATACAGAATTCAGGCGGACACTACAGCAAATGATTTTATATATTTTATTTCAATATTTCGGATATTAGTGGTTATTAACATTCCATGTATTTTTTTTATCGCATATTGCAGAATTTTCCAAATTTCCAAAGACCCCCTTGTACACTAACATTGTTGCAGTTTCATGAAAACATTTGATTTGATAAGTTCTTGTTTTTTGCATTGTTGTTGTAGTAGTTTTTTTTTTAGTAAGATAGATTTCAGTTTTTCCAGAAATGTGTAATCTCAATACCACAGGGTACTGGATCTGCTCTGTGTTTTATTCCTTCATTTTAGCAGGTGTTTGTATAAAACATCAACATTTTCCACTGTGCTTGGTAAAAAATATAATGCTATGTGTGTATAGAAACAGGGAGGCATACTGCACATTGTGAGCTTTTAATTGCAGATATTTCCAATGAAAATTATACAATTTCATCAACAACAGATTCTACATTTAGTGATATTAATGCAATATAATATCTTAATATACTAACATAACATAATATACTCAAACCCTTATGGGGGGCCATAGATGAATCTATTCAATGGGCTGATGGGCAATAATATCAACCGGCCAAAATATCACCCATCCTGTTAACAAAACTGGATTGGTACGATCAAGCTGGTTTTGTCTCCAGGGACCATTCACAGAGTGATAATTCTAACTAAACCTAAGTGTAGATTTTGTATTAAGGTGAACTTCTGAATGTGAGTTATTTTCTGTCCTTAAAATTTTAAATAGAGAATTTTTGGTTAATTGCACTGTTTACTGCCACAACAACATTGTGCTGAAAAAAATATATACTGAATTTACCAAAAAAATACATTTCACGGTGACACCATTATATATATTATTTTATTGTAAAAGGAAAGAATAGCCAGGCTGAATTCCCAAGACTGTAAAGGATAAAGCAACATACACTGCAGTCCATATGTAATAAATTATTACAACAGATATTTCTTTCCAAGACAGGAAATAAAGGGAACATTGAGCAAAAAAGTATAGGGTTTGAACTTTAGAGACAATTCTAGCTTCTAATATCAGCATGTTGTGCCTATAACAGCCTAGAGTACTATCAAGATTATTTAATAATAGTTCTTATTGTTAAAAATGGTGCCAATTTTGCCCCAATTAATTAGATGTTAGCTTTCAAATATTAAATAATATCTGATTGGTTGGGCAAAATTAACACCATTTTTAAGGATAGAAACTTTTATTGAATCTCCCTATTGCCTTCTTCCAAACATATAGGCAAAGTATATCCTAAAACTGAATCCAATGGCATTAGGGAGTGATTGATAATTTGAGAAAATTTAGGGGTTGATGCAATAAGAAGTGCACGCTATAAATTTGCAGAAACCAACCAGATGTTAGCTTTTTACTGGGTTACTGCATTTAGATAACTTTTGATTCGTTTCTACAGATTAATAGCACTTGCACCGTTTATTGCATTACCCCCTTAGTATTAGCAAGACCAGAGCTTAAATGAGTAGGAAACACATGACTTAAAGACAAACCCAGTAAACAGGCTGAGAACAAAGCAGGATAGCAATGTTAGAAACAAGCAAATGAACAGTGCAAGAGAGAGCACAATGACTATGGGCAGAGAACAGTCATCAGGTACAGAAGAATTTTGCCTAAAATTCTTCAGATTATTATTAAAAATATGTGGATTATTGTGTGGACACACATATAAATATACACTTTTAAATGGTATTTCTTCAGCAGTAATTTTTGAAATAAGTATAAGAAATAGCAAATCCTTTTCTTCCTTTCAGTCAATTGTTGAATCTTTACACAAAAAAAATTTTTCCCTGAGAAATAAAATGACAGATTTCCATAAAAAGCAATAGATCCCTTTTAAGAAAAGGCAAAAAGTAAGATCCTTTATTGTGACAGATAATGCAGAGGTTTGGATTATAACTGGCAGGTTTTAATGTCAGAACCATGCCATTATATTCATGTAATTTATACATTATATTACTAATATAAAATTGGACATGATCTCTAAAACTACATTTCATGTTCTATCCGCTATTTATAAGTCTTTCATCTTCTACAATTGTTATGACTCATCACATATATTAAGCCAAGACAAACTGTGTGGTATTTTTATTTGGACTTTTAAAGTTTAAATTGTAGAATGCATTTCTATATAAGAAGTCATCACTGCAAATACCATTAATAAGAATTTAGAACTTAAATAACACGTCCAAAAATGGTGACTTGTCAGCTATGTGCCTGCAACCCCAAATGCTATTTTTACCAGTTTATTACATGTATTTGTAACCAGATATTTATTAAGCTCCTTTCCTTTTTGGCAAAGGTATCTGCCTCCTTCCTCTGCTCAATGAGCTTTTTTAAGCATCAGCATGTGCCGAGGAGGCAACAGGGGAAACAGCAGTTATTTGTTTGCTGTGATGACAGCAGTCAAAGCCCTGGTTGACTAAATGGAGGGAGCAGAGATAACTCTGCCAAAATGTAGGGGATAATTGTGCTTAAATATCTAGTTACTAATACATCTAATAATGTGCTAAATATATCAGTTGAGGATGGGGGCAGATAAATCACAAGTGGCCAGTTTTTTTTAAGTGTGGACATGCCCTTTAAGCTTGTTCCATTAAAATATAAGGGAATTCGGAGACAACAAGTAACAGATGTAAACAACAATGTCTAATTAAATAACAAAGTTAATATTTTTTTCCCTTAATGTAAATAAAAATATGCATAATTTATTTTTTATGCAATCCTTTTAGGAAGATTTTGTTTCCATGACAATACAGCACAAAGTTTAAATATAGCAGTTTATATTTAAGTTTGTTTTCTACTACATGTAAGAAAAGACATGTTTCATTTAAACAATTAATAATGTGTAAAATAGAAAAACATATATACTAAAAAGCTAAAATCTTAAAAAAGACATGCACATTAAAGGGCAATTCCATTCTCATTTAAAATTTGTACATAGTTTAAGCACCCAACAGACTCCATGACCGTGATACATTTGCAATTCAAAGAGATTTACCATTCTCACTGCAAGGAAAAACCTTTTCAAAGCAGAAGACACAAATTGTCAAAAGTGCACTCAGTGTTTAAAGGGGAAGTTCAGAACAAATACATGTTCTTTTAAAAAGGGGCAGTATTTTTCCATCCTGATGACCTTAACCTGCCCATTCAGCATTTTGTCTGTGTAAAAATAAAACAAATAAAAATAAACAAAGGGGTTTTAGTATACATTACTGTGATCACATTAATTTATCATATGGCATGTTTATAAAGTATGCCAGTGTGCAGATAATATTATTGTATGGGGCCTAGGAATGTGCATTGATTATACTTTCTATGTTTGTATAAATGTTTGACCAGATCAGTAGCACTTCCGCTAAATGTAGTTGTAAATTAGCCTAATTGGAGTTCTTCCACAATTCTTGTATTGTATGCCCTCCCATATTAACATAAAGTTAAATATTGTTTCAGGAGATTCCCATTGTAATAGTTTTGCAGTAGATCAAGTAGATCAACAACTATCTAAACACTTTTAGCTACACAACAGTGCCATTCTTTCATGCATACCAATATCAATGGTGTTGGTGCAGTTCTTCGTAGAATTTTGCGATTTTAACAGATTTTCTGGAAAAACTTACAAAAATAAATTTTGTTAAAAACCATGCCAAAACCCAAAGTAATGAAAAATGCAAACAGAGACATGGCTACCAACTAACTCAAATGGGACGCATGCACAAGTGTAATTACATGAAAAGAAACAAAGTGCTTTGTAATTTGAACAGTCTATTCTTTTTCAAAGGAAACACCCAAGAAACTTGGAAATATACCCACAAACTACACATTTTTTGGAATCTACACACCTTCAGCTACGTAATGGTAGGTACCATGCTTTCATACATGAAGAATTCCATACACAATAATCCATAAAAAAATCTTTGCTTTTAAATTTGATGAAAAAATAAAATAACATTATTTAAAGTTGGAAATCCTACCTAAACCCACTTGACAAGTAAAAAACCTGCTAAATGTCAATCTCCCACATGTCATGATTCAATATGTCATATGTGTGGGTGCACAAAGAAACATGCCTACACACTAGCTCAAATTGGACACATGCACAAGTACAAGGGGAAAAAAATCAAAGTGCTCTGTAATTTGAACAGCCTACTCTTTGTTAAAGGAAACAGTCTCAAAACTTGGAAATACCCACCACAAATGAAAAACCCACTAAATGTCATTCTCCCACATATCCTGAATCAATCGGCATGCCATATGCATGGGTGCACACAGAGATATAGCCTCCAACTAACTCAAAAACGGACACATGCACTAGTGCAATTACAAGAAAAATCAAAGTGCTCTGTAATTTGAATAGCTTATTCTTTTTCAAAGCAAACAGCCCTAAAACTTGAAAATATCCCCCACAAATTATATATTTTTGGAATCTACACACCGTCAGCTACGTAACAGTGCCATGCTTGAAACATTCATGAAGAATTCCAGATGCAGTAATCCATGGGACTCCGTGCTTTAAGGTGATTTTGTGAAAAATAGAATAAGGTTTAAAGGTCGAAATCCTACCTATACCTATTTGGCAACTAAAGAAAACCACTAAATGTCAATCTCCCACATATCCTGAATCAATATGCCATATGTGTGCACGCACAAAGAAACATGGCCACAAACTAGCTTAAATGGGACACATGCACAAGTGCAATTACAAGAGAAAAAAATCATAGTGCTCTGTAATGTAAACAGCCTACTCTTTTTTAAAGGAAACAGTCCCAAAACTTGGAAATACCCCCAATGAACTGTATATTTTTGTAATCTGCACAATTCAGGTACGTAACTGTGCCATGCTTTCAAACATACAAGAAGAATTCCAGATGCAGTAATCCAGATTTAGAAGATTTTGTGAAAAATTAAAATATGATGAATCAAAGGCGGAAATCCTACCTAAACCCACTTGGCAATTAAAATATCCCACTAAATGTTAAAATCCCACATGTCCTGAATAGAGATGGGAACCCCTCAGTTCCGAAATCCGAATGTTCCATCCGAAACCAGGTGAATTGTTTGGATATCGGGACTTTGGAGCGTATTTTCGATGATTATCGAATGTTCAAGGCTATTTTCGATAATCCTCAAAAATAGCCGTGAACTTTCGATAATCCTCAAAATAACGATCGGTATCTTGGAAGTAGTATTAGAAAGTCCCAAAAGTATGTTCTGTTTCAGATTTTCGGCTCTTTGGGATTTTCCCCCGAGAAAAAAATTCGAAATGGAACGAAACTTACCAGTTTTGGCCATCTCTACTACTGAATCAAATGTTATTCCATTTGCATGGGTACACACAGAGAAATGGCCACCAACTAACTCAAATGGGACGTATGCAAAAGCAAGTACAATTACAAGAAAAATCTGAAATTACAAGAAAAAAGTGCTATTTAATTTGAACAGTCTATTCTTTTTCAAAGGAAACAGCCCCGAAACTTGGAATTGCCCCACACAAACTACATATTTTTGGAATCTACATACCTTCAGTTACGTAACGGTACAATGCTTTCATACATGAAGAATTCCAGACACAGTAATCCATAGAACTAAATCCTACCTAAACCCACTTGACAAACAAAACCCCCCCACAAAATGCCAATCTCCCACATAAAACGGTATGCCATAGATGCTCGTTTTCAAAAGTCAAAATCTGATTGGAAAAATCACTTCCCGGAAATCATTTACCTGGAAGTGATTTTTCATTCATTGGCAAAGATCAACAATTAGCCTTTCCTAATTCACAATCTTGTTTCAAAAGAACTATAGTAAGCTGTCACACACTGTCACAGGATCACCTCATCGATTTCGGACAAAAACGATGGTGGACCTGGGGTGACCTCCCCCAGGTGCCCTCCGTTTGTTCCTGGCACAAATTTTTCCTTGCAAGCAGCAAAGTACTACAAAATGTATAGTGAACAATCTGTGGCACTTTGGTCCTTTTAAGTGGAGATCGTACCCCATACGGTTTGCAGCATTTAAAGGGATAAAGGACAACTGTATTGTTGTTGCTTTAACCACCTTTTGGCCCTGGCCTAACCTACGGGAAGACAAGTTCTGTAAGAAGTGCTTCTCTCCACTTGGGTAGATCCCAGACTTAGGTAGGAACGTAGCTTTAACACTACTACTCCTGAAAACACGGTTCCTGTCTGAACTGCACATTCATATTCATTTTAACGTGTGACAGCCTATTTGCACTTTACAATGGGTGACATCATTAATAAATAAAATCTTAGTTATCACGATTGCTGCAATTTGTAATGGCATAAAGCTATACATGCTATTTTTAGATTATCATTGATTGTTAAACCATCCTAAATGGATGCCATAATATGCCAAAAATAGTAAAGAGTACTAAATTACTACATTTTTGCTCACAGAAAACCGGGTCTCACAGCTTAATGCCCTCAAAGAGCTTGTGTAAAAATATTGCTTCCTTACTTCCCAGTGTTAAATAGTGTCAAGTATACCATCTAATAAAACATGGTGCAGAGCTGCAGGTAAATGATAATATAATGAACCTGATCTCTGCACAGTTCTGAGCAATACACAAAATTAACATTTTGGAGGGAAAGTGATTTGTTGTATCCCTTGTACTAAGCCTGATGTGAATGACATGTGTTTGACCTTCGGTTCCATTCTTGCCTTATCCTTCGTACCTAACAGATTTGAAAAGGAGCAAGATGAGACAAGGAATAGTGGCTGAGGAAGCTTCAGAGAGTGACAGGGATGGAGCGAAACATGGCCTGCCTCCCAAGCAGACATTGAAGTCAGCGACCCCTTGGATGTTCTAGGAAGGGCTGTAACATATGAAATGTACCATATTGATAATGTGTGTTACCTTATGACTAGAACATTAGATACTAACTAAATATTGATGTGATGAAATGATAAAGTTATACACCTTTCTATGTGCTATATAGGGGTGGCCGGATTCCGCCATCCCAAAATCCGCTTTCTCAACTTTTTCCGAACCCCATTCAGAAAATTTTGAAAATCCTCAAACGTTCAAGGATTTTGGAAATCCTCAAATGGCTGAGGATTTTTAAATGGTCAAAAGTCCTGTGGTCGGACATTCTGAGGTCCCACGGCTCAACCCAGGACCCCCTCCCGGGTCCTTAGAAGGACCATTGTGGCCCTTAGAAGGGCCCTTTGGGGCTTAAGGGGTCCCACAGCTCGAACCTTGGCCCCCCTCTCCAGCACTTATAAGTGCCCTTGAGGCCCTTGGAAGGGCCCTTGTGGCACTGACAAGTGCCTTTTGAGGCTTCAGGGGTCCCGCAGCTCGAACTGGGACTTAAGCCCCAAAGGGCCTTTGAAAGGGCCACAATGGTCCTTCTTAGGACCCGGGATGCGGCCATTTTATAAATCGCAAAAACTGCGGGAAAACCCTCCACAAAAAGTTACCGCTCATTTATAAATATGCCCCTTAGTTTAAACGGACATTTCCCTATTGACTAAAGGGCATCTCCACCCTTCAGAACAACCCTCCCACCCCCAACCGCTATGTTAAAAGTTAGAAAATCGCTCCCAAACAGTACTCACAGCTCCTGGTTCCAGAGTCGCTCTGGTCCGGCTCCCCTGCCTGTCGGAAATACAAGCAGGGGGCCGGAGCAGCAGCAGCGGCTG
Source organism: Hymenochirus boettgeri (assembly GCA_019447015.1). Taxonomy (NCBI): domain Eukaryota; kingdom Metazoa; phylum Chordata; class Amphibia; order Anura; family Pipidae; genus Hymenochirus; species Hymenochirus boettgeri. The sequence continues at coordinate 141,535,633 of CM033472.1, forward strand.
TAATTGGCTGAGAGGCAGCCAATCACAGCCGCGGCTGCCAGCAATAGATTAGACACTGGAACCAGGAGATGTAAGTACTGTTTGGAACTGATTTTCTAACTTTTAACAGTTGGGGGTGGGAGGGTTTGCCTTACAATACTGATTAAGGATTAACACAAGGGCAAAAGAGGCAAGAAGGGGATTGGGAGGGAGGGAGGGCTCCTGTGGGCATGTCTCCAATCATTCCGGAGTCAACACAGAAGGGAGAGCTGTTTGGACAGGAAGACAGCCACTTCTCTTCAGTTTCCCGGACTACAGAGGAACCTTAAGAAGCAGGAATGTAAGGTAAGGAGTTTTTTAAACTATACTGTGGGGCCAGTAGTGTGTTAATTTTTAGTTTTGGGGGTGGACATGCCCTTTAATGTAAAAATTCACGGATTTTCGAATTTCTGAATTTTTTCAGAAATCCGTGAATCCTCGAGCGGAACGGATTTTTGAAAGTTTGGCCATCTCTAGTGCTACAGTATACTTAAATGGAATGAGGCAAAAAGCTTTATATATTTTTAACATTTTAAAATTTGATATCCCTATATAGAGAATAATAAAAAAAAATGTAAAATAGCATTGAGTGTTGCAGTGTAGTTTTTTTCTTTTTATACATGGATATAGTATAATCTTTCTGAACTAGCATCTCTTCTATTAAAAGTATTACAATATATGTAGTGCCCTGCCCTAGCCATTATATTTTATCCTTTGTACCTTCTCCTGCTTTGTCTGATTATGAGCTTGACCTGTCTGACTGTCTTATGGAGGAATTTACTCCTGCGTGTATTGATATCTTTTAGTATTCCTGGAATCAGTACTGATACTTTGCGTTCTATTTTCTGGGAGCAACCTTGTCTGGAGAGGCGTTAACATCACCTAGGCAAATGAGGGCTTGGCAATAGGCAGAAGATAGCAGTAAAGATTGGGGTATCTGATGAAATACTTTGAGATATCCAGAGCATTACACATAATTTTTCATTTTTATTGGCCACTTTCACATACAGCAGCAGCAGACAGCAAACAAATGATGTCTTCTATCAAGGGAGAACATCTCAAAACATCTGTTTTTTATGGAACATATGTTAATGGACACATTTCTATAACATCTGTGGATTTTTATTACAATGGCCTGCTTTTTCCTTTTAAAGGGGAACTGTGGTCTTCAGACAAGTTGATTGTAAATTAAAGGCCAGGTTCTGTTCCTACATTTAAAATGAGCTATCAACCACCTCTCTACGTGCTGTACAGCCTGAGATATGAAGAAATCTCTGATCATAAAATTTTAGGGTAGGAGGATGACAGATAAGGTTGCTCCTCCACCTCGCCACTGAGGAAACAGCAACTCCCCCTCCTCCCTTCTGTGTGAAGATACAAGGAGAAAAGGTATTTTAAAGGAATTTATAGCCCCTCAGTCAGAATCAGGTTCTGATTCTGCCTGGAAAGGCTGTTTTCACACAGTTTTCTGTAGGGGAAGGGGGGTTATAGGTCTGAGGTATGAGTGGGGGAGGGATCATGGGGCCCAAAGTGGGTGAGGCCATGGGGCCCACAAGTGGGAGGGGCCATGGGGTACTTGCAAGCGGAGGGGGCCTGCAAGGAGAGGAGAAGACACAGGGAACTGCCACATGTTTTAAAGCAGGAAGTGCAGGAGATCTGGTAATGCTGCTACCATTTCACATGCAAAAATGTAAATATCTTCAAAACTATGTAAAAAAATGCAATTAATAAGTGCAAACACACATGTTTACCCTATATGTCATTTGTTAGCATACCTTTTGCACTAGTTTGGGGGATAATACCTGATACTGCATCCCCCTGTATGTTTTCAAAAAGCCCTTGCTTCTTCAGGGTTGAAACAATATTGAATGTATTCATTCCCCCCCCCCCTTTTTACTAGAACTTGACATTATTAAAGGCTGTTATTTTTACCATGCTATTATTCATATTCTAAGCTGCTCATTTAACAAAATTTTGCAATTCTATGCAAACAAAAGAATAATCCAGCAAAAACATATCAGTTAATTTGCAGCTTTCCAATGCCCCCCATTATCATTATGCACAAACTAAACTTATTAAACCATTTATTGAAATTCAATAATTTGTAAAAGAGGACATAGTCATTAAACTAAAGGTACAAGAAGCCACATTGTGTTATCTGAGTTGTATTTAAGGAATTTAACCAGTATGTAATGTGAACATCATTAACAACTTTTCATAAATTGAACGTATCCACAAAAAAAAAATCACATTAGTTTATTAATTACACAAATTCAATTGGCTAAAGTGGGAATTATAAAGGCATTTATGTTTTAATAAATATATTGTATTGTCAAAGCTTTTTTCTCTGTTTCTTAACAATGTTCCATGAGTGCCAATTAAATATAATATTGTTTAACTGCTACATTAGTTTAAAAGACCTACTGTATAAAATGTAATAAATAAAAAAGATATAAAGGAAATTTAAATCTGCAAAAAATTAAGCAGGTATGTATCATGTGTATGTGTATGTGTACTCCAACCTGCAGGAGTTTGCCCACATTCTGACAGAAAAGCGCCAATGAGACCAATCCCATGTTATGCTTTAAGAATGCCTTTTGTTTATTATTATCATATATTATATTTATTTATTATTATCATAATATTCAGTATTCATATGATGTTTCAGGACTGACAAAAGGCTGAGACCCAAAACGTCACATTAAAACATTGTAATATTCCCAAAAGTATGTGTCCATGAGTCTTATTGTATATTCTAAGGACAATGCTGTGGTACATAGCCACATGGTATTGCACCTTTTTTGTGTAATTTTTTTGACTTGAAGAAAACCTTACTTGCGTGGAGCTTATTCTCATCAATGTAGGTCATGTCACATATCATGCACCAGAGCAAGGCTGAGCACAGCAACAAGACATGTGTAGATACTACATTATCAAGATATCTCCCTAAGTAAAAAAATTAATATACCGTATATACTTGAATATAAGTCGATCCGAGTATAAGTCGAGGTACCTATTTTTACCTGAAAAATTTGTAAAAACTGTTTGACTCGAGTATAAGCCGAGGGTAGAAATTAGTTGCCCTTTAAATGGACAGCAGAATTCCCATAGATGAATCCCATACAGTAACAGCCAAATCCAGTACCAGTAACCCCCAATTCCTTGGCACTCCAGATGTTTGGAAACTACAACTCGCAGCATGCTTTGTTGCTGGGAGTTTCAGTTTCTAAACATGTGGAGTGGCAAGGTTCAGTAAACTTTTAATTAAGCTTACCATTATTTACAATCCTCCTGAACCCCATATTGTAAAGGGCTCTCTGACCTCATATAGTAAAGGGCCCTCTGACCCCCATATAGTAAAGGGCCCTCTGACCCCCATATAGTAAAGGGCTCTCTGACCCCCATATAGTAAAGGGTCCTCTGACCCCCATATAGTAAAGGACTCTCTGATCCCAATAGTTAAACAGTCACCTGAGAGTTGCAGTTTCAAGCTGTCATTTGCACTGTACTAGCAGCTTTTTTTTTGCCCCAAACTGAGGAGACCCATCAGATTTACAGTATCCAGATGAGCAGTCAGTGACAGTGCTGAGTGAGTCTAGCAGCCAGACTACAGGAAGCAGGAAGTGTAAAGGCAGATCAGCTCCTGTAACTTTCTATGCAGGTTACCACAGCGCCACCTACTGGTTACTATCTGCTATTGCAGAATTTGGATCTAAATTAGGACTTGACCCGAGTATAAGTCGAGGTTAGGTTTTCAGGCTAACTGTAAAGCCTGAAAAATTCGACTAATACTCGAGTATATACGGTATATACAAGTGGCCTTGGATTGCACCTGGGCAAAATATCAGCTTGAGGTGTGTGCCTGTATCAAACAGTTATTTTATATATATAAATATTTATATTTATATATATATTTGTGTGTGTGTGTGTATAATCTGTTTATAACTTATAAAATGTAAGACATAATCTAGAAACTGGTGCAATTGAAGTGTCATTTCTTTATTCAACACGCCTACTCAATTACTCTTCTGATCTAACATTTTGAAATTGTACATTTAACTAACTTTCAGCACCATACTGACTTTAGGCTTTTCTTTATCCCTCTATGCTACTTTCATACTTCTGATGAAAGAAAAAAGAACAAAATAGGATTCACGGTCTTTAGAACAGAAGTATAGTAAAGGTCAAAGCATTCAAGCATATTCATCTCTTTTTTCCTGAAAGGTGAGGAACATGTAGATCCTTGCTTTCCAATCTGCTTAGGGTAGGTGAAAGACTGCCTGTGAATAGATTCTCTTTATTTGTTCAGAGCACAGAGCACTCTTTTAGAAGTAAGTGTTTATCACCCTGTGGTGTATTTAAGGTTGCTGACTGCAGTAGTGCTGATATGTTAAATTTACTGTGAGTAGCACAAACTTATGGTGTCACACATAAAATGGCATTCAGAAAAGAAATCTCGAAAAAACTCATTGTGTGTAATGTCCTGGCAAGTGGCAAATATAGCCACTAGGAGAAAAAAAAAAAAGAACAAAAAATGTATATTCTCTTTTCTATATTTAAGTGTGTGCCTTTAATATAATGTAAGGCTTCAACATGTTTACAGATTATTTCTTTTTTACACACAGGCTCTTCATGAAGAACTAAATGAAAATGTGTAAACTTTCACTTTCAGTAATACTTCTTCATCTGTCTTCCTTCTGCGTCCACTTGCGGTGTGACATCACTGAGGTATATGGTATTCTCCCATTCACTGGAAAGCTCTTCAATGCATATTCAAAACATTGATTTACTTATAGTTGATGAATCCCTTTCAGAAGGTAATTAATGATTTTACTCTTTCCCTTTTGTTGGGCAGTTAGTCAACCTTAACTATGGGGGAAAAAACTAAATAACCAATCACATTCTTAAGAAAAACATATAATAATACCGAATAGCTCAAAATCAAACAGACAACCAACAAAAACATTTTTAGTCCTGCATACAAATGAATGCAGTATACTGGAAGAAAAGCAACATTGGCCTTCACCAAACAAAAAGGTGTCAGCTCAGATGAGTAAAATAGAATCCACAGCTTTGCTACTACATAATTCATAAATTTAAAATCTAGTCATGAATACAACAAAAAACTTTTAGCCAAAGAGCACATCACATGATGATCAAAAATACTTTCAGTCCTATTTATGGGCAACCACTAAGCAGGCACCCAGGGTTAAAGTCACGTTAACTGATTCATGATCATGCTTGCAGCAGCTGAGAGTCACTACTGTATTCAGTGTGGTCGCTCTTTAAATGAAATTATGCTGAAATATAATTGTTGAACTTTTCAGATATAAAAATGTTTTGGTATACAATACTTGGAACACTCATTACTTTTTACTTAAAGGGTACTTAAAGGGTATGTCCAACACTTAACTGAAGAATGGGAGGTAAATGCGCTATGTCTTACCTCCTGTTCATCAGTAAAACTTGCAGGCGAGGAGGAAGAGCTTATCTGGGTATCGCTCCAGCATCGGCTTCTCTGAAAGTCTCCAAAACACTCATGCTCCCTTGGCTGTCAGTGGTGTTGGAGTCTGCCTGCAGTGCTGGGCCATTCGTGGGTAATTTCTTTCTCCTCTCCTGCAAGTTTTACAGAAGAACAGTAGGTAAGCGCATTTACCTCAGTTAAACTGAATAAACCAAAGTTGAAAAGAAAAAAAATGGACATAAAGGTTTCTGTCAAACCTTTAAAATGAACCCTAAGTTCCATCTCTAGGTCAAATTTGCATACAATAAGGATAAAGTGATAAAACAAAGTTATTTTATTACTTTCTGCATGAACACTTCCTATTTTCAGCTATGTGATCAGCTTGATCCCTTCTCAACGGTCTTTTTTATGTCTGTGCAGTTACTTACTGTTTTTCCCAGCATTTAGTGTTAAGTTAGCATGCTTGTCCCCTGGAGCAGAGAGGAGGAATGAGTGTCTGACAATGTCACTCATCCAGCTCAAAGCAGGAAATGTGAGCATTTACTGCGATATAATTTCTCACAGGCTGTAGCCAGAGATATGATCCAAGGCTCATTTTATGGGAAAGACTGCATGCTTTTATTTAACCCATACTTGTTCAGAGACCACAGTTGCCCTTTAAGAGAGTACAAAACTGTAAACTGAATAGGGCTATTTCTGAGGTCTTCAAATTTAGCCATTAGTAATGAAAAACTCAATAGGTGGATTTACTCAACAGTATCAAGATGCTCTGTAACTTGGTTATTGAATACATTCATGGCCATTACTACAATATATCATATGTGTAAAATGTTTTTCATTACTTACTGTACACATCCTAAACATACTGTAGTTTAAGCATAATGCAACTTAACTCGTGTTATTTGGTCAGCATTTGTTTTTATGTGCAAAATACCCTTACCCATTATTTTGTGAACCAGAAAATAATTATTCTTAAATTAGTTAAATAGGGAAAATAGTCAAGGAAACTTTGTTCATTTAGTTTGATGAGATGTTAACTTCTGGTCTCAATGTCAATCTGTCTTATCCCCACTCTTTTACACACATTTATGCATAAATAGAAAAATGCTGTAACTGATGCATGAAGATGTTTTGTAATTATACGTTCCTTAATAAACATCTACATTATACTTTCAAATGTTGTCAGAAACGAGTAATTATGTATCTATTAATCATATTTCTTTTCGGGTTAAATTATACAACTATTGAATTTTTATCTGTCAATTTTCAAATGTATTGAAAGATTTTGGCTTATAATGCCAACAGGAATTATAAAATGTTAATGAAGTATTACATTTATTTTTCTAGATACCAAACAGCTATACAGCTTAAAGTAAGGTGGGCTAAAAAGAGAAAAAGGCCCTCGCAAAGCATAAAATGAAACAGAACCTTCTTAAAACAGTAATGGGGTTATTCAATAAAAGTTCTTATAGTTTAATCATCTAATTTTGCCCCAACCAATCAGATGATAGCTTTCAAATGTTAAATAAGATCTGATTAGTTGGGGCAAAATTAGCACCATTTTAAACGTTAAGAACTTTTATTGAATCTCCCTGTAGGTTCCTCATAGCCTCATGTTATAAAACAGCATTGCCCCACTAATCCAAGAAAAGGAATGATTTCTCACTCCCAGCATTCAAAGAGAAATTGGTGGAGACATGCTGTAAAGTACATTCTGTTTTAAAGGAATAGTTCACTACAAAAGTAAACTATTCTTTTAATGTATTGATTGAACCTAGGGAGGTTAAGTAGCTATTATTTACCTTCGTTCCTGGCTACTGAGATACTGTGAAGAACAGGAGGTAAGGATCAGCTCCTTAGGCTGAGGCCACACTGCAACGCACAGGAATCGCGCACAAAATTACGACCGTTATCACACGCGATTGTGTGCATGGTTTTGCCATTTTGCCTTATGGAAAGGCATGCGTTAACGCACCAAAAAAAAAAGCATGCGTTACCAAGACACGAATGGACGTGCAATCGCATGTGCAGCGGAAATCGCGGGAATTTTCGTGCTAGTGTGGCCTAGCCCTTAATCTCTCAGGCTTCAACCAATACATTGTTTTAATGGCAAACCAATATTAGGTTATTTGTTTATTGACTATAGCACAGCTCTCAGACTGCAGCACAGGTATACAAATTTATGTGGTGGCACACCTGCACTAAATGCTAAAATGTATAGTATTTTATACAATTTACAGAGAATCTTTAAGAAAACTAAGCTATAAGTAGCGTAACGTAATATTACATTGAAATTATTAAATTATAAATACAAAAACTATTTTTTAGTGAGATGGAACAAAACATTTTTAATTTAGGTGTCAAAAATATTTTTACTATCAAAATGTAAAGGCATACCTCTAGCTCTATCATGTCTCACCAGTGTGCCCTAGTACACTCTGCAAACCCTGTATTAAATCAACTTTCAGTGATGTATATTTTTAATACCTGACTGATTTATGAGCTGCAAAATGTAAATAAAGAGTTTCAAATAAATACACAAGTTTTTTTTAATATCTAGAAAGAACTGTTTATACCATATCCTACCTTTGCATATTTACATTCAGAATATACATAGCAGCTGACTCTGAAATCATTTCAGTAAACCGGAAAATTAATATGTCTAGCTCTACAGCACTTTTGAAATAGCAAAGAACATAATGTAAATGCTGAAGATGAAAATAATTTGGGTAGCTTTTGTGGTTTTGTATCATTATTGCTGTTTTGTTTGTTTTTTTGAGTGGGGAGGGGGGGGGGGGGTGTTAATGTATTTTTCAGTATTCCAAAATATTGAATGCCTGTTTCTCAGACACTGATAAAAATAATAGAATACATAATTCATTATTCCAATAAATAATTTCTTATTTAACACATTACCCCATTGCAAAGTTAAATTCATGTACTCTGTGCTGCCTTTATCCTACCTCTGTCAGTGACTCTGTTTTTCCATGGTGTCAGATCTCTGTGCAGCCCTTCCCCCTCCCCTCTGTTAACTCCTCCGTGTTTCAACTCTGGCTAACTGACAAGCTTATCATGCGCAGTAGGAGTTTAAAGTTCAACATCCTGAAACACACACCCATGCACAGCAGCCAATAGAAAGCAAGCTGTCCTGGAGACACGAAAGGGAAGGGAAAACAGTACAGTTACTACTGCAATACGATCTCTCTCTTTGTGACCCATCATCAATCAGTGAAAACTATGAAGTAGGGGGGTCAAGTGCAGCCTTATCTCTGCAGTCAAAGCTACCTCTCTCCCCCTGCTAATGCTCTTATCTCTGTTTGTGCAAACAGAGCTGGGAGGAAGGAGGGACTTGAACAGGGAAGAGGGTCATGTCACAGATTTGATTGACAGTACAAGTAGGAGTAGAGGAATGCAATCACGTTTTCTTCTAACTGGTGTATCTCAGGACAGAGAGGGAATCTGAAAAAAGTGAAGACACTCTGGGGGTTGGGGAGAATTATAGAACACATGGAAGGAAAGAAAAAAAAGTTAATTTTCTCACTATAGATGCCCTTTAATTTTGTCTCCCTGATGAGCTCTGCTTCCTCCCTCGCTGGATATATTTCTAGCCAGGGAGGCGGAGTGACCGCCTCCGCCACAAAAGGAGCAATCGTGTTTAAACCTGCAAGCGGCCCCAAACTTGCAATTGCCCTCATTAAACAACCAGCAGGAGCTGGTTCTCTTTGCTCCAGCGGGCTGAAAAGTACTGGTCGAGGGGATCAGACTTGGGTTTGGCCCTACGGGTGCCCTCTGAGCCAACATGATTCTTAGCCAAGAATCGGTGGCCTTGATGTTCCTGTTGACTGCCAGGCGCCGCCTGAACTCTTTTTGGGGGGCTTTCCCAAAAGTTTTAGCCCCCTTGGGCTTCCTTTCCCCTTTCTCTGTCCTAACTATCACTTTATCGACAGTTACCATGTCTGTCTGTAGTAATTAAGGATCATAAATCAACAAACTCGTTCTGACATATTTTGTCCTTTATTTCCCCAGACAAATGTACCACCAACGGGCTAACCCCGCAAAAATAGGATTCCTTCAGAGCCTCCGCTGAAGGAACCACGGACACAGCCGGGAGTACTGTCGCTCCCCCTGGGGCTGGGCTCGCAGTTGGCCCAGCTGGCATAGTCTCAATTTTGCCCATTAGGGCTCGTAAGACTTGCACCAACTCACCCCCATCTCCCCCCGCTAGTATTACCCCAAGTCCCAGCACAGGTGTACTGACCAGTTCCAGCCCATTGTACAGCACTGGCACTCGCCCCTTCGAGCCCTTCGGAAGTCACCTGTTGTGGAAGAATTCCCCTTTCGCTCTGTAGGTAGCTCCCTCCTGGCATCACAATCAACCAGTGCTGGTGATGGCCTCCTGCCTGAGGTTGATGAGTGAGAGGTCCTTGACCTCCTGCCTCTGGAGCTGGATATGCGTTGTCTGCTGGTCTCACTTGACCTAGAGCGATGCCTGCGATGTTCCCTTCTGCGCTGTTCCTTGCACCAATCCCTGTAGGACTCATCGCTACTGTCTGAGGAGGGGGAATACCTGCTCCTCCTTCTCCCATGCCTGCGACTGCTGCCCTCCCTCCAAGGGTGGCTCCTCTCTCTAGATCGCCTTCTCTCTGAGAATTCCCTCAATCTCACTGGGGGCGGCGTCATCCCTCTAAAAGTGGACCTAGCGTCCATGAACTCCTGTTCGCCCTCGTCAGACACCTCCTCCTGCCTTATTGGCTGGGTGTTCTGAGCGGTGTCCCCCGCCGACGCTGCTGCTACAGCTGGACGGGCAGTTCTATGAAGACCAGAGGCCGGGCCTCTCCTGCCTCTGGCTCTCCCTCTACTCGCTGTTGGTACAGCAGCCACGGGTGGGTTGAGCTCCTCTAACAGGGCGGGCAACTGGGGGTGGTGGACCTCGACCCTTGTGAGCTGAGAGGGGTGAACGGTGTTGAAAGTCTTTAACAGGCCCTCGGTTGCTGCCCTGCACCTAGGGTTGTTAGCCCGTACTACCCGTGCCCCCGTGGTCTGCGATAAGAGTGTGGGGGACTGGGACTCAAATGGACAGGGGCGTTGGGCTGGCGTGCTGGCCTCCCGGCTCTTGCGAGCCCAGCCACGGCCAATCTGCGAGCGCGTCGTGAGGTGATGACATCACACGCTCAGCCGCGACCGGAACTCCCCAACTTGCCCAGGGAAGGCAGAGCTGTGCGATGGACTACAACTCTCAGCATCCTCGGGAGCGGCGCTCTAGGTCAGACGCTCCGGACCCCTAACCAGGGTCGGAGCTACCAACAGAGCTGTGCATAAAGTTGTATTAAGTATCCATACTATACTGTGCAAATTAACTTTTTAGAAATGAAAAGTACCTGGGACAGAGAGGTAGGATTGATTATTCCTACCTCCCAATATTGTTTTGTTGAGGAGCTACAGCATGTACAGTTTTCATTTGACAGGTTATGGTCCTGGGCCTTCCTGTATTAAAAATAGTGCTAAAGCACTCAGTAAGCCTGGCAGAAGCAGTTTTCTTCATGCTGCCGCTCCTCATAGAAATTAAGAAATTCAACCTCCCTGCCCCAGGTACTTTTGATTTTAACTGTTTTTGAATAAAGTTTATACACACTATTATTCTCCTTTAATACCCTAGTATTAAATTGTGAATAGTAATTGTGAATAGTAGTCTTACTGCAAGATATAATCCTGTTAACATGTACCAAAAGGTGCTTAAGCCGTCCATAGTACTTTATACTGTATTTAGGGATATCCTATTTCCACGTTTCTTCTGGAATGCCACACTGTATACCTGGGACTATTTTAAAGAGTATGTTCATCCCTCAAATGAAAAATTATATATCGGTAAACCACCACCCCAAAACCACAAAAGCTGACAGATATAGGACTAACCTATTATGCACAGAAATGTTGTTATTCTCCTTTCAAGCTCCTCTTCAAGCTCTCCAAGCTCTTTTACAAGCTTGCACATGCTTAAAGGAGAAAGCTAAGGGAATAGCATCCAATCTCTGACAACCATGAACCAAAAAAAAGGATGCAGAACATTTGGCAGCATTTCAGATTAGTTTTACACCTCCCACCTTGTTAATTATTGCCGTTTTGGGGCTTTGGGAATGATTTACATTTCCTCAATTTTTTTATTTGAGGAGTGGACTTTCCCTTTACATGTGCATGTATTTAATGTATACTGTAATACACAAAAGTACAGTAATAAGAGAACTGTATAATACTACTATTATAATTATTTATATTTACAAATTTATGATGTGACCATTGTAATGTTTATTTACTCTGTATAGTGCACTGTATAGTTGCTCAATTTGATCCAAATAGTTCTTATAGCTTTGCATTTCGCATTTGTAATTGTAAAAAGAATAAAGAGTTTATATATAGAGAATTTCCCTGCATTTATCTCCTGAACCATATTGCACTAACTCTCACCATGTACATTAATTTAGGGTGAGAAAATACACCCAGATTATTACAGGAAAAGTATTTTCAATAGGCATAAAACATGTATATAGCACATATTTATATAATACATGTAGGAATAAAGGTTTATTTTTTACTTTTTGCCTTAGGCTACATTCACACTAGGTTGTGTGTTAACGCAGAGGAATATCACAGGAATATCATCACGGTTTGAATGCAAGAAATAGGACCAAACACACCCTAGTGAGCCATAAAGTATAGTTTATAATAGTGCAGTTTTATATATGCTCTTTAATACTTTTACAGGGCGATGCACAGATAAGCTACATCAAGACGATATTGTTTTCTCTGGACAAACTAGCTCCGTGTCTAATAAATAACTGCTACAGGAATACCTTTTTAATGCCACAAGTGAGACTAATGCCTAGAGAATGATAAATATCATCAACTCTTGTTTTCAGTCTTAAATTTCTATTATAAAATCTGACAAAGAATTGAATTAAATTACCCAAAAGACATTGCAAATGCCTTTAATGAGTACTTTGCATAGTGTGCCAACTCTTTGCTCAGATAAAACAGTAACCTAGAGCGACAGTGTTGAAGGCATAGACCTGGCAATACACAGAATTACATTTTACCTCTGTGTCGGAATTGTACATTAAGCTATAACTCTTCAAATTAAAATTAATTATACAATATGTGCTTGAACACCTGCAATTCAAGCTGCTACAGTACAATTTGGTGTTTATGTGATTGCCGGTCCAATTGCTTGCCTTATAAATATTTCTCTCTCATAATATCTAAAATATTGCAGACAATGGTTGCATTCATTAATATTTACATAAATGTAATCTCTGTCCTCGGACAAATGTCACTGCTACTTATTTTAGTGAAAAAATATGTTTGCAACACTATTAATCAAGGATATTTGCTTAACTTCAATCACGGGCAAGCCTTTTTATTTTATATTTGCTAAAAGTGTTTCCCACTGTGTAGTGTGTACAGTTTGGGATAAGCTCACACTTTACAAACTTTACTGAAGAATCTGTCACACACAGTCTCTTTTTCAATTTCTGACATGATCTATATGATATAGACATATTTTCCAGTAAATAAGAGTGAACAGCACATTCTGGTCCATGCAGGGACTTATTCCAAGTAAGAAATTCTTTTTACACACGCAAGCAAAAGAGCAGCAGGGACTTTCATCTCATTAAAGGCAGGGACTGATATAAAGACTAAGGGGCATATTTATAAAAAAACGTTATTACCGCCAAAAAATTACCGCCGCACATCGTGGCCGCGAAAATAGCGCAATCGCCGTATTTAGAACGGCGAGCGCTATTGCTGCGATATGTATCTCGGCCGCGATGTCCTGCGGTAATTTTAAGTCCCTTTGCGGCGATACTGTACTTAGCGCAATGCGCTAAGTACAATATCGCCACGAAGGGACTTAAAATCCCTTCCCGGCGCTAAGGGGGCAGGGCATACACGCAACCCGCCCTCGACCCCTCTGCGGCGGCGCCGACCACCCGCTGCTTCCCAGTTTGAGAATTACGTCTCCTAAAAAGATAAAAAGTTACTAAGGTAAAAAAGGTTAAAAGTTAGGACCCAGCAGAATAAAGCAAACCGTGAAGTGGTTGCTGGGCTTAAAATAATTTGGCCAAGTTATTGAACTAATTGCTTTAATTTATCCAGAGAGAAGGGCACTCTGCGTGGATGTATGCTATTACATTTCTATATTAGCATTCTGTGTGGGGGCACTTATATAAGCGTTCGCCGTGGGGAGGGCATTACCAGTTGGTTTGGCTCAGACTCTGGCATAAGAGAGGTACCAGACTCTGGTACCTCTCTTATGCCATGCCCACCTCCAGTGGCATGAAAGTTTAGAGGGCACATTTTAAAGGTTTGACTCAGGTGCCAAGAAGTATAGCCCCTGCCAGTAAATAAAAAAATATCACTTAAATAAAGGCAGAAAACTATTTTTCCTATCTAATTTATAAAGGCACATGCAAGTATATGTAGTGTAAGAGCACACTATTACAAACTGCAACATTGGTTCATATTATAGGAACATATGAAATTGTCTTTGTAGCTTGTGAGTTAGATCACATATAAAGTTTCTTCTATGTTTATTCTTACGGTTGCAAGACAGTTTGCATAGTGTGGACACATTTTTTGTCTCACTGCCCACCAATAATTACACATCTTGAAGCAATAAGGGGAAGAGAGACATCTGGATAATTTCCATGTTACTATTAATATGGGCATCCTATGGGAAAAGAAATGCCCTATGTATATGATCAGAAAACTAAATACAATTGCACAACTGCATGTGAGTGAACAGACTCTTAATGTGTGTGTGAGTGTGTGACTATGACTTTCTTTCTTTTCTTTCTCTAGGAGGTTCAAGGTCCTCCTCAGCATAAAGAGTTCAATTTTATTAAAGTTTAATATAAGGTTATCAATTTGGATGTTATTACATTATTGATTATTATAATCTTTAGTATGGATTTTGTTTTCTTTCTGCTTTAAATGTATGGATAAAAAATTCAAGGACATCCTGTAATTAATTTTATACTGCTCAGTTAAGGCAAAATATTAAGCAGATGGATTTGCTGTCTCATTGCAATTAAAGAAAGGGAATGATGAAAAATTACAACTGAAACACGTGGTAATGCAGCATCATATACATTTTATTCCTCACTGTAGTAGTATGTACAGTACTGTATATACCAAATAGTCATTTTTTTGCTAGAATGATTCTAAAACAGCTGATTTTTTATCAGTCACTTTATTATGGTAATAGGGCACTTGAACAATGTTATTCTGAAGAACAATATTTTTAAATGTATCAGTCTATCAGTGTATAAGTCTGGCTTAAATGAACTACAGAAATGTGTAACTTGTGTTTTCTATTGTATATTGATTTGAAAACAGCAACAGGTTTACTGTTAAACATAAGTGACTCCAAAAAAGGATGCTGAATCCTATTGTTTTTTGTTTTTGAAATTTTGTGCTTAAGGTATTTGTAATGTACGCCACTGGTTTTGTTTCCTAGTATTTGAAGTATGTTTGTGTATATATTTTTATTTATATACGTAGTGCTACTTGCTGAGTAGAGATGTCCGAACTTCGCAAAATCCGGTCCGCTTGAGGATCCTCCAATTTTCGAAAAAATTTGAAAATTCGAAAATCCGCGAGCAGACCCATAAAAATGAAAAAAATCCTCGAAAATAAGAGAAATCCTCGTAATTTCGAAAATTTTCGAAAATATGTATTTTCGAAAATACGAGAAATCCTCGTAATTTCGAAAATAAGTTTTTTCGAAAATACAAGAAATCCTCGTAATTTTGAAAATTTTCGAAAATACATATTTTCATGCATTTTCGAAAATACAAGAATTCCTAGTAATTTTGAAAATATTTACGAAAATACGAAAAATCCGTGGTTCGGAAGTTCGGAAGGCGGAAAGTCCGGGAAAAATCTGCCGTTTGCGAACGGGATAAATCCGCGGCGGATCCGGGTTCGAATCCGTGAACCGGCCATCCCTATTGCTGAGCAGTTTGGACTGGATGAACATATGTCTTTATTACACCTCAAATACTATACTATACTTGGGGGTATAGCAATGTACACTATTAAAATACAAAAAGTCATAGAAGGGGCCAAAAATATTCTAAATAAATATATCAAAAGGAACACAGTAACATAGTAATCGAGGTAGAATAAAGACATATGCCCATCTTGTCCCACCTTTTCACCCTCCTTTTTAACCCTTCCTGAAAGTTGATGCAGAGGAAGGCAAAAAAAAGCTAAAATAAATAAATAAGGGGGAGGGGGGATTCCATCCTGGCTTTAAATGGCAATCGGAAAGTATCCCTGGATCCCAGAACTACAGTATGTGTATTAACACCAGTAATTCTCATTATTTCTTATATTTGTATATCTTATCCCTTATATTATATAAATAAATTTATATTTTTACGGAGATTGCATTGAGTTTTTAGGAGCAACTAGCTAGGTGGGGGTATATAGCTTTATTACACATAGGAAAGGTCCATATGTATTTGTGTAATTAGCACTATTTAATTAAAATCACCATAAGAAATAACACCATACAATGTATAATACTACTACCTACTACTGAATTAGAAAACAATTTATATACAATTAATAAATTAAACTTACTTTACTGGACACCCCTAAGTTTGAATGGAAAACTCAAAATGATAGGTTAAGACACACCTCCAGGATTTCTACAGGGTCTCCATGTAGACACTAAAAGGAAGTGGAATTTTACTAACATCCAATGAGAGGTTCTTCCACTGTTAGCAAATCAAAAAATTCTCTTAGGCACTGTCCATGAAAAGACAGGAAGTGTAAGGAAGTTCCTGTATTACACCCAGTTATGTGCTGTTTGTAAAACATGTGACAGTCTTAGCCAATTAGGAAAATCTTCAGACTCTCACATTTACTCCCCCTCCCCTCTCCATAGAAAGTAATGAGACAATCCAGTTTCTGTTTGCTAGACAGGAAGTGTTTGTTTATGATTAAATGACTTTGCATGTCTCTGAAACTACCCGGCATTATTAGAGAAATGGGCAGTTTTTACCCCAATATTAATATATTATAGGACAACTCCACCCTCATTAGAACATCTTTTAGAAAGAACGGCCTCTTTAAAATATGTTGATATATCATACTTTGTCCTATGAATTCATTACTGTATGCCTGCTATGCTTCTGGATGCCTCATGGAAACTGAGCAATTTAGAAACCTGTACTGAGCAGGTACTGAGCCTGGGCATGCTCAGAAGAGGCAGACAGGGGATTAACATTCAGTCATTGGCAGTGATGTCAACTGTCAAATTCATAATTGACAGTTGCTAACTGGAAGAACCTGGAAGCAGAAACGGGAAACAGGACATTTTGCAGGATTTCAGGTTAGACTTATATATTTCAGATTTCAAACAATAACGTTTAGGGTTTTGGGGGGTGATTTACCTGTATGTAAGTTTTCATTCTAGGGCTGGACTTGCCCTTTAAACATGAGGCTGTCAGGTACCTTCAGTTATAAGAAGGCTCTACTTCATTTTATACCCTGTGGGGAGCTTTTAGCTCCTTTATCCAAACCTCTCCATAATTTGTCAAGCTAATCAGAATCCTGTGTTTCCTAACCCTATAGTGACTGTAAATCTGGAACTTTCTGTGGTAATTACCAATAAGTATGAACCTAGCAAGTTATTCTGGATCCTGTATAGGGTCTCAGGATGTCCAATGGAGCTGTTCAGATTGAATTGCACATTGTGGCAGGATTGCCTGGATCTGTGTTCAGATCTGCAGGTTAATACCATTTTGTCAGGATACATATAATACATGTGTCCCAACTGAGCATCTGCTTTGTATGAGAGCCCTGCCAGGACAGATGACTCTTGGTCGCAGTAACAGTGGCTGCAGCCAGCAGCGCATGTGACAGACTGATCATGTGGTCCCATAGGGAACTGCATGATTGGCCGTGATTTACTAACTGACCCATTTGTCTGATACGGACGACCGAACTCGGTCGCGGCTGGCAGCCCCACACCATCACATATTTCCCGCCGACTAATCCATGGCACTATTGGTTAGTTACTGGTGTTTACCCAGCCTTAAGGTTCGTCACACATGCGATCGTGGGTGCCAACCAGTGACGCACGATGTGTATGAACGGCCGATAATCGTGTCATGTATGGGCACTTTATCAGCTAAAATGGCCGTTCTGTCGATACAGCACCGGCGATCGCATGTGTGCACGAACCTTTAGACTTAAAGTAAAGTACAGTTTATGACTCTAACAGGGAGATTCACCCAGAGGGTGCTCTCTGGGCAAATCTACCATACGGGGTTTACCATAGGCTGTGTGATTTTGGATGAATCTCACCCGCACATAAGTATTTATCGCCAGCTATTAGTTGGTGTTTAATACTTACGTGTGAAGAGGCACGCAACCTCTGGTAAATTACTTTGAAACGGCCGCACGAGTGCCTCTTCTGGTACTCGCACTGCCGCCGCATAGCGAGCATTAACGTTGCGCCAACCAATCAACCCATATAATGCTTCCCTAATCCAATAGTCTAATAGCTATGGATGTAAGGGAAGGGCAGATGAATCACTTGCATGTTCTCTTGGGTAGGAAGCGCTAAAGCATGACTGTGGGCTTTTAATGTCTGTAATGTATGAAAACTACGTTTTCCAGAATTCTGTGCAGTTAGGGAATGCTGGGAGTTGTAGTTTTAAACATGTGAAAAGTTCATTAAGAAGACACTAACTGCAAAACATAGAATGCTGGGATTTGTAGTTTTCAAACATGTGAAAGGTCACAAGCTTAGGCTGTATTAGATCTAGACAGATGCCTTAGCTACAGGATATTAAGAAAAAACTTACTGCAAACAAAGAATGCTGGGAATTGTGGTTTTCAAACACTTCACAAGTTAAACACGCCTGCTCTATACCATTAGGCTGTATTATATCTAGACACATGCCTTTGCCACAGGCAATAAATAAGATACTTTGCATGTCCCCACCCATTTCTTTAAGTGAGAAATATGTGTCTATATGTTAGATTATTAAGGCAATGCTATTATAATAACATGAGTCTATGGGGTACCTTCTGTTATAAGAAGGCTCTATTTCATTTTATACAGTTTCCTGTGCTCCCAAGTCCTAACCCCATAGGTTAGTTAAACTTGTTGTGGTAAATACTAATAAATATGAACCTTGCATGTTAAATCAGGATACTGTATAGGATTTAAGGTGGCTATACATATATCCGATTTTACTTATCCAACCAAGCGCTCATGCAATATTAGTTTGATCTTGCCAGAACCACCTTTCCCATTCTTCTATGCCACAGACAGGCGGTTCTTGCATGATCGGTCTAATGTCGCGGGAGCACTCAGTCGGGAAAGTAAAATCGGATATATGTATGGGCTGCTTTTGATTGCCCAAAGGTGCTGTTTAGATTGCCGGGGTCAGTTCTCAGACCTGCAGGTTTATTCCACATAGACCCTTTATATTCTAACTGGCAGGTAGTATAGGTAAGGGAGTATATAAGTGTGTGTTTGTTCATTTAATATGATGCGATTATTTGGTTTTTTTTAGGACCTTCAGACTAATTTTATTATTGTCCCCCTGGATGTTTCCTGATGGTTCCTGTGAGCACTGCAACTACACATAGCAAAACATACACACATAATTTCCACTGTGCACCAACGGGCACACTTTTACCAGTGTTTTATATATACAGTATATGTCCCTTATATTATATAAATAAATTTATAATTTCATGGGGAATACATTGGTTTTTTCGGAGGTACTATGGGGGTGGGTAAAAGTAATATACATAGGGACAGTGTTTACGTGTTGTTTAAGCACTAAATAGTTATATCAATATTAACAAATATGTAGTAATGACATTAAAGTATATAGAAATGTAAATAAGACAAAATCTATAAATAAATAAAAGTACTTAGTCCCCACTCCTGTTTTGTAATGAATTCTTCAAATTGGACTGTTAAGCCACACCCCAGGAAGTTTTACAGGGAGGCAATGGAAGCTTACAAAGGAACATATTTCTCACTTCCCTTTTAGTGTTGTATCCAATGATGTGCTTAATATTAGATTGACAGCAGTGTTAGCTAATAAAAACATTTTCTGAGTGTTAGTAGGAAGTAGGAAGTGTTAGTAGGAAGTTGCAAGACTTAAATGTCACTTCCTTTGTAAAACATGTGACAGTCTCTCAACTCACCCCACCCCTCCCTTCTCAATAGAAACAAAGGAGAGCTGCTGTTTGCTGGACAGTAAGAGATATCTATATGTTAGGGATAGGCAACCAGTAGATCTCCAGATGTTTTGGAAACTACAATTCCCAGAATTCCCTAACTACAGAGTGCTTGTAGAGGAATGCTGGGAGTTGTAGTTTGAATTCCCTAACTACAGAGTGCTTGTAGAGGAATGTTGGGAGTTGTAGTTTGAATTCCCTAACTACAGAGTGCTGGTAGAGGAATGCTGGGAGTTGTAGTTTTTAAACATCTGGAGATCTACTGGTTGCTTATCCCTGATATATATGATCGGGGGACTGAAATGAAGTGAGACAATGAAGTGAGTTTATTAATCGTTTATTACATTATTAAAGCAATAGACCCCATAGAAGCCATGAACCTGTGTCCTGAACTGATAAATGTAATAAGATTGAAACATGACCGGATAGTCTGGGTTCTTTGTAGGACCTCACATTGACCAATAGTTACCCCTCTCTAACACATTTACCAATAGTGATCCCTCTCTAACACATTTACCAATAGTTATCCCTCTCTAACACATTTTACCAATAGTGATCCCTCTCTATCACTTTTACCAATAGTGATCCCTTTCTATCACATTTACCAATAGTGATCCCTCTCTAACACATTTACCAATAGTGATCCCTCTCTAACACATTTACCAAGTGATCCCTCTCTAACGGAATCCCTGGTGACAGCTGTGAGTTAATGGGGAGGGTGAGTATTGAAAGTCAGACTAATAACTTTAATTATAAAATGATCCAATGGATCTGCTATTGATCTATTATTGGTTGGAAATTTAAGGGGGAAGATTGATTTAAGCTCTGCACAACAGTTGTATTTCACTGTGGTGTTTCTACTGAACTATACCACTCTATACAATGTTACACTAAATAGATCAAAATATTCATTTAGAGGATGTGAGACTAATAGAACCAAAATTTCATAGCATTTCTTGCCTTTATTTTTTTTTGTACAAATCCCTAATTTTATAGTTGTGTGTATAAAGATTTTATATTATCTGTATCTAAATGTAGCTAAACATACACCAACATATTTCCCACTGTGCACCAACGGGCACACTTTTGCTAGTATATATATATTTATAGTTCTATACAACCAGATTGCACTCCACATCCACTTGTCAATTGCCCGGGTGTCTCCCCATCACAGATAAAACAATCCAGCATGCACAGAAGCATTTTAAAGGATGTCCACAAGTCTTCTGATATGACTTATTAGTGAACAATGCACCAGAGAGTTTATTATATGGCCCATTAATATATTTGTATAAAGTGATCATATCCCTGTGCAAACATCACTTCTCCAATGTAAACAGCCGAGACTTGTCTAATGTGCCTGCATAGTCAAGCCCCTCCATTCCCCTTATTATTTAAGTTGTCCTTCTCCTTTCATTTCCAAGATAGCACATTAATTGACTTTTCCCCAGCTGAAACACCAGTAACTGAAAACACTTTGAAGAAAAGCTGATAACACAATACATTTTTTTCAAGACAAATATAGTTAACTTACTACAACCCCTAAAAAAAAGATATATCTGAAATTATGCAACACACAAATCATGGAATTTACTTTAAAGGGGAACTGTGGTCCAAAAATGAATTAAGGTAAATTGACACTTCCTGCTTCCTGCTCTGAAACATGTGACAGTCCTTCTTTCCTGCGCATCCTCCTCCCCTTTCTGGCCCCCCTTGGCCCCTTTCCTTGCAGCCTCCCATTGCCCCACTCCTACTGAAGCCCCCCCTTTGCCCCTTCTCTTGCAGCCCCCATGGCCCCATCCTTTGCAGGCCCCTCCTTGGCCCCTTCCATTACAGGCCTTCCCCTGGCCCCTTTCCTTGCAGCCACTCTTGGCCCCTTTCTTTGAAGCTCCACTTGGCCCCTCCCACCCACAGGCCCTTGGCCCTGCCCACTCACAAGCCCCTCCCACTCATGCGCCCCATGTCCCCTTCCCCTACTTGTACCTCAGAGCCATACCCCCCTACAGAAAACTGTGAAAACAGTATTTTCCGGCAGAGTCAAAATCAGAAGTTTCAAAATATAATTACGTTTTTTTACAAGTTTTGGATCCCTAAACAATTTAAATTAGCTAAATGCTTTGTAGTACAACACTACAGCACAAGACTGTGTCTCGCACATGATATCTAAAACAATAAAAATAGCTAATGGCACACTTCAAGGCTCCCCAATTTCCCCAATAGTCTTCACATAAGTAATGAAATCACTGGCCCAAAAAATAAGAAAACATTCAAATATTTAAAGGATTGGTGTAAAGAAAAATATACACAAATTGCCATTATTTGCTTATGATATAATTCTAATGCTTACTAAACCAATACAGTCATTACCCTACATTAATAAACATTTCTATTGAGTAAATATCCTTTTATCTGGAATATTGACAAATAAAATAATTTGTGAATTACAAATTGTAATGGTAACTTGAATACAAATAAAAAGATTTCCCTACTATCTAAGGATCTAAGGTTCAAAAGTATCAAAATTCTTAGTAAGCTATCATATGGTCATTTATAGGAAGAGTTGCCATAATTAAAATTATGTTATCACGTCAATTTTTATATGTGTTTAGATTGATTCCAATTGTTGTAATGACAAACAATTTTACAGAACACCTTGATATAAAACCAGTAATCTG
This sequence comes from Hymenochirus boettgeri, assembly GCA_019447015.1. Lineage (NCBI taxonomy): Eukaryota > Metazoa > Chordata > Amphibia > Anura > Pipidae > Hymenochirus > Hymenochirus boettgeri. The sequence continues at coordinate 141,558,064 of CM033472.1, forward strand.
TGTCTTACCTCTCATTTTGATACAGGCGCTGGAAAATTTACCTAAATAACATATGGTTTGTGCTTTACTTCTCAGCATTCTATTATCACACAGTTTGGTCAATGACCAATATGTTCTGCACATGCTCAATCCTTAGCTATGGCAAAAACTTGTTACAGTTGGTCACACCCATTAATAATATCTAGCCAATCCTTTTACAGGACAGATAAAGAAGGAAGCATGTGACTGAGGTCAGGAGGTGTGGTCTGACACTGCACATACACACAGATACTTCATCCAGTTCTTAACAGGCTTTGATTTACTTTAACAGAGTTTACTAAAGTGGCATTTTATAGTTTATTGGTGTTTTTAGGGGGGTTGTTTTCACATTCTGGAGTATAAAAAATTGGGTTTAGTTCTCCTTTAAAGTATGACATTGACATTTTCATTATGTTAAGTCCAAAAAGCACATCACCGCGGCAAAAATAATTGGCTTTATATACAGCGATAATAACAATCTTTGCCATTGTGATGTCCTGCTATAGTTAAATGGGAAAATAGTGATCCTTTCTAAATATGCCCCTTACTTTTCTCTCCAGAAAAAAAATGTAATGCTGCTTTTGAAAATACAGATACAATATATCCATTAAAATTTTATTTTCCACTTTTAAAATATTCTGTTTAGCAATAGACAAGAAAGACGAACTTTCTGAAGATCAATGTATCAAAAGATGGGAATTTGACTTAAACCATTTCAATTACCTAAATGTGTAAATCACAGGGAAATGTCAAGGAAAATATTCTATTGATTCCACAAAATTGTACAAGTAGCAAAATGGTTCTCACACAACTCTCCTACCTGCTGGAGATGTGCTAGAGAAAAGGTATACAGATACATCTAAGGTGGAACTGTAACAACATTTTTTAAAGTATGGTTAAAAATACTACATTTTATGCAGGATTTATTTACAGTCCCTTTTACAATAAATTGACCCTACTTTTCATAGATCTAGATCTATATTCTATAAATCAAAAAGCAATTTTATATCACATCATTACTATTACAGTATGCAATTAACTATAGCCAAAATTTGGTTAACATCTAAGATTCCTACTCTGACAGGAATATAAAACCATTTGACTAGAAACATGAGACAGTATATGAGAAAATAGTATTCAATATCTCAATCTAACTTCTCAAAATTTTACCGCAATTGGGAATACTAGTATACTGATGCCAGTTATCTTATTTAGGCCTTGGTTTATTCTAGTGCATTTGGTGTAGATGCTGAGGTGAGGGAAAATTGAACACCACAGCATCCTACACTGAAGGAACAGGTCCCCCTCCCCAATCCCAAGACTGAACAGGACAAAGGCCCCACTGATGTACTGTACAGGCCTTTGTCCTGTTCAGTCTTGGGATTGGGGAGGGGGACCTGTTCCTTCAGTGTAGGATGCTGTGGTGTTCAATTTTCCCTCACCTCAGCATCCTCATTCACCTATTGGCTAGATTCCCCTGGGTCAGATTAGCCAGGACCCTAGAGACTATAGGTCATTGGTTAGGTAGTCAGAATGGGCTGGGTTAGGGGGCTATAAAAACTGGACATCGTTCCCCACTCACCAGCCGGTTCACCTTCGTCGGTGATAAGAACGGCCCCCCCACCACCACCTGTTTTTTTAAAAAGTGGAATATATACATAATTTTTTCACAACATTTTATAAAAGTCTTGGCATGATTGGAATTGCAAGGCTGAGATAAAAAGGCCAGGAGGATTAAATTTGAGGGCTGCCCGCAGGGAGATCAACAGGGGCAGGCCTTAAAATAAAAAAGGATTCATTATTTAAAGGTTATCAAACGTTGGAACATTCAACTTAACTAAAGAGATGTATGCTGGAAGATAGACAGAGGCGGGCTTGATAATAGAACGGGATTAATCAGTTAAGATATGTTATGTAAGGTAAGAGCTGCCCGCTGGGGAAATTAACAGTGGTAGGCTTCAAAAAGTGACTTATTAATTCAAAGTTCAAGTGTTTATTGTAAATTAATACTATTAATAAACTTTTGCGGCCTTTTCTCCCACCTCTCTGTGTTGGTGTCAGTTATTTTATATTAAGTTATTAATGGGGACTCCATCATCCCTAGACCATGTATTGTCTCTAGTGACATTAAAAAACAACTGCAAAATGTTCACTTACTGAAACTATTATTGTGATACAAATTATCTTTGTTTCCCACTTCCACTCCCAAATTATTTTTATATCATACCAAGAATGTTAAACTGATGTTAAGGACATTAAGAATATAATTTATACATGTACAGTATGTACATGTAACGTTTGAATTACATGCAAAAAAATCAATAAAAATTTATGTTTATAAAAACCTACTGACTGAAGTTTCTCGATGTAGAGAGAGGGGAATAGACTCAAACAGAATGTAAGCCACTGTAATAGGTGGAGGTTATGGGCATGAAGAAATGGGGACACTGGAGAAGAAACATTAGGAGGAGCAACAGAGTGAAGGGCTTAGTATGCTAAGAGATGAATTACGTAAAATGTAATGGGGAACCAGTTAGTTGTGTGGCACAAGATTTAAGTTCCAGTTTATTAGAGAGAAAATAATGCATGCAGCAGAATTTAGAATTAACTGGAGGGGAAATATAGGGTAAGCAAAAAAACAGTATGCAGAAGGTTACAATAGTTCTGGTATCATAGGCTGAGAGCTTGGATAAGCATAGAAGTAGTCAGAAGAGAGAGAAACCAATGGATTTTTGCAATATTAGGGGAAAAATGCGACAGGTATTAACAACATTGTTAATGTGGTTAGAAGAGAGGTATGAATCAATAGTGATCAAAATGTTCAGCAAACTTCTTACACGGTGTATTACTTAAAATGGAAATAAAACCTGACACAATTTAGGCTAGGTATGAGGTAATGCTTTGTGTAATGGTCCATATGCAAAGCAAAACTATTTCAGTGCAGATATTTTATATTGATGTTTCAATCCTGTTTGCCTCATTAATCCTTTTTATGATGTAATTTCCTGTTGCTGCTATGCAAGTGTTACACTATGTCTATGTTGCAAACTTGATAAAGGACCATTAGGGTTATTCAATAAAAGTTCTTATCGTTTAAAATGGTGCTAATTTTGCCCCAACCAATCAGATGTTAGCTTTCAAATGTTAAATAAGATCTGATTGGTTGGGGCAAAATTAGCACCATTTTAAACAATAAGAACTTTTATTGAATAACCCTGCATAAGCACAAAACATTTTGTGCGATTAAGTCTACCTTTTTTTTTTTTGCACATGTGTTGCAAATGAAGTCCCACCAGGAGAACCCTATGTTTTTTATTCGTATCCCATTTGCCATTTGAGTTTGCCATTTGAGGCAAATAATAATCTCATGTGTAGCAGGCCTTAACCTAAAATAGACTTAAAGATAGAGTGTGATAATTCAAAAATAAGATTACCTACAGATTATTTTTAATTTAATGTGCAGTGGCCGACCAGGACCCTAACAGAACACTCCAATAACTTTCTTTCAGACAGCTGGAGGGAGGAGATTTGTTAAAAAAAAAAATGATGGCTGATAGCAGAGGGGATATTCAAATCCCGGAACAGAAACGAGATCACATTTTAATAATATTAAGAGATATGGAATTAGAAACCATAATCTTTTTAATAGTGAGCTTATGGCTTGACCATAAACTCCCTTGCAGAATAGAAAACCTAGCACATTCCAATATTTTAATATTAATCTGTTTTAGTATGTTTTAGTAGAAGCAAAATGTACATAAAAATCATTAAAAACCATTAAAACATCAGAATGCTGGAGGCTTACCATTTACCAATAATATCATTCAGTTATAATAAAACATGTGGTAACCTAGTTATAAACAAGTTCACCTACAGATGGGTGAAGCTTGGATTGTGAGACCACAAAGGAAATCTGAGCCACACTGTGTTAACTTATCTCATTTAACTCACAATGTCACACCCAATTAGCTTAAGGAAGAAAAAAAAAACCTTTTTCCCTGCTATGTAGTTGCAGCAGACACCAGGAGGCATAACAAAGCATTGTTTCCATAGTCATCCAATGTTCTATTTCTTTAAGGCTGGGTACACACTGCAGGACTTTTTGTCCTGACCAGGCGTTCGCTGCAAGTGCTCGGTCGGCCCCCATAAGGAACCGCACAATCGTCCGTTCAGTCGGGGTGGATCTTCGAACGACCAGCCATTTCGGCAGATAAAGGACCCATACACGGGCGGATTATTGACCGAAACGAACGTTCGTACACGTTGTGCGTCGTGGGTCGGACCTTTAGTCTCATCAGTATGTCCCTGCCCCCTACAATTGCACATGAATTAGCTCACCAAGTCCCATTGTACTTTATCCTCCCCCACCAATTTAGCAGAAAACAAGGATTCCTACAACTGTCAGTTTAGAGTTTTTTAAAGGAACAGTTAAGCTAGGTACAAACTTATAATTGCAGCCACAACACGTGATTGCCAACAATTGGTTCATTTATGGAGTTTTCTTGGGCACCGTTAGTGATCTGATTGGCGGATCAACAAACGACCCCCGACCAATCACATACACACAAATGATTCTCGGCCGGAACGGCCGTTCGTCAGGTGTACCGCTCTGCCGTCAGGGTTCGTGCCTCACTCGAATATCGAGCATGTGTATGAGCCTTAAAAAGTCAGTGTATGACAGCTTAACTGAAGCTGTCAGGATTAATTTATTTATAGAGTGGCACAGCTGTTAGGGGGTCGTGAAACAGCTGCTGTAGAGCTAGGTACACACCATACAATCCTTCCTCTTGACTGACCATTTGAGGCTTCCGACTGTTTGACCAAGAGGAAGGACTGTCGGTCGCGGCAAAAGATGGGAGTACATTCACAATCGTTCCCCTATATAAAGTATAGGGAGAACCTAGCTTAATCTGGCCTTACACTGCAAACTTACCGCCTGGCATTCCCATGACATTAAGAACACTGTCTGGCCCATTCATTTTGTGACCAACTTTACGTTGCACCCATTGATCGAACATCAAATTAGCCCAAAGTCGGTTCAGTGTATGATCAGCGTTAGCACTTGTACTCACTGGCCCAATCCGGGCTCTAAACCAACATATTACTATTTGTTTTACCAACCGGTAAATTGGCTGGTAAAGCTCCCATCAGCCCCTAACAGCACAATAGCTAATGAAAAATTTGTGTAGATTGTGTAGAACTACAGCTTTCATTCTTTTTAGAAAGATAAGAATTCATTATAAAAGAAAAGAAGGTTTGTAATGTAAATGGCGGTGAGTGGTCCTGAGAAACAATTACCTTCTAGCAATGAGTTTTGTTTGTGTATCTGGAGACTGGAGGATAAATCCTTTCTAGAGATTTTCACACCTAACACAAATCCTGGCTGGAGCTTATCAAGTTGTATCACACATTCATGTAAAGTAAGGGATGGACCATTGACATGTGTTGCTTGTTACTGAAGAGACTAAAGCTGGCTGGAGCTTATCAAGTGGCTTCACACATTGGGGGGTTGGTGATTCTCTCTACCAGGTTTACATTTATTCCACCCACTCTCCCTTTTTTGAAGCAAGAACATTTGTTGGGGTAGGGTGGGCCGTTAAAAGCTTTATTTTCTGATCTACAGCCCTGAAGCTATAGTGTGTATAAATTTTTTTTTAATTTTAAATAAAAAAATTACTTGGGACAGGGATATAGGACTGGTAATCCCTACCTCCCAATATTGTTTCTGTGAGAAGCACCAGCCCAAAGAAAACTGATTCTGCCAGTCTTCCTCCTGGTTTCAGTGCTATCTGTTTGGAATAGTCTGGCATTGCGAGGCTGGTGAATAGGCTGGTGCTATGAGACTGGTGAATAGGCTGGCACTGTGAGACTGGTGAATAGGCTGGCACTGAGATTCCTGAATAGGTTGAGACTGTGGGGAATGGGTACACTGCTGGGCACAGAGATATGGGTACACTGCTAGGCACAGAGATATGGGTACACTGCTGGCACAGAGATATGGGTACACTGCTGGGCACAGAGATATGGGCACGCTGCTGGCACAGAGATATGGGTACGCTGCTGGGAACAGATATATGGGTACACTGCTGGCACAGAGATATGGATACAATGCTGGCACAGAGATATGGTACCACTGCTGGGCACAGAGATATGGGTACACTGCTGGCACAGAGATATGGATACAATGCTGGACACAGAGATATGGGTACAATGCTGGGCACAGAGATATGGGTACACTGCTGGCACAGAGATATAATTGAATTGAGGTGAATCATGTTCCATTTGTAACTATGTCAGTGATGAACTTTCCCTGCACTTTGCACAGTTCTTTCTGCAGAGCTTAGATACCCATATTTCACTACACATTTAAGTTACCGACTGAGTGAAGGAGATTGGAAGACACTGACCTGATCTATTGTATAATTTGCTGCACATACAAACCAGGAAGGAGCAGAGTGCAGGGAGATCATGTGACCTTTCAGTGCTGGTCTGTCCTCATTTCGCGCAACCCGTTTTTCACGCTCCATCGCCACCTACTGGTCACAGTCGGTACCTGCACCTCTAACAAATAAATGCAGTGAGATTTTCAGGATGTAATGGCGCGGATAGCGCATTTTATCCTGATCTACATCGCAACAGCCTCTTAATCCACAGTTCAACCATCTGTAAATCTCCAATACCTATTGCCCTATGCGATCTATGCGCATAGAAGACAAGGTCCGTCGGGACCTGTCAGACTAAGCGTCGGGGGAGCGAGCGAGCGGGTAAGTTTCTTACCTTCTCTCCTGGCTCCTGTTTGTTCTATTGAAGAATGGAAGGTAAGGCACAGCTCCTTTACCTCCCGTTCTTCAATAGAACTGGATTACCAAATCCTGAAAATACGAGTGGAGATACCCTTTAACATTCCTGTGGACTTTTGGTAATAAATAACAGTGGGGGGGAGAAGCTACATATATTTCACTTATTTTCTCTCAGCCTGCTGTATTCACGTGTATCATTTGTAAGGTTGTGCCGTGTTTGTTGGTATGTCTCAGTGGGATTTGGTAATACAGTATATGGTAATATCTTACGTTTTAGGCAACACTTTCTTTTCTTACTTAAATTGAGGTAATTGATTAGAAATGAACACAAAACAGAACTCAAACCCGAGTTCGAGACAAACATTATGAGCTAAAAACTAGTTCGTTTTTTCGGACTCGCGGCTTTATTTTCGATAATAATCGTTAATTCGATAATTATTGAATTTACGGGCCGCTCGCTAACCCTAGAATGTATCGTTCGGTAACCCTCGAAAGTATCATTTGTTTTCGGTAACCCTCGAATGTAGAATGTACGGATCGTTTTCGCTAACCCTAGAATGTATCGTTCGCTAACCCTCCAATGTAGCCTTCGATTTTCGGTAACTCTCGAAAGTATCATTCGTTTTCGGTAACCCTCAAATGTATAGATTGTTTTCGCTAACCCTTGAATTTATCATTCGCTAACCCTCAAATGTAGCCTTCAACTTTCGGTAACCCTCGAATTTATCGTTCGTTTTCGATAATCGTTGAATTTATAGTTCTATTTTCCATAAGCCTCAAAAGTATTGTTCGGTAACCCTCCAATTTTCCGTAACCCTCGAATGTAGCTTGGGCAAATCTGACAATTGCCTGATCATAAAGTAAGGAGTGTTTAAACAAGTTTTGGTGATAGTGACATGTTCCCCAGACCATTTCCCAGGTGCCACAGCCATTTACAGTAAGTTACCATTGTTAGCTTATCTGTAAAAAATCCGAACTTTTCGAACTATCACTCCCCATTGACTTTAATGGCTCCATTTTCGAACTTTTACTGAAGTTCGAAAGTTTGAAAACGGACCGAACTTCATGAAGTTTGGCCATCTGTATAATTGATCAAATTTATTGTTTTCTTTTAATCATTAATATTCATACTAGCCTGTGTAAAAAGCAGCAAACTGTGTGTGAAGTGTAACAATTAAAAAATGCAAGAAATGAAAGAGGAAGGATACCTTATATTTTATCATACAACGTCTAGGATATGTTATATATTATCATAATAATTTATATAATATTAAAGTACTTACATTTATCTTGGAAACAAGTAACTAATATATTAATAGTTGCTCCAAAAGAAAGTATTGGATTCAATCTCAAATAAATATCTGTGTGGATTTAAAAGACTGTACCCAAAGACTAGGCAAATGTTCTAAGAAGAAAGCTCATTGAACTGAATATTTTTATGAGAGTTTATATCTAACCTTTGATGTATCTTGCACAGCTTGCTAGAGATGTTTCATATGAAATAATTTCCCTGGGTACATATTATATGCATACTGCTGGACTGTACCTAACAAACATCAGGTTGCTTTCACTGTTTCCACTCAATTACTTCCAAAGCTAGCATTTGTCTGATGTATATGTATGATTTTATTTGTGAAGTTGCTCCAGAATGCAATAATGCTAGACATGCAGACTGTATTACAGATATTTCTTTTCTATTGCAATGAGATAAATCATTTTTGGAATTGCTTTATTCTTTATTATTTTTAGATCAGCAACATTTTCTTTTCTTTGAATTTGGACAAAATATATTTGTTTCTTAGCAGGTTATGTTGGCACTGTTGTTTAAATTTTCTTTTATTAGGAGAAATGTGCCATATATTTTTTAACAGCAGCTTCATTTAAACTAGTTGAGGAGATTTAAATACATGGACTTTTTAACCTTTTTCAACATTTTCCACAATATTTGTGGGTTTTTAAATAATAGGTGAACCCTATATTTTGCTCAGAGGCCATGAAAACTTTTTTTATTATTATTATTGTTATTGGCTCAGTCATCTTCATGGTTCATTAAGTGCAATACACAGCTATTTTACAGGAACTCAAGGACCCTAGAAGGACTTGACAGTTAAATGAAAGTTGTCACTCTTCTTCATGCTCTTGGAAGATAGGGTAATAAAGTGGCAGAATGTGGAAGCCACTTACATCCGTGATGTGAACAAATAAAAAGAAATATAACGCAATTTTCAAAAGATGCTATGAGGGAAATATGGATAATGGAATCACTGGTGATAAAAAATATAAATAAAAAAATCTATGGAGTGTGGTCTTGAACAACATGATTCTACAATATTCATAGCCTTGGATATGCTGTAAGAAAACTATAAATAAACTACGTACCTCAGCATTTATTACTGTGCAAGCAACATTTTCTGCAGTTCCAGATGGTTAAGTATCAGGTCTGTTATATTTATAGCAAAAATTACTAATATTAATCTGTTCTGCCAAACCCAAATTGAATTCCACAGCAAAATATAATTTATTATTTGGTAAATGTTTGCACAAACATTGCAAAAATGTATACATTGCATACATTTTTCATCAATTAAAGGATAACTATACAACTGAAATTGTTCTACTACCTACTTCCCAATAAAAGTACACAGGAGCTAAACAGCTATTACCTGCCCGAAGAATATGGGGTGGTAGGAAATTCTTCAAAAGACAGACAATTATCCTTAAAATCAGAGACATACACGGAAAAGCACCAAAGGAAGTGTTTAGCAATGAGTCATTTAATTCATATGATTTCTATTTTTGATCCAAAAGCATTTTGTAACAGCTTTATATTTTGCATATGAAAGTTTATAAACCCAGTAGGGAAGGTCCTAACTAGTAACCTTGTGTCAATTTTCTGTCTTGGCTACTCTTTGATTGGTGGTATTTCCTTGGGAAATTTGATTCCTTAACTTTTGCATTTGATTAATTAGTCTTTGGCTTCTTGTTGTGTTTGCAAAGAATTTCATTTTTCCCCACAGTTTCCCATTCCTTTGCATTCGTTAAAAAAAGGGAAAGTAATATTTGCAGCTTATTTCCTAGTCAAAATTTAAATTTCATATATTGTATCGTATAGTTGAGATTTGAACCTGTAACCTCATGGATTCTGTCCGCTAGCCCACCAGAGGTAACATTGTTAATAGGAACATTTAGAAACTATCTCTTGTTAGGAACAAAATGAAAGCAAAAACAAAAAGACAGGAAAAGTAGCTGACTATTTCGTTCCTTTTAGACTGTTCTTTTTGTCACACATGTATAAATAATACTGTAAATAGAGACAGTGATACTGTGGTAAGGGGGCATGATGACCATGTTCTTTCTTCTGGCTTGCTTTCCTCCTTCACTGTTGGTATTCATGTTCAGCAAAGGAGGAAATCAAAAGAGGAGTAAGAACATGGTCATCCCATATGTAGCAGGGATCTCCGAGAAATTAAGAAGAGTTTTCAACAAACACCGTCTGCTTTAAACAAAACAACACACTGAAGCAGCAACTGCTGCATCTGAAAGACCCAATGCTGAAACTCAAGAAGAGCAACATCAAATAAGCAGTGCAGTGAAGAGTGCTCTGATTTGTATGTGGGGGAAATCAAACAGCAGCTGCACCAACATATGGCCCAGCACAGAATAGCAATTTCCTCTGGTCAAGACTCAGCCGTGTACTTGCATCTTAAGGAAAAAGGATGTACAAGATTGTAATGTCATCATCTTGGCAAAGGATCAGGATTGGTTCAAGAGAGGTGCCAAGGAAGCCATTTATGTGAAAATAAAAAAACCAAGACTGAACAGAAGTGGGGGTGTTCGACAATACTGTTTTAAAACCACAATGCCATCACATCACACCTTGCATTCAGAAGGTGCCTTAAACTTTGCTAATTGAGACCTTATCGACAACACATTCTTGTACAAGTCATTCTGAATTGAGAAAGCCAGTTGAATGACTAGCAAAACATCTTCAAGAAATAAATGTCAAGTCCAGTTGCTCTAACTGAATACAACAGATATTCTAGAAATTTCTAAGGTACAAAATCAAAATTTTAAAATGTTCTTAAAAAGTATGCATGTATATGTATTTATAATTTTTTTTATAAAGCGCCACTTGGGTATGCAGCGCTGTACATTATAAAAAACAGAGTGTACAAACAAAAGGGAATAAAGTGCAAGCAATTATACAGATAAATAAAAATTAAATACAATTTCATACATCTTTTAAGAAAGCATAAAACACTGATACGTGTTACTGTACCATTGCTATTTATACATTTAGGTGAAACAATTAGATTTTTAACTCCCATTGACTTCAATGGGTCCATTTGCAGATTTTTTCGAAAATCTGCATAACATACAGATACTTCTGGAAGAAGTAGTATAGATTTAGAACAGTGTCCATCCAAGTGTATAAAAAAGCCATTCCTGGATATAAAATCAAATCAGTTGAAATGACTGACTCACACTCTGAACCTGTGACCCCACCAATGACCAAAAAATAATGCTTCTCACATACTCTGTCTCTCTGTCTTGAGAATCGCAGTAGCAGGCAGTGAACCAACAATAATATGTACACTATACTGATGATTGCTCAATAAAGCCAAAACTAGTCTGTGGTTGGCTCTCCGGTTTTGCATTTAGCTCGTGGAATGGGCTACCATGAAAACATGAAAATTACCCAGAAGTCTCTGTTCCTTATATACATCAAATGTAATGTTCGGTATCCTTCTAATGTAATGTTCGATTTTCGATAACCCTCGAATTTAGCCTTCAATTTCGGTAGCCCTCAAATGTAGCCTTCAATTTAGGTAACCCTTGAATGTAGCCTTCAATTTTGGTAACCCCTGAATGTATCGTTTAATAACCCTTGAATATAATGTTTGATTTTTGATAACCCTTGAATGTAGCCTTCGCATTCGGTAAACCTTTTAATGGTGGCTTCAATTTCGGTAACACTCAAATGTAGCCTCCAATTTTGGTAACCCTCGAATGTAGCCGCTGATTTCGATAACCCTCAGACGTATCGTTCGATAACCCTCAAATTTAATGTTTGATTTTCTATAACCCTCTAATGTAGCCTTCAAATTCTGTCACCCCCGAATATAATGTTCAATTTACTATATCCCTCGAATGTAGCATTCGAATTCGGTAACCCTCGAATGTAATGTTGATTTTTCGACTACCCTCAAATGTTTTGTTCGATTTTAAGTAACCCTCGAATGTAGCTTGCAGAAACCTGACAATTGCCCAGCCTTGAAGAAAGAAGTGCTTAAACGTGTTTTGGTGATAGGTGCATGTTCCCCCGACCATTTCCCAGGTGCTACAACCATTTATAGTAAGTTACCATTGTTAGTTTATCTGTTATTTATACAAAAGTTTTGAACAATTATCTCTGATTGACTTTAATGGGTTTGTTTCTGAACTTCCAAACTCTTACTGAAGTTTGGAAATTAGGAAATGAAATGAACTTCAGCAAGTTTGGTCATCTCTAGTGACGTCTATCGATAGGTGCTTCACACTGCAAAACCAGTGGCCTACACTACACTGATGATGGCTTAATAGAGCCTAAACGGTCCGTGGTTGGCTCTCTGATTTTGTGTTTAGCTTGTGCAATGCTCCTGTAAAATCCTTTTATTAGATAAAGCATTTTTTAAGGGCTACCATGGAAACATAAAAATGACCTAGAAGTCTCCATTCCTGCTTGATCGGGGCGTCTGAAAGTCTCAGCTTACCTGACTCACACCTGTGATGCCCTATCTGACACAAAAAAAATATGTAGCTTTCTGAATATTCACAGGGTCATTTACAGAGTTGCACTGTGGTTACGATTGGTTAGCGTGATTTTAATCCATATCATAATATCCTACAGTATTCATCTCTTAGTATAAGAGACACACAGCATCTGCAAGCCTTTTTACCAGAGGCTGTGACTGTACGTTTTTTTATTACAAAATTAATATAATGCAGATACAAACAGGGTTATTCAATAAAACTTCTTATCATTAAAAATGGTGCTACAATACAATACATACAAAAAAAATAGAATGGTAGTCCCCAATTAAATTTAAAGTGGATACAGTGTGTGTTTTATGTGCATTTGGATACCTGTCATGCATATGTTCAGTCTTATATAAAATCAGCACATGAAGAACAATTTGCACTAAAATTTGCACTAAAACAATTTAGCCATATTGTATTGTAGTTTGGATCCATCTGAGCTCTCCAAATAGATCCAAACCAGCGAAGTAAATCACATATTCAACTCAACTTCTGCCAAATTCTTCATTATCCTAGGCATATTTTCAAAAATCAATGATGTGGTCTGTTGTTTTATTTGAAAAAGAGCAATATGTTTATTAATAATTACACATTTGTTTTTGTCTATTCTAAATATTTTTAAAAAATTAAAAGTAGCTGTCATAATTCATATTATAATTAGAATTATTTTTAAAAAGTTGGTCTATCTTCACACTATTTAAAGGGGGGAAAAGTCTGAGGTCAGAGCTGGTCTTGGACTCCCTCTGGCGAAACTGAAGCCAGGTTCCAAGCAGCACAATAAGTAATTTCTACTTTAGGTACAACATTACAATTACAATCATTGGCATTCTCAACATTACTTATGCATGCATTACTAACCACAGTTACAGGCTTAATGTTAAATATACAATAATTACTGTTGTACATTCAAACCAGGTACTTCTGAACTAGGTCCAGCTACCTTCTCCCTGATGTTCTAACTCACGGTTGCAAAGTAGTTGCCTTAGTGTGGGTTGAACTTTTCCCTTGGAAATCCTGGATTCTTTCAGCGGGTAGATAATGGCCCCAACAACACTGGGACAGGGATATCATCCAAGATACCCACTACCTTCTCTTGAACTACCACCCCCCAGTTAACATCCACTTGGGCCTGGGGGATGTGGGATGGCATGCTCCCACTCCAGTGAGGTTAAGGTGCTTATCCGGGATGATGTTTTCTATTGTAACAAGGTTAGAGTGAACCAAAGTGATGTCTGTTCCAGTATCCCTAAAGCCAGTAATAGAATCTGTTCGTTCACTTTAACCAACTGGTGATTTTGAGAGATATAGATATGGATATAGTTTCTACCAGCAAATAGAACAGTTAATGGTCCAGGTGTCTAGCCTGCTGCAAGCTAGTTGCTAGTGATGCCCTCTTTAGCTCTGGATAGTAAAATTTGATGTGTTCTGGGTGCTGACAATGGTGACACGTGCGTTTCTCAGATGTCTCCATTCTGTGGCTCACAAGTGCAGAAGAAGTGAATATTTTACCCCCTTTCCTTCCCTGGGACAGCATTCTGCACATGCCAGGCACACGGGTTGCAAAAAAGGTATCTGCCACTTCAGCAGCAGTGGTTTCTAATTTGGGCCCCCGCTCTAGCATAAACTGACAGAAATCGTCACTTTGTAGCGCAGGTACTGGGTCAGGTGTGTGGCCCAATCCTTCTGAGACAGACGATACTGACAGCAGGCTCTCTCAAAAGAGAGTAAAAACAAACCAATGTCCATGTCCTTTTCCATAGCTGCAAATGTAAATTTGTAACACACTTGTAAATTTGAACCTCCTACATCAGTAGAACTTGGTAATGAACTGTGGGCGGATTGATGCAGATTTGGCAATCTTCAGTTCGTACTGGCAGACAGATTTCCTCACGGCCCTTCTCTCTGCAGCCTCCTGCTTATACTGGCACTCTTCTGCTTTACACTCAACCTGTTGCCCCTCCAGCTCATACTGATGTTGGCATTCCAGAAATTGCTGGTGGGGTTGTTACCTCTAAAAAAACAGCCTGGAGCTGAGAAGACATTGCAGGGGTATATCTTGGTTCTGGGGATACAGTTCTTGCTCCTTACTGGCTAGTAACAATATCATTTGCATCAGTGTCATAGTGAGTGATCCCTGCTGTGGGCTCATCAAGCATTTCCTGTCCTATCTGCCTCCAATAATTCACAAATCAGCTCCTTTTTCCTTTTCCAATATGGATGTGTCTGCTTTGGCACACAACGATAAAGTAATCCAGACTCATACTTTTGTAATCCATGGATTCAGACATTTTGCCAAGTAGAAAGAGTAGAGAAAACAAGATTTTGTGGAAGGGTACTGTGTGGCTACTAGTTCAATTTATATATAATCTAATAACCACAGAGTTAATTAGTTAACACTGTAATAGAGGTTCTGAATATAAACACCTAATATCCCACTGCTGCCTCTACTTTGTCACAACCCCCCACTCCCATCTGTCTACCCCCTTCTCAGTTGTCAAAAAATATATTCCAACTAACCAAAAAGTCCAGTAAAAAAGACAGGAAAAGGAAGGGTAGTGGACATAAATACAGCACACACTAAAATATATATAAAGTCCAATATGATAGTCCAGAATGGTAGTCAATATACAGTCGGCCCAATTGATTTTGATGTATTCTTGTAGATAAAATGATGAACTCCTGCTTTCTGCCTGTAACCCTAATTTCTGCTTTATCCCAAAAATGGGAGCAGTTTGGTCCCTGGAGGTGTTCCACTATATAGGTTTGGGCTCCGGCACTCTCTGTGTGCAATCAGTCATCTACCATGGACGTACAGCTATAGCACAAGCAAAATATGACAGAGGTGCACACTTATATTCAGGCAAAACTATTCTAAATGCTTGGGTTACACCTGATGAAAGGGACAAGGTGATCCCTGAAACAATGTTTTTTTGATTAAGGAGTTTGCCTGAATATAAGTGTGCACCTCAATCATATTTTGCTTGTGCCATCCCTGGAGGTGTGTTTGTTCTCTCCCTGCATTGTGTATCCTGTACTTTTGGAGGGAAATTTTAATAATTATTTTCCCTCTAGTCTATACTACAAGTACCATTCATATAACATACAAAATATTAACAGATTTGTAATTGGTTAGTTTTACACAATGTAAAGATACCAAACATGATATACAAAGGAGTCTGTATATCAAGAAGTAAAATATCTTAAGGTCCCCTTGTAAAACCTATAAAATATATATATAGATGCACCTTTGTCCCAGCATCATACAATAAAAGGACTGTGAAAGCACTCCTTAGACTTAAAGGGTAACTGTGGTCTCAAATTCTTCTTTCTCCCAAACTAGTAATAATTATATTAAAAGCCTTCCATCGCACCTTAAAAATAAAACCTAAATCACATCTCTAGATAAAGGGGCATATTTATAAAGCTTCGTTTTCGCGGCCGTTTTCCCTGACATTTTCGCATAAATCGCGTTTAACACGATTTATTAATGTCCGAAAACGGCCATGTTAAGTTAACGAGGCATTAACCCTTTGCGCCGATACTTACCTGTTACCGCCGCTTCTATTTATAAAGTGGCGGTAACTGTTTCGCACTGCTAGCACTGCCTCCCTGCGGCGGGGATGGGCAGGCAACCCGCGACGGGAGGCACCCTCCAGCAGGGCCCTGAGAAGGGCCTTTTGGGGCTTAAGGGGTCCCGCAGCTCGAACCGGGACCCCCTCCCCGACCCTTATAAGGGCCCTTGCGGCACTGACAAGTGCCTTTGGCGGGGGTTTGGCGCGACTCTTAAAAGAGCCCTTGGGCGGCATCTTCTTTCTTCCAGTCCCAGTGACACCAACTCCACTGAGGCCTCCGACCCCCTAGAGGTACCCCTGCGGCCGCCACGGGTACCCCTCCCGGCGACCTCAACGAGGACGATGTTGCCGGCGTCTTGATCCGACGCGACATCTTCAGGCTGGCGACACCAACCCCACTCAGGTTGCCGATGCCAGGCAGACTCACTGTGGCCGCCAGTGAGCCCGCTGGCACCGCCGGCCTCAGCGGAGCCGATGTTGCCAGCTGCTTCTTTCTTCTATCTTCAGCCATCTACTGCGATGGCATCTGAGTTCGACAGCGGAGTGCACCTCTTTATATAGGTTTGCAGAAAATCCTAATCCATTTCTGATTGGTCAATGCTTGGTTTACATGCTTTTCATTAACCATTAGATTTCAGAACTTTCCAGAAATGGCCTCGATGTGCGCGGTAATTTTTTTGCGGTATTAACGTTTTTTTTTATAAATATGCCCCAAAATCTGTGAGCAGTTATTGCTGGAAAGGTTCAACAATGTAACTTCCTTGTTGAACTCTTCCTGTTTTCAGCCATGTGACCAGCTTGTAGTCATGTGACCAGCCTGTCTGCATTAATAGGCTCCTCTTCTCAACTGTCAATTTTTTCCCCGGGTACTTCCTGATTTCCCCAGGAATAAGTCTTAACTGAGCATGCTTCTCCCCTGGGGGAAAAGGGCCGGCAGAGGTCAGGTGATGTCACTCAACCTACTGGAAGCAGGAAGTTTGAACAATCACCCCAATGTAATTTCTCACAGGTTCCAGCCAGAGATGTGATTGTTAGCTCAGTGTAAAGGATATACTGCAGGCTTTCATTTAACCCTCATTTGTTCTGAGACCACAGTTGCCCTTTAATTACAGCTACATGTTGCAGAAGTGCTACTGATCTGGGGTTACCTTGATGTGGTTGGAACCCTTTTCATTCATGTTATCACAGTAATGTATACTAAAACCCCTTTGTTTATAATGTATGGCAGTGTGTAGATAATATGATATTCTATGGGGCATGGGAATGTGCATTAGTTATCTTTTCTTTGTTTGTTCAAGCATCAGCTGACCTTATTTTAAAAAATATTACGTAATTCCTTCCCTTGAATTGCTATCACATCTCTTTAAACTTTGTTGCTATCCCTGTGGCTAACATACCGAACAGTCTGGGCTATGCTGCTAGTTGCTGTGAATTTTCACACTTTCGTACTTTTGAACTAGAAGCCCTACTGAATTAGATCCTCTGTAACAAACATATGGAGATGAAGGGAAAATTATTTTACAAATGGTTAGTACCTTTGGGTTAATATAGGTGGGAGCTGCCATATTTATTGATACTGCTACTAAAGTGGAATAAATTGAAAATTAATGCTTCTATTATAGATATTACCTAAGGGAGTTTAAATGCCACTCACATTTGTGAAATTGAGTAGGGTGTCTTTTTTATTTGATTAAAGTAGCAATATGTATTTGTTTATGGTGTCCCGACATTCTGTATACATTTCTTTAACACCTTTCTGTCTTTTAAAGCAGCAAATATGGTGTCAAATTCTAAAATGCAAAAAGTGTAATACCATCATATAGGGATAGAGGATGCATACTTAAAAATCAAAACTGACTCAGATTTTGGTCTTATAATAAAAACCCAGGTGGGGGTGGGTAGTGACAGTCTTCTTCGATTATCCAATAAATGAGAAGTATGAGAAATGTAAAAGCTTCAAAAATACTTATAATAAAAAGCAAAAGGTAATTAAGGTAAAAAAGGTAAAAAGTTAGGACCTTTCAGACTAGGGTTCCCCTTGACATGGTTGAAAAGCTTTTCATTCAAGTTACCACAGTAATATAAGCTAAACCCCTTTTCTTCTGTTTATACTGTATGCAAGTATGCAGATAAAAGTATTTTGTATGGGGCTTAGGAATGTGCATTAAATATAATATAGTATAGTATAGTAAATTGGAGGTTAAATAAAGACATACATCCATCCAGTCCAACCTACTCAGCAATACCCACATTTCCTGCCTAACTGTTGATCCAGAGGAAGGCAAATAAAAAACACCAGGATTATGAAGTAGAAAAAAATTCCTTCTTGACTCCAAATGGCAATCAGAAATATCCCTGGATAAAGCATCAATACCAGCAACATTCCCTGTTTTCCTTGATTCATTGATTATCTTTGTTTATATGAATAATTGACCAGTTCAGTACCACTTCTACAGAATGTCATTTAGCCTAAGAAGTGCTCCCACTGTCCTATTGTATCCCTTTATACTGTGTGGTGTGCAGGCATGCTCTCCTGCATACATTTATTAAACACCACTCTGGCTTTTTAAGCAGCATTTAAGGTGTCAATGAATTTTCATCTTACAAAATGTGGACAACGTAGTGAATCCATCATATAGGGATAGAGGAGACATATTTAAAAATCAGAACTAACTCAGATGTTGGCTTGATACTGCTTTTCAATATTTTTTTCCTGCACGTCAAGTTTGTTGTTATGTTAAGTTACTAGTTTAATTTCATTCTTGAATACTTTTTTGATACCAATTTTTATGAGAATAGATACAATCTTTAGAGTAAGCCAGGAAATCACTGTTTGCAACAGCTAAAAGCGAAACTATTTATGTCACTTTTAAATGTGAACCAAGAAGGTTGTCAGATATGAAAAACTAGAAATATTCACATTGCTGGAATATTTTATTTTTCACATCATTTATGACTGTGAAATTTATTGCAAAAAGATCTGCATCAGGATAACAGAATGGTCATATCCATTATACAATGACATGCAAACTACAGTATTGGGTCAGTATTTTTTATATGCAACCACAGTATCCTTGACAGCTATAGGTTCCACATGTGCTTCTTTTGATTCCGAATTCAAAGTTGAAGCTGCAAACTAAACCCCAAAAAATCAAAGTATAAGTTAGAGAGTACTTGCCTCAACATCCTTCTCAGCATGGAAGATTCCACTCAGGGGCCTTTTCTTTACCTCTATGAGCTCATTTTAGGTTCTGTTTGTTCCCCAATCTGAAGCGGACATTTTCCCTTGCCTGCCAGTACTTTTGCCTTGATTACATTTTCAGCACCTGTGTGATTTCCACTCCCACCTCTTAACCCCTATGGTGTAGGAATATATTAAATCATCAATATTCAGATTGGTGGTGCAGCTGATTAACCCTTTCCTAGTAGCAGTATTGTAGTGTGATGTATATAGGTCTGGGTATCTAGGATCTCACCTACGGCTTTCACTCCACCAAATCCGATATATAAACAATAAATTGCAGGTGAAACATACAAAGACACAGGTCTGTAGCTGTGAATATTGCAGTTTATTGCAAAACATGCATGCTACATGTTTCAGACTTACTCAAGATTAAGGACAAGTGGGTCAGAAACATGTAGCACGCATGTTTTGCAATAAACCTGCACTATTCACAGTTACAGACCTGAATCTTTGTATGTTTCACCTGCAATTTATTGTTTATATATAGGATTTGGTGGAGTGAAAGCGATACCACACCTTTATTAATATGGCTAGCTCTCCCTGTCAGCTGTAGCAATATTAGTGGAAAGTGTAGCTTCTTAATGGGGAACGTTGTAGGGTAGGAAGAGTGTGTTTTTATAGAAACCACATGGTGCAGAACTGTAGGGGGAGGGTCATTATATTATCCTCCACCTGCAGCACTGCACCATGTTCTATAAGTGTACATATTAAAGGGGAATGTTGGAGGGTATGCCATTTGCAGCTCTGCACCATGTTGTTTCTATAAAAGTACATATTACATTGGCCTGATAATATCTACACAACAAAAAATTGTTAGTATTTTCTTTAGAAGCATGATGCAGGCTGATACAGTTTGTATTTAATGTAATGGTACTTAGCACTGCAACATCTAGATTTAATACATGTTTGGGTCTTAAATGCAAAGAAGGCCTGTAAAATGCATTGCACAAAGCTGTGCTAAGACCATGTTCAAGTCAATATGCAGCACCTGCAGCTTTGAGCTGCAGTGTACCTTGTAAAGTGGTCAGTTCGATTCTACTGGGGTGCCACCTTTCCCTTTAAGACTCAAACTCTTAGGGCTACTCCCTTTAGCGCGTTTTGGATTGCGGTTTGCGGTCCAATTGTGCTACTGGGAGTGCAGGCATGTAATAGCCTATGGTACCAGCCCCACTACATGCAATGTGTTTCAGTGTGCTATTGGAGTGCATGCCATCACCCTTTTTGGTCTATTGCATGCTCTCTGCTAGGGTCCAATGCACAAAAGCAAGCATGATCGCACATTATTGCGAACGTGCGTCCTCCCTTGAACTTAAATGGGGCCACAGTCTCAGGAAATTGGCCTGCTGCAAAGCTAAGTTCCATTGCATTAAATACATGCTGTATGACTAAACTGAAATCAATGCAGCCTGTATTGAAATCGCAGCAACGCACCAAAAACTTGCAATCTTTCAAAATGAAAATGGACAAATTGCAAGCACAAACGCATGCAAATGGTGTGCGATTGTTTGTGCAATTCAGGTGCATTGCAGTGTGGCTGTGCCCTAAATTTACATTGCAGCAGTACACACACTAATATAAACAGTAGAGTGCAGAAATAAACACATACAAAGACACACAGGCTCATTTACCCAGAGACGATATCGCTGTGGGTAAATGTCTTGTTCGTACTTCAATATCACGTTCGCGAATTTGGGTAAATCGGATTTACCCACTGTGGAATTTTAACGCCAGCTATTTGCTTGCGTTAAAAACCTGCGCTAAAACTAGTGCAAACACAACATTGAGTAGTGAACGTCGAATGCAAGGTGATTTTTGCATAACCCCCGCATCCAACGCAAATATGGAGTTAAAGTCGTGCTAACCAGTAGTGAATTGGCTAGCACGACTTTAACTCCATATATCTGCCCAGCGAGTCTGGGTAAATGAGCCTGACAGTCTCTTGCAGAAATACAAATATAAAGGGTTAACAATTTGCTCCCTAAATACATATGAAAAGGGTTAACACCCTAATCTGCTAATAATATTCACTGCTATCTCTGATGATTGGCTGGAAGACACTGGCAGGTGGGGATTCTGAGTTCAACTGATACATGCAGCTTAGCATAAGGGGAGTGGGAAACAAACACAAGGTAGCTAGCTAGCATGTGCAGAAGGAGTTTTGGTAGAGGCAACACTAGAAGCCACCCATGACATCATAGATTGCCAGTACTCAGAAATGTTCTATAAATGATTTGTACACTAAGAGGCTGAATTCAGAGGTGAGGAACAAATGGTTTTACTAAGTGACAGTTATAGAGTCTGTGGAGCTGCCTTTGTATTTTGGGTTTAGTTTTCCTTTAAGCACATACTCAGAGATCAATAAAAGTTAGTTGAGGAAGCACACATGTTTACCTCTAAAGCATGTAACTAATGAATACCATGGGGCATATTTAAAAACAAATTTGCAATAATATGGGTTATTGTAAAAGGGCAACTGTTGACGTGCATTTACAGCCCCGATACATTTGCAAATGAGTGGTAGATACAATGCAGTAGAAAATTACTGCAATGGCATTGTATAGGTGTTTGTAAATCTACAATCGTGGGCATAAATCTATGGTCATGATCAAAATTTTTCATCATTAGTAATGTAACTTCAAAGTGAATTACCAGGCTTTAGGAGGCATGCTACCAGTATGACCTCTCAATGTGCTTGATGTTGTGGCCATATTGTTCCTCCTATCTATTCTAATCACCCCTGCCTTGCCCATCCATTTTCTATTTTGCCTGTTGTATGCTCTGCCTTTTGGAAGGAGCACATTATGTTGTTATTTGGGGCAGATATGTAACTTATATTGTAAGTTCATTATACTGTAGATCTCTATTCGTACTGTATTTTCAGTCATTCTCTTTTTATCATGGTTCTGTGATAAAATTAGGGCCCAGACATCCCCATTGATGTGAATGGTGGAAAATATCACCAGCCATGGAGGGATAATGGCTGCTTACTATACATCTTAACTAAAAAAGGTAAGGGTATAGACAAGCTTGTTTCAATAATTCTGCCATAAATGGGTAATGTTTCATAATCTCCACATCAGCTTTATCAAAATGTAGGGGGGATGAAGGGGGGGTAGAAGGGTACTTGCACTCCAATAACCTATTAGTGTCTATCATATTTAAAAGGCCAGTGTCCAGCATGTATATTATTAATGTATTTAATTTGCATCATTTGTCCTTTTATGGTGAGATTGCACACCATATACATTTGTAGCACTGAAAAGAGGGTAAGCAAACACAATTATAATAATAATTTTTATTGTTGTCATTGTGTACCAGACACAACGAAATTAAATTATTACCAGATATCACCCATATGAATATAAATAATCAATGAAGCCACTTCTGTGGAAAAGAAAAAATCTTAATAACCACATACCTGCAGAGACCCCTAATTTCATACTAAACGGGCTTTAGAACTCTGAACCTCCAATCACAATTTCAATTATGACCCAACTTTTTTTTATTATTTAAAACTGCAATAACTAAGGACTTAACTGAACATACTAAAGGTTATGTCCACCCCCAAATCACTTTTTGATATGTTTTTTAATACTCCCCACTGACCTGAACTGCTGAATTAGAACTTTCAAATTCTGTATATTTCTCCAGTAATGCAGCCCATTTGGCAGTAGGCCGCACAAAGCACACATAATGTTCCTGTCCACTGACCCAGCTCGTCACCCCAGCTCAAATTATTTACACATAACCAAACGCACATCATCAATGATGTGCCTAAACAGATGAATAGAGGATCACGGTTTCTCCCCTGCATTAGCTCATCAACCTGCTGGCTACATATAGGTACAAACAGATTTAAGGGACATGTCAAAGGAAGTACAGGAGGAGTGCAAATGTGGGTATGTTGTAAAGCTTGCTCGATATACTACCACAACTAATTAACTCAGATCAAGCAGACTTCATTAATAATGACAAACTTCAGACAATACTTTTAATTACACTTTTAACTATCGATGCTGAAAAAGTCCACTGGAATTACCTATTTTTTACAATAAACAAATTTGGCTTGACAGGTTTTTTTAAACCAATAATGGCTTTATATACCATACACTCATTCAAGTTACGTATCTACCTCTGCAATAATCTCTCATTCATTTAACATAAACAATGGAACCAGACAAGGTTGTACACTATCACCTCAACTATTTGCACTAATGATTGAACCTGCAGCCGAACTTATTATGTCTAAAATCAGATTTCAGGCATCCAGTTGAACAATAAAGAATATAAAATTTAACTTTTTGCAGATGATATTCTGCTGACATTAGCCGACGCTGAAAATTCCTTATCCCATACCAATTAATTTTTGACGATTATAGCCAAATCACCTATTACAAAGTAAACAAGACCATATTCTCAATTCTAAGACTTAACATTCCCTTCCAAAAAAGAAATAACATACTGATAAACAAAAAGTTTGCATATCAATGGTCACCAGATAAAATAAATGATCTAGAAATAAAGATTAATTTCGAACTTTGAACCATTATACTAGAAACCAGCGAAAATTTTGGAACAGATCAACATATCCATCTATGGGAAAAAGAAGAAGAAAAAAAAAAAAAAAAAAAAAAAAAAATATATATAATTATATATTATATATATATATATTATATATATATATTATATTATAGTAATAGAATAAATGTCAGGGCACATCCTTCCAACCTTACTGTGCCCCTGGTGCTACCCAAGAATTCAATGAATAGTCCTGTATCAAGAAAATAGGTGCACTCAGGGGTCTAATTAAATATTTTAATAGTGCAATAAAAGGCAACGTTTCGGTCCGAGTCTAGGACCTTTATGGTTGGCTTGATAAAGGTCCTAGATTCGGACCGAAACGTTGCCTTTTTATGCACTATTAAAATATATTATTAGACCCCTGAGTGCACCTATTTTCTTGATACAGGACTATATATATATATATATATATATATATATATATAATATAAATATAATATATATATATATTATATTATATATATATTATTATAGTAGCAGGATGTCTAACAGAGAGGCTGGAAAAGTCCTGGCCGGAGTTTATATATCACCCAGGTTCTCTCCTTTGCCTACAGGGAGTTGTAATCCACTCCAGGAATCCAGTGGATTCTTAATTAGCATTCAGGAGGTGAAATATGTTAAATAGCTAGCCCTGTGCTCATTGATTGCTCTGTAACCGGGGAGCAGACAGGTTGAGTCTGACTGGAGCTAAAAGGTTGGTTTAAGGAAAAACTGTCATTTCTTACGAGAGAGACTAACAAAGCACCAGGCTTGTTAAGTCTATAGTCAGGACTGAATATATTGTATAGTTAGAGCCGAGGCACGGCTAGGGTTTTGTTTTGAATTTTGTATGTGTTCAAGCACCCTTTTATGCACCTGTGTATATAGCTGCAAATAGCACCAATAAAACACACCACTGTTTGAAGGAAAAGCATTGGACTGGTTTATTTTGCTCACCCCAGGGAGCTAAGCACCCGCTACGTGTTCCCCCTCTCACATATGGTGGAGGATGCAAGCAGCTTTATAACCAAGTGCTATACGAGGAGCCAGTACCTGAATTGCAAAGATAATGGAGGAACTGGTAAAACAGTTGGTGTTGTCCAATGCAGCCTTGCAGCAAGCCAATGCTGCACAGCAGCAAGCGAATACCCAGTATCGGGACATGATACATGTGGTGCAGACACAAACTGCACAGCAGATCAAGGCTGTGCAGGAGCAGACACAGGAACTGTTTTTGAAATTGGCAAGTGATGC
The DNA here is from genome assembly GCA_019447015.1 of Hymenochirus boettgeri. Classification (NCBI taxonomy): domain Eukaryota; kingdom Metazoa; phylum Chordata; class Amphibia; order Anura; family Pipidae; genus Hymenochirus; species Hymenochirus boettgeri. The sequence goes on from CM033472.1 coordinate 141,583,311, forward strand.
TGAAAAGGATCGAAAAACTCTTACAGAGGTGGTGCAGGAACTTGCACAGCGGTGTCAGGTTCAGACTACAGGTGTTGATAACCACTCAGCCATCCATGTGGGTCGCTTCCTGTCCAGGATGACTGCAGAGGATGATCCAGAGGCTTTTCTGGTGACCTTTGAGAGGACAGCCGAAAGGGAAAGCTGGCCTCAGGCTCAGTGGGCTGGACTGGTGGCCCCCTTGCTTACAGGATTTCAGCATTTTCAGGTTACGACTTGGAACCTGAAAATGCTGCGGATTACAAAAAGTTGAAACAGGAGATTTTAGCCCGGCTGGGGGTTACTCTTGCTGTACGGGCACAGCGGGTCAGCAGCTGGTCCTACCAAGTGGGGAGACCTCCACGGTCACAAATGTTCGATCTTATCCATCTGGTTCGAAAGTGGCTACAGCTGGAATCTCTGACGGGGCCCCAGATAGTAGAAAGAGTGGTCATGGATCACTATCTAAGGTCTCTACCTGTTTCTCTGCAAAGATGGGTGAGCCAAGGAGATCCAACAACAGCCGATCATCTGGTGGAACTAGTGGAGAGGTACTTCGCAGCTGAGGACTTGACTGCCTCCCCTGCAAGCTCACGGACTTTCCACCCAAAATCACGGTATACCCTGGCAACCGTTAAGACTGTTCTGGGAGAAGTGGGTGGTAAGCATGGTAAAGACTCAGGGGGAAGGAATGTTGATATTAAGCCGAGAGACTGGCGTCCTATACCTGGGAATCGTGGGCCTCTCCGCAGTCCTAACTTGGAAACTGTGAGATGTTTTCGTTGCCGTGAACTTGGGCATGTGGCTGCAAACTGTCCTTTAACTGATGAACCAATGCAGTGTGATTTCTCTTTCAGAGATAGGAGGCAGTCTTTGTTTGCTTCTGTTTCATGTACCGCCATGCCAGCCATCGGAAAACACATGTGTACTGTATCTGTGAATAGTAAGCAGGTCACTGCTTTACTGGACTCTGGGAGCTTGATAACCTTGATCAAGGCTGATGTGATTGGCCCTGAGAACTTCCAGCCTGGGAAAGTGGCTGTAGTGTGCATTCATGGGGATACCCGAGAGTATCCCATAGCAACGGTTGCATTTGGAACTGCATTGGGTACTGTGAATCATGTGGTTGGTGTAGTTCCCCACTTATTACACGATGCAATTATTGGAAGGGACTTCCCAAAATTTTGGGGACTGTGGGACTGTCCAGATCTAATACCCATGTCCGAATCAGAACCCCTGAGGTCTCCGGAACAATTACGCAAGGAAGACTCCTCCCAGAAACTTCCAGTTTTTCCTTTCTCTGTTATGGCAGGAGAAATGGAGGAGTCTGGGGAAGTCCCTACTGCCAGCGAAGATAGGCAGACCTCCTCTGACCAAGAGGTTGGTTTGGAGCTGGTTGATCTGAATGTTCATAGAGAAAATTTTGGTACAGAACAGAGAAAAGATCCTACCCTCATTAGAGCGTGGGAAAATGTTGTGATGATTAACGGTAAACCTGTTCAACCAGAGGACAGGTTGTGTTTTCCTTATTTTGCTAGTAATGATGACTTAATCTACAGAGTATATAAAAAAAATGATGAGGAAATTGTTGAACAGTTGCTGGTACCTAAATCACACAGAAAAGTGGTACTGGAGCTTGCTCATGCGCACTTGTTGGGTGGTCATTTGGGCATTGAAAAAACCACTGAAAGAGTGTTGCAAAGGTTTTACTGGCCTGGGGTACAGAAAGAAATTGAAAATTTTTGTCCTGTTTGCCAGAAGTCTGCACCTATGCCTCACTTTCGAAGTCCATTAGTTCCACTGCCAATTATTGAAGTACCCTTTGAAAGAATAGCTATGGACCTTGTTGGACCCATTCCCAAGTCCACAAGGGGCCATCAGCATATTCTTGTAATTCTAGACTACGCTACACGTTATCCTGAGGCCATTCCTCTACGCAATACATCTGCCAAGAATATTGCTCGGGAATTGCTCCATGTGTTTAGCAGAGTTGGTGTCCCTAAGGAAATTCTTACAGATCAAGGAACCCCTTTTATGTCTCGAGTAACTAAAGAGCTATGTAAATTGTTTAAGGTGACTCAGTTGCGAACTTCTGTGTACCATCCGCAAACTGACGGCTTGGTGGAACGGTTTAATAAAACCTTGAAAAGCATGTTAAAAAAGGTCATTGATAAGGATGGGAAAAATTGGGACTGTCTTCTTCCCTACCTGATGTTTGCTATTAGGGAAGTTCCTCAGTCCTCCACAGGTTATTCCCCTTTTGAATTAGTATATGGGAGACATCCTAGAGGCCTACTGGACATAGCCAGAGAGACCTGGGAAGGAGAAAAAACACCTCACAGAAGTGTTATTGATCACATTTCGCAGATGCAAGATAGAATTGCAACCGTAATGCCCATTGTGAAAAGACATTTGACCCAAGCCCAGGAAGCCCAAAGTAGAATTTACAATCGGAGTGCTCAGGTCTGCACTTTTTCACCTGGGGACAGAGTACTGGTGTTAGTGCCGACTGCTGAGAGCAAGTTCTTGGCTAAGTGGCAGGGGCCCTATGAAGTCATAGAAAAAGTTGGGGAAGTAAACTACAAAATGTATCAACCTAATAAAAGGAAAACGGAACAGATCTATCACGTAAATTTGTTGAAACCATGGAAAGACAGAGTGTCTTTAGTAGCAGAGACCACCCTGCTAGCCTCTCAGGTGTGTACTGAAGCCTCTAAAATTCCTGAAGTGACAATTGCCAACACGTTGTCTAGTTCTCAACAACAGGAGGTAAGAGAATTCCTGCAGAGAAATAGAGACGTGTTTGCAGACTTACCTGGCCGGACTACAGTAATCCAACATGACATAGTTACTGAACCGGGAATGGGGGTCAAACTTAAGCCCTATAGAATACCAGAAGCGAGGAGACAAGCGGTCACGGACGAAGTTAAAAAAATGCTGGATTTAGGGGTAATTGAGGAATCCAATAGTGACTGGTCCAGTCCCATTGTGTTAGTCCCAAAACCAGACGGTAGCTGGAGGTTTTGTAACGATTTCAGGAAATTAAATTCAGTGACAAAGTTTGACACATATCCCATGCCCCGGGTGGATGAGCTCATTGACAGACTGGGAACGGCTCGGTATTTGACCACGTTAGATTTGACTAAAGGTTATTGGCAGATACCCCTGACCGAAAATGCCAGGGAAAAAACAGCTTTTGTAACTCCTGAGGGATCATTTCAATACAAGGTGATGCCATTCGGGTTACAAAATGCGCCTGCTACCTTCCAGAGAGCCATGGACAGAATTTTAAGACCCCACCAACAATATTCAGCAGCCTACCTAGATGACGTAGTTGTACATAGCACTGACTGGGAGTCCCACCTTCCACGTGTTCAAGCCGTTCTTACAGCTATCCGAAAGGCAGGACTCACTGCCAATCCAAAAAAATGTGCCATTGGGTTAGAGGAAGCCAAATATCTTGGGTACACTATTGGTCGTGGGGTAATAAAACCACAATTAGTGAAAACAGCAGCCATCCAAGAGTGGCCACGCCCTATAAACAAAAAACAGGTCAGAGCTTTTCTTGGCATTACTGGTTATTATAGACGATTTATCCCAAATTTTGCAACCCTTGCTGCGCCCTTAACTGACCTTACAAAAGGAAAAGACTCAGTGATGATAAAGTGGTCTCCAGAGGCAGAAAGGTCATTTATGGTCTTGAAGAAGGCCCTTTGTGAACAGCCAATCTTGTACTCCCCAGACTTTTCCAAGGACTTTGTAGTTCAGACAGATGCATCCGATGTGGGCCTTGGAGCAGTGTTGTCACAAGTACAGAATGGGGAAGAACACCCTATTGTGTACTTAAGTAGAAAATTAAATGAGCATGAGAGAAAATATGCAGTGATAGAAAAGGAGTGTCTGGCAATAAAGTGGGCTCTGGAAGCATTGAGATATTACTTGTTGGGGCGTCACTTTGATTTAGTAACTGATCATGCTCCTCTTAAATGGATGGCACAGAAGAAAGAGACAAATAGAAGGGTAAACCGCTGGTTTCTTACTTTGCAAGACTATAGCTTTACTGTAAAACATAGACCAGGAGCACAGATGGGAAATGCAGATGCACTGTCCCGAGTACACTCATGTTTTTCTATGTGTGTTCCAACCTTGGGGTTGAAACAAGGGGGGAGGGTATGTAGCAGGATGTCTAACAGAGAGGCTGGAAAAGTCCTGGCCGGAGTTTATATATCACCCAGGTTTCTCTCCTTTGCCTACAGGGAGTTGTAATCCACTCCAGGAATCCAGTGGATTCATTAATTAGCATTCAGGAGGTGAAATATGTTAAATAGCTAAGCCCTGTGCTCATTGATTGCTCTGTAACCTGGGGAGCAGACAGGTTGAGTCTGACTGGAGCTAAAAGGTTGGTTTAAGGAAAAACTGTCATTTCTTACAGAGAGACTAACAAAGCACCAGGCTTGTTAAGTCTATAGTCAGGACTGAATATATTGTATAGTTAGAGCCGAGACACGGCTAGGGTTTTGTTTTGAATTTTGTTATGTGTTCAAGCACCCTTTTATGCACCTGTGTATATAGCTGCAAATAGCACCAATAAACACACCACTGTTTGAAGGAAAAGCCATTGGACTGGTTTCATTTGCTCACCCCAGGGAGCTAAGCACCCGCTACGTGTTCCCCCTCTCACAATATATATATATATATATAATATATATATATATATATATGATATAATGATAATTCCATACTTACATATTTACAGATGCAAAACATTTATCAACAACCTAAAAACAAAATGTACCTTTACCTACAAATCCAAATCATTTTACAAGCCAATATAAAGAAAGAAAATTGTGTGCCAGATTATAAAAAAACGGAGGGTAAAGGAGTTATGTCTTGCATCCCGTTCTTCAATTAACACATCAGGAGCAAGGAATGAAGCCTTAAACTTTGTGTACATGCATGTACAGATCAAGGGATCATGGAAGTAGTTGGGACCTGTCAAAGGAAGCACATGAGGAGTGCAATCATGGGTAAGTTGTAAGGTTTAGTTCCTGGCTCTTGAAGCATTAATTGAAGAATAGGAGGTAAGATATAGATCCTTTTCCTCCCATTTTTCAATTAAAGTGAATAATAATAATGATTTTTCATTTTGGGCAGTGGAGATTTAAAATGTTATGCTAAATGCACATCAAACCAAATGCTTGATATACTACCTCAACTAATCAGCCCGAATCAAGCAGGCTTCATTAAGAACAACAAACTTCAGACAATACAAGAATTGTTTTTAACCTTATCCAAAATGCTGAAAAAAACTTTCTACCACTAACACTTTAAACTATCGATGCTAAAAAAGTCCACTGGAATATATCTTTTACATTAAAAAATTTGTCTTGACGGGTTACATATATAAAAAAAGCAATAATGGGTTTATACACCATAACTACCTACCTTATCTACCTCTGTAATGATCTCTCATTCATTTAACATAAATAATGGAACCAGACAAGGTTGTCCACTATCACCTCAACTATTTGCACTAATGATTGAACCTCTAGCCAAACTTGTTAGGTCCAAAAAACAAATTTCAGGCATCCTGTTGAACAATAAAGAATATAAAAATTTTACTTTTTGCAGAAGATATTCTGCTGACATAAACCGACACTGAAAAAAAATCCTTATACTATACCAAAATAATTTTTTTGACGATTATAGCAAAATCCCCTATTACAAAGTAAACAAGACCATCAGGGTTATTCAATAAAAGTTCTTATCATTAAAAATGGTGCTAATTTTGCCCGAACCAATCAGATCTTATTTAACATTTGAAAGCTAACATCTGATTTGTTGGGGCAAAATTAGCACCATTTTAAACGATAAGAACTTTTATTGAATCTCCCTGCATATCCTTAATTCTAGGTCCAAACAAGAAAAAACATCTCCAAAAAGTTTGCATATCAATGGTCACCAGATAAAACAAACTATCTAGGAAAACAGCTAACCCACCCTACCAGCAACAAATTACAACCAAACTTTGAACCATTATTACTAGAAACCAGAGAAAACTTGTCTAAATGGAACACATTAACATTATCAAACCATCAAAAATATCTTAAGAAACTTATTACCATCAATTAAATACCATAACAAAATATACTTTACTGGTTATACAATTCTAGACACCGACCTACAAATTTGGAGGAAAACCGTTCTAGGACACAAACATCTGATATTCTGAAAACTACTCATTATAAATCCATGGAAACACTGATTTGTTACGCTCGTGAAGGTTCTCATTAATCCAGGTCATGGTATATCTGTTGTATTCAATTAGATCAACTAGACTTGAAGTTTAGTTCATGAAGACGTTTCGCTAGCCATCCGACTGGCTTTTTCAATTCAGAATGACTTGTACAAGAATCTGTGGCAATTATGTACCCTGGAAAATCCCAATTAGCATATCACAGCCAAGTGTTAAGGGCGTGATTGGATAGTGGCTAAGAGGTGTTATAGGAACGCCCAGAGTAAGGTGACAAAACAGCATTGTACATGGTGTTGGTGTCGGACCCTCCCACCAAATTTTGTATGTGGGGGAGACCAAACAGCAACTGCATTAACGTATGGCCCAGCACAGAAGAGCCAATTCCTCGGGTCAGGACTCAGCCGTGTACCTGCATCTTAAGGATAAAGGACATAACTTTGAAGATTGTAATGTTAACATATTGGCAAAGGAATGTGACTGGTTCAAGAGAGGTGTTAAGGAGGCCATTTATGTGAAAATAGAGAAACCAAGCCTAAATAGAGGTGGGTGGGTTGGACACCAACTGTCTGCCATGTACAATGCTGTTTTGAAACCTTACTCTGGGCATTCCTATAACACCTCTTAGCCACTATCCAATCACACCCTTAACACTTGGCTGTGATATGCTAATTGGGATTTTCCAGGGTACATAACTGCCACAGATTCTTGTACAAGTCATTCTGAATTGAGAAAGCCAGTCGGATGACTAGCGAAACGTCTTTAAAAACTAAACTTCAAGTCCAGTTGATCTAATTGAATACAACAGATATACTTATTCATTACATTTCTTAACTACCATGGAAAGAACAGATATATTTTATGATAATTCAATACTGACATATTTACAGATGCAAAACAAATATCAACTACCTAATAACAAAATGCACCTTTACGTCTAAATCCAAAGCATTTTAAAAGCCAATATCAAGAAAGGAATTGTTTCTTTTAAATCTTAATCAAATTCAATTCTCCCTAAACTACTGTTTTATATTCTGACAATTCTGACACTTCAAGGCATACTAAATGCATTACAAAGGGAAATTATAATATTTTTTGGGGAGATTAATTCCCGCAGATTGAGTAGATGAAAAGTTCTAGCTAAGAGTTTGCAGTGAGGACTGGCAATACCAGACATAACAAAATACTACTATGCAGCTCAGCTGTGCCAGCTGACACACTGGGTAACAGTAACCCCACAAGCCAGATGGGTTGAAATTGTAAATTTTATACCCATTTAATTTATTAATACAAATAACTCCAGCATCAGACAGGCCCCAGGAAATGCAATGCAATGGTCACAACTAGTAAAGAAATGAGTTAGTAATTAATACGAATTCCTACGGCCTTTCACTCAGGTGTCTTTTGAAAATCCTTCTTAATTTCTCTGACTTCCCTCTTATATATAGCGTGGCCATGTTCTCTCTCCTTTCTTGTTTTCCCTCTTTACTGGTGGTATTGTTTAGAATATATACTCTTGAGAGGCCATAAACATAAAGGGATAATAATCTACTTTAGACTAGTAACATCCGTACATGAAAAAGTGATAAAGCGTACAGAGAAAACGGTGGAAATGTGGAGTAACATCTGGCCTGCAATAGAAATATCCTACATCAATACGCACTATAAAGAAAATGGCTATAAGGTACTGATGCACTGGTACTTCACTTCAGAATGCCTTCATAAAATTAATTCTCTACAACTCTCAGCATGCTATGATTTAAGAATGCTAATAAAGCATGCTGGGTGTTGTAGTTTCCAACATCTGGAGTTCAATGGTCCAACAGCACTGTCCCTAGTAATAGGGTGTAATCGGTTAAGACTGTGTGTGCCAGTCTGGGATTGACCCAGCTGTGGGTGTTACCAGTAATAAGTTTTATCTCTAACATCTGTAGGTTGGAGGTTTACACAGCTGTTTGGCAATCTGTAGTGGAATGAAACTTTAACCTTCAGTGGGAAACACGTTTTTCAACTCAATCACCAAATACCTGTCCTGGTTACTATGGGGGTTGTAACTGCAATAAAATGTATTTCTGTTTTAGATCAGGACCGCACCAGTCTCTGGAGCCAGGTAGGTGGAATGTTGCAAGTTACTGGTATTGATTCATAAAGTAGAGTTGATCCAGGGAAATTTCCAATTGCCAAGAAAGTTTTTTCCCCTTCATAAATTTGGTGGGTTTTTTTTTGCCCTCCTCTGGATCAACAGTTAGCCAGAAAATGAGGATATTGCTAGATGGGTTGGACTGGATGGACATATGTCTTTATTCAACCTCAAAAATACTACTATACTAATTCAAATATTTCAGACAGATGTTGAAGATGTGATAAAAAACTGTGTTCCCTATACCCCATTTATATAGAAATGTCAAATAAGGCAATATTGGTAACTGCTACATGATACAATAGAGGAGATATCTTCTCGTATTTTAGAAGATTTTCGAAAATATGTGAAAACGCGTAATTTCGAAAATTTTCGAAAATACGAGAAATCTCGGAATTTTGAGAATATTTTCCATTTTATCGGATTTTCGAACTTTCGAATTTTTTAGAAAATTCGCGGATCCTCGAGCGGACCGGATTTTGCGAAGTTCAGACATCTTTACAAGTGAGAATTAGTAAAAGTGAGCAAGAAAGGGGTTTAAAGTGGGGTTATCGTAGTGAGGTACTATTGAGAAATTCCATATTTTCTTAAACAAAAAAGCTTGTTTATGATTGGGAGCATGAAGTATTTGAGGTTGAATAAAGACATACATCCATCCAGTCCAACCCATCTTGCAATATCCTCATTTCCTGCCTAACTGTTGATCCAGAGGAAGGCAAAAAAAACCACCAAATTTATAAAGTGGGAAAAAATTCCCTGACTCCAAGTAGCAATCGGAAATTTCCCTGGATCAACTCTACTTTATGTATCAATACCAGTAACTTGCAACATTCCTTGTATGCAGAAACTCATCCAGCTTTTTTTTAAACTGACCAATGAACCTGCCATAACAACGTCCACTGGAAGACAGTTCCATAGCTTTACTGTTCTCACAGTGAAAAACACTTTCCTAACTTGAAGCCTAAACCATTTTTCTTCAAGTCTTAAGGGATGTTCTTGTGTCCTCTGACATGTTCTATTGGTGAACAATGCCCCAGATAGTTTATTGCATGGCCCGCTATCGTATTTATACACAGTAATCATATCCCAACGTGAGCGCCTTTTCTCCAGCATACATAATTGTAACTTTTCCAGTCTCTCGTCATATTCAAGCTCCCCCAATTCCCTTATTAATTTAGTTGCCCTTCTCTGAACCCTTTCCATTTCAAAGATGTCCTTTTTGTACACAGGATTCCAAAATTGCACTGCATATTCCAAATGAGGCCTTACCAATGCTTTGTATAGAGGGAGAATAACATTTTCCTCCCTTGAAGCCATACCTCTCTTTATACAAGACAATACCCTGCTGGCTTTGGCTGTTGCCGCCTGGCAATGCTTGCTACCTTTAAGTTTGTTATCCACCAAAACTCCAAGATCCCTTTCCAACAGGGATTCACTTAAGACAGAGCCATTTATAGTATAAGTAGCACAAGGATTTTTAAGTCCAAAATGCATCACCTTACATTTATCAACATTGAATCTCATCTGCCACTTAACAGCTCAATGTGACAATCTATCTAGATCCCCCTGCAACGATTGCACATCCTCTGAAGTTTTTAATGGTCGACAAATTTTTTTGTCGTCAGCAAACACAGAAGCCTTGCTGACAATACCCACTTCCAAATAATTAATAAATAGATTAAATAGAAGCGGCCTCAACACAGAACCCTGTGGCACCCCACTTAGCACTTTAGTCCATAATGATGAAGCCCCATTTACAACTACTCTCTCATCCTATTCATTAACCAATTTTCTATCCATGACCAAATGTGACTCCCCAGACCAACAGACTTAAGCTTATACATTAGTCGCCTATGGGGGACTGTATCAAAAGCCTTTGCAAAATCCAAGTAAACTACATCTACTGCTATGCCAGAGTCTAAATTTCTACTTACTTCCTCATAAAAGCCAAGCAAGTTAGTTTGACAAGATCTATTCCTCCTAAATCCATGCTGGTTACATTTTATAATGTCAGTCCTTGAAACATACTGTAGAACATGTTCCCTTGTGTCGTCAGGAAACACAGAAACCTTGCTGACAATACCCACTTACAAATCATTAATAAATAGATTAAATAGAAGCGGCCCCAACACAGAACCCTGTGGCACCCCACTTAGCACTTAAACTTACACTTAAACTTAAAATTACAGGCCTGTAATTACCCGGCTGTGAACAACTACCCTTTTTGAATATTAGAATAACATCAGCCTTTTTCCAATCCAGAGGCACACCAGCGGACATGAGGGAATCTGCAAAAATAAGAAACAATGGCCTAGATAAAACTGAACTTAGCTCCCTAAGTACCCAAGGATGTATTTTATCCGGTCCAGGAGATTTATTAATATTAACCTTATTTCATTCTTTCTGTTCCATATCCTCAGTTAACCAAAGTGCACTTAAATATTTTATACCATTATTGCTACTATACTATGCTACTATGATATCTGTACTTGGATCTTCTATAGCGTATACAAAGGGAAAAAAAAGTATTCAAGACATTTGCTTTATCGCCATCCTCCGTAACTAACTTATCCCCATTAATTAAAGGTGCCACATTCTCAGTCCTCATCTTCTTACTATTAATATACTTTTTAGGCTAAAAAATAAATTTTAAGGCTTAGTTATGCTTTGTTCAGCTATCCTAACTTCATTATTAATTTTAGCAAGTTTGATTGCTTTCTTACACTCCTTGTTACAGTTTTTATAATCCCTAAAGGCCCTTTCCGTTCCCTGGGCCTTAAAGGTTTTAAATGCCTTTTTCTTCCTTTCCATTTGCCTCTTTACTTCAGAATTCAGCCACATGGGCCCGGATTTATTTTTATTTTTTTTATATTTATTTCCCAAGGGTATAAATTTAGATGTGTTTACATTTATTTCCCAAGGGTATAAATTTAGATGTGAACTGGCTTAAAATCCCCTTGAACACTTTTGTTCAGAAACTTTACCTGATAATACATTATCCCAGTTGACATTCTGAAGAGCTGCTTTTAACTTGGGAAAATTTGCCTTCCTGAAATTAAAAGTCTTTGTTAACCCAGCACACTTTTCCTTTTGATAACAAAGTCCAAACGCCACTATTTCATGGTCATTATTCCCTAGGCCTCCAGTTACCTTTATACCTATAATACGCTCCACAATGTTAGATATTACCAGATCCAACAGAGCTCCTTTTCTCAACCTCAACCACCTCTGAGAGAAAATTATCCTGCAGCAAATTCAGGAACTCATCGCCTTTTTCTGTGATGGCAGTTCCACTACACCAATCAATGTCAGGGTAATTAAAGTCCCCCATAATGAGCAAACTCCCCAAACTTGCAGCCCATGCCAACTGCATATGAAGTTGACTCACCTCCTCTCTGCTAGCATTTGGCGGCTTATAGAAGACACCAACAATGACATTACCCCCTTTCTTGTTGCCTAATTCCACCCATATTGCCTTCACTTTAACATCCATATCGCCAGTTATCTCTTCTTTTAAATTTGGCTTCAATTCTTTTTTAACATAAACACATACTCCTCCCCCTTTTCTTTTTTCTCTGTCCTGCCTAAACAAGGCATATCCTTCTAAATTTACAGCCCAGTCATGAGAACTGTTCAACCACGTTTCTGCTATACCTATTACATCATACTTTTCATTCAATGCCATAAGTTCCAATTCACCCATTTTGTCAGCCAGGCATCTTGCATTTGCAAACATACATTTTAGATTATGATCCTGTAATTTATTCCTACACTTTAATAAACATGCCTCCCTATCCCCTATGCTAGCCCCACCACCCTTTCCACCCACCACTGGCCTATCTACACCCTGCTTTCCTCCTGGACTATCTATTCCAGTGAGACTGCTAATACCCTCCCCCCCAAAACCTAGTTTAAAATCTCCTCCAACCCTCTAGCCATCTTCTCCCCTAAAACAGCTGCACCGCCATCAGTGAGGTGCAACCCATCCCTACTACAGAGCCTGTAGCCAACAGCAAAGTCTGCCCAGTTCTCAATAAACCCAAACCCTTCTTCCTTACAGCACTCTCTTAGCCACGCATTAATGCTCCTAAGCTCCCGCTGTCTCCCTGGCTTAGCACGTGGCTGCGGTAGTATTTCTGAAAACACTACCCTGGAGGTCCTTGCTTTTAACTTGGCCCCTAGCTCTCAGAAATCATGTTTAAGGACCTCACCTCCTCCTCTAACTTTGTCATTGGCAAAGTTAAAAATGGTTTGCTGGTCATGAATGTTAAGCAGAATAAAATACCATTGATCAATAAACAACTGCAAGAGTATCACCTACATACGTGCTACCACCAGGTATCTCATCTCTACTCCTTCGTCCATTTCTTGAAATAATAAAGAAGAAATAAAGATCCTGATGGATTAAATGACACCAATAAAGTACTGTATGCCAAAACATGCTTTTATTGTACTGTCACCACTTTATTGGTGTCATTTAATCTATCTGGATCCTCATTTTTTCTTCATTATTTAAAATACCACTCATGCCTGGCAATGCATGCTGTATTCTTAGATTCAGATTTAAGGAGTTTGCATGTTGCCCTTGTGCTTGCATCGGTTTACCTCAGCTACTCTTTATTCCCCTCAAATAAATTAAAAATACTATTAGGTTGTATGTGAATTAGTACTTAGATGTTAAACTCTTTGGGGCAACTAATGTGAATGGACAAACTAATTATAAAGGACAGCATTTTTACTTTTAGCACAATATTCCCCTTTATTGTAAAAGAAGAAGATAGATAGTTGCAAGATAATTTGTTGTATATATACATGCCAGCTAACCTCATTTAGAATTAGAGCTAATGTGTTCCTGAGTGACAGAACAAATAACAGTCATAAATCTTCATTGTACAAATTTGCTGTTTTGACACCTTACTCTGGGCGTTCCTATAACACCTCTTATCCACTATCCAATCCTGCCCTTAACACTTGGCTGTGATATGCTAATTGGGATTTTCCAGGGTACATAATTGCCAAAGATTCTTGTACAAGTCATTCTGAATTGAGAAAGCCAGTCGGATGACTAGCGAAACGTCTTCAAGAACTAAACTTCAAGTCCATTCTAATTGAATACAACAGATATACACATGGAAAGGTGTGTAAAATGACAAAACAATTCTAAAAAATTTTGGTTTGTTAAATAGTTTTTTCTTCTACTCTGGGAAAAGTAACAAAGTATATGATGGCCTATTGGCAGTTATACTGATAAGCACTTATAATATATAAGTGTGATATTTAATAATGGGAGCAGCAGTGGTATATAGCCTTATATAAATCACTCAGCTATGTCACTAAGTGACTTATTTCTTATATCCCACTGCTCCTCCCATTCCATTATTCATGCCTGAACAATGAATCAGTGGTTTTTTTTGCAGTGTTTAACTTCACTAACGGAACCCGCTGGAGCTGCTTCCTGTCACTTCATAACCAATGTCTCTCTCCTCCTCCATAAAGATTTGTTCAACTGCATAGATACTGGGCTGGGACGTTCCTTTCTACTGGGTTTAAGTTACAGAAGGTAGCTTGGGGGTTTAAATTAAGGTGGGAATAGGGACAAGGCTAGAATTTAAAATGTGAATGGGGTGAAGGAATCAGATACCTATGTATTATAAGAAATAATGCGCCCCTTTACATTATAATATGAGGATAATAGGCCACCTCGGAGTTTCCAACCCTGTATAAAACCCTGTACACTCGGCCTACAGTCTCATGCTTCTATATGGTCAGAAAACTCCTCAGTGACGTAAAATACTTATATTACACTGTAAGGGGTGCATTATCCCTTATATAATCATTTTTGTATTGTCCGGGCTGTAATGTGTAATATGGAAGCTCGGAATTAGCGCTCGTGTGGAGGAAGTTCTGGCTATTTGCACATGTTTCCCAGACCAGGTCCCAGATCCATGTACAATAAGTTATCATTGTTATTTTTGAGATTTTTTGCTCCCCATTTTCTTTAATAGAGATGGACCGGATTGCAGATCTGAACCCGGTTACAGGCGGGTTTCTACTATCTGCTAATCGCAGATCTAGCAGATTTTGTGGAATTCCACTTTGCAGATTTTTTTGAGCTGCTTTCGAAAATTTGTGAAAATTGGTTAGTATACCAATCAGATTATTTCTGAAAGAATCTGATTGTAACCAATTCTGATTGGTAAAGAATTTGCTTAGAATACTAACCAATTAGAGTCTTTCTGAAAGAATCTGATTGAAACCAATCCCTATCTTACTTTATTCCTTAGTGACGTCTCTTGACAGGCATTTCACACTGCAGACTGCAAATTGTCCCAGGAATACTCAAAGGTGTGTCTCCTCTGTTCCTGCAACTCTGGATTAACCATTGCTTGACTTTTTAATGTCAACTATTTTATCAGCTGGCAATAAAAAGGCACACAGAACTTCCCCTTTAAGGATGGACACCCCCCCCCTCCAATGTCTGTCTGCTTTGTGCCAGGCCACCAGAGTAACCCACTGTGTGCCATGCTACATATAAACCATCCCATAAGGCAGTGATCTGGTACAAATTAGACAGTGCACATACTTTCTTTGAACAGGATAAAACAGTTTAATTGCATGTAACAGTAATTATTACAATGGTTTAATAACAAACATAAACAGTTTCCCCATATAAGATATCCAGTGATGAAGTAGTCCCTGCCTATGGTGCACCACACTAAATGTTGACCAGGCCTGTGTATTGTTTGTCCTTGCCAGTTGGTGTACACTTTGTTATGTCAGAGTTTGTATCCAACAAGGTAACTTGTCCTTCCAGCAGGTGGTAACAGGTTCCTAAACACAGGATCTTGTATTGTAGATAATCAGATCACACTGTACAAGGGATCACACCTCTCCATACACAGACTGTTTTAGGGATCACACCAAACAGATCAGTCCTGACATGAGCACACCATGAGCACACAACACTTCTATATCCTTTCACTTTCTCCTCTCTTCCTTGTCATAGAGAGCAGGGCTGTATTGTCTTTTATTACTCACTGACACCCCCTTCCGAGATATATATATCAGGAGATCAAAATGGTGTCCTTAATTTGCATATGATGTCATATCCTGTCTATGATGTATAAATGGGATGGCTCTTAACAGCCATCCACTTTCTTGTTCTCATGCCTGATGAAGGGTAACATGGACCTGAAACGTTGCAACTATGAGAATGTTTGATAGAATAGAAAGATTGCCGGTACCCAAATATGAGAAATGCAAAATTTTGCTAATCCTAATTGAAGTAAGAATAGGTTAGAAGTTAGGACCTTCCATACTGGGGTTACCTTGATGTGGTTGGAAGGCTTTTCATTCATGTGATCACAGTAATGTATACTAAAACCCCTTATTTTATGTTTATAATGTATGCCAGTGTGCCGATAATATGATATTGTAGTGGTTCAGCCTCAAGAATACTAATTCTATACTTGTTACTTTTAACTATTTCCTTGCAGTGGCTGCATGATTATCGCAAAAACATCAGCTTTTGCAGTCGTTTTGTCTTGATTTTTTTTTTGGAAACACATTTTTTTGCCATTTAATTTTATTAAAGAACGGACTCTGTCTTTTTGTGCATGTCCATCGAGACCTGTCAGACTACAGTACATGGCGGAGGAGCAGGTTTTATTGAAGAACAGTAAGTAAGACACAGCTCCTTTACCTCCCGTTCTTCAATAAAACTAAATGGCCAAAATTTTTATTTCCAGTGGAGATTCCCTTTAACACCAGCTCATAACTGGAATTAAAGTCATGCACCAGTTAAATCCCCTTCTGGATTTACCCAGAGCCACAAATACATAGAGCAATTATGGCTTTGGATAAATCTCCCCAAATATGTTGTTTTTTCAGCACTCCTGCTATAATAAATTAAAATAATTATATGCACTTATAATATATCTCTGGTATTCAGTTAGATTAACTAGACTTGAAGTTTAGTTCTTGTTTTGATAGTCATTGGACTGGCTTTCTCAATTCTGAATGTCTTATACAATACTCTGTTGGTAATAAATACCCTGGAATGTGTCCAAATCAGTGTATAACAACAAGGTGTCAGGAACCTCCTGAATGCAAGGTATTGATTGCATTTTAATCAAAACTGCCCAGGTTAAGGCATCAAAACAATATTAGATGGCAGGCTTTGTTTTTTTTTTAATATAAATTACCTCTTTTACACATCTTTTTACCCAATTCTGTTTTTTGGCCAAGATGCTGTCATTACAATCTTCAAACATATGTCCTTTCTCCCTAAGATGCAGGTACGCAGCTGAGTCCTGACTCGAGGAATTGGCTCTTATGTGCTGGGCCATACGTTGGTGCATCTGCTGTTTTGTCTCCCCCACATGTAAATCAGAGCACTCTTTACTGCACTGCATATATGATGTTGCTCTTCTTGTGTTTTGGTATTGGGTGTTTTTTATGTACCAGTTGCTGCCTCAGTGTGTTGCTGGATTAAAAGCTGACAGGGGTAATGTGTCTCTTGAAAATTTCTCTGACACCCCTGCTTCATATCGGATGACGAAGTTTTTTCTCCCGTCTTGCTTCCTACCTTCACTGGGGGTATTCATGTTCTTTTCTTTCCTTCTTTCAGTTTTGACAAAGGCCCAGTGTTTAATTTCCAGTTAACCTTTCTTCCTGACTTTTATATAGCAGTCCAAGAAAGCCAGTGTGTTGTTTTGTACCTCTTCCCATGTGAATCTGATTTATTGGTCCACAGCACTGGTGTGTTAAGTGAAGGCTTGTACTTCTTTCTGGTGTATTTTTAAACCAGATGTCATCCAGGTCTCTGAACCAGTGGCTGGGTGCTTTGCCCATTAATGTATTAAGAGCCTTTGTTTCCTCCATATAAAGGTTTGCCACAATGGGTGAAACTGGAGATCCAATAGCAAAAAGGTTTTTGCTTGTAGAACCTATTTGAAAAAGGTGGAATTCAGGCATAAGTCCAGTAGAGACCACACCTGTCCTGGATAAAGTTCTGGGTTAAGTTCTGTTCTGCTGGCAAGGGTGTTGCCTTGACAGACTATTTCTCACCATTTCAACAGCCTCTGTAATGAGTATACAGGTAAAGAGGGATGTCACATCATATGACACTATAGTTTCTTTTGCACCAAGTACTACAACTTGAATCTTGTTATCAACATTCTGGAGTTTTGGATGAGCTGCTAACCAAGGGCCCTAGGGTGTTGGCTGACAATTGGTCTTACTGGGGTCCCTTTTTTGATACATTGCTCAATCAATGGCTTTATCCTTTTGAAGTTGTTGTAGTAAGTCTATGAGTTTTTTCTTGTAGCAGCTGCTGGGATATTGTAAAAGCTGCTGGAATACCTTGCTGGAGCCTTATACGTTTTATTGGCCATGGGTGTGGTTCTCTTGGCTTGGTAGTTTGAGGTGTTAGGTACCACCATGCATCCTCCATTATTTTCTGTCCTTGGCTCTGATGCCTATGACATCTCACCATGGTACTACAACAGGCTAGCCCAACCCTGCCTGACCAATGCTGCTTGCAAAGCAGCTATAGCTTTTTTTGTATATAAAACTGTCAGGGCCAACTGCAGCTCCATTTACTAATATATGAAAAATACTGCATTTTCTCCTGAAGGTAATGTTTCTTTTTGACATTTAGAAATCAGCACATTTGCTATAAATATTCAACATCAGAAAACAAGCATACAGTACCTTCTTATGTCAGTATAAACATGATGTTCTGACTGTAGTTTTCAGATTTAAATTATGTTTCCCTCTGTTGAATCATTTTATTTATCTTCAAAAACCTTGTGAACTAAAATAAAATATATACAGCTGTGGACCTGAATTTTCAATTTCGGTTTTAAAGGATTTACAATACAGAGATATGCAGTTTCAATCTTTTCCTCTTATTGAATCTGTAAGGAGCCATATAACAATTTCACACACCACTATTTTCATGCAGCAGTCCATTATACATAACATTGCATTCTCTACACTTATTATTGCTTTAAAGGTCTCATTCGAAAAGCTCTCTATTCTGCCGTTCTTAAAATAGAAATAAGAATATTTAGTGCTTTGAAACTTGCTAGTTCAAACGTTGGAGGTCAGACTGAGGCTTAACTTTGAAAAAGGAACGCACCAGCACATACAGAAAGGCATTAGGTTTAATGAGATGGGGTAGGGTAGCAGATGAAAATAAGTTTAAACAGAGAAAAAGTAGAATTAAGGTAAATGGGAAGACTGTCAATACTTCAACTAATGAACACGGAGAAGAGGGATATATAAAAACCTGAAAATGATACTACCCTTCTTGAAATCCAAGTATTTATTTTAGTGCAGAAAAAAACAGTCAATCACCATCACTGGCCTGTTTAAAATGGCAGTTTAATAATAAAAAAGGCAGCAAAGGAAACCACATCAGGAATGTCTAATTTGTGGATTTCTTTATTTATTGACTTCTAACCACTTGCCACAAGCTGACTGCCCTTGTTTCAAGTAGTGCATACCACAGACAGTGTCTGGCTTTTCATTTTTCCTTAAGTAAAAAAAAATGACTTTAGAAAATGTGAAATGCACCATGGGCTCACCTACTACTATCTAAGAAAAATTTCCTAACAATTTAATGTATATATCAGCACATGTAAGTAAAGTCTACATATTATCAATATTACAGTAATTTTAAACTAATGCTTCCTTTTTGGAGTGGATTTACTTTAAAAGGAAATGTATCATCTTTTCTAAATTATCACATGCATAAGGGCATGTTCTGGCTAGAATGCCTAAATTCAAATTTCTTTTCTTTGTTAACTCGTTAAGGTAATATTACATGAGACCAACAATTGATCACTTGAGGTCCCAGTAAAGTTGCTATTTATTGGGGCTACATCCTAATGCATTGGAAATTGGCTGCAGAACACCTTTTCACTCTGAGGACTTTTAAAGGTGGAGAATTTGGGGGGGTTGGGGAGGTTAGTATACTGTAGTTCTCCTTTAAAACAACACACAAGATATTCCACTGTGTCATTATTAAGTTAAAATATATAAATTGCAGATGCAGTTTGTGAAAACCTATGTATGCCCTATGATTCAAAAGCTTGTATATCCACTGTAATGGCCTCACTGAGTGTGAAGAACAACTGACTTCCATATAAACAAAAATATATAACTGTTAACACAATACTTACAGAAAATGGATTCTAGCAATGAAGTGTTCTGGTGCAGTCGTTTCCTTCTACCAAGAATTCCTATTACATAGACTTCCATTGCCCTGACTTCCTGGCCAATTCAACACTTGTAATTTAAACTAAGATTTCACCAGACGGATAGATAAGTGTCAGAGCCATAATAACTGCATTTATCTCTTACATTATTTTGGAGGAATTGTGGCCCCATAATGTTGCTTCAGGTCATTAAGGTAAAGTATGCAAGCATTCATTTATGCACTGCTTTCTAGATTTCTAGGTTTTCTAGGTTTGTCTATAGCATTTCAAGCATTGATGAGGTCTTGATGTTGCCTGGACTTTTGCAAAACCTTGATTCTTTGCTTTTGAATCAATACTTGTGCGGATATGCTGTTTGACAGAATGTGGTGCTGCACATTGTCGTCATATGCTTCCACATTGGTCTAATTCATCTAAAGAACATTGTTCCAGAATTTATACATTTTTTATAAATGGAGAATAAGTTAGGGTGAATAAATCACAAAGGTATGTACAATATAGTAGAAGGCGGAGCTCCCGGTCCCGTATTATAAAATCTATATCTATACATAATACCAGTGGCGTATCTACGTTAAAACATTCGGGGCACGTGCCCCGGATGTTTTGCAAAGTGCCCCGAATGTTTTACTGACTTGTGCCCCTAGTTCCGGACTCCGCCGGCGCGATGACGTCACGCGCATGCCGGCGCGATGACGTCACGCGCGACGGCGCAGAACATTACAGACGGCCTCTGCGCTCCTGGCCTTCCCCTACTCTGACTGTCTGGTGTCTCACTGTCTCTACAGATTAGATAGATAGATAGAGTTAGATAGATAGATAGAAGAGTTAGATAGATAGCAGAGTTAGATAGATAGCAGAGTTAGATAGATAGCAGACTTAGATAGATAGATAGATAGATAGATAGCAGAGTTAGATAGATAGATAGATAGAGTTAGATAGATAGATAGCAGAGTTAGATAGATAGATAGAGTTAGATAGATAGATAGATAGAGTTAGATAGATAGATAGCAGAGTTAGATAGATAGCAGAGTTAGATAGATAGCAGAGTTAGATATATAGATAGATAGATAGATAGATAGATAGATAGTTAGATAGATAGCAGAGTTAGATAGATAGATAGATAGATAGTAGATAGATAGAGTTAGATAGATAGATAGAGTTAGATAGATAGATAGAGTTAGATAGATAGATAACAGAGTTAGATAGATAGCAGAGTTAGATAGATAGATAGATAGATAGCAGAGTTAGTTAGATAGATAGATAGATAGATAGATAGATAGATAGATAGATAGATAGATAGATAGCAGAGTTAGATAGATAGATAGCAGAGTTAGATAGATAGATAGATAGATACATACATAAATAGATAGATAGCAGAGTTAGATAGATAGATAGATAGCAGAGTTAGATAGATAGATAGCAGAGTAGATAGATAGATAGCAGAGAGAGAGAGGGATAGATAGATAGATAGATAGATAGATAGATAGAAGCAGAGTTAGATAGATAGATAGATAGATAGATAGCAGAGTTAGATAGATAGATAGCAGAGAGAGAGAGGGACAGATAGATAGATAGATAGATAGATAGCAGAGTTAGATAGATAGATAGATAGATAGATAGCCGAGTTAGATAGATAGATAGCAGAGTTAGATAGATAGATAGCAGAGTTAGATAGATAGATAGCAGAGTTAGATAGATAGATAGCAGAGTTAGATAGATAGATAGCAGAGTTAGATAGTTAGATAGCAGAGTTAGATAGTTAGATAGATAGATAGATAGATAGATAGATAGATAGCAGAGTTAGATAGATAGATAGCAGAGTTAGATAGATAGATAGCAGAGTTAGATAGATAGATAGCAGAGTTAGATAGTTAGATAGCAGAGTTAGATAGATAGATAGATAGCAGAGTTAGATAGATAGATAGATAGCAGAGTTAGATAGATAGATAGATAGCAGAGTTAGATAGATAGATAGTAGCAGAGTGAGATAGAGAGATAGCGAGTAGATTAGATAGATAGATAGCAGAGTTAAGATAGATAGATAGTAGAGATAGATAGATAGATAGATAGCAGAGTTAGATAGATAGATAGAGAGCAGAGTTAGATAGATAGATAGATAGCAGAGTTATGATGAAGATAGATAGCAGAGTTAGATAGATAGATAGATAGCAGAGTTAGATAGATAGATATACAGAGAGAGAGAGGGACAGATAGATAGGGGCAGAGGTCCATGTAAAAGGTACAAGAAGGTCTCCCTGGCCAAAGGTATGGCCAAGCGACTGACTACAACTGAACACAACAGTAAGTTTAAAATTACCAGATTGCTACCAGTATATAATGATATTGCCAGTTTACTGTGCCTTTGTGTCATTAATTTGTGTCTCTCTATCCAAATCTCTATCTCTGTCTGTCTATTTCACTGTCTTTCTGTCTGTTTATCACTATCGGGCTGTGTGTCTATGTTTGTGGTTATCTATCTGTCTGTCTGTGTCTTTTTGGCCATCTCATTAAGTACTTAGTGGGTGTGACCTAATTGGGGCGGAGAAAGGGGCGTGTCCTAAAAAATTTTGCGTGGCGCATGGAGTGCCCAGGAGTGCCCCTGATCTTCTTAGACCCTAGATACGCCCCTGCATAATACGCAGAGACACGCCAATACCTGACGTGTTTCATGTTATACAAACACTTCATCAGAGGCATGGAGTGGGACAGATGTGACTTCCTATTTATAGAGATAGACACACCTTTGCAATTAAGGCTAAACAGGAGTGAAGAGATACAGGTGCTAATGAACCGTGGACATGGTCTACATGCAAATGAGAATGCAAGACAACAAAAGGAAAACAAAGTATAAATAGAATCAAAAAAAGAAACATAAAAAAAACCTACAGAATAGAATAAAATAAAACAAACTGTTCTTACAAAGTAAATCACAGAGCAAAATTGGGTAATAAATACAAAGAACAACTAAGCATAGAAAACAAGCTGTCAGATCTAAGATGCTAGATACATATATAAATAGAACGTTCTACTATACAAGAGCTCATATATAAAGGGATAGAGCATAGTACAAAATCATATATCCCCAAAGCAGGATACATCCCATGTGGAATTCAAACCATAAGGTAATCGAGTCCCCATGCAAAAAATCCATTGGGTTTTGGATTTCAGTAGGCAAGCTAATCTGTTGCCTCCTCTATATGGTCTATGGATTCTTTGAATACCCTGAAAATGAATACTGAACGGACGACTAGTGCATCCTACATATTGTATCTTACATGATTTACATGTAATGAGATACACTACAAAATCGCTGTTGCAATTTATATACTCTTTTATTTGATAAACTCTCTGGGTAACACTACTTTGAACGGTAGATCCTACCAATAAAAAGGAGCATACAGTACAGCAATTGCTTCCACATTTAAAGGTCCCTAAGTTTTTTATTCAGGTAGTATGGGCCTGAGACGGTGAGTAGCCGCTTCAATCTTGTTCACTGACTGCGTCGGGGGAAACTTACCTGTTATGCCCATACTAGGAGCGGGGGTCTAGCCACCCGGTCCTCCTACTGTTTTACGTAGGTGTTCTTATACTGGCCTGTGTATCTGAGACCATCTTTTTATTGTATTGTTGCAGAATCAATAACAACCAATTATTGGAAATTGATATAGGGAAAACACATAGTGTCAGCCGCCGTTTACCTGGGCTCCGGTCTCGCAGCGTCGCAGGCGTACAGTTGTTTTGAACTGTCCCCAGCATGTATAGCCTCTGTTTCTTGCATGTCAGTCAGTTTGTTTGGATTTTGCTTGAGTGGGTGGGGCTTATTAGCTCTGCGTGTGTGTTGTGCTTTCTGTTTAGTCCTTTTCCTTTCCTCTGTTTTCTATTGGCCCCTCTCTCCTCTGTTCTGTTCTCAATGGTTATTGTTCCCTTTATATTCTCCCTTCACCCTCTCCTATTTGTCTGTTAAAGCCTGTGGTTCATTCCCTTTCTTGTGGTGCGATTCTTTGGTTTGCTATCCTGGTTTTGATCTCTGCCTGTTATCCCATGTACGACTGTTTGCTGCCTGTCTTGACCTCCTGCCTGTCTCCGACTACTCTCTTGTCTCATCCTCCTGTACCGTGACTGACCTTCTGTTACTGCTCTCTTGCTCTGTCCCTGACTTCGCTCCTGTCTATGGTTTTGGTACTACTCTGTTGTCCAGCCCTGAGCTGGTTGTGCCCTGTCCGCCTAGTGTGTTCCTGGTTTTCTTGTGTATTCCTGGCCTCAGCTCAGATACCCCGCACCCTAAGTCCAGGGGCAACTGATTATAATTACTTCATATACTATACCAAAAGCACAAAGATATAAAACACACTGTCCCTCCAGGTACATATAGTTTATATAGCTTGTCAATTGCATTCACCGTTTGTGAATAGAGACCCCTATGCACCAGCCTGGAGTCTATAACTTTAGGAACTTGCACTCCACACATATAGGAGCCAGTTGATACATATAACCCAGTGGAAATACAGCGGAATACATTAAAGGGACAATGATCAATATTTGTTAAATGGTTAGTTTGTGTAATGCATTCTTAGTTATTCTACATATTCTCTCCCATTTTGAAAAATCAGTTGATTTCATACCCTTTGCTGTTCCCTGCTGTTGACATTAGTGAGCTGACATTTCAGGTTCTAACGGTCCTTCTTATTCCCAGGATGCACCACATCCTTGGAATGTTCCTAACAGTTAGTTCTACTGATTGGCTGTTGAATGGGTCAAAGATGCTCAGATCTCCACTGAGCAACTGAATCAGGCGCTGTGTCAAGGGCAAGACCATAACGGTCTCTACAAGGGGTTCTGCAAACAGGAAGTCAGTATTTTGGTTGCAGTTATTTATACACAGTCAAAATTCTGAATGGGCAGTTTAAGGTCATTATGGTGGGAAAATACTGCTCTTTTTTCTGAAAAGCATATGTATTTGCACTGAACTTCCCCTTTAAGCATTGTAAAGAGAGTCAGACAATCACAGACATGGCTGCCAGTTAGTAGAGGGAGCTGAGGGTCAGGCAAGTCTATTTAACTTTAAAGTTAAAACCCTAGCATTTTGGGTTGGGGGGGTCCCCTATACTACAGGAAAAATAAATTCCTAAAGAACTATGCAGCATGGAGGGATCTGGAGGGAGGGAAGGAGGAGTGGAAGGCTCCCCTGCGAAAGCCAGAGTCCTCAGGGAGGACAAGGAAGTAGCAGGCACCAGATGACACACAGACAGCTCCTACTCTTTACTTTTTTGGACTTTAAGCAGGCACTGCAGGACACCCATAAGGAGCAGAGGAGAAAGGTAAGGAGTTTTTTTTTTAACACTTCACAGTGGGGCCAGTAGTGGTGCAAATTTTACTTTTGGGGGTGGACATGTCCTTTAATGTAATTCTGAAAACCAAATGTTCTCCAATGATTAGCATTTGGCCTGGCTACTTTAACAGCCCATTTAGTATTTTGCTTCAAAGCATTGAGTTTGATCCACTGCCAATGATTTTTTCCCCCTCATAAATAGGAAGTACTTAAGTTTGGCTTTCTTGCACTTAAGCTAGGTACACACATTACGATTTCTGAAAGATGACAGACAGGATCTGCAAGATCCTGTCTGCCATCTTTCAAAGATCTGCATACACACAGTCCCGAGCGTTCTCCCTATAGGGACTGTGTGTTTCCATCGGCCGCGCTAGACTCCCTATAGGAGTCTAGCGCGGCCGATGGAAATTTTCGGCTTTCCCGAACGACGTTCGGCCGACCCGATCGTTTGGCGGCCGCGCGCTCGTTCGGGAAACGAACGTACACACGAACGATTAAGCCCCGATACCGTCGGATCCGACGGTATCGGGGCTTAATCGTTAATGTGTGTACCCAGCTTTAGGGGCCGAAGCAGTATTGAAATCAGTGTTACTTGAGATCCCTGAGATCCCACAATGCAGTAACTCCTTTTGCAAGATTTACTGCTGAGCACCTCTCTCTTCATGGTAGTGCAAAACCTGCCTATTTAACATAGACTGTGCCGAATGGCCGAAGATTTACGAACAGTGAAAGTCCTGCGGCCGGACGTTCAGGGGTCCCGCGGCTCAACACGGGACCTCTTCCTGGGTCCTTAGTAGAGATGGCCCAACTTTCGAAAGTTCGGTCCGTTTTCTAACTTTCGAACTACATGGAAAGTTCGAAAACTGACCCATTAAAGTCAATTGGAGTCAAATAGTTTGAATTAAATACAATTAAAATATCAACGGTAACTTTGTAAATAACTGTGGGACCTGGGAAATAAATGGTCTGGGGAAAATGTTCGAATATCCAGGACTTTCAAAAACTCAATTCTACTCTCACGCGCGATACTTTCGAGCTCTAGCGTTCGAGCATTCGAATTATCCCATGCACAACTCCGCAGATTCGAGAATTCGATATTTACTCGCGCATTGGTATAATAGACATTTTACTCGCATATTCGTCAATACGATATTTACTACATAGGTATAATAGACATTTTACTTGGGATTCGAGAATTCGATATTTACTCGCGTTAGGTATAATAGACATTTTACTCGTGGATTCGAGACATTGTACTCACATATTCGCATGCCTCGAAAGTTCGAACAGTCGATAATTATTGAAAGACCGGAAAATATTGACAATCCGGGTCCGGGATAGTTCGGGAGTAGTTCGAACTCAAATAGTTCAGCTCAAACTCGGGTTTGAGTTCAAGTTCTAGTCCATCTCTAGTCCTTAGAAGGACCATTGTGGCCCTTACAAGGGCCCTTTGGGGCTTAAGTGGTCCCGCAGCTCGAACTGGGACCCCTCTCTCCAGTACTTATAAGTGCCCTTGTGGCACTGACAAGGGCCTTTTGGGGCTTAAGGGATTCCGCAGCTCGATCCGGGACCCCCTCCCTGTGCCTCAGTTGGGGGTCCTACAGCTTGAAACCAGGACCCCCACTGGATCTTAGAAGAGCCCTGGGGCCTTGTCTTCTTTTTTCCAGCCATCGACACTGCTGATGTCGTCGTCACCAGGCTATGTCACTGCAGCTGACAGAACTTTTTAAAAGTCTTTGAATGTTCAAGGATTTTAGAATGTTCGTTAATCCTCGAACGGCCGAGGAATCTGAACAGCCAAAAGTCCCGAGGCCGGATGTTCGGGGGTCTCACTGCTCAACACGGGACCCCCTCCTGGGTCCTTAGAAGGACCATTGTGGCCCTTACAAGGGCCCTTTAGGGCTTAAGGGGTCCCGTAGGTCGAACCAGGACCCCCCTTCCCAGCAATTATAAGTGCCCTTGTGCAACTCCGCTGATGTTGTCGACCCCGGGCAACATCAACACTGGTGTTGCCGGTGTCTTCTTTCTTCTGCCATCACTGTGATGAAGCTCCAAGGAGTTTGCACCTCTTTATATAGGTCGCCAACACCTCTTTATATAGGTTTGCTGAAAGACCACGTTTAATTGTGGCTGGTTAATATTTTAATATTTGCAATGATATGATCACAGATTAACCAATCCTATTTGGATAATAAAATCCAAATATGATTTGTTAATGTGGGATCATATGATGCCAGGGAGGGGGGTCCCAGTTCGAGCTGTGGGACCCCTTAAGCCCCAAAAGGCCCTTCCAAGGGCCGCAAGGGCACATATAAGTGCCGGGGAGGGGGGGTCCTTGTTAGAGCTGCGGGACCCCTGAAGCCCAAAGGGCTCTTGTAAGGACCACAATGGTCCTACTAAGGACGCAGGAGGGGGCCCTGGGTTGAGCTGTGGGATCCCTAAACATCTGGCCGTGGGATCCATGGGGTCTGACTTTTAGGGAACAAGTGTAAAAACGCTTTAAAAGGCTCAAAAAATTTGAAATCGGAGGGAACCAAACAGGCATACAGGGAGTATAAAAGCTGTAACAATGAGTTCAAGAAAGCAATTAAACTAGTGAAAATAGAAAATGAAATACGGATAGCAGAACAAAGCATGTTTAACCCCAAAATGTTTTTTAAACATATCAATAGTAAAAAGATGAGGACTGAGAATGTGGGACCATTAAATAATGTGGCTGAGATGCTTATAGAGGATGCCTAGAAGGCTAATGTGCTAAACCATTTTTTACACTCTGTATTCACTTTGGAGTGTCCTGGTCCATATGGTGGGGACTGTGATGGTGTGAGGGGTATAGATGAGGAATATTCACTATGGCTGACAGAGGATATGGTGCGGAAACAATTAGACAAAGTTAACATCAATAAAGACCCAGGACCGGATGGAATACATCCTCGGATCTTAAGAGAGCTTAGTTCAGTTTTATCTAGACCACTGTTTCTTATCTTTTAAGATTCACTTTTGTCTGGTGATGTGCTGCTGGATTGGAAAAAAAGACTATGTAATACCAATATTCAAAAAAGGTAGTCGTTCCCAACCTGGTAACTATAGTCCTGTAAGCCTAACATCAGTGGTAGGGAAGGTGATGTAAACTTTGTTACGGAATCATATCCTTGACTTATCCAGAACTAAGTAGTAGTAGTCAGCATGGATTTATGAGAAATAGATTGTGCCAGACAAATTTACTTGGTTTTTATGAAAAAGTGAGTAAGAATTTAAATTCTGGCATAGCAGTAGATGTGGTATACTTGGATTTTGCTAAAGTTTTTGCTACTGTGCCACATAGGTGACTAATGTATAAACTGAGGACTGTTGGCCTAGAAAAAAACATTTGTACATGGATAGAGAGTTGGTTATTGGATCGCGAACAGAGAGTGGTGGTCAATGGGGCTACATCTATGTGGGCTAAAGTTCTACATGGAGTACCTCAGGGTTCTGTACTGGGGCCACTTATAATCTGTTTATAAATGAATTAGAAGGGGGCATTGAGAGCAAGATCTCTGTTTGCTGATAACACTAAACTATGCAGAGCTTTGAAAACTTCAAATTATTTGATAATCTATCTAAGCTGACCTAGATAGATTATCAAAATGGGCAGCAGTATGGCAGATGAGATTCAATGTTGATAAATGTAAGGTGATGCATCCAGGGCTTAACAATCCTGTTGCCACCTACACCATAAATAACTCTATGTTAAGTGAATCTCGACTGGAAAAAGATTTGGGGGTTCTGGTAGATTACAGGCTTACTGTAGCTGTAGCAAACTATGGCAGGCAGCAAAGGCTAGAGCTAGCAAGATATTGTCTTATATAAAGAGGGGAATAGATTCAAGAGAAAAAAAACAATACACTCCCTCTTTACAAGGCACTGGTAAGACCTCATTTGGAATATGCGGAGCAGTTTTGGAATCCCATATACAAAAGAGACATCTTGGAAATGGAAGCAGTTCAGAGAAGGCCAACTAAAATAATAAAGGTAATGGAGAGGCTTGACTATGCAGGCAGATTAGACAAGTTAGGGCTGTTTACATTAGAGAAGCAACATTTGCGTGGGGATATGATCACTTTATACAAATATATTAATGGGCCATACAATAAACTCTCTGGTGCATTGTTTACTAATTGGTCATATCAGAGGACTTGAGGACATCCTTTAAGATTGGAAGAAAAGAAGTTTTATCTTAAGGTTAGGAAAGGTTTCTTTACAGTGACAACGGTGAAACTGTGGAACTGTCTTCCAGCAGATGCGGTAATGGCAAGTTCATTGAAAAGCTTTAAAAGTGGCCTAGATAAGTTTCTAAAACTAAAAAATATTGGGAATTACTGTTATTAATACATACACTGCAGTTCTGGTTGATCCAGGGATACTTTCCAATTGCCATTTGGAGTCAGGAAGGAATTTTTTCCCCTTTTTTACCTGTTTTTTTTTTGCCTTCCTCTGGATCAACTGTTAGGTAGGGTTAAATAGGAGGGTAAAAAGGTTGGACTTGATGGACGCATGTCTTTATTCAACCTCAATTGTTGTGTTACTATGTTACTATGATCTTTGAATCCTCGGGGATACTTGAAGAGCCCATTAGAGAATCC
Source organism: Hymenochirus boettgeri (assembly GCA_019447015.1). Lineage (NCBI taxonomy): Eukaryota > Metazoa > Chordata > Amphibia > Anura > Pipidae > Hymenochirus > Hymenochirus boettgeri. Next base: position 141,612,901 of record CM033472.1, read on the forward strand.
TCGAGGATTACCAAAAACAGCCCGCAAAAACTGGAAGTAGTGCACGTGTGCGCTACTTCAGTTTTTTTGATGTTTATCGGACCATTTCCCAGGTCCCAGAGCCATTTACAGTAAGTTAGAAATTTCCAAACTTTTCCCCCACTGATTTAATAGTAAAAGTCACGAATTTTTGAATTTCAAATTTTTTTCAGAAATCCATGAATCCTCAAGCGGAACGGATTTTCGGATGTTAGGCCATCTCTAATGAGCATCGTAAGCATGCTGCAATTTCCCATGCTTTTTGACAAATTCTGCTGAAATGCTGTTTTATTATGCCCCTACAAATATTTTCAAATGTGCTCAGAGACAACAAATTTCCAAAAAATGGTAACCTGTTACTTTTTTAACATATGGTTAATTATTGGAGTTAATTAACTTTTGAGGTGCATTTCCCCCTTTCTCTTAATCTTTTATCAGGCAAGGATACTGGGATAAATTTGGGAGCCTAATGAATGGCACAATAACTTTGTTGAATTAACTACATAGTTTGTCTTGGTGAGGTTACAAGTACATTTCACTAAAGAGTAGAGCTGGGATCCAGGTCTGACATGGACCCGGATCTGACACAGAACCCCCGGGTTACGAGATCCAAATGTTCCATCCGATATTGAGTGGGTGGTTTGGATTTTGGTACTTTGGGACATATTTTTGAGGGTTAGTGAATATACAAGTTTATTTTTGGTAACCCTTGAAAATAACCCTTCGAAAATACGATCATAAAGTCAAAAGTAGATTCTGATCATATTTTCGAGTGTTATCGAACGTTCAAAGGTTATTTTCGAGGGTTACCGAAAATAAACGTGTATATTCGGGAACCCTCAAAAGTAAGTTCCGTTTTCCGATCTTCTGGTTTTTCCCAAGTTCCGTAAATCTGAAAACGGAATGAAACCTTCGAGTTTCGGCCATTTCTACTTAAGAGTGAAAAAAGACACACCCTGGGCCTCATTTACCCAGGCATGCTGTACTAAAAAAAAGGGGCCAAACTCAGGCCCAGATGGCCTCATTTACCCAGATTCGCAAATTGCTCTAGGCAAATGTGGATTCCAGTATTCAATATTGGATTTGCTCCTGGGGGTAATCCCAAAAGGAATTTTACCACAGCACCACTTTAATACAAGCCATTAGCTGGTCTTAAATTGTGGAGTTAAAAGTGGTGTAAATCCTTTAATAAAGGATAAGTATACCGTAAAACAATGTTAAGTTTAGTTTGAAGCTACAGCCTACAAGGGTATGTCCACCTCCAAAACTAAAATTTAACCCACTACTGGCCCCACTGTACAGTTTAAAATAATCCTTACCTTACATCCCTGCACCTTATGGTTCTCCTGTAGTGCCTCTTCAAAGTCCAGGAAAATGAAGAGTATGGGCTGTCTTCCTGTCCAAAATGTTGCTGCCTCGGTTGTGTCCTCTCAGTTGCTTATAACATGTGCAGGGGAGCTCTTTCCCCCCCCCCCATCCCTCCCGATCCCTCCCTGGCTGCCCCTTATGCAGCATAAAAACCTTTAGGAATATTGTAGGGCATGCCCTCCCACCCCCAACCACTATAATGGCACTATAGGCACTATTGTAATAATAGATTCCAAACTGAACTTACTGCTCCTGGTTCCAGCGTCTTCTCTATTGCTGGCAGCCATGGCTGTGGTTGGTTGCCTCTCACAGCGAATCATAGCCGCGGCTGCCGGTCCGGCCACCTGCTTGTAGTTCCAGCAGGCAGGGGAGCCGGACCAGATCGACCCTGGAACCAGGAGTTTGCAAATATAGTAGTTGGGGGTGGGAGGGTTATGCACTACAATATATAAAAAGTTTTTACTGAGGGTGGAGATGCCCTTTAAGTTTGCTGACATCTTGCATCTGTTTATGTGACCATATAGCTCCGCCCCTCTGTGATTCCCTGGTTCCTAGATCTTTAGTAGTCTCAAAAGGTAATTCTCCTGCTTCCCAGTGTGGGAACGTGTGCACATATGACGTCATCTCGCCACACAATGCTTGTGATTGATTGTGCCATATTGTTTTAGACTTAAATAACATTAACACAGTAGAAATCTTTTTTTCCTTTAAGCCCTGAGATGAGATCCAACCCCTATACATGTGTTTTGTTCCCCCTCCCCCTCTTTGAAACCTTTTTGTATAAATTAAGGCTACTGTATCTTTTTTCATCTGTTTATAAAGAAGGCATGCTGTCTAAAACATTACAGAAATAAAGAATCCTATAATATGTCTGTGTCTTTTATTATATTGGTGTTAGGAATAGAATATCCTAATCCAAACTACAGTAGCTGCTGGAATGTCTTCTTGTGGGCAATTATTCTGCACTCTAACCATGTAATTTCCTCCAGGTTTATTTGTAAGTTCCAATAAAGATGAAATCAACATCTCCCCAAAGATAGTTTCATGGCTGTGGAAATTTTAAAGTCCAGCCCTGAAATGAAAACTTACATAGAGGTAAATCCCCCCCCAACACCCTAAATGGTAATAGTTTGAAATCTGAAATATATGTCTAACCTGAAATCCTGCACAATGTCCTGTTTCCCCTATTTCTGCTTCCTGGTTCTTCCAGTTATCAAATATCAGTTACAGATTTGACAGTTGACATCACAGCCAATGACTGTATTATTAATTCCCTGTCTGCCTCCTCTGAGCATGCCCAGGCTCAGTACAGGCTCAGTACAGGTTTCCAAATGGCTCAGTTTCAATGACGCACCCAGAAGCATAGCAGGCATACAGTAATGAATTCATAGGACATAAGTATGATATATCAACATATTTTAAAGAGGCCATTCTATCTAAAATATGTTCTTATGAGGGTGGAGTTGTCCTTTAAGCTGTAGTTACATTCCTTCTTCTCATATCCTTAGAAGGTTTAGGCGTGTTGACTGTGAGCTTCCCTATTGAGCAACATGTGACTTTTGAAATTATTCCTAATTTCTATCATAATTTGTATAGCTCCAAAAAGTGTAAATCTTAAAAGTACAAACTTTAGCTAGGAAGAGGCAAAAAAATTGAATATTACAACTTTGGTTCTGTAGATTACAGTTTAATGTCATTTGTAGATACTAATTTTACAATGTATAAGTCCCAAGGCATCATTGCTAGAGATGAGACCCCGGATTTGAAATTCTGCAGATCCAAAATTTTTTTGAAAAAGAGTTGAAACTTGGTATTGAAAATCGAAATATCAAAAACTGAGAACAAAAAGTCAAAAATCAAATTTGAAAAATTGGTTAGAAATGGATTTCAGGTTCTAGGCTACCTGTTTTCACCGTTTTTGTTCTCATAAGGTGGGAACTTAAAAACCTAAATAATCAATTTTTTCAGTTCAAAGTTGGTAAGTAAAATGTTATCACTCATTACAGTATTATTATCAGTAAATTACAGTATTATTATGTGGTTGGCATTATAGGTTAAATATTTTGTTACAGGTTTAATATTGTTAACAATTTGTAATATTTTATATTTTGACATATCCATTTTTTAAAATGTATAGCTTTATGTAATAATAGTAAATGTAAAAAACTGGGTTTTTTTCAAAATATAAGCAAATCTCTTGCAATATCATAATGCAATAACCTAGGAAGGTCAATCATATAATCAAGCAGAGAAAGCTTGTAAAATAGATTTCTGATTGCCAGGGCTAACTTCTATTAAAATTGTCATGTAAGTAATGTATTACAGCACAGTCTCTTTAGTAAGTGGTTCATCTCAAGTAGAGTTAATAGCAAGGGTGGTTTAAAAATGATGAGTACAATTTAGCTTTGTTTTTATTAATTGGCCTTTTAATAAATTGGGGTGAAATGCAGATGCTGCTCGTAGTTGAGATTTTATCTATTTTGTTTTTATTTTAACACTTTCCATAACTTAGAACTAAATTTTTTCACTGAGTAAAATGCAATCTATGAGATGCTGATGTTTCCTAAAGCTATGATAATTTGCCAGAGACAAATGTGTGTGTTCCTCTGTGTATGCGTTTGGTCAGGCATTTTTCATTGATCCATCATCGTATAACAACCCTAAAGTTGACTGGAAAAGTGAACTATTGCTATTGCTATGCCTTACTTCCCATTCTTCAAACAATTTCTCATAAGCCAGGACCGAAGGTGAGTATATTTAGCTTTTGCCCAATCCAAATCAGTACACGATTGTTCCGCACACTATTCACATCCACTTAGCCATCTCCTGGCTGGGTGCTGCTGATCCACCTTAGCCACAGGCATATATGTACAAACGTATTCCAAGTATCAGTGCACACCAGACTTATCCCAAACAGGGGCAATTTTGTCACTGAAACATTAGATGTGTTAATAAACACTTCTTCAGACATCTGAAGGTGCCATTTTGTGCATGCTTGCTATAGTTGAACAGAACCAAGAAGCGGTTGGGAACTGTCAGTGCGGCTGTGGATCGCACAAAAGGTAAATATATTCACCTTTGCTCCTGAGAAATTGATTGAAGAATGCAACCTCCTGGTCTTCAACCAATGCATTAAAGGAATAGTTCACTTTTCCAACTATTGAACTATTCCTTTAAGTGTGGAAGAATTAATAATGCCTTCTAATGCCTACGTACTAACTGATTTACTAACTGTAAATCAGTTAGTACGTACTGCCATATCAACACTGAACACTGTGGGAATCGAGAAAGGTCCGACGCAATCTTGAGTTGGATGTTTCTGGGGTCCCAATTCTGGGGTTGATGCTTACAGATAAACAGTTTGCTTATCCTCATAATGGAAAGAAGATTTCCATCAAACAAAGATTTTCCTGCACAAGTAAATATGTCATCTATTTCATTCTATGCCCGTGTGCCTTATATTATGTGGGGAAAACGAGAGCAACGTTTAAAGAGAGAATGGCGAATCCCCGTTCCTCGGGTAGACAGGCTTTGGCTGTTAATGACATCAGAAATGACAAGCTATGGCTGTTAATGACATCAGAAATGTAACCACAAATTACAGGGACTTATCTGTGGCTAGACACTTTAAACCAATATCCCACACATTAGCCCCCCTCAGATGTATTATCATTGATGGCCTCACAAGTTTGGAACAAATGAGTAACATAGATAAGGATAGAGCTCTACTTAAGCGAGAGGCTAAATAGATACACCGCTTAGAAACCCAGTTCCCAAAAGGGTTAAATGAGCAATGGGCTCTACAATGTCTCTTATGATCTGCCAATAATATAACCAGACTTGGCAACAATAATGTAACTTTAGTCCTAAACTAAACTTTATTTATACTGTTAACATGTTTTTTTAAATAAGTATCTTTTAATGTGTTTGGAACTGTTTTAAGCGGTGTCTTTGGGGGTATGTTCACAGGGGGTGGGTATATAAGCATATAGCATTGTGTGTTACACTATCCTGATGATGGCCTGCTGAGGGTGCAAACGTGTTGAGATACTTTTATGCTTCTCAAATAAAATGTATGTTTTATCGCAAGACCCATGAGTGCTGATATATTCATGCATAGATATATGTATATATAAAAAGCAAGTGTAACAGCAGCACTCCACTTAGTGAAAAATTGAGGATACCTGTATTCCTCCAATGGATATACAAAAGAAGACAAATTTGTGCAGCACTCGTAGAATGTTTTATTTCTTGTAAATCATCAGATAAAGATAAAAGGCGATGTTTCGGTAACATCCATTACCTTTCTCAAGCCATATTAGAATGATGTAGTTTATCAGCTCATTAACTAACCTTATAAGGCCTGTGCAAAACACCTGACCTTGTCACATGACAAATATCAATTAAGCAACAAAGCATCCATATGCAAAATAGTCCAACATGTAGTGAATATAAAAGATACAATTATCAAATATATACATAAAGGTCATAATCTCTGTTAAGACCATTAGGCCACAGAGTATTGAGTTCATGAATCCAAAAGACTTCCCTTTGTCTTAATTTTAAAACCCTATTACCTCCCCTTGTTGGTTTACAAATCTGTTCAATAACAAAAAACGCAAGCTGGTCACAATTGTGGCCAGTTTCACCATAATGCTGAGGAACAGGTAAGTGAAGATGCCCACATCTAATGGAAGACCTATGTTGGGAGATACGACCCTTCACCTTTTGGGTGGTCTCCCCAACATAGAGTAACCCACAAGGGCACTTTAATACATAAATGCAGAAGTCGGTATCACACGTGAAAAAGTTTTTTAGTTCATAAGTCCGTTGAGTAGTCAGATGTACGAACAAATTTCTGAACAAAGGTACATTGAACACACGACCTACAGGGGAACATTCCTGTTTTAGGTGCCCCCAAGAAGGTCAAGGGTGTTTTCTTTGGGACATCTGTTTTAACCAACTTGTTGCCTATAGTGGTTGCTCTCTTATAGGCCACAATAGGCATGTCCTGAAACTCTGCAATGTCCGGATAGGACTGTCACAGAATATGCCAATGTTTCTTTATAATATGGGAAATCTCCTTACTTGTCACATTGTATTTTGTTGCAAAAACTAAACGTTTTTCTTTATCATGTTTGTTTTTTTCTTGTTGTAAGGAAGCTCTTTCTTTCACCAACAATGATCTAGGATACCCCCGCTGGGCTAGACGTGTTTGCATTTCATTAAGTCTCCTGTCTTAATATAGGGTTGTTTGTTATACGTGAGACCCTAGTAAGTTGACTGCGTATAATGGAAGTTTTGACATGTGGGGGATGAAAGCTGTCAAAACAAAGTAAAGAGTCCCTATCAGTCTCCTTTCTGAATATATCCATGGTCAATGTACAGCCCACTCTAGTCACAAGAACATCTAGATATGCAATACTAGTGGAACTGATCGTACTAGTAAAAGTTATATTGGGGTCCGCACAATTCAATTCCCCAATAAACCTTTGTAGGGATCCAATGCCGCCCCTCCACATGAGGAAGACATTGTCTATGTACCGCCACCATGCCAGGCAAAAAGTACTGAACATGGGGTGCACATAGACTTGCCTCTACTCAAAGGAGCACATAAAGGTGTTAGCGTATGAAGGAGGGCATTGGATCCCATAGCAGTCCCCCTTAGTTGTAAGTAGTAATTTCCTGAGAATTTAAAGTAATTATCATACAGCACGAACCTCAAGAGTCCCATAAGAAATAAAATAACATCATCACTGTACTGGGTGTTATGTATGAGCAGTTGTCTAACAGCCTCCATTCCCTCTACATGGGGGATGGAGGTGTATAGACTAGTGACATCTAATGTCACCAATAAAACTTGTTCGGAAATATTTACAGTCCTCAATTTAGCCAAAAAGTCACTGGTGTCCTTTACATAGGACCTAGTAGAAGCCACAATTGGGTTAAGGACCCGATCCACCAGGGTAGCCATGGGACAAAAGATCGAATTAGTGCCCGCCACAATAGGGCGCCCTGGAGGGTGGATCAGGTCATTATGAATTTTGGGAAGAATATAGAACAGGGGAGTGGACGGAAAGTCCACAAATAGATATCTTTCCATATCTGTATCAATGACATTATTCAATTTAGTAGCGGATAAAAAAGATTTCAACCTATTTTTTATCTCAGAGACTGGATCCCTATCCAAAAGACAGTATACATGATTATCATTTAATTGTGAAACTGGCTTTTAGGAATGATACAGAGTATGTACAAATATCTTAAACAACAAATGACAACAATGTTCCAACCTCCAGGAACACAAACACCACGACCATGAGGGAATCTGAAAAAGAAGAAACAAATGGCCTAGAGAAAGAACTAAGAGCTAACAAGTACACAAGGATGATTTTAAATCGTCCAGGAAGTTTAATATTAACCTTATTTCATTCTTCGTTCCATAATCCCATTTTACCAAAGTGCACTTAAATATTTTAATCCATTATTGCTATCTATACTATGCTACTATGATATCTGTACTTGGATCTTCATAAGCTATACAAAGGGAAAAGTATTCAATACTTTGCCTTTATAGCGCCATCCCCGAAACTACTTATCCCCATTAATTAAATGTGCCACACATTCCTTCAGTCTCTCATCTTCTTACTATTATATACTTTTTAGGCTAAAAATAATTTTAAGGCTTATTTGCTTTGTTCAGCTATTCCTAACTCTATTATTAATTTTAGCGTTTTGATTGCTTCTTACCACCCTTGTTAACAGTTTTTTATAACCCTGAAGGCCCTTTCCGTTCCCTGGGCCTTAAAGGTTTAAATGCCTTTTTCTTCCTTTCCATTTGCCTCTTACTTCAAATTCAGCCACTGGGCCGGATTTATTTTTATTTTTTTTATTTTTTTCCCAGGGTATAAATTTAGATTGTGTATTCATTTATTTCCAGGGTATAAATTTAGATGTGAACTGCCTTAAAATCCCCCCTTGAACACTTTTGGTAATTAGAAACTAACCTGATATAGCATTATCCAGTTGACATTTGAAGAGCGCTTTTAATAACTTGCACGGGGAAAATTGCCTTCCTGAAATTAAAAGTCTTGTAACCGCCACACTTTTCCATTTGATACCAAAGTCCAAACGCCAAATGTTCAGTTGGTCATTATTACCTAGTCCCACGTTACCTTTATACCTATATACGCTCACAATTGTTAGATATTACCATGATCCACAGGCTCCTTTTCTCAACCTCAAAACCACTCTGGAGAGAAATTTCCTGCAGCAAATTCAGGAACTCATCGCCTTTTCTGTGTGGGCAGTTCACTACAAACCTAAATCAATGTCAGGGTAATTAAAGTCCCCCATAAGAAAACTCTTCCCCCCAAACTTGGCAGCCCATAGCCACTGTCATATAAGTTGACTCACCTCCTCTCCTTGCTAGGCATTGGCGGTCTTATATAGAAGCACAACACATGACATTACCCACCTTACCCCTTTCTGTTGCCTTAATTCCACCCCATATGCCGTCACTTTAACATCCATATCGCCAGTTTTATCTCTTTTTTAAATTTGGCTCAATTCCTTTTTTAACATAAACACCCATACCTCCTCCACCTTTCTGTTGTTTCTCTTCATGCCTAAACAAGGCATATCCTTCTAAATTTACAGCCAGTCCTTAGAATGTTCAACCAGTTTCTGCTATAACTATTACTGCATAGCTTTTATTCAATGCCATAAGTTCCAATTCACACCACCATTTGTCAGCCAGGCATCTTGCATTTGCAACATACATTTATGATTATGATCCTGTATTTTATGTCCTACACTTTATAACATTCCTCCCTAGTTCCCCTATGCTAGCCCCACCACCTCACCTTCCACCCACCACTGGCCTATCTTACACCCTGCTTCCTCGGGACTATCTATTCCAGTGAACTGCTAATAACCTCCCCCCCACAAACCTAGTTAAAATCTCCTTCTCCAACCTACTAGGCAATCTCTCCACCTAAAACGCTGCACCGCCATAAGTGAGGTGCAACCCATCCCGTACACAGAGCCGTAGCAACAGAGCAAAGTCTGCCCAGTTTTCTAATAAACCCAAACCCTTCTTCATTACAGAACTCTCTTAGGCCACGCTTAATGCTCCTAAGCTTCCCTCTGTCTCCCTGGCCTTAGCACGTGGACTGCGGTAGATATTTCTGAAAACACTACCTGGAGGTCCTTGCTTTTAACTTGGCCCCAGTCTCAGAATCATGGTTAAGGACTCACCTCCTCCTCAAGACTGTGTCATTGGGCAAGTTAAAAATGGTTTGGGGGGTCATGAATGTTAAGCAGAATAAAATACCATGAGTCAATAAACCACTGCAAGAGTATACACCTACATACGTGCTACCACCAGGTATCCTATCTATACCTCTCCTTCGTCCATTTCTTGAATAATAAGAAGAAATAAAGATCTGATGGATTAAATTGACACCAATAATTCCTGTATGCGAAAACATGCTTTATTGTACTGTCACCACTTGTATTGGTGTCATTTAACTATCTGGATCCATGTTTTCTTTCATTATTTAAAAATACCACTCATGCCTGGCAATGCATGCTGATTTCTTAGATTAGATTTAAGGAGTTTTCATGTTGCCCTGTGTGCTTGCTCGGTTTACCTCAGCCTACTCTTTATTCCCTCAAATAATTAAAATACTATTAGGTTGTATGTGAATTAAGACTAGATGTTGAAACCTCTTTGGGCAAACTAAGTAGCATGGACAAACTAATTATAAGGACAGCATTTTTACTTTTAGCACAATATTCACCTTTATTGTAAAAAGAGAGATAGATGTGGCAGATAATTTGTGTATAATACATGCCAGCAACCTCATTTAGGAAGTTAGAGCTAATGTGTTCCTGGTGACGAACACAATAACAGTGCCTTAAATCTTATTACAAATTTGGCTGTTTTGACACCTTACTCGTGGGATGTTCCTATAACACTCTATCCACTATCAATCTGGCCCTTAACACTTGGCTGTGATATGGCTTAATGGGGATTTTCCAGGTACATATTGCCAAAATTCTTGACAAGTCAGGCTAATGAGAAAGTCCATCGGATGACTAGCGAAACGTCTTCAAGAACTAAACTTCAAGCCATTAAATTGAATCAACAGATATACACATGAAAGTGTGTGTAAAATGACAAAAAATGTCTAAAAAATTGTGGTTTGTTAAATAGTTTTTCTTCTACTATGGGAAAGTAAACAACAGTATATGATGGCTATGGCAGTTATACGATAAGCACTTATAATATATATACGTGTGATATTTAATAATGGGAGCAGCGTGGTATATAGCCTTATATTAAATCACTAGCAGTGTCACTAAGTGACTTATTTCTATATCCCATTTCACTGCTCCCCCTCCTTATTCATGCTGAACAATGAACTCAGTGGTTTTTCTTTGCAGTGTTTTAACTTCACTAACGGAACCCGCTGGAGCTGCTTCCTGTCACGTTCATATGACCAGATGGGTATGTTTGTTCTCTCCTTCTCTCTCCTCACCTAAAGATTTGTTCACGCAAGATACTGGGCTGGGACGTTCCTTCTCCTGTGGTTTAAGTTACAGAAGTGTAGCTGGGGGTTTAAAGATTAAGGTGGGGAAAGGGACAAGGCAGAATTTATAAATGTGAATGGGTGAAGGAATCAGATACCTACTGTATTATATACGAAAATGCGCGCCCTTAGCATTATAATATGAGGATATAGGTCCCCCATCGGCGTTTCCAACCCTGTATAAAACCCGTGTACCTCTCGGCACTACAGTCTCATGCTTCTTAATGGTCAGAAAAACACTCCTCAGTGACGTAAAAATACTTAGATTACACTGTAAGGGGTGCATATCCCTTATATAATCATTTTTGGATTGTCCGCGCGTAATGTGTAAGATGTAGCCGGAATTAGCGCCGTGTGGAGGAAGTTTCTGGGGCTATTTGCACCGTTCCCAGACAGGTCCAGAGCCAGGACAATAAGTTATCATTTTTGTATTTTTGAGATTTTTGACCTCCCCCATTTTCTTTAATAGGATGGACGCGTATTGCTGATCTGAACCAGGTTTACAGGCGGTTTTCTACTATTCGCTAATCGCAGATCTAGCAGATTTTGTGGAAGTTTCCACTTTGCAGTATTTTTTGAGCTGCTTTTCGAAAATTGTGAAAATTGGTTAGTATACCAATCAATTATTTCTGAAAGAATCTGATTGTAACCAATTCTGATTGGTAAAGAATTTGCTTAAATACTAACCAATTTAAGTCTTTCTGAAAGAATCTGATTGAAACCAATCCCTGATCTTACTTTATTCGCTAGTGACGTTCTTGACAGGCATTTCACACTGCAACTGCCAAATTGTCCCCGAATACTCAAGGTGTGTCTCCTCTGTTCTGCAACTCTGGATTAACCATTGCTTGATTTTCATGTCAACTATTTTCAGCTGGCAATAAAAAGCCACACAAGAACTTCCCCTTTAATAAATGGGATGGCACCCCCCCCCCCAATGTCTGATTGCTTTGGTTGCGAGGCCACCAGTAGTAACCCAGTGTGCCATGCTACATATAAACCATCCCATAAGCAGTGATCTGGTACAAAATTAGACACGTGCACATACTTTCTTGAACAGATAAAACAGTTTTAATGCATGTAACAGTAATTATTAAATGGTTTAATAACAAACATAAAACTTCCCCATATAGATATCCATGATGAAATAGTCCCTGCCTATGGTTGCACCAACACTAAATGCTGACCAGGCCTGTGGTATGTTTTGTCATTGCCATTGTGTGTACCACTTGTTATGTCGATGTTGTATCCAAAGGTAACTTGTCCTCATCCAGCAGGTGGTAACAGGTCCTAACAAAGGATCTTGTATTGTAAATCGATTCACCACTGTACAGGCCACGCCAACCCCCACCTCTCCATACACAGACTGTTTTGGGATCACACACACACAACAGATCAGTTCCTGACATGAGGCCAACACCATGAGCACAACAACACTTCTAATCCTTTCACTTTCTCTCTCTCCTTGTCATAGAGAGCAGGGCTGTATTGTCTTTATTACTCACTGACACCCCCTTCCGAGATTATATAATCAGGAGATCAAAATGGTGTCCTTAATTTGCATATGATGTCATATCCTGTCTATGATTATAAATGGGATGGCTCTTAAACGCCTCCACTTTTTTGTTCTCATGCCTGAAGAGGGAACATGGACCTGAAACGTTGCAAACTATGAGAATGTTGATAGAATAGAAAGATTGCCGGTACCCAAAAGGAAATGCAAAAATTTTGCTATCCTAATTGAAGTAAGAATAGGTTAGAGAATTAGGGACCTTCCATACTGGGGGTTACCTGATGTGGTGGAACTTTTCATTCATGTGATCACAGTAATGTATACTAAAACCCTTATTTTATGTTTATCATGTATGCCAGTGTGCCGGTAATATGATATTGTAGTGGTTCAGCCTCAAGAATACTATTCTATACTTGGTTACTTTTAACTATTTCCTTGCAGTGGCTGCCATATTATCGCAAAAAACACTCAGCTTTTGCAGTCGTTTGTCTTGATTTTTTTTTTTGGAACACACATTTTTTGCCATTTAATTTTATTAAAGAACGGACTCTGTCTTTTTGTGCATGTCCATCGAGACCTGTCAGACTACAGTACATGGCGGAGGAGCGCAGGTTTTATTGAAGAACATAAGTAAGACACAGCTCCTTTACCTCCCGTTCTTCAATAAAACTAAATGGCCAATTTTTATTTCAGTGGAGATTCCCTTTAACACCAGCTCATAACTGGAATTAAACGTCATGCCACCAGTTAAATCCCCGTCTGGATTTACCCAAGCACAAATACATAGAGCAATATGGCTTTGGATAAATCTCCCCAAATGTTTGTTTTTTTTTCAGCACTCCTGCTATAATAATTAAAATAATTATATGCACTTATAATATATCTCTGGTTTATAGATTAACTAGACTTGAAGTTTAGTTCTTGTTTTGATAGTCATTTGGACTGGCTTTCTCAATTCTGAATTCTTATACAATACTCTGTTGGGTAATAAATACCTGGAATGTGTCCAAATCAGTGTATAAACAACAAGGTGTCAGAACCTCCTGAATGCAAGGTATTGATTGCATTTTATCAAAACTGCCCAGTGTTTAGGCATCAAAACACAATATTAGATGGCAGGCCTTGTTTTTTTTTTAATATAAATTACCTCTTTTACACATCTTTTACTTACCCAATTCTGTTTTTTGGCCAAGATCTGTCATTACAATCTTCAAACATATGTCCTTCTCCCTAAGATGCAGGTACGCAGCTGAGTCTGACTCGAGGAATTGGCTCTTATGTGCTGGGCCATACGTTGGTGCATCTGCTGTTTGTCTCCCCCACATGTAATCAGAGCACTCTTTTACTGCACTGCATATTGATGTGCTCTTCTTGTGTTTTGGTATTGGGTGTTTTTTATGTACCAGTTCTGCCTTGTCAGGGTTGCTGGATTAAAGCTGACAGGGGGTAATGTGTCTCTTGAAAATTTCTCTGACACCCCTGCTTCTATCGATACGGATGACGAAGTTTTTTTCCCGTCTTGCTTCTACCTCGTCACTGGGGGTATTCATGTTCTTTTCTTCCTTTCTTTCAGTTTGACAAAGGCCCAGTGTTTAATTTCCAGTTAACCTTTCTTCCTGACTTTTATATCAGTCCAAGAAAGCCAGTGTGTTGTTTTGTACCTCTTCCATGTGAATCTGATTTATTGGTCCACAGCACTGGTGTGTTAAGTGAAGGCTTGTACTTCTTTCTGGTGTATTTTAACCAGATGTCATCCAGGTCTCTGAACCAGTGGCTGGGTGCTTTGCCCATAATGTATTAAGAGCCTTTGTTTCCTCCATATAAGGTTTGCCACAATGGGTGAAACTGGAGATCCAATAGCAAAAAGGTTTTTGCTTGTAGAAACATATTTGAAAAAGGGTGGAATTCAGGCATAAGTCCATGTAGAGACCCCCTGTCCTGGATAAAGTTCGGGTTAAGTTCTGTTCTGCTGGCAAGGGTGTGCCTTGACAGACTATTTCTCACCATTTCAACAGCCTCTAATGAGTATACAGGTAAAGAGGGATATGTCACATCATAGTGACACTATAGTTTCTTTTGCACCAAGTACTACAACTTGAATCTTGTTATCACATTCTGGAGTTTTGGATGAGCTGCTAACAAGGGGGCCCAGGTGTTGGCTGACAATTGGTCTTACTGGGTCCCTTTTTTGATACATTGCTACAATCAATGGCTTTATAATCCTTTTGAAGTTTGTTGTAGTAAGTCTATGAGTTTTTTTCTGTAGCAGCTGCTGGGATACTTGTAAAACTGCTGGAATACCTTGCTGGAGCCTTATAAGTTGTTATTGGCCATGGGTGTGGTCTCTTGGCTTGGTAGTTTGAGGTGTTAGGTACCACCATGCATCCTCCATTATTTTCTGTCCTTGGCTCTGATGCCTTGACATCTCACCATGGTACTACACAGCAGTAGCCCAACCCTGCCTGACCAATTGCTGCTTGCAAAGCAGCTATAGTTTTTTTGTATATAAAACTGTCAGGGCCAACTGCAGCCCCATTTACTAATATGAAAAATACTGCATTTTCTCTGAAGGTAATGTTTCTTTTGACATTTAGAAATCAGCACATTTGCTATAAATATTCAACATCAGAAAACAAGCATACAGTACCTTCTATGTCAGTATAAACATGATGTTCTGACTGTATTTTCAGATTTAAATTATGTTTCCCTCTGTTGAATCATTTTATTTATCTTCAAAAACCTTGTGAACTAAAATAAAATATTACAGCTGTGGACCTAATTTTCAATTTCGGTTTTAAGGATTTACAATACAGAGATTGCAGTTTCAATCTTTTCCTCTTATTGAATCTGTAAGGAGCCATATAACAATTTAACACACACCACTATTTTCATGCAGCAGTCCATTATACATAACATGATGCCTCTACACTTATTATTGCTTTAAAGGTCTCATTCGAAGCTCTCTATTCTGATTCGCGTTCTTGAAAATAGAAATAAAATATTTAGTGCTTTGAAACTTGCTAGTTCAAACGTTGGAGGTCAGACTGAGGCTTAACTTTGAAAAAGGAACGCACCAGCACATACAGAAAGGCATTAGGTTTAATGAGATGGGGTAGGGGTAGCAGATGAAAATAAGTTTAAACAGAGAAAAAGTAGAATAAGGTAAATGGGAAGACTGTCAATACTTCAACTAATGAACACGGAGAAGAGGAGGGACTATAAAACCTGAAAATGATGCTACCCTTCTTGAAAATCCAAGTATTATTTTAGTGCAGAAAAAAACAGTCAATCACCATCACTGGCCTGTTTAAAATGGCAGTTTAATAATATAAAAGGCAGCAAAGGAAACCACATCAGGAATGCTAATTTTGTGATTTCTTTATTTATTGACTTCTAAACACTGCCACAAGCTGACTGCCCTGTTTCAGTAGTGCATCCACAGACAGTGTCTGGCTTTTCAGTTTCCTTAAGTAAAAAAATGACTTTAGAAAATGTGAAATGCACCATGGGCTCACCTACTACTATCTAAGAAAAATTTCCTAACAATTTAATGTATATATCAGCCCATGTAAGTAAAGTCTACAATTATCAATATTACAGTAATTTTAAAACTAATGCTTCCTTTTGGGTGGATTTACTTAAAGAAATGATCATCTTTTCTAAATTATCACATGCATAAGGGCATGTTCTGGCTAGAATGCCTAATTCAAATTTCTTTCTTGTTAACCTCGTTAGGTAATATTACATGAGACCAACAATTGATCACTTAGGTCCCAGTAAATGTGCTATTTATTGGGGCTACATCCTAATGCATTGGAAATTGGCTGCAGAACACCTTTTCACTCTGAGGACTTTTAAAGGTGGAGAATTTGGGGGGTTGGGAGGTTAGTATACTGTAGTTCTCCTTTAAAACAACACACAAGATATTCCACTGTGTCATTATTAAGTTAAAATATATAAATTGCAGATGCAGTTTGTGGAAAACTCTATGTATGCCCTATGATTCAAAAGCTTGTTATATCCACTGTAATGGCCTCACTGAGTGTGAAGAACAACTGACTTCCATATAAACAAAAATATATACTGTTAACACAATACTTACAGAAAATGGATTCTAGCAATGAAGTGTTCTGGTGCAGGTCGTTTCCTTCTACCAAGAATTCCTATTACATAGACTTCCATTGCCCTACTTCCTGGCCAATTCAACACTTGTAATTTAAACTAAGATTTCACCAGACGGATAGATAAGTGTCAGAGCCATAATAACTGCATTTCCTTACATTATTTTGGAGGAATGTGGCCCCAAATGTTGCTTCAGGTCATTAAGGTAAAGTATGCAAGCATTCATTTATGCACTGCTTTCTAGATTTCTAGGTTTCTAGGTTTGTCTATAGCATTTCAAGCATTGATGAGGTTCTTGATGTTGCCTGGACTTTTGCAAACCTTGATTCTTTGCTTTTGATCAGATCTTGTGTGGCGATTATGCTGTTTGACAGAATGTGGTGCTGCCATTGTCGTCTATGCTTCCACATTGGTCTAATTCATCTAAAGAACATTGTTCCAGAATTTATAATTTTTAAAATGGAGAATAAGTTAGGGTGAATAAATCACAAAGGTATGTACAATATAGTAGAAGGCGGAGCTCCCGGTCCCGTATTATAAATCTATATCTATACATAATACCAGTGGCGTTCCTACGTGTTAAAACATTCGGGGCACGTGCCCCGGATGTTTTGCAAGTGCCCCGAATGTTTTACTGACTTGTTGCCCCTAGTTCCGGACTCCCCGGCGCGATGACGTCACGCGCATGCCGGCGCATGACGTCACGCGCGACGGCGCAGAACATTAAGACGGCCTCTGCGCTCCTGGCCTTCCCTACTCTGACTGCTGGTGTCTCACTGTCCTACAGAATTAGATAGATAATAGAGTAGATAGATAGATAAAGATTAGATAGATCAGGTTAATTAGATGAGGCGAGTTAGATAGATTATCAAGATTAGATAGATAGATCGATAGACATAGATAGCAGAGTTAGACTATAGATAGATAGCAGAGTTAGATAGATAGATAGTAGCAGAGTTAGTTGATCGATAGATAGAGTTAGGTATAGCTAGTAATCGAGTTAGATAGATAGATAGCAGAGTTAGATGATAGCAGTAGATAGATAGCAGGTATAAGCTAGATAGATAGAATGATTAGTTGGATAGTGTTATGATAGTGATGTATGATAGTGTTTGTAGCATGTGAGTTAGATAGTGGAGGTTATTGATCAGGTTAGATAGCTCCAGAGTAGTAGATAGTAGTAGAGAGTTATAGATAGATAGATAGATAGCTAGTAGATAGATAGATGTAGATAGATAGATAGCAGAGTTATGATAGATAGATAGTCAATTATGATAGATAGATGATAGATACTACATAAATAGATAGATAGCGAGTTAGATAGATAGATAGATAGCAGAGTTAGATAGATGATATCGAGTTAGATAGATAAGATAGCAGAGAGAGAGAGGGATAGATAGATAGAGAGATAGAAGATAGATAGATAGCAGAGTTAGATAGATGATAGATAGATAGTAGCAGAGTTAGATAGATAGATAGCAGAGTAGAGAGAGGGACAGATAGATAGATAGATAGTATAAGAGTAGATAGATAGATGATGATATGCAGAGTTAGATAGATAGATAGCATAGTTAGATAGATAGCAGAGTTAGATAGATAGATAGCAGAGTTAGATAGATAGATAGCAGAGTTATGATAGATAGATAGCAGAGTTAGATAGTTAGTAGCAAGAGTTAGATAGTTAGATAGATAGATAGATAGATAATAGATGATAGCAGAGTTAGGATATGATAGATGAGTTAGATAGATAGATAGCAAGTAGATAGATGAATAGCAGAGTTAGATAGTTAGATAGCAGAGTTAGATAGTTAGATAGATAGATAGATAGCAGAGTTAGATAGATGATAGATAGCAGAGTAGATGATGATAGAGAGTTAGATAAGGTGCAGAGTTAGATAGATAGTAGCAGAGTTAGATAGATAGATAGATAGCAAAGTTAGATAGATATAGATAGATAGATAGATAGATAGATAGATAGCAGAGTTAGATAGATAGATAGTAGAGTTAGATAGATAGATAGATAGTCAGTATAGTTAGATAGATAGATAGATAGCAGAGTTAGATAGATATATAGATAGCAGAGTTAGATTAGATAGTGATAGCAGTTTAGATAGATAGATATACAGAGAGATAGAGGGACAGATAGATAGGGGCGAGGTCCATGTAAAAGGTACAAGAAGGTCTCCCTGGCCAAGGTATGGCCAAGCGACTGACTACAACTGAACACAACAGTAAGTTTAAATTACCAGAGTGCTACCAGTATATATTGATATTGCCAGTTTACTGTGCCTTTGTGTCATTAATTTGTGTCTCTATCCAAATCCTATCTCTGTCGTCATTTCACTGTCTTTCTGTCTGTTATCACTATCGGCTTGTGTGTCTATGTTTGTGGTTACTATCTGTCTGTCTGTGTCTTTTTGGCCATCTCATTAAGTACTTAGTGGGTGTGACCTAATTGGGGCGGAGAAAGGGGCGTGTCCTAAAAAATTTTGCGTGGCGCATGGAGTGCCCAGGAGTGCCCCTGATCTTCTAGACCCTAGATACGCCCCTGCATAATACGCAGAGACACGCCAATACCTGACGTGTTTCATGTTATACAAACACTTCATCAGAGGCATGGAGTGGGACAGATGTACTTCCTATTTATAGAGATAGACACACCTTTGCAATTAAGGCTAAACAGGAGTGAAGAGATACAGGTGCTAATGAACCGTGGACATGTCTACATGCAAATGAGAATGCAGACAACAAAAGGAAAACAAAGTATAAATAGAATCAAAAAAAGAAACATAAAAAAAACCTACAGAATAGAATAAAAAAACACAACTGTTCTACAAGTAAATCACAGAGCAAAATGTGGGTAATAATACAAAGAACAACTAAGCATAGAAAACAAGCTGTCAGATCTAAGATGCTAGATATATATAAAGAACGTTCTACTATACAAGAGCTCATATTAAAGGGATAGAGCATAGTACAAAATCATATATCCCAAGCAGGATACATCCATGTGGAATTCAAACCATAAGTAATCGAGTCCCCATGCAAAAAATCCATTGGGTTTTGGATTTCAGTAGGCAAGCTATCTGTTGTCCTCCTCTATATGGTCTATGGATTCTTTGAATACCCTGAAAATGAATACTGAACGGACGACTAGTGCATCCTACATATTGTATCTTACATGATTTACATGTAATGAGAATACACTACAAATCGCTGTTGCAATTTATATACTCTTTTATTTGATAAACTCTCTGGGTAACACTACTTGAACGGTAGATCCTACCAATAAAAAGGAGCATACAGTACAGCAATTGCTTCCACATTTAAAGGTCCCTAAGTTTTTTATTCAGGTAGTATGGGCCTGAGACGGTGAGTAGCCGCTTCAATCTTGTCACTGACTGCGTCGGGGGAAACTTACCTGTTATGCCCATACTAGAGCGGGGGTCTAGACACCCGTCCTCCTACTGTTTTACGTAGGTGTTCTATACTGGCCTGGTATCTGAGACCATCTTTTTATTGTATTGTGCAGAATCAATAACAACCAATTATTGGAAATTATATAGGGAAAACACATAGTGTCACCCCGTTTACCTGGGCTCCGGTCTCGCAGCGTCGCAGGCGTACAGTTGTTTTGAACTGTCCCCCATGTATAGCCTCTGTTTTCTGCATGTCAGTCAGTTTGTTGGATTTTGCTTGAGTGGGTGGGGCTTATTAGCTCTGCGTGTTGTTGTGCTTTCTGTTTAGTCCTTTTCCTTTCCTCTTGTTCTATTGGCCCCTCTCTCCCTGTTCTGTTCTCAATGGTTATTGTTCCCTTTATATCTCCCTTCACCCTCTCCTATTTGTCTGTTAAAGCCTGTGGTTCATTCCCTTTCTTGTGGTGCGATTCTTTGGTTTGCTGATCTGGTTTTGATCTCTGCCGTTATCCCATGTACGACTGTTTGCTGCCTTTCTTGACCTCTCTGCCTGTCTCCGACTACTCTCTTGTCTCATCCTCCTGTACCGTGACTGACCTCTGTTACGCTCTCTCTCGCTCTGTCCCTGACTTCGCTCCTGTCTATGGTTTTGGTACTACTCTGTTGTCCAGCCCTGAGCTGGTTGTGCCCTGTCCGCCTAGTGTGTTTCCTGGTTTTCTTGTGTATTCCTGGCCTCAGCTCAGATACCCCGCACCCTAAGTCCAGGGCAAACTGATTATAATTACTTCATATACTATACCAAAAGCACAAAGATATAAAACACTGTCCCTCCAGGTACATATAGTTTATATAGCTTGTCAATTGCATTCACCGTTTGTAATAGAGACCCCTATGCACCAGCCTGGAGTCTATAACTTTAGGAACTTGCACTCCACACCATATAGAGCCAGTTGATACATTAACCCAGTGGAAATACACGGAATACATTAAAGGGACAATGATCAATATTTGTTAAATGGTTAGTTTGTGTAATGCATTCTTAGTTATTCTACATATTCTCTCCCATTTTGAAAAATCAGTTGATTTCATACCCTTTGCTGTTCCCTGGTTGACATTAGTGAGCTGACTTTCAGGTTCTAACGGTCCTTCTTATTCCCAGGATGCACCACATCCTTGGAATTTTCCTAACAGTTAGTTCTACTGATTGGCTGTTGAATGGGTCAAGATGCTCAGATCTCCACTGAGCAACTGAATCAGGCGCTGTGTCAAGGGCAAGACCATAACGGTCTCTACAAGGGGTTCTGCAAACAGGAAGTCAGTATTTTGGTTGCAGTTATTTATACACAGTCAAAATTCTGAATGGGCAGTTTAAGGTCATTATGGTGGGAAAATACTGCTCTTTTTTCTGAAAAGCATATGTATTTGCACTGAACTTCCCCTTTAAGCATTGTAAAGAGAGTCAGACAATCACAGACATGGCGCCAGTTAGTAGAGGAGCTGAGGGTCAGGCAAGTCTATTTAACTTTAAAGTTAAAACCCTAGCATTTTGGGTTGGGGGGTCCCTATACTACAGGAAAAATAAATTCCTAAAGAAACTATGCAGCATGGAGGGATCTGGGAGGGAGGAAGGAGGAGTGGAAGGCTCCCCTGCGAAAGCCAGAGTCCTCAGGGAGGACAAGGAAGTAGCAGGCACCTAGACACACAGACAGCTCCTACTCTTTACTTTTTGGACTTTAAGCAGGCACTGCAGGACACCCATAAGGAGCAGAGGAGAAAGGTAAGGAGTTTTTTTTTAACACTTCACAGTGGGGCCAGTAGTGGTGCAAATTTTACTTTGGGGTGGACATGTCCTTTAATGTAATTCTGAAAACCAAATTTCTCAATGATTAGCATTTGGCCTGGCTACTTTAACAGCCCATTTAGTATTTTGCTTCAAAGCATTGAGTTTGATCCACTGCCAATGATTTTTTCCCCTCATAAATAGGAAGTACTTAAGTTTGGCTTTCTTGCACTTAAGCTAGGTACACACAGTAACGTTTCTGAAAGATGACAGACAGGATCTGCAAGATCCTGTCTGCCATCTTTCAAAGATCTGCATACACACAGTCCCGAGCGTTCTCCCTATAGGGACTGTGTGTTTCCATCGGCCGCGCTAGACTCCCTATAGGAGTCTAGCGGCCGATGGAAATTTTCGGCCTTTCCCGAACGAGCGTTCGGCCGACCCGATCGTTTGGCGGCCGCGCTCTCGTTCGGGAGAACGAACGTACACACGGAACGATTAAGCCCCGATACCGTCGGATCCGACGGTATCGGGCTTAATCGTTAATGTGTGTACCCAGCTTTAGGGGCCGAAGCAGTATGAAATCAGTGTTACTTGAGATCCCTGAGATCCCACAATGCAGTAACTCCTTTGCAAGATTTACTGCTGAGCACCTCTCTCTTCATGGTAGTGCAAACCTGCCTATTTAACATAGACTGTGCCGAATGGCCGAAGATTTACGAACAGTGAAAGTCCTGCGGCCGGACGTTCAGGGGTCCGCGCGGCTCAACACGGGACCTCTTCCTGGGTCCTTAGTAGAGATGGCCCAACTTTCGAAAGTTCGGTCCGTTTTCTAACTTCGAACTACATGGAAAGTTCGAAAACTGACCCATTAAAGTCAATTGGAGTCAAATAGTTTGAAAAGTTTGATTAAATACAATTAAAATATCAACGGTAACTAATGTAAATAACTGTGGGACCTGGGAAATAAATGGTCTGGGGAAAATGTTCGAATATCCAGGACTTTCAAAAACTCAATTCTACTCTCACGCGCGATACTTTCGAGCTCTAGCGTTCGAGCATTCGATAATTATCCCATGCACAACTCGCAGATTCGAGAATTCGATATTTACTCGCGCATTGGTTATAATAGACATTTTACTGCATATTCGTCAATACGATATTTACTCACATATTGGTATAATAGACATTTTACTTGCGGATTCGAGAATTCGATATTTACTCGCTATAGGTATAATAGACATTTTACTCGTGGATTCGAGACATTGTACTCACATATTCGCATGCCTCGAAAGTTGAACAGTCGATAATTATGAAAGACCGGAAAATATGACAATCCGGGTCCGGGATAGTTCGAGAAGTCCGAACTCAAATGTTCAGCGCTCAAACTCGGGTTTGAGTTCAAGTTCTAGTCCATCTCTAGTCCTTAGAAGGACCATTGTGGCCCTTACAAGGGCCCTTTGGGGCTTAAGTGGTCCCGCAGCTCGAACTGGGACCCCTCTCTCCAGTACTTATAAGTGCCCTTGTGGCACTGACAAGGGCCTTTTGGGGCTTAAGGGATTCCGCAGCTCGATCCGGGACCCCCTCCCTGTGCCTCAGTTGGGGTCCTACAGCTTGAAACCAGGACCCCCACTGGATCTTAGAAGAGCCCTGGGGCCTTGTCTTCTTTTTTCCAGCCATCGACACTGCTGATGTCGTCGTCACCAGGCTATGTCACTCGCAGCTGACAGAACTTTTTAAAAGTCTTTGAATGTTCAAGGATTTTAGAATGTCTTAATCCTCGAACGGCCGAGGAATCTGAACAGCCAAAAGTCCCGAGGCCGGATGTTCGGGGGTCTCACTGCTCAACACGGGACCCCCTCCTGGGTCCTTAGAAGGACCATTGTGGCCCTTACAAGGGCCCTTTAGGGCTTAAGGGGTCCCGTAGGTCGAACCAGGACCCCCCTCCCAGCAATTATAAGTGCCCTTGTGCACTCCGCTGATGTTGTCGACCCGGGCAACATCAACACTGGTGTTGCCGGTGTCTTCTCTTCTCTCTGCCATCACTGTGATGAAGCTCCAAGGAGTTTGCACCTCTTTATTAGGTCGCCAACACCTCTTTATATAGGTTTGCTGAAGACCACGTTTAATTGTGGCGTTAATATTTTAATATTTGCAATGATATGATCACAGATTAACCATCCTATTTGGATAATAAATCCAAATATGATTTGTTAAGTGGGATCATATGATGCCAGGGAGGGGGGTCCCAGTTCGAGCTGTGGGACCCCTTAAGCCCCAAAAGGCCCTTCCAAGGGCCGCAAGGGCACATATAAGTGCCGGGAGGGGGGGTCCTTGTTAGAGCTGCGGGACCCCTGAACCAAAGGGCTCTTGTAAGGACCACAATGGTCCTACTAAGGACGCAGGAGGGGGCCCTGGGTTTGAGCTGTGGGATCCCTAAACATCTGGCCGTGGGATCCTGGGTCTGACTTTTAGGGACAAGTGTTAAAAACGCTTTAAAAGGCTCAAAAAATTTGAAATCGGAGGGAACCAAACAGGCATACAGGGAGTATAAAAGCTGTAACAATGAGTTCAAGAAAGCAATTAAACTAGTGAAAATAGAAAATGAAATACGGATAGCAGAACAAAGCATGTTTAACCCCAAAATGTTTTTTAAACATATCAATAGTAAAAGATGAGGACTGAGAATGTGGGACCATTAATAATGTGGCTGAGATGCTTATAGAGGATGCCTAGAAGGCTAATGTGCTAAACCATTTTTTACACTCTGTATTCACTTGAGTGTCCGGTCCATATGGTGGGGACTGTGATGGTGTGAGGGGTATAGATGAGGAATATTCACTATGGCTGACAGAGGATATGGTGCGGAAACAATTAGACAAAGTTACATCAATAAAGACCCAGGACCGGATGGAATACATCCCGGATCTTAAGAGAGCTTAGTTCAGTTTTATCTAGACCACTGTTTCTTATCTTTTAAGATTCACTTTTGTCTGGTGATGTGCTGCTGGATTGGAAAAAAAGACTATGTAATACCAATATCAAAAAAGGTAGTCGTTCCCAACCTGGTAACTATAGTCCTGTAAGCCTAACATCAGTGGTAGGGAAGGTGATGTAAACTTTGTTACGGAATCATATCCTTGACTTATCCAGAACTAAGTAGTAGTAGTACAGCATGGATTTATGAGAAATAGATTGTGCCAGACAAATTACTTGGTTTTTATGAAAAAGTGAGTAAGAATTTAAATTCTGGCATAGCAGTAGATGTGGTATACTTGGATTTTGCTAAAGTTTTTGCTACTGTGCCACATAGGTTACTAATGTATAAACTGAGGACTGTTGGCCTAGAAAAAAAACATTTGTACATGGATAGAGAGTTGGTTATTGGATCGCGAACAGAGAGTGGTGGTCAATGGGGCTACATCTATGTGGGCTAAAGTTCTACATGGAGTACTCAGGGTTCTGTACTGGGGCCACTTATAATCTGTTTATAAATGAATTAGAAGGGGGCATTGAGAGCAAGATCTCTGTTTGCTGATAACACTAAACTATCAGAGCTTTGAAAACTTCAAATTATTTGATAATCTATCTAAGCTGACCTAGATAGATTATCAAAATGGGCAGCAGTATGGCAGATGAGATTCAATGTTGATAAATGTAAGGTGATGCATCCAGGGCTTAACAATCCTGTTGCCACCTACACCATAAATAACTCTATGTTAAGTGAATCTCGACTGGAAAAAGATTTGGGGTTCTGGTAGATCAGGCTTACTGTAGCTGTAGCAAACTATGGCAGGCAGCAAAGGCTAGAGCTAGCAGATTGTCTTATATAAAGAGGGAATAGATTCAAGAGAAAAAAAAACAATACACTCCCTCTTTACAAGGCACTGGTAAGACCTCATTTGGAATATGCGGAGCAGTTTTGGAATCCCATATACAAAAGAGACATCTTGGAAATGGAACAGTTCAGAGAAGCCACTAAAATAATAAAGGTAATGGAGAGGCTTGACTATGCAGGCAGATTGACAAGTTAGGGCTGTTTACATTAGAAAGCAACATTTGCGTGGGGATATGATCACTTTATACAAATATATTAATGGGCCTAAAATAAACTCTTCGTGGCATTGTTTACTAATTGGTCATATCAGAGGACTTGTGGACATCCTTAAGATTGGAAGAAAAGAAGTTTCATCTTAAGGTTAGGAAAGGTTTCTTTACAGTGACAACGGTGAAACTGTGGACTGTCTTCCAGCAGATGCGGTAATGCAAGTTCATTGAAAAGCTTTAAAAGTGGCCTAGATAAGTTTCTAAAACTAAAAAATATTGGGAATTACTGTTATTAATACATACACTGCAGTTCTGGTTGATCCAGGGATACTTTCCAATTGCCATTTGGAGTCAGGAAGGAATTTTTTCCCCTTTTTTACTTTTTTTTTTTGCCTTCCTCTGGATCAACTGTTAGGTAGGTTAAATAGGAGGGTAAAAAGGTTGGACTTGATGGACGCATGTCTTTATTCAACCTCAATTGTTGTGTTACTATGTTACTATGATCTTTGAATCCTGGGATACTTGAAGAGCCCATTAGAGAATCTCGAGGATTACCAAAACAGCCCGCAAAAACTGGAAGTAGTGCACGTTGCGCTACTTCAGTTTTTTGATGTTTATCGACCATTTCCCAGGTCCCAGAGCCTTTACAGTAAGTTAGAAATTTCCAAACTTTTCCCCCACTGTTAATAGTAAAAGTCACGACAATTTTTGAATTTCAAATTTTTTTCAGAAATCCATGAATCCTCAAGCGGAACGGATTTTCGGATGTTAGGCCATCTCTAATGAGCATCGTAAGCATGCTGCAATTTCCATGCTTTTTGACAAATTCTGCTGAAATGCTGTTTTATTATGCCCCTACAAAATTTTCAAATGTGCTCAGAGACAACAAATTTCCAAAAAATGGTAACCTGTTACTTTTTTAACATATGGTTAATTATTGGAGTTATTACTTTTGAGGTGCATTTCCCCCTTTCTCTTAATCTTTATCAGGCAAGGATACTGGGATAAATTTGGGAGCCTAATGAATGGCACAATAACTTTGTTGAATTAACTACATAGTTTGTCTTGGTGAGGTTACAAGTACATTTCACTAAAGTAGAGCTGGGATCCAGGTCTGACATGGACCCGGATCTGACACAGAACCCCCGGGTTACGAGATCCAAATGTTCCATCCGATATTGATGGGTGTGTTGGATTTTGGTACTTTGGGACATATTTTTGAGGGTTAGTGAATATACAAGTTTATTTTTGGTAACCCTTGAAAATAACCCTTCGAAAATACGATCATAAAGTCAAAAGTAGATTCTGATCATATTTTCGAGTGTTATCGAACGTTCAAAGGTTATTTTCGAGGGTTACCGAAAATAAACGTGTATATTCGGGAACCCTCAAAAGTAAGTTCCGTTTTCCGATCTTCTGGTTTTTCCCAAGTTCCGTAATACTGAAAACGGAATGAAACCTTCGAGTTTCGGCCATTTCTACTTAAGAGTGAAAAAAGACACACCCTGGGCCTCATTTACCCAGGCGCTGTACTAAAAAAAAAGGGGCCAAACTCAGGCCCAGATGGCCTCATTTACCCAGATTCGCAAATTGCTCTAGGCAAATGTGGATTCCAGTATTCAATATTGGATTGCTCCTGGGGTAATCCAAAAGGAATTTACCACAGCACCACTTTAATACAAGCCATTAGCTGGTCTTAAATTGTGGAGTTAAAAGTGGTGTAAATCTTTATAAAGGATAGTATACCGTAAAACAATGTTAAGTTTAGTTTGAAGCTACAGCCTACAAGGGTATGTCCACCTCCAAAACTAAAATTTAAACCCCACTACTGCCCCACTGTACAGTTTAAAATAATCCTTACCTTACATCCCTGCACCTTATGGTTCTCCTGTAGTGCCTCTTCAAAGTCCAGGAAAATGAAGAGTATGGGCTTTCTTCCTGTCCAAAATGTTGCTGCTGCCTCGGTTGTGTCCTCTCAGTTCTTATAACATGTGCAGGGGAGCTCTTTCCCCCCCCCCCCTCCCTCCGCTCCTCCCTGGCTGCCCCTTATGCAGCATAAACCTTTAGGAATATTGTAGGGCAGGCCCTCCCACCCCAACCACTATAATGGCACTATAGGCATCATTGTAATAATAGATTCCAAACTGAACTTACTGCTCCTGGTTCCAGCGTCTTCTCTATTGCTGGCAGCCATGGCTGTGGTTGGTTGCCTCTCACAGCGAATCATAGCCGCGGCTGCCGGTCCGGCCACCTGCTTGTAGTTCCGCAGGCAGGGAGGCCGGACCAGATCGACCCTGGAACCAGGAGTTTGCATTATAGTAGTTGGGGGTGGGAGGTTATGCACTACAATAATAAAGTTTTTACTGAGGGTGGAGATGCCCTTTAAGTTTGCTGACATCTTGCATCTGTTTATGTGACCATATAGCTCCGCCCCTCTGTGATTCCCTGTTCCTAGATCTTTAGTAGTCTCAAAAGGTAATTCTCCTGCTTCCCAGTGTGGAACGTGTGCACATATGACGTCATCTCCGCACACAATGCTGTTGATTGATTGTGCCATATTGTTTTAGACTTAAATAACATTAACACAGTAGAAATCTTTTTTCCTTTAAGCCCTGAGAATGAGATCCAACCCCTATACATTGTTTGTTCCCCCTCCCCCTCTTTGAAACCTTTTTGATAAATTAAGGCTACTGTATCTTTTTTCATCTGTTTATAAAGAAGGCATGCTGTCTAAAACATTACAGAAATAAAGAATCCTATAATATTTCTGTGTCTTTTATTATATTGGTGTTAGGAATAGAATATCCTAATCCAAACTACAGTAGCTGCTGGAATGTCTCTTGTGGGCAATTATTCTGCACTCTAACCATGTAATTTCCTCCAGGTTTATTTGTAAGTTCCAATAAAGATGAAATCAACATCTCCCCAAAGATAGTTTCATGGCTGTGGAAATTTTAAAGTCCAGCCCGAAATGAAAACTTACATAAGGTAAATCCCCCCCCAACACCCTAAATGGTAATAGTTTGAAATCTGAATATATGTCTAACCTGAAATCCTGCACAATGTCCTGTTTCCCCTATTTCTGCTTCCTGTTCTTCCAGTTATCAAATATCAGTTACAGATTTGACAGTTGACATCACAGCCAATGACTGTATTATTATTCCCTGTCTGCCTCCTCTGAGCATGCCCAGGCTCAGTACAGGCTCAGTACAGGTTTCCAAATGGCTCAGTTTCAATGACGCACCCAGAAGCATAGCAGGCATACAGTAATGAATTCATAGGACATAAGTATGATATATCAACATATTTTAAAGAGGCATTCTATCTAAAATATGTTCTTATGAGGGTGTATGTCCTTTAAGCTGTAGTTACATTCCTTCTTCTCATATCCTTAGAAGGTTTAGGCGTGTTGACTGTGAGCTTCCCTATTGAGCAACATGTGACTTTTGAAATTATTCCTAATTTCTATCATATATTTGTATAGCTCCAAAAATTGTAAATCTTAAAAGTACAAACTTTAGCTAGGAAGAGGCAAAAAAATTGAATATTACAACTTTGGTTCTGTAGAATTACAGTTTAATGTCATTTGTAGATACTAATTTTACATGTATAAGTCCCAGGCATCATTGCTAGAGATGAGACCCCGGATTTGAAATTCTGCAGATCCAAAATTTTTTGAAAAAGAGTTGAAACTTGGTATTGAAAATCGAAATATCAAAAACTGAGAACAAAAAGTCAAAATCAAATTTGAAAAATTGGTTAGAAATGGATTTCAGGTTCTAGGCTACCTGTTTTCACCGTTTTTGTTCTCATAAGGTGGGAACTTAAAAACCTAAATAATCAATTTTTTCAGTTCAAAGTTGGTAAGTAAATGTTATCACTCATTACAGTATTATTATCAGTAAATTACAGTATTATTATGTGGTTGGCATTATAGTTAATATTTTGTTACAGGTTTAATATTGTTACAATTTGTAATATTTTATATTTTGACATATCCATTTTTTAAAATGTATGCTTTTAGTAATAATAGTAAATGTAAAAAACTGGGTTTTTTTCAAAATATAAGCAAATCTCTTGCAATATCATAATGCAATAACTAGGAAGGTCAATCATATAATCAAGCAGAGAAAGCTTGTAAAATAGATTTCTGATTGCCAGGGCTAACTTCTATTAAATTGTCATGTAAGTAATGTATTACAGCACAGTCTCTTTAGTAGTGTCATCTCAAGTAGAGTTAATAGCAAGGGTGGTTTAAAAATATGATAGTACAATTTAGCTTGTTTTTTTATTAATTGGCCTTTTAATATGGGGTGAAATGCAGATGCTGCTCGTAGTTGAGATTTTATCTATTTTGTTTTTATTTTAAACTTTCCTAACTTAGAACTAAATTTTTTCACTGAGTAAAATGCAATCTATGAGATGCTGATGTTTCCTAAAGCTATGATAATTTGCCAGAGACAAATGTGTGTGTTCCTCTGTGTATGCGTTTGGTCAGGCATTTTTCATTGACCTCATCATCGATAACAACCCTAAAGTTGACTGGAAAGTGAACTATTGCTATTGCTATGCCTTACTTCCCATTCTTCAAACAATTTCTCATAAGCCAGGACCGAAGGTGATTATATTTAGCTTTTGCCCAATCCAAATCAGACCACGATTGTTCCGCACACTATTCACATCCACTTAGCCATCTCCTGGCTGGGTGCTGCTGATCCACCTTAGCCACAGGCATATATGTCAAACGTATTCCAAGTTCAGTGCACCCAGACTTATCCCAAACAGGGGCAATTTTGTCACTGAAACATAGATGTGTTATAAACACTTCTTCAGACATCTGAAGGTGCCATTTTGTGCATGCTTGCTATAGTTGAACAGAACCAAGAAGCGGTTGGGAACTGTCAGTGCGGCTGTGGATCGCACAAAAGGTAAATATATTCACCTTTGCTCCTGAGAAATTGATTGAAGAATGCAACCTCCGGTCTTCAACCAATGCATTAAAGGAATGTTCACTTTTCCAACTATTGAACTATTCCTTTAAGTGTGGAGATTAATAATGCCTTCTAATGCCTACGTACTAACTGATTACTAACTGTAAATCAGTTAGTACGTACTGCCATATCAACACTGAACACTGTGGGAATCGAGAAAGGTCCGACGCAATCTTGAGTTGGATGTTTCTGGGGTCCCAATTCGGGGTTGATGCTTACAGATAAACAGTTTGCTTATCCTCATAATGGAAAGAAGATTTCCTCAAACAAAGATTTTCCTGCACAAGTAATATGTCATCTATTTCATTCTATGCCCGTGTCCTTATTTATGTGGGGAAAACAGAGCAACGTTTTAAAGAGAGAATGGCGAATCCCCGTTCCTCGGTAGACAGGCTTTGGCTGTTAATGACATCAGAAATGACAAGCTTGGCTGTTAATGACATCAGAAATGTAACCACAAATTACAGGGACTTATCTGTGCTAGACACTTTAAACCAATATCCCACACATTAGCCCCCCTCAGATGTATTATCATTGATGGCCTCACAAGTTTGGAACAAATGAGTAACATAGATAAGGATAGAGCTCTACTTAAGCGAGAGGCTAAATAGATACACCCGCTTAGAAACCCAGTTCCAAAAGGGTTAAATGAGCATGGGCTCTACAATGCTCTTATGATCTGCCATAAATAACCAGACTTGGCAACAATAATGTAACTTTAGTCCTAAACTAAACTTTATTATACTGTTAACATGTTTTTTAAATAAGTATCTTTAATGTGTTTGGAACTGTTTTAAGCGGTGTCTTTGGGGGTATGTTCACAGGGGGTGGGTATATAAGCATATAGCATTGTGTGTTACACTATCCTGATGATGGCCTGCTGAGGGTGCAAACTGTGTGAGATACTTTTATGCTTCTCAATAAAATGTATGTTTTATCCAAGACCCATGAGTGCTGATAATTCATGCATAGTATTATGTATATATAAAAGCAGTGTAACAGCAGCCTCCACTAGTGAAAAATTGAGGATACCTGTATTCCTCCAATGGATATACAAAGAAGACAAATTTGTGCAGCACTCGTAGAATGTTTTATTTCTTGTAAATCATCAGATAAAGATAAAAGGCGATGTTTCGGTAACATCCATTACCTTTCTCAAGCCATATTAGAATGATGTATGTTATCAGCTCATTAACTAACCTTATAAGGCCTGTGCAAAACACCTGACCTTGTCACATGACAAATATCAATTAAGCAACAAAGCATCCATATGCAAAATAGCCAACATGTAGTGAATATAAAAGATACAATTATCAAATATTACATAAAGGTCATAATCTCTGTTAAGACCATTAGGCCACAGAGTATTGAGTTCATGAATCCAAAAGACTTCCCTTTGTCTTAATTTTAAAACCCTATTACCTCCCCTTGTTGGTTTACAAATCTGTTCAATAACAAAAAACGCAAGCTGGTCACAATTGTGGCCAGTTTCACCATAATGCTAGGAACAGGTAAGTGAAGATGCCCACATCTAATGGAAGACCTATGTTGGGAGATACGACCCTTCACCTTTTGGGTGGTCTCCCCAACATAGAGTAACCCACAAGGGCACTTTAATACATAATGCAGAAGTCGGTATCACACGTAAAAAGTTTTTTAGTTCATAAGTCCGTTGAGTAGTCGATGTACGAACAATTTCTGAACAAAGGTACATTGAACACACGACCTACAGGGGAACATTCCTGTTTTAGGTGCCCCAAGAAGGTCAAGGTTTTTTCTTTGGGACATCTGTTTTAACCAACTTGTTGCCTATAGTGGTTGCTCTCTATAGGCCACAATAGGCATGTCCTGAAACTCTGCAATGTCCGATAGGACTGTCACAGAATATGCCAATGTTTCTTTTAATATGGGAAATCTCTTACTTGTCACATTGTATTTTGTTGCAAAAACTAAACGTTTTTCTTTATCATGTTTGTTTTTTTCTTGTTGTAGGAAGCTCTTTCTTTCACCAACAATGATCTAGTACCCCCCTGGGCTAGACGTGTTTGCATTTCATTAAGTCTCCTGTCTTAATATAGGGTTGTTTGTTATACGTGAGACCCTAGTAAGTTGACTGCGTATAATGGAAGTTTTGACATGTGGGGGATGAAAGCTGTCAAAACAAAGTAAAGAGTCCCTATCAGTCTCCTTTCTGAATATATCCATGGTCAATGTACAGCCCACTCTAGTCACAAAGACATCTAGATATGCAATACTAGTGGAACTGATCGTACTAGTAAAAGTTATATTGGGGTCCGCACAATTCAATTCCCCAATAAACCTTTGTAGGATCCAATGCCGCCCCTCCACATGAGGAAGACATTGTCTATGTACCGCCACCATGCCAGGCAAAAAGTACTGAACATGGGGTGCACATAGACTTGCCTCTACTCAAAGGAGCACATAAAGGTGTTAGCGTATGAAGGAGGGCATTGGATCCCATAGCATCCCCCTTATTTGTAAGTAGTAATTTCCTGAGAATTTAAAGTAATTATCAACAGCACACCTCAAGGTCCATAAGAAATAAAATAACATCATCACTGTACTGGGTGTTATGTATGAGCAGTTGTCTAACAGCCTCCATTCCCTCTACATGGGGGATGGAGGTGTATAACTAGTGACATCTAATGTCACCAATAAAACTTGTTCGGAAATATTTACAGTCCTCAATTTAGCCAAAAAGTCACTGGTGTCCTTTACATAGGACCTAGTAGAAGCCACAATTGGGTTAAGGACCCGATCCACCAGGGTAGCCATGGGACAAAAGATCGAATTAGTGCCCGCCACAATAGGGCGCCCTGGAGGGTGGATCAGGTCATTATGAATTTTGGGAAGAATATAGAACAGGGGAGTGGACGGAAAGTCCACAAATAGATATCTTTCCATATCTGTATCAATGACATTATTCAATTTAGTAGCGGATAAAAAAGATTTCAACCTATTTTTTATCTCAGAGACTGGATCCCTATCCAAAAGACAGTATACATGATTATCATTTAATTGTGAAAGTATTTCAGCCATATAAAGGTGGGTGTCCTTTACAACAATCGAATTGAAATTTATAACCACAATTTTTGGGCCAAATTGTTTTATCATTTTTTTTATCATGATAAAAACAAGTTGGCCCAAAAAATTGGGTCTCATAAATATTGTGGTTATAATTTCAACTTAACTAAAGCAGAATCTAAAGCATTGGATGCCCTTACTACCAAAAGTAATCTTACTATAAAAGCCGCCGATAAAGGGGGTTCGATTGTTGTAATGGACACCCACCTTTATATGGCTGAAATACTGTCACAATTAAATGATAATCATGTATACTGTCTTTTGGATAGGGATCCAGTCTCTGAGATAAAAAATAGGTTGAAATCTTTTTTATCCGCAGCTAAATTGAATAATGTCATTGATACAGATATGGAAAGATATAGTAACATAGTAACATAGTAATTAAGGTTGAATAAAGACATTCGGCCATCAAGTCCAACCTATTCCCTTTTTTTTTTTTTTTAACCCTACCTAACAGTTGATCCAGAGGAAGGCAAAAAACCCCAGCTAAAAAAGGGGGGGGAAAATTCCTTCCTGACTCCAAATGGCAATCGGAAAGTATCCCTGGATCAACCAGATCTATATGCATTAATACCAGTAATTCTCAATATTTTTTAGTTTTAGAAACTTATCCAGGCCTTTTTTAAAGTTATTCAATGAACTTGCCATTACCACCTCTGCTGGAAGACAGTTCCACAGTTTCACCGTTCTCACTGTAAAGAAACCTCTCCTAACTTGAAGATGAAACTTCTTTTCTTCCAACCTTAAAGGATGTCCACGAGTCCTCTGATATGACCTATTAGTGAACAATGCACCAGAGAGTTCACTGTATGGGCCATTAATATATTTGTATAAGGTTATCATGTCCCCACGCAACCGCCGCTTCTCCAATGTAAACAGCCCTAACTTGTCTAATCTGCCTGCATATTCAAGCCCCTCCATTCCCCTTATTAATTTAGTTGCCCTTCTCTGAACTGCCTCAATTTCCAAGATGTCCCTTTTGTATATGGGATTCCAAAACTGCACCGCATATTCCAAATGTGGCCTTACCAGTGCCTTGTAAAGAGGGAGAATAATATTTTTCTCTCTTGATTCCATTCCCCTCTTTATACAAGACAATATCTTGCTAGCTCTAGCTGTTGCTACCTGGCATTGTTTGCTACAGCTAAGTCTGTTATCTACCAGAACCCCCAAATCTTTTTCCATTTCAGATGCACTTAACACAGAGTTATTTATGGTGTAGGTGGCACAGGGATTATTAAATCCCAAATGCATCACCTTACATTTATCAACATTGAATCTCATCTGCCATTCTGCTGCCCATTTTGATAATCTATCTAGGTCTGCTTGCAGCACTTGCACATCATTGGAAGTTTCCAAAGCTCTGCATAATTTAGTGTCATCAGCAAACACAGAGACCTTGCTCTCAATGCCCCCTTCTAAGTCATTTATAAACAGATTAAACAGAAGCGGCCCCAGTACAGAACCCTGAGGAACTCCGCTTAGAACTTTAGCCCACATAGATGTAGCTCCATTAACCACCACTCTCTGTTTGCGGTCCAATAACCAGTTCTCTATCCATGAACAAATGTTTTCTTCAAGGCCAACAGTCCTCAGTTTATACATTAGTCGCCTATGTGGCACAGTATCAAAGGCTTTTGCAAAATTCAAATATACCACATCCACAGCTGTGCCTGAATCTAACTTCTTACTCACTTCTTCATAAAAACCAATTAAATTTGTCTGGCATGATCTATTTCTCATAAATCCATGCTGCCTACTACTAATAAGATGATCTCTGGAGACAAAGTCAAGGATATGATCCCTTAACAAAGTTTCCATCACCTTCCCTACCACTGATGTTAGGCTTACAGGTCTATAGTTACCAGGCTGTGAACGACTACCTTTTTTGAATATTGGTATTACATTGGCTTTTTTCCAATCCAGCGGCACATCCCCAGACAAAAGCGAATCTGAAAAGATGAGACACAGTGGTCTTGCTAGAACTGAACTAAGCTCTTTTAAAATCCTAGGATGCAATCCATCTGGTCCTGGCGCTTTATTGATATTAACTTTGTCTAATTGATTCCGTACCATATCCTCTGTTATCCAATATCTATTTGTGGACTTTCCGTCCACTCCCCTGTTCTATATTCTTCCCAAAATTCATAAGGACCCGATCCACCCTCCAGGGCACCCTATTGTGGCAGGCACTAATTCGATCTTTTGTCCCATGGCTACCCTTGTCCTATGTAAAGGACACCAGTGACTTTTTGGCTAAATTGAGGACTGTAAATATTTCCGAACAAGTGTTATTGGTGACATTAGATGTCACTAGTCTATACACCTCCTTCCCCCATGTAGAGGGAATGGAGGGAATGGAGGCTGTTAGACAACTGCTCATACATAACACCCAGTACAGTGATGATGTTATTTTATTTCTTATGGGACTCTTGAGGTTCATGCTGTATGATAATTACTTTAAATTCTCAGGAAATTACTATTTACAACTAAGGGGGACTGCTATGGGATCCAATGCCGCTCCTTCATACGCTAACACCTTTATGTGCTCCTTTGAGGAGAGACACGTCTATGTGCACCCCATGTTCAGTACTTTTTGCCTGGCATGGTGGCGGTACATAGACAATGTCTTCCTCATGGGGAGGGGCGACATTGGATCCCTACAAAGGTTTATTGGGGAATTGAATTGTGCGGACCCCAATATATCTTTTACTAGTACGATCAGTTCCACTAGTATTGCATATCTAGATGTTCTTGTGACTAGAGTGGGCTGTACATTGACCACGGATATATTCAGAAAGGAGACTGATAGGAACTCTTTACTTTGTTTTGACAGCTTTCATCCCCCACATGTCAAAACTTCCATTATACGCAGTCAATTTACTAGGGTCTCATGTATAACAAATGACCCTATATGACAAAACAGGAGACTTAATGAAATGCAAACACGTCTAGCCCAGCGGGGGTATCCTAGACCATTGTTGGTGAAAGAAAGAGCTTCCTTACAACAAGAAAAAAACAAACGTGATAAAGAAAAACGTTTAGTTTTTGCAACAAAATACAATGTGGCAAGTAAGGAGATTTCCCATATTATAAAGAAACATTGGCATATTCTGCGACAGTCCTATCCGGACATTGCAGAGTTCCAGGACATGCCTATTGTGGCCTATAAGAGAGCAACCACTATAGGCAACAAGTTGGTTAAAACAGATGTCCCAAAGAAAACACCCTTGACCTTCTGGGGGCACCTAAAACAGGAATGTTCCCCTGTAGGTCGTGTGTACAATGTACCTTTGTTCAGAAATTTGATAAGTTCGTACATCTGACTACTCAACGGACATTTATGTATTAAAGTGCCCTTGTGGGTTACTCTATGTTGGGGAGACCACCCAAAAGGTGAAGGGTCGTATCTCCCAACAGGTCTTCCATTAGATGTGGGCATCTTCACTTACCTGTTCCTCAGCATTATGGTGAAGCTGGCCACAATTGTGACCAGCTTGCATTTTTTGTTATTGAACAGATTTGTAAACCAACAAGGGGAGGTAATAGGGTTTTAAAATTAAGACAAAGGGAAGTCTTTTGGATTCATGAACTCAATACTCTGTGGCCTAATGGTCTTAACAGAGATTATGACCTTTATGTATATATTTGATAATTGTATCTTTTATATTCACTACATGTTGGACTATTTTGCATATGGATGCTTTGTTGCTTAATTG
The DNA here is from genome assembly GCA_019447015.1 of Hymenochirus boettgeri. Lineage (NCBI taxonomy): Eukaryota > Metazoa > Chordata > Amphibia > Anura > Pipidae > Hymenochirus > Hymenochirus boettgeri. The sequence goes on from CM033472.1 coordinate 141,650,576, forward strand.
ATATGTCATGTGACAAGGTCAGGTGTTTTGCACAGGCCTTATAAGGTTAGTTAATGAGCTGATAAACTACATCATTCTAATATGGCTTGAGAAAGGTAATGGATGTTACCGAAACGTCGCCTTTTATCTTGATATAACGATTTACAAGAAATAAAACATTCTAAGAGTGCTGCACAAATTTGTCTGCTTTTGTATGTGTATATATATATATATATTTTTTTTACATTTATTTAATATTTTTATATTTATTTGAACCTATGTTTATATACTATTAACAAATTATTACATTAAGATTTTTTTAAAGATAGGCTAGGACATTGTAAGATTTTTAAAAATTTAGTAGAAGTCATATACAGACATTGAGGTTATAATTTTACTTATAAATAAAGTAAAACCTTTCTGCAGAAAATTTCCAAACCATGTCATTTGTAATTGAAATTTTTTTTGGCATGTATTTTGTTTTTTCATTTTTTTTTCTAAATTAGTATTTTTCCTAAGACAGTCAGTATTCTAAATGTCAGAAGCTCAAAGAGTAAATTACAATGCAAACACATTTGATATTTCCATGATTTGAAAGTAGAACATATTTATTTCTATAATATTGAGTTTTATTTAAAACAAGTAAAAGTTTGGTGGTGACCTTTAAGATAAGATATTGGAAACAGTGACGAATATGGTCATTACAGATAACCTTTTATCTGCCTCTACCTATGAATCTGAAACCTTTCTCATTACAAAGCATGGTATGTGACTTTAATTGTTACATTTCCAACTAATTAGTAAAGATTGCTATATGTACTATTAGCAGGAATGCATTTCTGTGTTCATTATATATTTAATTTGATTTTGAAAATTAGCCATTAAAACAAAATCAACCTACAAAGAGAACAGAATAGCTTATCTTGTTGAAGATTTTATTTCTATCTAAAATAGAGAAGGCTGATTGTAGGTTAGGTTACTATGCACATTTAAGGCACTACTAATCCTGTTAAATATATTTTTTTTTGAACTACAGTATAACTATTCGGACTGCCTTGATTACTTTTTTTCTTTATTTGAATGATGGCACCCATACATGTAAAACCAACCAAAAGCCAGAAATCTTTATTTGTTCTACCCAAATCAATGGTACTTTTTTCTTGAGATAGGAGAAGCCCACCATCAAGAGATGAACTCTTGAACTGTATGTATGTATGCTTAATTTTATTTATAAAGCGCCACTTGGGTATGCAGCGCTGTACATTATAAAATACAGAATATACAAACAAGGGGATAACTGCAAGCAATTATACAGATAAAATAAAAATCAAATACTGTATAATTTCACACATAACTGACTTGTAAAATATCAATACCATATGTAAAAATTGATTTTCCCATCTATCACTATAATAATACTTACACATAAATCATTTGCATGTATGTATTGCCAAATCCAATTAACTCATTATGTCCTATTGTCCTATTTACAGTACTATATAATATAAGACACTGGAATATAATGGTTAAACACTATTTGTAGAATTCTTCTCCATATTATCACAACAGCCGCCTTCAATTACCCTAATACCCTATACTTATTTTAAGGGGCAATTCCCAATCTAAATATTTTATTAAATACATTTCAATGTGATGCAATAATGCATTTCTTTTTCTTTATATACAAAAATGTATGTTGACATAAATTTCTACTACCAGGGTTATAGTTATTAGTAGTTATTGTTAGAATATGTGACATATAAACATTATCTTCATCTCTTTGGTTCTGTGCCCCTTTATATACTTTATGTTATTTGTGCATTAGTACTTTTAAAGAAGAACTGTTTTGTACTTACTGTAAACCCTCAAAGCATCCCTCCTGCAATAGTAACCAGGGTGAGTATCTAAACTGCTAGGTCCTTACCCCTGGGTTTGCACTAGATTATCTAAACTATTATATCAAAATATAGGTACTACTGCCAGTCCCTCCCCACCTTCCCCCATACTATGGGAAAAGGAGATCATCTTCTCCTAGGCCAGCCCAAGAAAAATTATATACTGTGATAGGGTGGGGGAAGACTTTTTATGGTAAATAAGGCTGACAATTATTTGTTTTACACATTCACTTCTTCAAGAGGAACTACATGATGCCTTAAGTGAACATCAGTATACACTTACTTGGGAACAAATATGTGCTGTAGGCACCAAAAACATTTTCAGTTCAGATTTTACTCTACAGAGCTTGTTTCATTTTTATATGTATATTTACATTAAATGATAAATGTTAATGCATAACAAAGTGAATAATCACCTAAATTTAGAAGTAGACTATACAGTAGTTTTCCATTTAACTTACTTAAAAAACTAGAAAATCTTAAGTAGATAAAGAATTATATTGAAAATATAAATGTTGGCACTTTTTTACAACTACTTATTAAACTATTTTTAAGAAATTATTTATGCAACATTTAAAACTGTACATTGAAAATCATAGCAGGAACGATTTGGAATTTTAAATGTACATCATAATTCAAACACTTAATTATGCATTTACCATACTGATGCATTAAGAGCTGACAGTTATAGACAGGAGACCTTTTTAAACATTTGAGGATTAAAGCAGGTTAATGCGGATTTTTCTCAAAATTTTTTGTAGTCATATTGAACATGACACAAAATATGATACTAGCAAGCACCGATCCATAGTAAAATGCAAATTAAAATGTCTTAGAAAATTGTAGTGAGTTTATCAGACGCCTTGGAGCATTAATTCAACTTGCCATTTTCTTAACTTTTTTTGCATTTCTAAGTGTACCAAATATATTTAAAACTATAAAGTTCAGGTATGAACAAAATGCTCCCCTATATTTTTCTGAATACTTTCTGAAATAATTTATCATAAAAGTATGTTTTAAACTTAAAATATCAACAAATAACAGGACATCCAATAGTCCAAAAAAATAAAACAAATAGAAAACTTAAAAATATATATTAAACAAAAAACTTTCTCTTGCAGCCTTTCCACCATTGCATATTTGGAGGAGTTTAATTTATACCATTGTGTAATACATGTAAGTTTACATTCATTAAATATTATAGTTTGTTTTGAGCACAGCGATAACTAGAAAGCAACAATACTGTGACCTTTTTGTTTACAGATAAAACAAAGCTGGTTTATTTCTTTCCAACAGTGGCTACATGGAACCTATTGAAATTTTGACTCATTTGAATAAGAATTTTTTTACATTTTTTATTGCAATTTTCGAATATTTTTTAAGTTTTGAAAATGTAAATCTTCCGATACCAAGTGTTCTCATTAATGTTTGGCCATGGTCATACATTTATGATCAATTGGTCATTCAATACCATGCGGTGGTATTTTATGATAATATGGCCAAGGTTCAGTGATTTTCAATCATACACACAGTACTAAAAATAAAGATGGACAGCGCCACTCACAAAGGTAAGATAAAAGGTAACTTTATTAAATACATCTTAGAAACAATGTGGATACACTCTGTAAAACATCACTCTGTCTGGTGAGGACCACCCGCCTGACGCGTTTCGTGGGCATACCCACTTCTTCGGTGATTTTCAATCATACACATACAGTACTATATCAATATTTTTCAGATGTAAAACCTTTAACTTTTTTTTCCTGGCTTAGTTTTGAATGCAACATAAGGTGATAGCAGGCCATACAATGATTTTTGTAAAACTACAACAAACAATAAGAAATTAGAACAAATATCTTGCAAGAGAATTGTATTTCTAAAATAGATTAACTGCTGTATAGTCACAATTCAGAGATAAAACTGTGTGCACTGTCAAGTGACATGTAAGGTAATGCAGCAGACTATAAATGCTGAAAAGCTAGATTACTAAGATGATGTTCACAAGCTGTATTTGATCTGTATCACTTGTAGCTCTATTGTTCTTGAGAAAATGCCATCTTACAAATTGTGAACAAAAAATGAACTACAGTTCAGTCTCAAAAATACCCTGAACGGATTGAAGTATTGTTCTGCATCCATGCTTAGAATTAGGGCTCCTTCCCACTATGTGCCAAAACAATTGTGCAACATTTTCTTACATAAAGGATTTTGCATTCCCACTGGTAATGTCCGTTTGTTGTGATGTGATTTTGTGCTTTTGGGGGGGGGGGGGATTAATGAATGATTTTTTTTAAACGCATTGCTGCATACATTTATATCTGTAAATGCATGCATTTTCTTTCCATATCTACAAAGGAAAAATCCAAACCTGCAGGAAAAAAATTAACACATGAAAATTACCACATTTTTTTCTGTGTGTTTTTGTGTTATGGTTGAGAAACTAGTGTGAATGTAGCTATAAAGTTTACAGAGAAAAGCATTCACAGAAATACAATAGTGTATCTTTTGAAAAAATATAATAAACTGGCTTGCATCCATGATGAATCACATCAGCTCGTTTTCAGACGAGAATGGACTTCTAACCAGTGCTAACATACCAGACTGTCAGAGAAAAAAAATATATTTTATTTATATTAACCCAATACTGTACAAGAAAGAAGAGCATACAGTTTGCAAATAAACAGTGGTTCCCGTTTTGTGTATGTCACAAAAACAAAACAGCACAATACCAGATGTTGTATCCGTATGAGGTGCACTTGACAAGAGATGGCCGGTTTGCGGATCTCGTGGATTTGTCCGAATTCCACTTTCAAAACTTTTTCCATGCTTAGTACGCAAATTTTCGAAAATCCTTGAAGGATTCGAGGATTTTTAAATGTTGGAGGATTTCCACCATTCGGTAATTCTCAAACAGCTGAAAGTCCCACGGCCGGACGGACATTTGGGGGTCCCGAACCTCAACCTGGGACCCCCTCCTGGGTCTTTAAAAGGACTATTGTGGCCCTTACAAGTGCCCTTTGGGGCTTAAGGGGTCCCGCAGATCAAACCGCCCACCCTCTCTGGCACTTGTAAGTGTCCTTGTGGCATTTGGAAGGGTCCTTGTAGCACTGACAAGTGCCTTTGTTGGGAAACCCAAAAAAGGTACTTATCATTGCCGCTAGGGAGGGGGGTCCTGGTTCCCCCTTCCAAGGGCCACAAGGGCACTTCTTAGTCCCGAGGAGGGGGTTCCTGGTTCAAGCTGTGGGACCCCTTAAGCCCCAAAATGATCTTGTCAGTGCCACAAGGGCACTTATAATTGCCAAGGAGGGAGGTCCTGGTTCAAGTTGCGGTACCCCTTAAGCCCCAAATGGATCCTGTCAGTGCGAAAAGGGCCATTCCAAGGGCCACAAGGGCAATTATAAGTGCCGGAGAGGGGGTCCTGGTTTGAGCTGAGGGACCTCTTAAGCCCCAAAATGCACTTGTCAGTGCCACAAGAAAACTTACAAGCGCTGGGGAGGGGTGATCCTGGTTTTGAGCTGCAGGACCCCTTAAGCACCAAATGTCTCTTCCCAGGGCCATAATGGTCATTCTAAGGACCCGGGGGGTCTGGGGTTGAGCCATGGGACCCCCCAAACATCTGTCCATGGGACTTTTTGGCTAAAAGTTACCGGCACTTATAAGTGCCCTTGTGGCTCAGACAAGTGCCTTTTGGGGCTTAAGGGGTCCTGCAGCTTGTACCAGGACCCCTCTCCCCGGCACTTAGAAGTGCCCTTGCAGCACTTAGAAGTGCCTTTGTTGGGGGTCCTGCAGCTCAAAACCAGAACCTGTAATACATACTGTAATACATACTGTACAGTATTTGCTAGTGTATTATGCACCTACAATCTGTCTTAAAGAGAGACATGCTCCCCATGCCTCTATTATTTAAACCTAAATGTAGGTTGTCCAGACAACATTGGCTGACAACCAATCATATAGCAGCACAGGTATTCTCCCTCCCCCTGACTCATGCTCCGGTCTTAACAATGATATAATCCAGGGGCGTGTTGGCGTGTTGTGTCTGGTGCCTGGAATCCCCCCTTTCTGTCTGCTCAGTGCAGTCTGCTGTTCAACCTCTCCTGGTGTCACATAGTTTGTTACATAGTTTGTTACATAGTTAATTGAGCTGTGAGTTAGACACAGCATTTGTATGTTTTAAAAATGTATCCAATCTGCCCTGTGATTGACAGCAGCATAACTAATAATGATTGATACAAAACTGTATCAATATTAACCCTGCAGATGCCAGAGGTGATTGTCGAGACTGGGTTTGTTTATATACAGTACTTACTGTACCTACTACAGTGTGATGGAGCTCAGTGAGCAGGAATAGGGACATTAAGAAATCCTGAAGGTGGTTGTATATATATATATATATATACAGTGGTGTGAAAAACTATTTGCCCCCTTCCTGATTTCTTATTCTTTTGCATGTTTGTCACACTTAAATGTTTCTGCTCATCAAAAACTGTTAACTATTAGTCAAAGATAACATAATTGAACACAAAATGCAGTTTTAAATGATGGTTTTTATTATTTAGTGAGAAAAAAAACTCCAAATCTACATGGCCCTGTGTGAAAAAGAAATTGCCCCCTGAACCTAATAACTGGTTGGGCCACCCTTAGCAGCAAAAACTGCAATCAAGCGTTTGCTATAACTTGCAACGAGTCTTTTACAGCGCTCTGGAGGAATTTTGGCCCACTCATCTTTGCAGAATTGTTGTAATTCAGCTTTATTTGAGGGTTTTCTAGCATGAACCGCCTTTTTAAGGTCATGCCACAACATCTCAATAGGATTCAGGTCAGGACTTTGACTTGGCCACTTCAAAGTCTTCATTTTGTTTTTCTTCAGCCATTCAGAGGTGGATTTGCTGGTTTGTTTTGGGTCATTGTCCTGCTGCAGCACCCAAAATCGCTTCAGCTTGAGTTGACGAACAGATGGCCGGACATTCTCCTTCAGGATTTTTTGGTAGACAGTAGAATTCATGGTTCCATCTATCACAGCAAGCCTTCCAGGTCCTGAAGCAGCAAAACAACCCCAGACCATCACACTACCACCACCATATTTTACTGTTGGTATGATGTTCTTTTGCTGAAATGCTGTTACTTCTACACCAGATGTAACGGGACACGCACCTTCCAAAAAGTTCAACTTTTGTCTCGTCGGTCCACAAGGTATTTTCCCAAAAGTCTTGGCAATCATTGAGATGTTTTTTTAGCAAAATTGAGACGAGCCTTAATGTTCTTTTTGTTTAAAAGTGGTTTGCGCCTTGGATATCTGCCATGCAGGCCGTTTTTGCCCAGTCTCTTTCTTATGGTGGAGTCGTGAACACTGACCTTAATTGAGGCAAGTGAGGCCTGCAGTTCTTTAGATGTTGTCCTGGGGTCTTTTGTGGCCTCTCGGATGAGTTTTCTCTGCGCTCTTGGGGTAATTTTGGTCGGCCGGCCACTCCTGGGAAGGTTCATCACTGTTCCATGTTTTTGCCATTTGTGGATAATGTCTCTCACTGTGGTTCGCTGGAGTCCCAAAGCTTTAGAAATGGCTTTATAACCTTTACCAGACTGATAGATCTCAATTAAGTTATTTTTTTAACTTATTTTATAAGGGGGGCAATCACTTTTTCACACAGGGCCATGTAGATTTGGAGGTTTTTTTTCTCACTAAATAATAAAAACCATCATTTAAAACTGCATTTTGTGTTCAATTATGTTATCTTTGACTAATATTTAACGGTTTTTGATGAGCAGAAACATTTAAGTGTGACAAGCATGCAAAAGAATAAGAAATCAGGAAGGGGGCAAATAGTTTTTCACACCACTGTATATATATATATATATATATATATATATATACATATAAATACACATGAATGATTGTTCCATATATTCTTTATAAAGAATGATTGTTCAATGTCCATATTATTATATGATCCATATATAATAAAACACATGTATTCGGTCATGAACTTCCTTCTGGGCTTGTTCAGTGGTAACACATTTAGGAATCCCCCCTTGAATATCCTGTGCTTGCCACTGTAAACCTTTGCTTTTATACAAAAAAGTAATATTTGCAGTGTATTTTTTAAATAACAGGAATGTAAAAAAACTGAATATTAAAGGATAAGTGCACTGTAAAATCAAGTTATGTTAATTTGGAAGCTGCAGCTCTAAAAATACCGTTGCCATATTTTTTTTTTACCTATGCCCCTCCGGAGCCTAGCTTTGTGCCTTGAAAGTTGCTGACATCTTGTTACTGGTTTGCTGAATGTTAAGCTCCGCCCCTCTGATATTTCCTCTGCTTTCTCCTGCTTGAGCCTCAAACAGTAATGCCTGTGAGTTCCGTGCACTCTCCTGCTTGAGCCTCAAACAGTAATGCCTGTGAGTTCCATGCACGTGCATGTGCGCTGAACTCACAAGCATTACTCTTTGAGGCTCAAGCAGGAGAAAGCAGAGGAAATCTAAGAGGGGCGGAGCTTAACATTTGGCAAACCAGTAACAAGATGTCAGCAACTTTCAAGGCACAAAGCTAGGCTCTGGAGGGGTATAGGTAAAAAAAAAAATATGGCAACGGTATTTTGAAAACTGCAGCTTCCAAATGAACATAACTTGATTTTACAGTGCATTTATCCTTTAACATTTCAGTAAAAAATAAGTTTGGGGGAATGGAACCTGCAACCAAATGTACTCTGTCTTGTTAACAGCAAAAAATTTTCCCTCTAACCCAACAGAGATAATATGTGGAACAGTTTATGTAGACCTTTATATTTTGCTAGGAAAATAACCAAACAAAAATAGAAGTAAGTCTTTGAACCTGTGACTGCGTGGGCTGTGTGTTTCTAAAATAAGTGAGCCACTACAATCAACAGAATATTTTATATTGACCAAGAAAGGCTGTGTGCAGTTAATGCACATTGGTAAATTAACTGCAGGGTAACAATCAGCTTTCAAAATCTCGGCAGGAACTTCCATATTGGTGTGGAGGTAGAAAACACTTTGTGCATTGGGAGAGTGAATACTGGGGTCTGGGAGCATGGCCAATTGGTGTACTGGCAATAAATGTTTGACCAGATCAGTAGCACTAAAATATAGTTGTAATTTAGCCCAAGGAGTGCTTCCAGTCCTTCTATTGTATGTATTTACTAGGAAGCATGGTCAAGCTTCCATTTGGTAATAGCACCTCCAACATGGCCCTTTAATTGGAGGTGCTATGCCTTTAATACAAATCACTGGATGGATGGCTTTTCCTCCATTATTTTAAAAAGCCAATGGGCTGGCGGGAAGTGAGAAAGAACTGCAAAAGTTTGCTAATGGTAATTGAAGTAAAAAAGGTTAAAAGTTAGGACCTTCCAGACTGACGTTACGTTGAAATGGTTGGAAGGCTTTTCATTAATGTGATCACAGTAATGTATACTAAAACCCCTTTGTTTATAATGTATGCCAGTGTGCATAATATAGTATGGGGACCAGGAATGTGCATTGATTATCTTTTCTTTGTTTGTATAAATGTTTGACAAAATCAGTAGAACTTCTGCAAAATGTAGTTGTAATTCAGCCTAAGCAGTACTTTCACAGTGCTTCTATTGTAATGGCAACAACATGGAAGTATTCTTAGTTATAAAATCTATTTCTCACATGTATGTCTGTATGTATAATTTTATTGCTAAAGTGCCACTTGGGTATGCAGCGCTGTACATTATAAAATAAAGAGTATACAAAACAAGGGGATAAGTGCAAGCAATTATACAGAGCCAGTGGGTGGGACAACATACAGATACAAGTGGGATGGGTACTTAAAAGTGCTAACAATCATTTGTTGTGCTGGTGCTCAGAAAGGTAGAATAACAGTCTAGATTTGAAAGTATTAATGGATGTCACCTGGTGAAGCAAAAGAGGGAGAGAGTTCTAAAGGTAGGGAGCAGCAAGAGAGAATGGTTTAAGACGGGAGAAAGCAGTGTTTGTTGTTGGGGGTCTGTGGAGAAGATTTCCCTGTGAGGAATGGAGGGCACGGCCAGGAACATAAGGGACCAAGAGAGAAGATAAGAAGGGAGGTGCAGTAGAGTGAAGGGATTTAAAGGTTAAAAGAAGGGTATTGAATATGATTCTTCATTTGATGGGAAGCCACCCTATGGACTGCAGTATCAGGTTTGCGGGTTCTCTTTTGGAGGAGAGTGAGATGAGTCGAGCTGATGAGTTTAGGATAGACTAGAGAGGAGAGAGATGACAGGCCGGAAGTCCAAGTAGTATAATGTTACAGTAGTCAAGATGGGAGATTATAAGAGCATGCATGAGCATTTTAATAGTGGGACGAGAGAAAAGGGCTGATCTTGGCAATAGTGTGAAGGGGAAAGTGAAACGTCCTAGTGACATTGTTAATGTGATGATGGAAGGAAAGAGAGGAGTCAAAGATTACTCCAAGGCAGTGTGCAGATTCAACTGGATTATTGACCATATTGTCAATAGAGATGAAGAAGGGTGGACTAGGTCCCAGTTTAGGGGGGGATATGATTAATTCCATTTTAGATAGATTGAGTTTAAGGCAGCAGTGCGCCATCCAGGAAGAGATAGAAAGCAGACATTTAAAGATTTGGGATTGAACTTCAGGGGTTAGTGTGGGGGTGGACAAGTAAATTTGGGTATCATCAGCATGTAAGTGATACTTAAAGCTGAAAGAACTGATTATTTCTCCCAGAGAGATAGTGTAGAGGGAGAACAGCAAGGGTCCTAAAACCGAGCCCTGAGGAACCCCCACACTAAGTGGAACAGGAGAGTACATCTTATTAGCAAAAGAGACAGATATCTGTTAGAGAGATAAAAAAAAAAACACGCCACAGCTTGATTTCGAATGCCCAGAGATAGAATTTGCATAATTTGCTTTGGCAGTTTGTAGGTCATTTGAGACTTTGTAGAGGGCCATTTCAGTTGAATGACCTGGTCCAAATCCTGACTGTAATGGGTAATAGGTTATTAGCATGGAGGTATTTAGTAATGCGAGACAAGACATAAAAATGTGAGGAAAAGCATGGTAAAGGATTTTATCACAGTGTCTGAGTAAGAAGGAGGGCATGGGATCAAGGATACACATTGTAATTGGCAGGGACAACAGGAAGTTGAAGACTTCAGAATGAGTGACAGGGGTGAAAGAATCAAGAACTGCAGGTGGTGAGGCAGGCAAAAGAAAGTGAGAGTTGTCCTGGGGTGAGGGGATTAGAGTGCATATATATTGTTTATTTTATTCATAAATTAGTCTGCAAAATCCTGAGGAGCGTTAATGGAATGAAGAGTGTCAGTAGAGGAGGACTGCAAGAGAGTGTTATATAATTGGGCTAAAATAGGAGTGTTTAGCTGCTGAAAGGCGAATTAAGACAGGACAACATTAGCTTGTAGTGGTTAAAGTCCACCTGACTGCGTGACCTTTTCCACAGCCGCTCAGCTACACGAGTACAGTAGCATAGGAACTTGGTATCTGAAATGAGCCAAGGACAGGGGTTAGCGGGGCAACGTTTTTGAGTTTGTAGGGGGGTAAAGGAGTCAATAGTAGTAGATAAGATAGAGTTATACAAATTTATTAGGGAATCAGGGTTAGAATCAGACATAAGGTAAGCAAGGCTAGAACTGAGGGAAGAGGATAGAGCCGGAAGGTCTATTGATCGGGTGTGGTGAACAAGGACAGTAGATGGTGTCAGAGGAGAGGGGATAGTAGGTGGTAGAAAAAGTAATTAGATTGTGATGTAAGTGGGAAGGAGTTACTAGCAAACTGTGAGACAGAAAGGTTTTTAGTAAAGACCAAGTCCAGGAAGTGACCATCCTTATGGGTGCTAGTGTTGGTCCACTGCTAGAGGTAGAAGGAGGAAGTTAGGTGGAGAAAGCGAGAGGGACAGGATTTCTTAGTGTTATCAATGTGACAATTGAAGTCACCTAGAATTATAGCCAGAAATTCAGAGGAAAGAAAGATAGAGAGCCAGGTTTTAAACTCTGTAAAGAAAGTGGCTGTGGCTGATGCAGGAGGGGGTCTGTATACGACTGTTACTCAAAGACATAAGGGGTGGAAATGTTGGATAGAATGGACTTCAAATGAGGAAAAAGCAACAGAGGGTGGAAAAGAAATAAGTTTAAAGTGGCAAATAGGGGAAAAGAGAAGACCTACCCCTCTGCATTGTCATGAGGAGCGAGGCGAATGAGAGAAAGATAAAACACCATGTGTAATCGAAGCTTAAACTGCAGTATCAAGTCTCCATAAGAGCCAAGAGATGAAAGGCGTTAGAACAGAACAGGTCCTGAATAAAGGTGTGTTTGGTTGCAAGAGAGCATGTATTAAGGAGGCCACAGAAAAAAGAAGTGAAGATGAAAGAGTAGGGACGGTTATAATATTAGAAAGATTAGAGCCTCTAAAGGAATAAGAAGGGGGGTTAAAAGGCAAGGATGACAGCAGATTGAAATATTGCAGGGTCCAGTTGGGAGCAATATCCCCAGCAGCAAGAAGGAGAATAATAAACAGGGAGTGGAGGTGGGGAAAGGATTTATACTAAAGTTTCCTGGGATGTTTGGACTTAGTGAAAGGAACAGTATTTTGTAAGTGCTGATAAAGTGTGAAGGAATACTGATAATTGGATGGAAGAAGAAAGAGATAGATAAAGATAGGAATAGGAAGAGAATGAATGGTAAGGAGGTTTTTGAGCCAGGGAGTAGATAAGACATACTGTAAGCAGAGCACAATTGTATACATTGTTGAAAATACAAAAAAGTCAGGTAGTGGCAGTGTTTTCCTTGTCGATCTCCTATTTCACTTAGGAAATCTTAACTTTGGATGAGCTTCAGTTTGGATGGTCTTCCCTGCAAAGCTAACCTCTGCACGGTTATCCCCTATGTTGTGTCTGAATCTATGAGGATAAAATGAGATACAGGACAGGAAAATTAAGCAATTACCAGAGGGCAATTACCACAATAAAGTAATTACCAGCTGTGCAACAAAGACTAGCAGGGAAGATACCATCACTTAAACACACATCAACTCATTTGTAAGGAGACAGAGAGGTAAAAGTAACTAACTTTGACCCTATTTGTACAAATTGTGATTTATACAGAGGATGTTGTTGTACTTTGAAAACAGAGGGTAAGGCAATTGCGGTACAAATGCGTACCTGTTGGAAGATAGAGAGAGAGCTGTCAGACAATTAACTCCCTTGTTAAACTCCAATTTCATTTTGGATGAGCTTCAGTTTGGATGGTCTTCCCTGCAAAGCTAACCTCATGAACGTAAATGCAACTTACTAGAAAAGAATCTTGCAATGTAGGTTTTCTGGGGAGAAAAGCTTTAATTTTAGATATATCTGTTGTATTCAGTTAGCTCAACTAGACTTAAAGTTAGTTCTTCTTGTTCTCATTTAAATATGAATAGGTAACACATTCAGTTTATGTGACTTTTTTAAATTAATATTATTAGTTTAAAAAAAATAATACTTTTTTGTTTACTTTTCCTTTAAATATGTATAGGTAACAGATCCAGTTTATGCGACTTTTTAGAAAATTATAATTATTAGTTTGAAAAAAAATACATAATAACTAACAATAGCAAACATCCAACATTAAGTATCATTTGTCAAGACAGGCTTATTTGATCATACATTCAGGGAGATTCAATAAAAGTTCTTATCGTTTAAAATGGTGCTAATTTTGCCCCAACCAATCAGATCTTATTTAACATTTGAAAGCTAACATCTGATTGGTTGGGGCAAAATTAGCACCATTTTAAACAATAAGAACTTTTATTGAATAACCCTGTATGTTTCTTAAAAGTTACATATAATAATTTTACCTAGATGTTGAATTAAAAATCACATAACCTATATATTATCTTATCTAATAATATCTTAATGTGATGTATAACATTTGAATATTCATCATTCATTAAATTAATTTAAGCAAAACTTCAGGATCAGATTTAATGGATCTTGCTAGGATATAGGCAAGGCAATAGGCTCCTCCCTTCTCCTCCAACTTTCATATGCAACTTTTTTCTTATTTTTTTTTATTTAAAAATCCATATATACTGTATTTTCTATATAAACAAATGGATAATACAAAAAATCATAAAACAAATATGTATATATTTAGAAAATTTTCAGACCATGTTAAAAATTATTATGAAACTAGTAATAACAAAATAAAATATAATTTACTAGTGGGGGATATTTATAAAGGTGCGATATGTGGCATCAATGTGGCGAAGATTTATCGCCAAAATTGCCATTACCGCAATATTATATATAAAAAAGTACTTAGCTATGCCTAATGAAGATTCTATTGTTCATTAAAATGTCAATAAACAACAACGTTTTTGAGATAAGGCACTAGTATCTGTAAAAGGAGGAAGTCACATATACCCTAATGAACTCGTTAAAGGTAATGTTAGGGGAGGTGCTAGATCGGGATACAAAACAAAATCGCTAATATAAGAAGAAAACAGTATTCCTCAAAGCATCTGCACACTCTAATTATAAATAAAAAATCTTTTGTTGTGAATAGGGATAAATGTACCCCAAAAGACTAATTTAAAAACATTTAAAAAGTAAATATATATACAAATAAATGGTAACTAGCTGGCCTCTGGGTCAAAAATGCACCTCTATATAGTGCTAACATTATGTGATACCTCTAACCAGTCATAAGTATATGGAGCTGACAGTCATTAAAATGTCGGTATTTATTATGAGTTCATAAACACATCTTTATTCAATACAAAAAACAGAATTCTAGTGCACAAACAATTCTAATTGCATTATGGCTACCTCCATAAGGTTGCTACTATAAACAGTCTGCTAAACCCTGGATAAATAAAAGCAATTAGTTCAATAAGTTGGCCAAATTATTTTAAGCCCAGTCAACACATCTTTTTTCAAGTCTGGTGTGTACAGTGTATTATCATTTATGCAATTTATAAAACACAAACAGGGAGATTTAACAAAAATTCTTTTTGTTAAAAATGGTGCTAATTTTGCCACAACCAATCAGATGTTAAAGGGCATCTATAGTGGGAAAATTAACTTTTTTTTCTTTCTTTCCATGTGTTCTATAATTCCCCACAACCCCCAGAGTGTCTTCACTTTTTTCAGATTCCCTCTCTGTCCTGAGATACACCAGAAGAATACGTGATTGCATTCCTCTACTCCTACTTGGACTGTCAATCAAATCCCTGTGACGTGATCCCCCCTCCCTGCTCTGTAATAAACATAGAGATAAGAGCATTAGCAGGGGGAGAGAGGTAGCTTTGATGGTAGATATAAGGCTGCACTTGATCCCCCTTCTTAATAGCTTTCACTGATTGATGATGGGTCACAAAGTGAGAGATCGTAAACTGTACTGTTCTTCTTCTTCTTCCGTGTCTCTAGGACAGCTTGCTTTCTATTGGCCACTATGTGTGGGTGTGTTTTTCAGGATGTTGAACTTTTAACTCCTACTGCACATGATAAGCTTGTCGGTTAGCCGGAGTTGAGACATGGAGGAGGTAACATAAGGGAGGGGGAAGGGGGGAGTGCTGCACAGAGATCTGACACCATGGTTAAACAGAGTCACTGATAGAGATAGGATTAAGGCAGTACAGAGTACATGAATTTAACTTTGCAAAGGGGCAATGTGTTTTTTTCACTATAGATGCCCTTTAAATAAGATCTGATTGGTTGGGGCAACATTAGCACATTTTTAACAATAATAATTTTTATTGACTCTCCCTGAAAATGTGTTGTGAAGTGCCTCAGTCACATTTTGATTAGGGTTACATTATGGTAACTTGTCCTTCAAACAGTATATGGCAGACCTTTAATTTTCTGTTTGCCATGAAATCCCTTTTTACATTAATATCTTTATTTTTCTATTGAATATTTTTTGTTTGTTGTTGCAAAGTTTGTTGCTCATTTTTTCGTGCTTGCATTTTCAACTATTTTATACAATTAATAACACCTGTTTTCACAGCAAAGAAATTATTTATTTGTCTCTAAATTCTAGCACTAAGAGTTCAAAAGGGCAGCAAAGAATAAGCAAAAATAACACTTTTTTATGGATTTGCCACCAAGTGTTCTAAATATTTACTATAAATTGTTGAGGGAGATTCAATAAAAGGTCTTATCGTTGAAAATGGTGCTATTTTGCCCCAACCAATCAGATCTTATTAAACATTTGAAAGCTAATATCTGATTGGTTGGGGCAAAATTAGCACCATTTTAAACAATAAGAACTTTTATTGAATAACCCTGAGTGTATATAGGAAATCAACAATAACCTCCAAACCAGTCTTCTACTACTAGCTTTTATATTCAAAATCAAGAAAAGTTGCAAACAAGTGAAGATACTAGTATTTATTAAAAGAACAATACATTTTTTAGATTTTACTTAAAAAAAAACTTCAACCAAAATCCACTGCTGCAGAAATATTGTAGACAAATGCAGAATTACTGTAAAAAAAAATTAGAAATATATATAGAAATATAAAAATATAAAATATGAGACCACAAGCCAAGGTTCAGTGGTAGGGGATGAAAGCTGAAGGGATGAGCTTGGGTGCACAGGAAAACCTTTAAAAAATATTTTCACAATTTTTTTTGTGTGTGTGTGAAATATGTGGCTATTTCATCAGCTGATAGACAGGGTGTAGGCAGAGGAGGTGGTGGACAGAGAAAAGAGATAAATAAAAGTCTTATTATTATTATTATCTGGAGTATTATCTGGATATACTAAGTAGATTTATATAAACCCTAAACTAGACTAAATAGATGCAGACTGCAACACTCACAAATAAACAATGAAAGTTTTTTTTTATTAGTGACAGCGATAAATATAATAAAAGGTAAAGTTAAAAACACAATTGAGAAAATCCTATGCATTATATATTTATACATATATTCTAGGAGTTATGACATACAACACCAAAGATATCTGTCTTCTCAGACTGTCCGACAATCCTAACATCCATGAACTAGGTGGTGTAAGTGTGAGAACAAACCCCCTAAAAACACAAGTACATGCTTTGCTTTCTCAGCCCTTATACCCAGCTTATGTTTGTTAGGATTGTTGGACAATAGTTTGACATCAAGACTGGCAATACTGGTAATATGTATGATATGTAGAGGAGTTCCCCTACAACCCCACTGTAAAAATAAACTATTTAAAAATGAAAATTACCTGAGACAGGGAGGTATGATTGATTATTCCTACCTCCCAATATAATTTAATTAAGGAATACAAACACGTACAGTTTTGATGGGCTAGGTTAATTAAAAATTAAAGCAGTTTTCTTTATGAGGGCACTCGTCACAGGAAAAATATTGGGAGGTAATAATCACTTCTACTTCCCTGCACCAGATACTTTTTCTTTTAACATTTAAAAAATAAACTTTATATGAGGGTGGACATGCCCCCAACTTGTTTTTGTCATATTATTTAGTGTTTACAATTATTATATTATATATATATATACAACATTTCCATTTCCAACGGAGATCTGAAGCAGGTTTTTAACTTATTCAATTATTATTGGATTAAGAGTGGCTCTTGGTATATTATGATAAGTTCACAAATATCTTTAAAATGATTTATAAAAAAAATAAACAAATTAATATTTGAAATCTAACATGAGATCTGTATATGATATAGATTGCATTCTTCTCCTTTTGCCAGTGCATTAATATGATTGATTAAGTTTTATTTTTATTATTATTTGACTATTGATTCATTCCTCAAATTCTTTTTTGAGCATTCCTTTCCTTTTTCAAGTTTCTTTATTTTAATCACTAATCTGTGTTCCATTGTATAAATAATTTTAATTGCTCCTCTTGGGCATTCACATAACCCACAAGTTCAGATTGTGAATGCACTTCAAATTATATGTTGAGCTTTTCTACCTTTTCGTTCTTGCAGATGATCCTTAGCCTATTAATGTTCTGTTTCATTATTTTTTTCTCAGAATGTATCTCTAATTTACTTCAAGTACAACTAGAATTTATTCACCACTTTGATTTAAAAGCTCGGTTCTGTGTGTGCGCTGCTGCATATTTCTTACTTTGTTACGCAATGTACTTTCAGAAAACTAAACAAATACATTAAGGACGCACATAAGTTTTTTTTAGGCATACCATAACATTTCTGTTTTAATAAAATTACAATTTAAAAAATGACTCAGAGAACAGTGCAGTTAATTTAGTGGTGACCAAAGGTGTTGAGTGATTCTAAGAGCTGCATTCCAGATACTGCAAGTAAATCACATATTGGTTACCCTTAAGGCTGGGTACACACCAGCAGATATTTCTTGCTGGGTATCGGTCGTTCAGATGGAAATATCTGATGGTGTGTTGCCCTAGATTGTCTGGAATTGTTGATTGAAAGTGTTTTGGATGTTTAAAGCACTTAAATCTTTCATTCTAGGCAGGTTCAGCCATATAGGCAGTATCTTCCAATACATTAAGTCATATGCAACTAAGCATGTTAACGAGTTGCTGAAAAGAAGAGATATTCACAGGCCATGTATAAATAGCCTGACTTCCAATAAATAGGGCAATCTTGTTTTATTAATATTTATAGATGATTCCTTTTTTGTAATAGACAATAAAAGACATAAAGTTTAAGGATGTATTTCTTAAAACTGTAGCGAGACTGTAGTTTCAAGAAATACTGTTTGATTTCTCCTAAATTTTACATTTAGTCAGATTTGCCTCTATAAAGATCAGCAAAGGTACTGAGAAATCTCATGCAATCACTTTTTTTAGCACACATAATTGTAATCTCTGCAAATGGTCAGATTTGGGCAAGGTGTGGGAAATGCAGGTTTCTCAATCCAATTGAGGGACAATTCTGACTAAATAAACATATAGAAGGGTTATGCATACAATCAAAGGTCCTTGATTGCTGTCCTTATTTCTCTTAATATGTTATATAACTTTTTGTTTTCCTTTTCCATGTTTCTGGTGTCCACACTAAAACATTGTGCCAATGCACAAAGGTAACATCAGCACATCACACACTCCTCTACCCAGATGTCCGTCAACCATTCTGAACAAGTACAGGTCACCTCCAAATACATTTTATCCAATGCCTTAGAGATTGCAGGACTTCTGCTGAATTCATTTCTGCACATACAGAATAATAACTTAAAACAATGACATTTGGGAAGTTAAAGCAGCAATCCTCGGTGGGAGGAGGGTTATTATCCTTTAAAGGACAATTGTATCAATTAATATTCATAAATTGTAACATACATTTTTTTACATCTAGTTTTTTTTTTTTTACACCACTAATTGAATTTATTAAGAGTTACTGAAAAACAGGTAACTTACAGAGATTAGTGATATAAACATTATGGATACAGACCTAATTTTGGGTTTACAGTTTATCTGTGTGTGTGTGCTCACGTGCGTTCGTGTGTGTGTGTTGGTGGTTTCATACAAATTAGATTTATAGGTCTTTATATTTTAGTTTTTATTTTGTGGGAGACAGATACATTCCAATATTAATTTTCAATGTTGTGATGTTTTCGTGGTTTGAAAAGTTTAACACAGTGGGAAATTCAAGATCAAATATAGGATGCACCAATTAAACAATGTAATAAAAGTTTAGTTTGCTAAACTAGAAGCTAACTTTAGGAAAGAAACTAGTGGTGAAGCTGAATAGTTATATATTGAGAAACGCAATTGGAAAAATCTGCATTACACCCTATTAATTTAGGACCAGTAGGGTTGCTCATCACACTGGTCATGCTACCAAACAAAACTTTTGGCACTTAAATAAAGAGCCCAATCACAAATCACATCTAAACATCTATTCAGTTCAGTATTCTACAGTTTTTCCGATTATGAGACTGAAGCCCAGCTGCCAGATGGAGACAAGAAGAGACTGCCAAGGCTGTTTAATACGCAAAACCTATACATTATTTTTAAAGTAAAAATTTCCAGCAAGAACCTTTTTGCATTGTATAACAATCCCTGCCACATACATAGTAAGGGGCAACTGATGAGTCATATCCTTGCAATCTATTCCTTTACTTTCTTTGCAGTTGAATTGGGGTTAATTGACACTAGAAAGAAACCTTCACTTTCAAAAGTTATCCAGCTGTGAAAAAGTTCATTCAAATGCAAATCATAATTTTGGTATGTGAACAGTGCTGACAGTTTTTAGCAAAACCTAGTTATTAAAAAAAATGCAGCCTGTTTCTCCCTATCCAATCTATCCATTCAATGAATTTCTCAATTAGTCTCAATTAGTCCCTTTTGTAAAAAATAAGGTTATTAGATGTCACCAAGGTGTTCCAAGACCATATTAAGCACAAGGCACAGTCCAAACATTTTGATATAACATTTATGTATTGAATCTCCAAAGTGACTTTAAATAACCATATTATGGGGGTACATTATTTACTATGATACATTATTTTATGAATTGTTGCTAAGTATAAAGATATTCATATTTTTCTCTCTTTTATTTACAATTAATTGCATTCCTGTGTATGATGTATTAACGGTACAGAAAAAGATAAACTCATAAAGTATATAGAACCTTATCTAGTGGTCTATTTATTTTTGTATTTTGTAAAATTATTTAAAAATATTAAATTGCTGCTCTTCCAAGGTCAATTAAAGTATCTTCTACTCCAAGGACTACAATGGCAAGTTCACTGTGCCAAGCATGGTGGATTATTTTTTTTCCTCAAAAAAATTGGAGCAAAAATACCCTTGATTGTCCTGTTGCAAGTAATTAACACAAGTTCTCCAGGAGCAAAATGTCACTTCACTTTTTAAACACATCTTCCCATTTCTGCTGTAAAATGCTCTTCAGAAGGTAATAACTCATGCTACTACTTCTTTTAAGGGCTCGTTCACACTACATCAGTTTGAATCCATTTTTACACTCATTTCCATACATCTAAAATGCACAAAAACATCGGATAACATCGAATAACAACGCACACATTACGTTTATGTACGTTTTTCGAAAAGGATGACTGGGAGTTCCTGTGATATCATTTCCGGTCTGTGGACTATAGGAAACACACGGAGCCATTTTGTCTTCCGGCTAGGAGGGAGTCAGCCAGTTTGCTAAACAACCAAACCCAATTGTGTAACAATGAGAGAAACATTTTTATCAACAGAAGAATAAATAAATCCAGTACAGGGCCACCCTCAACTGTTTGATAAAGGCCACAAACTGTATAAAGATGTAAAAACAAATAATTTCATTTGGCTGGAAATTGCAAAAGAGCCTTGTGGCACAAAATGGGCAGATTTGTCTGAGGCAATGTAGGATAAAATGTATGTGGCTAGTTATTATACTAATTGAAAGGAGTGAAATGTATTTGTCTTTTTGGACACCAAACTAGGACAGGAGTAGGGCAGGAGGACTGGCAATGTGCAGTAGTCTCCATGTGCTGTGGGCTCCATCTTAAATATTTTGTAAAATGCATTTTAGTAATTGGAAATCACACTGGAACAGGGATACTTGTAATGTGTTTCAAATAAGCAAAACACAACAATAATTATCTCCCAAAAAAAAAACATCTCCCAAAAATAGTTACCAGTATTTCCTGTGTACCTGTCATGGCACTGCCCAAGCAGGGTTAACAAAATACTGTGAAAGTTTGTTTCTCAAACTTACAGGGAGATTCAATAAAAGTTCTTATCATTAAAAATGGTGCTAATTTTTCCCCAACCAATTAAATCTTATTTAACATTTGAAAGCTAGCATCTGATTGGCTGGGGCAAAATTAGTACCAGTACTTTTATTGAATCTCCCTGTTAATGTGCCCCTTGGCACTGGACCACGCATGCTCCTGGGGATATTAAAGTCTGTTTTCTCCACACATGTTGCCCCCTCCTTCTCATGGACATAGTGATGTAGCTTTAATTAATGTTACAGCATGCTCCGACTTCATTTGGATTGCACTGCAAATAATTCACCACTTATTGGCCAGAATTCCAAAGGTGCAGTCCACCACTCACTTATTAAAGACCCTCTGAACATGAGACAGTGCCCTCTGTGAGAATGGTCTCATGTCATGGTCATGACATGTGATAAGGCAAATACCTCATTGCCAACAAATATGTAAGCATATGAAGGCCCTTCTGTGTCTGGCCAGGGGTTGGGAGGGTAGGTCAAGCATGCTCAGTGCCGCAAGGACCCTTCCAAGGGCCAGGAGGGGGGTCCCGGTTCAAGCAGCGGGACCCCTTAAGCCCCAAAGGTCCCTTCCAAGGGCCGCAAAGGCAGTTATAAGTGCCGGGGAGGCGGGTCCCGGTTCGAGATGCGGGACCCCTTAAGCCCCAAAGGTCCCTTCCAAGGGCCGCAAAGGCAGTTATAAGTGCCGGGGAGGCGGGTCCCGGTTCGAGATGCGGGACCCCTTAAGCCCCAAAGGGCTCTTGTTAGGGCCACAAGGGCACTTACAAGTGCTGGGGAGGGGGGTCCTGGTTTAAGCTGTGGGACACCTTAAGCCCCAAAGGGGCTTGTAAGGACCCAGGAGGGGGTCCCAGTTTCGAGCTGTGGGACCCCCAAAACGTCCGGCCAGGTTGTCGGCTGTTTGGCAATCTGATTTCGGGAATCTTCAACCATTTGGGGATTTTCGGAAGCGGCCGTTCAAGTTTTGTCGAACGATCGAGGATTACCGAAAGCGTCATGTGGAAGCACGGATGTGTTCCCCAGACCATCTCCCAGGTCCCAGGAGCCTGTAAGGTAAGTTTACACTGCAATATTTCGGAAAGTTCATTCCAACTTTCCGAACTATTTACCCCCCATTGACTTTAATGGGTCCGTTTTCGGACTTTCGAACTTCCAAACTTTTTTAGAAGTTCGAAAACGGACCAAACTTTCGAAAGTTCGGCCATCTCTAGTACTATTGCTGATGCTTTGTGTTTCTAAGTATGATACATCCCTCCGAATTTCCTCGGAGGGATTCCTCCACTATTCTGCAACTGATAGGTCTAATTACTGTACATCATATACCCAGAGTTCTTAAAAGATATATCCTCTAAAATTAGTCTAAAGCATGTTAAGGCATGTTAAAGCCAAACCTAGTAGAAGGTATAACTAACATCATTAAACGCAAGTTTGTTAAACTTAATTAAGTTTTAAAAGAAACTCAAAATAATTGGAATTCCTTCCTTTTAGATGCACCCCCTTTTTCCAATAATGGGAATGCACTGGCTGGCAGAGGATATGGTACAGATACAATTAGAGAAAGTTAATATCATCAATGAGCCTCTGGACCTGATTACATACACCAGTAAATCCTCAAAGAGCTTAGAGTAGTTTTATAGGTCATTATTTGTTTCTTCTCATATTTATATTTAGAAATGCTTTTGGAGGTTATGCTTAAATTAATGCCACTTCCCATCAATATCTGCCATGTTATCGGCCACAGATTTGAATGCATATGGTTAATTTAACCTTATCAGCTGATGAAAAGATCAAACGTTGTTTGTGTGGATTGTTTTAGCTGTGTCAAAAGTAAAATAGTTTTATTCAAATGTATGGGTAAGGCTGAGAATTTGAAGTAGGAAATCTGCCACAGAGTCTTTCCATACATTTCATTGAACAACTGTGCTACATACATCAATTAAAAAACTGTCAGGGCCAAAGAACCTAGAGCTGCTTTTAGGTCCCTGTTGCAATCACCCTGATGATATAGGTATTGAGGCTCTCTGTGCAACCTGAGCCAGATTTTGACCATAGTGGCCATTAGCTGGTGTTAAAGATTCCACAATAGCTGCTAACTTAAAGGGGAACTGTGATCCAAATTGACAGGAATTGCTTTCCTGAGAATTTTTAATGGTTTTTTTTACATAGTTTTGAAGATATTTAAATTTTTATGTATGATATGGTATCAGATCACACATTTAAGGAAGGACCCCCTGGTCCGAAACATGTCACGTGTGAATAAAAATTGCTGAATTGAGATATCCTTGGAGTCTCCTCGTTTCTGGATCTGCCTACAACCACTTACCTCTTCACATTTTTAGTGATTGGGACAGATCACTGCAGATATCCGGGCGCATGTTGAAGGTTTACTAGGCTGCAGGACTGACTTTTTTGGTATCAGATCCCCTGCACTTCCTGCTTCCTGCTCTGAAACCAAGTGACTGTCCCTCTTCCCTGTGTCTCCTACTCCCCTTGCAAGCCCCCCCTGGCCCCATTCCTTACAGCACCCAAGCCCCTTCTCACTCATGGGCCTCTTGGCCCCTTTCCTTATAGGACCCCCTACAGCCCCCATTGGCCCTGTCGTCCCCATCCACAGCTATTGTGGCCCCTCCCCCACTCATACCTACAGAAAACTGTGTGAAAACAGCCATTAAAGGCAGAGTCAGAATCATCTACATTCTGTCTGATTCTGTCTCTGCATTAAATGGACTTTCTCACAGTTTTCTTTAAGGGTGTATGGTCTGAGGTGCAAGTGGGGGAGGGGCTGCGGGGGCCCAAGAGGTGGAGGGGTCATTAGGGTCATGAGGTGGAAGGGGTCATGGGGCCTGTGATGGGAGGGGCCTGTGAGGGGGCACAGGGGGATTACAATACCCACTGCTCAGTGAATCCCGCAGGTAGGAGGGGACTGAGCAGCCCACAGCAGGGAGAGATATCTGCACTGTAAAGAATATGAGTAATCAGAGCACTACTGATACTGATGGTCTACAGAAGAGAGGAGAAGGGACTTCCAACACATGCACTGTTATATGCATCTGTGTTCTCCGTCGGTGAGGTAGCCTCCGAAATGTCATCTGGATCTCTCCCACCCCTTAAAGTTCTGATCAGAGATTTATACATATCTTGGGTTGTACAGCATGTAGAAAAGTGGTTTAAGGCTCATTTTAAAGCTAAAATGAGACCATAGTTTCCCTTTAATGTTAGCCCGACTAACTCCACTTGCCAGCACTGTGGTCTTGGTGCATAGCTGTTTATATTATTATACTAAAAAGAATCGATTCTATTCAAAGACCATCCATTCACAAATAAAATTAAGTTCTAGATAAGCAAAAATTTAAATCAAGTAATTTTTGTAATGGATCCCACTTTTTTGTCTTAAGATCACCTTACCAATATGTCTTTGGGCCAGTCATCAACATTAATGCAATCCTCCATTCAGGGAAAATGACACAAGGGCCCATATTTTAAAAAGCCGCAGTATCGTTTTTTAGCGATACCGCGACTTTAACGATAGATATAGTAAATTTACAATTGTTAACTGATCGGAGATTAATGATCCGTTTAATGATTGTAAATTTACGATACCAACTGTAAATCTACAATAACGGAATCGTAGATTTACGATCCACATAGAATACCATTGCGGTAGTTTACTACCGCATGGTATTCTACAATCGAACGTTCATTAATTAACGAACATTCGGTCGTAAATGTTCGTTCGCAATCGTACATTTACGTCTGCAATCATAAATTAACTAACCCGCGATATCGCAAAAAGTGATACCGCGGCTTTATAAATATGGCCCAATGCACCATAAGCGAATGGATTGCCCATTCATACATAGGAGTCATACATAGGAGTCAAACAGTAATGGGACATCTAGTGAAGATTAAAAATGTAATCAATTGCAACTAGTGATGTTAGAATAGTGAAAGAAAAGATTTTGCCGGTGGCTGTGTGTCAGGAAGCTAGGTTATCTTTAATATGTATTTGTACTGTATAACCCTGATCATAAATAACTTAAAAACAGATTTTTATATATTTTGCTGTTGTATTTTCATGTTTTCATATTCTAAATCTTTAGTTACATCTTCTTTAATGGGCATACTGCATGTCGATCTTTCATGGGCTTAATTCTTTGGGTTCTCTCTATGAAAAACATGGCTTAGGGGGATCAACCACTGAACAGGAACAGGTAGGTATTATTCATTTTCACTGTAAACCTATTTTTTACCTCAGGGATCCAACAGATTAGTTCTTAAGCTTTATAAATCAAGAACTCATAGTGCCTGAAATAATAAAGAAATGATTTTATAATTAGTACTTCAGCTAATTAGCGTTTGAGACTCCCTGAGCTTAATGATTTGTTGGTGCCATTGATCTATTAATCAAATAATAAATTTGTAGAGTTGTGGTCCCTAAAGCTTTAAAAAGGCTATCACAGGCTAATTAGTATCAGTGTACATTCTGGTCAGTGTGCTTTATTACTGTTTGCATTAATTAGCATACATTATAAATTAAATCGATAAATATATATATATATGCTATAGATGTCCTAGGTTGTGATAGGCTTTAATTTTCCCTAAAGCCTATGAAAAAACAAATGGTTTATTATATGAAAATTTCAGTTATCACTATAATGTAATTTTCATGCTAACATGTACATAGCCTTCTGCAGCATCAAACCATTAATGTTTTCTTTCTGTGTATAATCTGTACATTTGTTTAGAATTACAGTTTAAGAGCATTCTGCAATGGACCAAACTTAAAACTTGACTTCATATGAATCATTGGTAACAAAAACAGAATTTAAAGCTATCTTCCTCTGCATTGTTCAAAAAAATGGAAGTGTTTGCTTCATTGCACTTGGAGTTTTGCTGCAAAGATTATGCGGATTTCGTTCACTCAATTATTGTATGAAAATTTACAAACAAAGATAAACTGTTATCTCTTGTTGAAAAAGTATTGCATTTTTCAACATAAATTACTTTAGCTTGTGTATTGTGTAAGATTCTTTATGGTAAGTATCTTAATTTTAACATGTTTACAGAATTTAAGACTCGTACACAAGTATGATTATGGCGTGGACCAAGATGCACAAATGGCCACTTCAGGTGATAATTGCACATGTGTATGCATTCAGTCGGGGTCATTCGATAAAGTGGAAGTTCAGTGGAAATACATATGTTTTTAAGAAAAAAGAGCAGTATTTTTCCATCCCAATGACCTTAACCTGCCCATTCAGCATTTTGTCTGTGTATGAATAAATACTTCCGAAATACTAACTTTCTGTTTGTAGGACCCCTAATAGAGACTGTTATGGTTTGCCCTCGACCCAGCACCTGGGTTGATTCAGTTGCTCAGTAGAGATCTGAGCATGTTTGACCCACCCAACAGCCAATCAGTAGAAATTACTGTTAGGATCATTCCAAGGAAGTGGTGCATCCTGGGAAGAAGAAGGACTGTTAGAACCTGAAATGGCAGCTCACTAATGTCAACAGCAGGGAATAGCAAAGGGTAGAAACTGATTTTTCAAAATGGGAGAGAATATCTAGAATAACTAGGTATGCATAATATAAACTAATACTTTCTAAAATATTGATATTTTACACTGAACATTCCCTTTAATCCACCCTTACTTGTTTGCAGACCACAGTCCTCTTTAAAGGAGAACAAAACCCGAAATACAAAGGCAGCTCCTCAGATTCTTTAATTGGCATTTTGTAAAACCACATGTCTCTCATCTCTGAATTTACCTTCTTAATATAGAATTAATTTGCAGAATATTTCAGGTTACTGGAAATCTATGATGCAACTTGTAGTGTTGTCTCTACCTGTGGACACAAAACACATTTGAAACATGCTATCAAGGTTCCTTGTGTCTGTATCCTCACCCTGAATCATGCAGCAAGTATGATTATCTTATTTGGGAGACTGTGCTCATGCAGAGTTGTTCACAGTCTAGGAAATCTATTAACCTTTGCATATGTATTTATGAAGTGACCAACTGTTACTCTCTTACACAGTATATGTGATCATTTCTGCAGTACTAGCTGTGTCTTTTTATGTGTGTATTTATTTTTTCACCAAGCTGCACTATTTATAGAAGTCTGTGAATTGCTGAACTGCCTTTTAACCCCTTTATATTTGCATGTTTGTGCTTTATATTTTTTCCAGGCTTATTGAGGTACTGTATGGCCATTGAATTTATAATTTTATTTTATTTTTTTTCAGGGAAAGAGGAAACTGTAAAATCACAAGAAACATACGCTCCAACACTTATGGACTCTTATGGACTATAGAGTTGCAGGGGGTAATAAACACAGCTGTGTGGAATGCATGGCAGAGATTTGCTATCATTTGAACGCTGCTTCTTTCATGTATTAAGTGTGTCCCTAACAGATCTGTTGATCTGAAAGTCCAGATTTAAAGGTGAATAGTATAGGAAGTGGAAGATAACGTGAACCTGATCTCAGCACAGTCTTCCAACTAACCACTTATACAACAATATGAGGTAGATCTTCAGGGTGTGGGGTAATGAGGCAGATCTAGGAGAGTATGCATGCATATTAGGGGTGCCACCTCTCCCTTTATCGCACAAACACATATAAAATCTACATGCTGCAAAACTAGTTTATTAAATGCAATGTTGTCTGGCTACACTAAAATCTATTGATACTGTACAGACCAGACTGTCATATATAGATTTCATATATGTTTGGGCTTAAAGTGAAAGGTGACACTGGTAACCCTATAGCTGCCTGTAAAAAATGTTTTTCTTAAACAAAAATACACTCTTCCTACCCTCCAACATTCTTCTTTAATAAGGTTTTGATGCATTGTACAGAGCTGTGCTAAGATCAGTTTCACTGTCATTACCTCACTCCACACAGCTCTGCTCTTTGTTTTTGTGCCTATCCTCCAACATTCACCTTTAAATTTTTGAGAAATGCATTTGACAGAGCTGTGCACATTGCTCACTGCAACTGTAAGGTTATAATAGGACCAGTGTTGTAACCAGCAAATAGCAATGAAGCATCAAAAGCACAATAACTCTCCTTAGATCCAAACTGCTAGGAGATCTCACGTAAAAAACTGCTGGTACTGCTACAACAGGCCCAAGGAATGCCATGAGAGAACAGAAAGGAGGAACAAAAGGGAGATTAAAAAGGATAAGTTGCCCGTGCTAAGAAACCACTGAAAGCCCAACATGTTGGGCAACTTAAAGACATGACCCAGGAGCAGGAGAGCCCAAGAGCAATCATCTGGTTGTATCTTGCAGACCATTATAAATGCCTAAAAACCCTCATCAATGCAGCCCACCAGAAAACAGTAATGAAGGTAATAAGGTAGATTGAGGGCCTTAGGAGATAGGAGTTGTTATGTAGGTATGGGGATACACAGAATAACAAATGTTTGTTAGTTTGACAGTGCCGAGTCCATCTGTAGGAACTACAAACATAAAAGATAAAACTACCAGAGTCTCATATCTATCATAAAGTTTAATCACTGGATGGTTACAATAACCCCCTCTACCCTTATCCCAGCCAACTGTCAAATTTTAGACAATATAGCTAGACACCAACCTGGACTCCTAAACCATAGGATGCTGTTAGTGGTGCCCTGATGGGATGACCTGTGTCCTTTCTCCCTTCTCTAAGGTTCCCCCCTCCCCTCAATTATACAGGGTTCCCTCATGATGGTTTAAATTCACAAAGCCAGGTCTAGATCCTGGCAACTAATTCCCTTTCCCCAATTTTTGTTATACAGTTTTTGTACTTGTTATTCAGTGTGTACTTGATAATTATGATTTTCCTCTGCCCAATTTACTATAGCTTACGCTTGAACAGAGCGGATGACTGGTGCTGGAATGGACAATGGTCCCTCTTATAAAAGGAAACTCAGGTAAGCATAATCCATATTGGGTTCTAACCTACTAATCATCTGGACAGCAGCTACTATAGCTTACTTTATGAACTCTCAGATGTCTAATAAGACAAACAAGAAATTAAACTCCTTTCCTTTTGGCCTGAATAGCCCAAAGATTAAATATTATGAGAAAGATAAAGTAGACATTTTTTTCATCCAAGAGATACATTTTGTTGATTAAAAAAAAAGAACCTTGATTACCAAGTAAACAATTTACAGAATGTAATGTTGCCTCAGGTGCCGTCAAGAGAGGGGGAGTGATGTTTCTTATTCACAGGAGGAGTCGTTTCAGATTAAAAAATAGCTACAGAGACCCGGGTGTTCATTTCTTACTCAGAGAGGGATTCACATCTCGGGAGCCTATAGGAACAAAAGGCCTGAACCCCACCCCTCAACACAGACCACACATCTCAAACCACACCAATTTTTATTTAAAGGGGAGGAAAAACATTATTATTATGTTGAAATTTGGGAAATGCAATAAACATGATCTGGTATTTTAATATTATATTATAATAATATTAACATTAACATAGGGGATGTCAGATATTTTTTAAAATCCTGATGTGCTGCAAATTTAAGTAGCTACATAGGGGGACACATTGAAAGCCACCCCTGTAACCAATGGCGCCCCCAGGCGCCTACTGTGCCTAATTGTAAATCTGGCCCTGTCCTTACTCCTAACTGGTTTCATATTGTAGGTTCCACCAAATACACATTACCAAGTATCTATACCACAACAACCTACAGAAACAATTCTATAGGTCAGTAGAAACAAAATTACTAACAATAACTAGGGGCAAACTATTCAGGGAAGGTGATTTCAACGCCTGAATTTTTCCTGATAGATCTTTCCCATCCTCCTAACGCAACCCAGCACAATCACCCAAACCTTTAGTATATTTTATACAATCACTCAATCTATGGGATGCCTGGAGGATATCCCACTCAAGAAATACTTACACATTTTCCTCACACACAGAAAGCTAATCAAGTATAGACTAGTTGCCTCCATACAAGATGCAGCTGCACCTCCAATTAAATGGTGTGTCCATACCCATGTTTCCCTAAATCGAACCAATATCTTTCATCATACCCCTCGTATACAACCTTATTCGTAAAAGAAACCTTATTAAAATACCCTGAAACTAACCCAGAACATCTTAGACTATTTCAATGACAATCAATCATAAGAGGCCCCCTATCTACCATAGGGGCCTCCCACAAGGTGGTGATAAGGGGCATGCTACTTCAAGCAGCATTAAAGAAAAAAGTCACCTACATGCAACAAAAACCCACACATTAATAGATTTTCAGCTGGTTACTATAAAAAGCTAAAATTAGCACTAATCCTTCACCTGACTACTTTATATAATCATATTCTCACAACACAGCATGTAAAAACTATTAATCAATGAATCATTAAGCAATCAAAATATGGTCGATGGACTCAACGCGATTATCCCCAGACTAATCCATCTTGACCAAACAGGTTTCATCAAAGGACGACAAACAACCGACAGTATAAGATGGACAATCCAACTAATGACACAAGCAGCAGTATTGAAATCCCCCACCATTCGTAGCCATGGACACATGAAAAGCCTTTGACAGAATTGACTGACTATTCTAGTAGAGACTTTACGAAAATTTTAATCCCCACATAGATTTATACAACTGTTAGACAACCTATACTCTTACCCTATAGCCAAAGTTAAAGGGTATCTCCACTCAATTTCTTTCATTTTTTCAGTTTAATTAAAGAACTGGAGGTACAGGAGCTATAT
Source organism: Hymenochirus boettgeri (assembly GCA_019447015.1). Classification (NCBI taxonomy): domain Eukaryota; kingdom Metazoa; phylum Chordata; class Amphibia; order Anura; family Pipidae; genus Hymenochirus; species Hymenochirus boettgeri. The sequence continues at coordinate 141,681,844 of CM033472.1, forward strand.
ATTTCCTCCCTTTCTTCAATTAAATGATCAGGAGAGAACTTCTCACAAAATCACAAAAACGGTCCAGTGCTGGTTCAATGACTGATTTCGACTTAAGCAAGTGCTGGACTGTTTGCAGGTAAGTTCTCAATTAAACTGAATAAACAAAAATTAAAAAAAACAAGTGGAGATAATCTTTAACAACATGGGTTTAAGTTCAAAGACATTAGAGATAAGAAATGTGACACTCTCTCTCTCTTCATGCCCTCTATATAGAACCATTATCACAAGCCATACACCACCATACTTCCGTAAGCAGAATTAAGGTGGCTCCCAAATAATTTAAGCTACCCCTTTTCGCAGACGACACACTTTTGTCTATTCAAAACCCTCAAACCTCTCTGCCCTATCTATTTCAAATTTAAGATCAATTTCAAACAATATCAGGGTTCAAAATCAACTCCACTTAGACCATAGGATACCATATAGCAATATCTGACACAACAACAAAACTCCTAGAGATAAACTACGGTTTTAAATGCTCAGACAACCACATAGATTGTCTAGGAGGCTATAACACAAGATATCCACACACTATATCACCTGAACTACCTCAAATCTTATAAAAACATCCAAACTCTTTTTAAAAATATCAACTGTTCTCCTTCTGTTACACACAGGAAGGGAATTTTTACATCCATGGATCCTATAGCTGTACATCCAGCAATGTGGTATATTTAATACAATGCAACAAATGTGAGGATGCAATATATATTGGAGAAACTGGCCAAAAACTACAAAAGAGAACGAGTTCCCACAGAAATAGAATCACCAACCATGGCGAGGATAGAAACTGTTTCCCTGAAGGACACCATTTTTCACAGCCTGGACACACTATGAAAAACTTCCAGGTCCAAATCTTAAAGGGACATTTTATCAACCCTCAGGAAAGAAAAGCCTTTGAAGCAAAATGATCTTATTATTTGACTCTAAAAACAATGGTTTCACATTATGAATAATTGAATTTTTACATCCTAGTTTCCCCTTACCATTGTTTTATTATATATTTCTTTTTTCTGTTTTGTCTCTTTTTTGTTTTTCTTTTCCACCTCTCCAATTACTCTTCCCCCCACCGTCCTATTCTATTACCACTTCACTATTCTGTTATCTCTCCTATTTTATTACCTCTACATTTTCCTTATTTCTTATTTCTTCTTTCTGTGGTTTTTTTTTTGTTTTGGGTTTTTTTTGGGGTCCTCCCTGCCTTCTCTTCCCCCCTTGCATTTCTTGACCACTTTACTATTCTGTTATCTCTTCTCACATTTTATTGCCCTCTACATTTTCCTTGGCATCTTTGGCTTTTGACTTTTTTTTTTTGCTTATCTTATTATCTTTTGGAACTGGCTTTTTATTTTCTGTTAACACTTTGTTAAAAATCAGTACTGCTCTAACCTGATGAAGAGGGTTTAGCCCTTGAAAATACGGCACTACAATAATTTTCTATAAAAATACCAAATCTCTCTATTTGATCACATACACAGGATTAAAATGATGGTACTCCCATAGCTCTTCTAATTGTTTTGAGCTCTCCCAATCCCTATCAACAGACAAGATATGAATAAATGCCAACAAGGCATTAACAAATTTAGATGATATAATAGGAGAACATGAATTAGCACTGGCATGCATTAGGCATGTATATTCTATGGGTTCCTATACCACACCAAAATGAAAAGGCACAATAGACCTAGATGAAATAGAGGAGAGAAAAGAAAAAAAAGGGGGTAATAATAAGAGATAATAAAAAGATCCTGAACAAAGAACTAAAATGTGCTCCAAAACAAGATTTGAGTAATTTCAATATGTTTATAAACCGTAATAAATTCTGCTGGAAGATCATAGAAAAGGGATTCTTTATGTCTACTTTTTTTTTTTTTTTTTTAAATGAAACTACTTAAATCACCGGATCCTTTCTCCCACAGAAACCTGAAGGCCAAATCCAAATTTACTCCAGTACAATGAAAAAGGAAAACCCACTACAACATAGCATAAAGCCTTTATAACAGTCTTTAATGATGGATTACAACAAGGGATTATCACTAAAAATAAGTTTGACTTCTTAAACATCAAACTTCTTTTTAATATTCCAACTTTTATTATCTACCAACATTACATAAAAATGTAAAACAACAACCTGGCAGACCTATTATTGCAACAATTAACAAGCAACCCATTGCAATATGTGGACTCCTTCCTACAATCACATGTACAAAAACCTAAATCATATACAACAAACTTGACACACATTTTGAAAGTAAAAGAAGTTATTACATGGCAAGGGAATTGGTTCTAAGTTACTATAGATGCATGTTCATTTTACATTTATGCAAAAGAACAACATGAGCATGGGATCGTGGCCAAAAAAGATCCATTCATTCTAGAAACACAGAAAGAATTTTTAATTAAATTTATCTTAACACATAACTATTGTGTCTTCTAAAACATGTATATATTGCAAACAGAAGGACAGTAATGGTACAATATTTGCCCCAAGTTATGAAAATCTTTTTATGTCTCAATGGAATATTGTAGAAAGCATTTTAAAAGGATTCTTAACTTGGCTTGATGTTAATGACATTGGTACTTTTCATTAAAAAGTTGATCAAATTTACAAGCACATTGTAAACCTATGGATTAAAGAGAGTAGTGTCCAAACATTGGCATACAGTATGTTAAAACAAGATAAATACCTAAAAAAACCTTAGGTGGTATTAAAAAATAGTCGGAATCTAAAAGACCATTTGACTCCAAGCCGTTTAGGAAAGACAAAAAATAGAAAAGAAAAAATATTTGAAGATATGAAAGGTTTTTATAGTGTGGAAAATGCAAAGGCTTTAAAGAAACCAGCAAAAAAAAAAAAGGAATTTACAAGTAGAGTAACCAAAGAAAGATTTTTTTATTGCATACAATAATATAAACATGGACAAATATACTAGAATATGGATGTGGCCTACAATATGTAGGATAAACTGGTAGAAAATTGAAAGAGAATTGGGGAACATAGAAGAAACATACAAAATAAGGTCAACCACTCAGTACCAAATCACTGGAACTCATGTGATAAGAAAAATAAATTTGTCTGGTTTAGAATACAACAGATGAAATTACCTAAAAGAAAAGGGGATATACAGTATGCTTTATCAAGATTAGAAACTAAATGGATCTGTAAACTATACACCTTGCTCCCTAAAAGAAGAAATTGATCTTTGGAGTTTTATCTAATATTTTAGCTTTTTTTCCATATTGATATTATTTTTATACTACTTTAAGTTGCCTTCAATAATGAATTGTACTTTTTATTAACATGGCTTTTTAATAATGTTCTCTTAATGTTGCCTTTTAATAACACTGTAATGTTGCCTTTTAATAACATTGTTCTTTTCTGTTGCTATATATTGCCTTTTAATAATATCCTTTAATTCTTTGTGGTAATTTTATATTTCATACTATTGTTTTATATGTGATAGTTGTTTTTTTTTTACCATATAGAAAGATCTAGTCATATTTCCTAAAAGGAATCTTCATAGAAACCTATTGAAAATACCTGCTTAATATGCCTCATTTTTTATACACGCTTCTAACATTAAATACCAACTGTTTTCAAGAGATAGGAAGGCCCCAGATTGAGCATTATAGAAGCTGAAATATTAATTTTAATCCAGGCGCAATTTTCAAGATGGCACTGTAACGCAGGTCTATGTATTTACTTTTCCTATATATCTATATAGTTTAGGTTATAACCTGTGCCAAAGATTTTATCACAAACTTACCACTCTTCTGGTTGATCTGCATATAGAACATAGGAATATGTTAAAGGGCATCTACACCGAAAAATAGGTTATATTACATTGACCATAACTGCAAACTATAATTCTTCCTAACCACCACTGTATTTTTTTTTTGTTGATCTGCCCCATATTTCTTTAGATATCCAATCTAAAACTTCTTATATTTCAGCTGTCAATCAAGTTTCTTGCTTTCAAAAACTATTCTTTTGTAAGTAATTTTACTGTAGCTGGAATGATGACAGAGTTCTGCTGTATGCTGTGTGCTGGCTTGACAGTTGGTTTGTGGGGAAAAAGTCAGGTCAGATGGAAGTAGGAGTGGTTAAATAGGGGCTGGGGGAAAGTGCTCCTACACAAAATGTGTGCTAGGTTGAAGGCATGCAGCAACACACGCAAATCAGAATAAGTGCTACTTACATGTATTCAATTATAGATTAAGATGAGACAAAGTAATTTTTTCAGTATAGTGTCCCTTTAAAGGGAATGTCCACCCCTCTGCAAAAAAATAAGTATGTTATGTAGCACCCCACTAAACCTAGAGTTCGTTTACACTTTTAAAATCTGCTTCCAGCAAAAGCTCTCATACTTACAAGCTCCGTAATCCACAGCGGCGGCTTTGCACTTCCCGCTCCACTTCCGTATAAGGCAGTCAATCTCTGACTGCCATTCCTAGAGCAGTCTCCACATAAAAGAATATGCCACATGCATTGGTGGATACAGAAATGTGACAAGCAGCTAACCTCAATGCACAGTAGCAGATGGTTGTTGGGTAGAGGCTCATCAGTAAGCATTAAGGGGCCAAATAAACATTTTATTCTTTTCTTCTATATAAGAAAATGTTTTGTGTCTTATGGGTAAACTGTGTGTATGCTTATTCCTAGGTCTAGTGGGTTATAATAGAAGATTTTGCTTAATTTCTCTGAAATTGCTGCTACATTAACTAATCTTACCAGACATAATCTAAAAGGGCAGGTAGTATGGAGTTCTCAATTTTTAAGAACCTCTCCAAAAGCTTAAAGATGTTTTATGTGATAAACCACTTCTAAAGAGACCTGTAACTAAGAATAGTCTAAGTGCTGTACTGAGCCTGGAGGAACACCTTGTGCACTGTATAAGCCATATGGTTTTTCCTATAGAAACTACGTATACTATAATTGAGAAGGAATGTTATGCAATAAAATTGTCAATTTAGTCATTGAGATATTGTGTTACATCAAAAGTTCATATTAGTGATTGAACATCAACCACTTATTTGAGCAAACCACGTGTCATAATAGCAATGCCAGAATAAAAGGATGGTATCTGGCGCTTCAACCATTTAGATTTACTAACCAGGAAGTCAGCACCAAAATGTTAACTATTTACATATGGTGCAAGTAGTGATGAATAGAGTTTAATTATTTTAAATTTATGTCAGTTCTGAAATCTCCTTGTTCTATTCTGAAGAAGGTCACCTTCTTCTTAACAGGGGTGGTATTGAAAAAAAATAAAATCTTCAATTATATAAAGTGTAAATAAATTAATCTTTGCTGGCCAATAAACTAGTCTGTATAAATAGTACATTTTTAAAAGTATGTCATAAAATTATAACCTCACTTTTTCAAGTTAAATAGAGGCCTATAATTTTTAAGCAGTTGTGCATTACCTGCATCTTCCCGTGACACCATTTCCTAAAGAGAAGATGACAAGAAATTTCATATTCAGGTTAGGAAAGGTTTCTTTACAGTGAGAATAGTGAAACTGTGGAACTGTTTCCAGCAGATGTGGTAATGGCAAGTTCACTGAATAATTATTGAGAATTACTGGTATTAATACATATACTGTAGTTCTGGTTGATCCAGTGATACTTTTTGATTGCCATTTGGAGTCAGGAAGGTATTTTACCCACCCTTTTTAGTTGTTTTTTTTTTTTTAGCCTTCCCCAGGATTAACTGGGGGATCAACTAAAAAGGAGGGTGAAAAGATTGGAATTGATGAACGTATATGTCTTTTTTCAACCTTAATTACTAGGTTAGTATGTTATTTAATATTAGGGATGGCCGGTTCGCGGATCCGCCGCGGATTTATCCCGTTCACGAACGGCGGATTTTTCCGGATTTTCCGCCTTCCGAACTTCCGAACCGCGGATTTCTCATATTTTCAAAAATTTTCAAAATGACGAGGATGTATTTTCGAGGTTTTTTTTATTTTAATGGGTCCGCTCGCGGATTTTCGAATTTTTTCGAAAATTCGCAGGTTCCTCGAGCGGACCGGATTTTGCGAAGTTCGGACATCTCTATTTAATATGAGTGCAGCAGCCACTGAGCATGCATATTTATACAGAAAATTGTGACCACTTGGTGGCAGTAGAGAGCAGTTTGGTATCTAAAAAAAGCTAGAGTCTAGCATGCAGTGAGGTGTACGTGTTACACTGCAATGTAAAGCAGTTTTACAGTCCCACTTACAGGGTCTGGGCTGTTTTTTAACCTATCATTGTTTACTGCTTGTGAGAAGAGTGTACTACACATTTGAAAATGTATGTATTTCTTCCTTTTCCATACAATACAAAGAAAATTTACACATAAATACTGTTTCTGGCATATGAACCTACCACAACTAAAAATGTCAAAATAATTAATGTAATTTTCTTTTATTTCAACTGTAATTTTTTAATAAGTAAGGATAAATAAGTCACTGTCTTGCAGTGGCTTTGTTCTATTCCTTTGGAACAGCAAGTCTTACACCTTTTTTTGGTTAACTAATGTAAAATATTAATTTATTAATTCACAATATACTATATGCACTGTCAATTAATATGTATATTGTAAATTATTTATAAAGTCTGATCAGCAATGTTTTTCAGCAACCTTTTGTAAACTAATCTCTGTCATTTTGGATTATTTTCCCTTCCTGATGCAGTTCTATTTTTCAAATGAATTATTTTGCAAAAGTGGTGAATTCATGCTTATTGGATAGCTAATTAAGTGTGCATGCAGGGGTCAGTGATACCGAGCATTCAGGCACAGAGGTGAACATCATTATAGGCAAAGCAAAAATATCTCAGATTCCCTCTCCAGGGAGTCACTTTGTTTCTCAGTACCAGTTTGGTAATGAGTCACATCAAAGAACCTACAGAACCTACTCAGCTTGCCCAACATTGTCAATTTCTTCTGTTATTGTTCAGTTAACCAGGACTGGCCTTGGGATAAATACCCCCCTGTTTTGGTGGCTAGTGCCCACCCCCTCAACCCCCTTTTATTCTGTGTGCCAATGATTTTACCAGTGTCTTTGTGCCAAACATTTATCAATGTCTGTGCAAATAATTTTAACAGTGTCTGTGTGACAAACATTTATCAGTGTCTGTGCCAATGATTTTAACAGTGTCTGTGTGCCAAACATTTATCAGTGTCTGTGCCAATGATTTTAACAGTGTCTGTGTGCCAAACATTTATCAGTGTCTGTGTGCCAATGATTTTACCAATTTCTGTGTGTCAAACATTTATCAGTGTCAGTGCCAATGATTTTAGAAGCGTCTGTGAGACAACCGTATATATCAGTATCTCTGCCAATGATTTTACCAATGTTGGTGTGCCAGACATTTGTCAGTCTATGCCAATGACTTCACAAGTGTCTGGGTTCCAACCTGTTTTCAGAGTCTGTACCAATAATTTTAATTGTTTCTGTGTGTAAACCATTTATCTGAATCTGTCCCAATGATTTTACCAGTGACTGGGTACCAATCAGTTGTTAGAGTTTGTTCCAATGGGTTTACCAGTGTCTGTGTGCCAACCATTTATCAGTAAAAAGTACTATGATACTTTTTATGGACTAACAGTTTATTTTAGTGGACACACTTTTGAGGGTTCTACCCTCTTCATCTGGTCATAGCAATACTTTTGTAGCACATACTACATATACTACATATATTACAATAATATGGCAATTGTTTTTTTTTAAACCATTTATCAGACTCTGTGCAAATTATTTTATTAGTGTCTGGGTTCCAAACAGTTATCAGACTCTGTGCCAATGATTTTCCCAGTGTCTGATTTTCAACTATTTAATGTAATATAAGTGTAATTGTATACATCTGTGCTAAAGTGTGTCTGTTTAATACGTGTACTAGTATGTGTGTTATGTATCTGGTGTATATTAATTTACCCATTATGGGGCCCAGAAAAGACTGATGGTGGCCCTGCTATTTGTATTCCTAAATTAATTTGTATTAAGGTCTTGTACACACTACAAAACATACGGGCACTCTGAACAATGCATTAGGGTTAATTTATGTTGATCACTAATGTGTGCTTGCAAATTTCTGTTCCAGTCATTAAGAATTACAAGGCATGGGCAGAAATGTGCAGCAGGAATATTAAACTTAAATTCTATGTTAAAAAAATTTCAACACAAAACACAAAATGCATATGTTCCAAAAATATATACACACAGAGCATGCTGGTTGTGGCGTGATAATGTCAGTGCATGCATGCTCGCGGCGACATTGCCACAAACGCGTGTGCACTAGAGATGGTCGAACTATTGAAAGTTCGGTCCGTTTTTGAACTTTCGAACTATTGTAAAAGTTCGAAAGTTCGAAAGTTCGAAAACGGACCCATTAAAGTCTATGGGAGGCAAATAGTTCGAAAAGTTCGAGTCAAATACAACTAAAATATTAATGGTAACTTAATGTAAATGGCTGTGGGACCTGGGAAATGGTCTGGGGAGCATGTTCCAATATCCAGGACTTTCGTAAAATCGATTTTACTCTCACGCGCGCTACTTTCGAGCTTTCGCGTTCGAACGTTCGAGGTAACATGGACATTTTACTCGCAGATTCGATGGTCGCCTATAGGCTTTAATGGAGACTTTACTCGTGGATTCGAACGTTCGAACATTCGATAAATCATCGAAAGTCCGGGAAATATCGAAAGTCCGCGTCCGAGATAGTTCGAGAAGTCCGGGTCCGTTCGAACTCGAACAGTTCGGCTCGAACTCGGGTTCGAGTTCGAGTTCTATGCCATCCCTAGTGTGCACTAATGTCACGTGGGGTGAGCACTTATGTCACACCGTATGCTTTGCGAACGGGAATGTGCTTTACCTGACAAAGGGATTTGGCCAATCTTGTGGGGGTGGAGCTGAAGGAGGAAGATAGGAAGTTTTAAAGACTAATGGTAGGGTATAGAAGCGTCTTAGAATAATAACAAGAACAAAAAAATACACATTACATTTAAAGCCTAAGCTATGTAGTAATAATCATTACAAAATATCATACTATTTTCCTCCATTATACCGCTTGTGTAAAGTCACACAAACTTTTATTCTTGTTATCTCATTGCATTCATTCTCCTTAAATCTCCCTTAGATCTTCATCTGCTTATGATAACATTCAGTGCTATAAGAAAACCCCTGTGAGTTTGAAGACTCATTTCCATTGAGCTTTTAGATGTAACCAATCTATTATATTGCTCCTGATATTCAGGTTAGATTGACATCAACTCCTAACAGCTATATGTGCATTTGCTATTTTAAGAAAATAAAATAATGTTTACAGTATCTGGAAAAAAACACTAAAAACTAGATATGCAGGGTTATTCAATAAAAGTTCTTATTGTTTAAAATGGTGCTAATTTTGCCCCAACCAATCAGATATTAGCTTTCAAAAGTTAAATAATATCTGATTGGTTGGGGCAAAATTAGCACCATTTTAAACGATAAGAACTTTTATTGAATGTCCACCCCTAAAACTATACTTTAACCCCACTGTGTAGTGTTGAAAAATCCTTACCTGATATCTCTGCTCCAAATGGCTGCCCTGCATTTCCAGCAAGCAGAAGACTTTGATTACAGCGCCGGGGAATGAAGGAATGTAAGTATTGTTAGGATTGTTGTTTTTTTTACAAATAAATATAGCAGTTGGGGGTGGGATAGGGACTGCAACAATATATGAAAAAATGATTATGAGGGTGGACATGTCCTTTAAAAGACAACAATATCAAAAAAACATCACCCCCATTACATGTCCACACTTTTCAGCAGCTGAAATTGCTTACATTTACAACAGTGCTGCCCTCCCTTAGATATCACACAGCGAAGATGAGGGCTAAACGCCCACCTCCTAGACGGCACAGGGCCATGATTAACATTACACTTGTTATTGGCTGTTGGGAATGTCTGTTACAACCTCTCCTCCTCCTCTGCCAGTCAAACAAACTTGAAATATCCTGTTGCTAGGATACAGCCTACATAATCAAGCTGATCAAGGATGGATGGAGGAGTATTTTGTTGCATGCTAGTTTTTAATGACAGTTAGAGGCAGTCAGAATTGTTACGCCCCCTTCACAGCATGGCCAATTGAAGGCTAATCGAATCTAATTAAAGGCAGAGAGAGGCTTGAAATCAGGAAAAAATGTATGGGGAGGGCTGCATACCTTTACTCTTTTTAAAGCAATTTTAAAAAATGCATTGAGGCAATACAGTTATCCTTTAACAAGGATTCATTTATTACAATTAGAGATGTTTTTGAATTTTCGAAAGTTCGAAAATTCGAGTTTCAGTTTTCAAAAACCGTCTACTTTCGATTTTCGAAAATCGTCTACTTTCAGTTTTCGAAAATCGTCTACTTTAGATTTTTGAAAATCGTCTACTTTCGATGTTTGGAAATTGGCTACTTTCGATTTTCGAAAATTGTCTACTTTCGATTTTCGATAAAAATTTAATATTCGAAAAATCCGGGTTCTTTGAAATTCTGGAGTTCCCAAAGTTTTGACGGGACTTCGAAACCCTCAGATTCGATTTGAAACTGGGTTCTATTCAAACCCACATTACATCTCTAATTACAATATATCAGAAATTAGACTTTAACATTATAGAAGCCTAAAATGTAATGAGTCATTTTTCTTTTAATATATGAATAAGAATTTTCACCTTATCTAGTTACCGGATAACTTTAATGTAAGTATTTACAGGGAGATTCAATATAAGTTCTTATTTAAAATGGTGCTAATTTTGCCCCAACCAATCAAAACTTATTTAACATTTGAAAGCTAACATCTGATTGGTTGGGGCTAAATTAGCACCATTTTAAACGATAAGAACTTTTATTGAATAACCCTGTATGTTCTTTCATTTCATTGGCTGAAGTAAACAATTTTTTGGACTGTCCCAATAGACAGAGCACATTCACAATCACAAACATACAATAAGCTGTATCTCAACTCTCCCTTTGCTGTGGCTACTAGGTGCGTGCAAAAGGTCAACTTTCATAATGCACCTTATCTGGGTGACACCCTGCTAAGTGCATGCAGTATATTTTACATGTTCCATAGTGCTCAAAAGATCAAAAAAATGAAGCTGCAGCCTTGCTTTCTAAAAGCTGACAATAATACAATAACAATAATATAACAACACAGAGATCCTCCTCTCCCTGAGACAGAACAGGGATTTAAATGCAGTTTTTCTTTTAAAATATTTAAATTATCCTGCCCCTAAGAATGATACATTCTGTTGCTTTTCATACAAAAAAGAAAGTAATATTTGCAATTTATTTCTTAGCTAGCATGTAAGAAACAGAATATTAACATTTCAGTAAAAAATAAAAGTATGTTTGGGGGATCGAACCTGCAACCTTCTGTATTGTGTTTTGCTAAAAAAGAAACTAATAGGTGGAATAAAAAAGCATGTAGAATCTTTATTCTTTCTTAGGAACATAATAGAGAAAAAAGCCTGGGGATTTGAACCTGTGCCCCAATGGTCTGTTTGTTTCCACAAAGAAAAAAACAGCACCTTAACAGTGAGCCACCACTGCACATGCAGAAGAAATAGATACAGTTGACTATTTTGTATTGCTCCAGGAAGGCTGTCAGCAATAGAGATGGACTAGAACTCAAACCCAAGTTCGAGCCGAACTGTTCGAACAAATTCGGACTTCTCGAACTATCCTGGACCCGGATTTTCGATATTTTTGGACTTTCGATAAATATCGAATGTTCGACCGTTCGAATATGCGAGTAAAATGCCTATTACACCTATACGCGAGCATCGAATCCGCGAGTAAAGTGTCCATTAAAATCTATACGCGAGCATCAAATCCGCATGTAAAATGTCCATGGTATCTAGGCGCGAACATCGTATCCGCGAGTAAAGTGCCCATTAAAACCTATACACGAGCATCAAATCCGCAAGTAAAATGTACATGATACCTAGGCACGAACATCGAATGTTCGAACGCGAGAGCTCGAAAATAGCGCCAGTGAGAGTAAAACTGATTTTTCGGATTTCCTGGATATTCGAACATGCTTGTTTACTTGTTTATTGCCCATATGTTTTAATCTGATGGGGATGACCTGAAAATGCTGCTTACATGTATTAATTTATAGATTAAGATGAGGAAGATCGAGGGCATGTATTCACTATTTCTCCCATATCTAAAATCAAGGCTTCACGCATTTGGAATTGTGGGTTCATGTTTTCAATATTTCTCAAAATCGCCCCAATATATAATCTAATTTCGGAAAATTGTTAATTCTCAAATAGTCAATTTCAAAAATTTGATAATTAGCGACAATCCATCAAAAAATAGGGTTTGACTCGGTGCTAGACTTTATCCCTAATCATAAATTTAAAAAACAATTTTAAATATTGCATCCCAGGTAATAGAAGGTTATGGCATGTAGGGATCTCCATACTGTAAAATGAACGCAGATGGCATATATTTGGAATGGCTAAATGCAAATATGTGGCAATGTAAAAAATTTTCTTATGAAAGCAATAGCAGCCCAAGGACAAATATATTAACATATAGAGCAAGACTAAGTGATTGAAAGGTCAAAAGACTAATAAATATTCAGATTGAAGGAAAAGCAGGATATTGATAGACATATAGATAGATTAGATAGACAGACAGATTAGGTAGATAATAGGTAGGACAGACTGACAGGCATACAGACAGATAGACAGACAGACAGAAAAATGATGTGGGCAGCACGGTGGATCAGACCTGAGTTCAAATTCCCCATTTGACACATCTGCAAGGAGTTTGTATGTTCTCCCCGTGCTTGTGTGGGTTTCCTCTGTTTTTCAGTTTTAGTTTTTTCCAGTTTCCCCCACAATCATAAAGAAATACTGGTACATAAGGTTTTTTATGTTAAATAAATGTTAGATTGTAAGCTCTTTGGGGCAGAGCCTGATGTATGTGTATCCGTGTAATTGTAAAGAGCTAAGGAAGATGTTGGCGCTATATAAACCCATAATAATAATAAAATGATAAATAGTGAGAAAGTTTATAACCTTGGACAGGATTAAAACCTCAGACATTCAGCCAATACAAGATTTTTAGGCAGAGCATCCCAAAACTGTACTGATCCTGCATGGAAGAACCTTGCTTAAGCTGAAATGTTTTTTTCTTAATTCTGATGGCCTCTAATCCTTTTTTTTACCCTTTGAGAGAAAACATACTTGTATATAGTAAAAATATCCCCTTGCAAATGCCTCTTTTCTATGTACAACAAACCCAATTTCAATAATCTATTTTTATAACACAAATTTTCTATTCCTTTTATTAATTTAGTTGCCTGTCTCAACACTCTTTCTAAATTGTTTATTATTGTATATAATTTGTGCACTTGTGGCCAAAACTGAACTGCGTACTCAATATGAAGCCTTAGAAGGAATCTATACAGAGGCAGAATTATGCCATGCTCCTTTAAAGGGCATGTCGACCCTTAAATCAAAATAACGGTGACTTGTCAGTTATCTGCCCGCAACACCAACTGCTATTTTTACCAGTTTATTACATGCATTTGTAACCAGAAATTTAATGATAGGTTTTATTACTTTCTGGCAAAGGTATCTGCCTTTTCCCTCTGCTTAATGAGTTTTTTTTATAAACTTGAGCATGTGCAGAAGAATTAGTAGGTGAAATAACAATCATTCATTGGCTGTGATGTCAATTGTCACAGCTTTGATTGACTGCATGGAGGGAGGGGCTAGCTTACTCTGCCAGAATGGGGACAATAATTATGCTTAAATATCTGGTTAGTAATGTAGATAATAAAGTGCAAAATATATCAGTTATGGTTGAGGGCAGGTAAATGACAACTGACCAGATTTTCTTATACAAGAAATAATTATTGTATTTACTTTAGCAGGTACTTCCAGAGCTGCTTCTACAATAAAGCAATACAAAAATATTACCCATGGCGCGGCCCTTTGAAAGTTTGAAAAACAGAAACCTGTCCTTTTTTTTTCTAATTATGGATTGGCAGCCGCAGGAATTGCAGGCTGCAGTAACTGGACTCCCCATCTGATTGGTTGTTCCCATTGGGCTCCTGTACGCCCCTCTGTTTGTAAGTAACATAACTTCCATGTTCAGAGTGAGGGGCAGTACCAGAGCACATGTGTGCAGCGTGCCTTGTCCGTACCTTCAAGTAAGGTAGAGGAGACCAATGGAGGGGGAGGCTTGTTACCGGAAAGACAGCTGAGGGGCCCATTGGAGCCATGTCCATTTAAGTTCTTGCATTAACCCACAGCCTGCTAAAAAATGTTTTACTTGCCTGTTTGAATTACTGCTGGTCTGCCGTGAGCCTGTGACACACTTTTACACGTAATTGTCTAGAAGACATTGAGCAGCTTCTCCCTCCCTGGACCCAAGTCTGACATCCATGCAGGACCAAACAAGTCTTTCTCCTTCACATTTCGGTGTTCTGTACTGATGTCTGTGTGTTGGTGCAGAGACTGGATTAAAGCTGTTTTACTGGTATTTATTTCCCTTTATAGATAGAACATGTTGTTTCAGTGCTTGTGCTTTGGGGTCTGGAGCTCACCACCAGGACCATAAATTACATGCCATCTGCCATTTAACTGTTTCTTGCCTGACAGTATGTGTGTAAGTACTGTATAGGTTTGACAGACAGTGTTTCTATGTATGACAGCCTGCATTTTATGTGACTACTGACTTTTGTAAATTACTGTAAGAGTGTCTGATAGCATGTGTGAGTGTAAAAATGTGTGAGTATGGCTTAACACCAGTGGAAAAGTGTAATAACAGGGGTGAAAAAGGCAATTGGACACAACATGTTTAAACCACCATTTTTCCTTTCTAAATACTATATATACTCGAGTATAAGCCAATCAGGCTATAAGCCAAGGTACTTATTGTACTTGAAAAGCAAGTAAAACTGGTTGACTCGAGTAAAAGCCTAGGGTAGACTTTCTCCCATAGATAGTTCCAAAGACAGTCCTATAGAAAGCCTCATACACAGCTCCATAGAAAGTCTAATACACAGCCCCATACACGGCCCCATAGAAAGTCCCATACACAGCCCCATGCAAAGATTCATACATAGATGTTCCCTGCATACCTTTCTGTGCAGCCTGAATATTAAAGATCCCTCCTATAAAGAAGTTAGTTGAATCCTGTAACGTCTCCTGTTTTTTTCCCCTCTCCCTTGCAGTCTGGGCTGATCTAACAACAATTGCCTAACCCACAAAAATCAATAGGATTCTGTGTGTTACAGGGTACAGATTTTTTTTGTTTCCCAGGGCTGTGTGATTTTGTCCAGCTGCATACAGATCTGCCCAGACCCGAGTATAAGCCAGCATGATTTTAATGCTAAAATTAACTTTTATTTTATTTAATTTTACTCCACCATAACATAAAACAAAGCCTGCAATCTTGTATGCAATAAAGGAGGTGGGAGATATACAGTTGATAAAAACAAAGGCAAAATATACACCTTAATAATGGCAACTCTTTCCCTGTAGGTCAGCCGCCATTTATTCCAGAGCTAAATCTTCTCTTGAGCAGCATCCAGTTTACCCTCCCAGTTTGAAAGATCTAAAGTTACCCTCACAAATATAACTCCCAACACCCGAATTTTGGTGGAGGTCATTGGATAAGCACTAAGTTGGAAGTCGGGTGCTACTTCAAACAGCCAGATTCCTTCTGACTTGTCAACATTTATGGCAGATCCCGATGATTCAGAGTAGCATCTGACAGCCCCATCTACTGCCCAGGTCAGAATGACCTTCAGCTGTCTCAGAAAAGGATCCAAGGTATGTACAAACAGAAGTGGGCTAAGAGAACAGCCCTGTCTCCCCCCTCCTTTCATGGGAAAGAACTGACAGATCTGACAGATCCACTCATTGATCACAAGGAAGGTCTCTCCCTCACTGTGCAAGGAACAGCCCTGTCTCACCCCTCCTTTCATGGGAAAGAACTGACAGAACTGACAGATCCACTCATTGATCACAAGGAAGGTCTCTCCCTCACTGTGCAAGGAATTGGAGCCATTGGACAAACTTTCCAGGGATGCCCTGTCAAAGCAAAGCGACCCATTATCAAAGGCTTTTTCTTGGTCTAAAGTCAATAAATACTTTGAGTTTGATTGAACCCATTGCACAGTGTCTCTTACAGTATTCACTGCCTGATTGACAGTTTTCCCTTCCATAGCACAAAACTGAGTAGCACTTAATAGGTTTGAAGTATACTAAAAAAGTCTATTAAATAATATTCAATTGCTTAGTGGAATCCCGCCAGGTAAGTTATGAGGTGCACTCCTTGTAGCCTGTGCCACGTCAGGTAAGTATCAATTAAGTTTCAATTCATAGGGAAGCACACTTAAATAGAATATAGTAACAAAAGTTCCATTTATTAAGTGCTCAACATACATATACCCCTGAGGAAGGGGGTTGGACCCCCCGAAACGTTGTGTAACTGGCTTGTATGTTGAGCACTTAATAAATGGAACTTTTGTTACTATATTCTATTTAAGTGTGCTTCCCTACAAATTGAAACTTTATTAAATAATATTCCAGCTAGTAACTTACTTCCCACATTCAATAGAGCAATTGGCCTCCAGTTGTGTATGTCCCTTGGATCATTTCCCTTGGGAGCTGATTTTATTATTGGGTCCTATCCCTTGAAGTTGATTATCTCATAGAGGCTGCAAGGTAACTTCTCTCCAAAGCATAGTTATAAATCTTCAGTAACATTGGTACTATTTTATCCACAAAATAAGAATAAATCTCTGCTGTGAGACCATCTGGCCCAGGACATTTTCATTTTGGAAGTGATATAATGGCTTGATGAATTTCTTCTACTGTAATTGGGGAACACAAAGCACATAAATCCTCTGTAGCAGGATAGCAAGCGGTAGAAAGAAAATCCTGTGTTTTTGAGTTTGATATCTCCTTTTTGTCAAAAAGGTTAGTATGAAAGTCAGTTATAACTTTTAAGATCCCATGTTTAGATTTTTGCTGTATTTCTTTGGCATCAAAGAGAGAATCGTCTGTTCTTTTACTCTTGCTCTACAGTTTTCATATGAATCGGGCAATTTAAAAGAGCCATACTTCCTTTCCAACAGTAGAGATTAATTACAAGAGTATTGCAGTGATTTGAGTTCTTCATTTTTGTTGGAAATTGCACCTTCCAGCTTTCTGCGAAGATGATGTGACTTATTTTGCTGTAGTCTCACTGTTTTCTTACCTCCATATTATAGGTAAAATGGAATTGCAGATTTTGTTAAGAAACGGTAAGGAAAGATTAATTTATTGTTGTAGAACCTCTCCAATCCAATTTGTTACCTGTTGGTCTGTAAGCACGTTCCGCCCTAGCCTCCATAATCCTTTCCCTCATTGCTGTTTAAAAGAAACTCCAATTTGTAATGAGATAAGTGCATGATTAGAAAGCTCTGCGAAAGACTGTTGGATCTGTAAATTTTTAAGAGGACAGCAAGCAAAAAGAAATAGTCGTGTGAGTGTGATGTGGCCCACAATAATATGTTGGTGGGGGATCCTTTAACAATGTTGCCACAGCATCAGTTAGCCCAGCAGTATGAATTATAGATCGCAAGGACTGTCTCAAAAAAGTTGAGCCTACTGTTTGTAGACTGCAATTAAAGACACCTCCCAGTATAATAGGAAAAGCTGACAGAAGATATGGCTCAATAGCCTCCCAAATTGGCAGCTGTTGCATACTATTACAACTCTGCGGGCCATAAGTATTGATAAGTCTCAACACAAGAGAGCCATATTTAATGTGCAAAAGTAAACATCGTCCAGGCCATATATCTATTCTTCGTTTTACAATAACTGGATGAATAATGTTAAAAACGTATGGCTACTCCCATGGTTGGTTCATCCCCAAGTGACCAATAAGATGGACGAACCCTTCAGTCCGCTATTGCAGTAGACATATGAGCCTGAGAATGCAGATGAGACTCCTGAACTAAAAATTATTTCTACCTTCTGTTGCCTGAGAAACTGTAAAATTTGTGACGTCAAAATGCTGTAAAGGAATATATATGGAAATGTAAAAAATCCATTGGGTAAGTTATTTAATCAACTTTTCTGAAGATGGGGATTTCTTTATGTTCCTAAGTTTTCTTTTTATTTTGGCCATTAGGCCTCTTGTATCTCAATCGCTGGAAGATCTTTGCCGCTTTTGTTGCTCAGAAATGGATTAGATCCACTATTTTTGCACTATCAATAATATCAACTGGAGGATCTGCATCCCTCCAACTAGGACCATTTTCTGTCTCATCCTTCTCAGAACCAGTAAAAGAGGATGCACTCTCCAGCAGTTAATATCTATTTCCCACTGCAAGTCCAATAAAGCAGATGCAGTTGTTGATTTTATTTTTCCCCTAACCTAAGGGTACAAAATTGATTATCCTGCGCTGCAGCATTGACCACTTCTATACAGGGTTGCAGTTACGCTAGATCTATAGACACTAGGGCTGAGGGGTCAGATGGAAGTTGCAATTCTGAAACAATAGTCAGGGACTTAGAAGCCTCTGCTGGAGAAGTAAGAGGGCTATGAGAAGGTGGTGGTGAATTTTGAAAGCTGTTCTGTAGATTCTGGAGGAAAGGACAATTGAGTTTCTGAAAGGACCCAGAAGATTCTTTAGAGGAGGAGCAAGGACTATAGGAAAGAGTTGCTCATGTTTTGATTAGAAGGGCAAATCTACAGTAGCAGTAGCAATAGATACTGAAAAATCAGATGCAGCTGGACATGATGATGGTGTCATCAAGTTGTGGAAAGTCCACAAAAGTTGTAAAGATAGCTGGCTTTACTGCACTTTCTTCTTGAGTAAAGGCTGCAGGGATTGAGTAAAACACCTCAGGGTGTAAATTTCCTGTCACATTATCAGAAGCATCATTTTTCAAAAGTGCACGGCTATGACATAATAAGGTTTTGAACATTCCTTGTGGAGGTGACCAGTATTTGGTCATAGCTCTACAATGGCCCTAAAAGCTCCAGTCTATACTCCAAATTGGTCTCTGTCCTTACTTATCGATGGTATATGCTTACAATGCCTCTGAAGCCAAAACTTGATGTCCACTTCTGGAATAGCATCATGCTCAAAGATAATGGTAAAATTTTTCAAAGCTGGCTTTGTTAGAGAAGTTACCCGTATTGGGCTCCACAAATGATTAATACGTTTCATAAGTTAACCAAACCAAATTTTTGTGCAAGAATGCTGGCAGCTCAGGAATCTTTAGAGGAGGTCTGGACAGTTTACGATGCATTGGGTCAAACCAGGCATTACCCCCTGGGGGCGGTGCTGATTTTGGTGGCCCAGTTGCCAAGGCAGCTAGCGGGACATTTGCATTTGACGTGATTTTAGGAGGAAGACCAATAGGAGCGCAATAGAGCTTTTACCGTATATCAGGAGCTCTTTCCGTGTTGAGATATAGCACCTGACTTCAGGTGAAGAACTTGTTCCGCATCTTCACAATCAGACACAAGCATGTCCTCACAACCAAATTCCCCAATCAAAGAAACAAGAATGAAACAAGAATGTCCGCCTCTAGCTGGTGTGCATCTCTTTCTGCTATTAGGATATCTGTTTCACCCTTTTTCTCGGGCACAATGCAGACTAGTGGCATGGAGGGAGCTACATTTTAGGGGACCTCAGCAGCAGTAGCAGTGGCACAACAACCTATTATCACTCAGAAATGGAACAATTATATCATCAGAAGCATCAGAAAATTTGATGTCATTTTTACCCGAAATGTCAAATTTGGATGTTTGTGCAGGAGCCAGCGACTCCTGGACAGAGTTACTAAGATTTTCAGAAGTTCCTGTAGTAGTATTTTGTGTCTCCCTTTAAATCAGCCACTAATTGGGGGGGGGGGAGGTTCACAGACAAGGACCCAGCACTCCCCACAGACACATCTAAAAAATGTAAAACTTGCATGGCAAGGTTGCAAGGAGTGTGGGAGTCTGGTACTGACCTCAGATATTTGGTAGCCAGCCCAGATTTTAAGATGGCCATCTTGAATCTGTCAGCGACTTTAAACTAATCTTTGGATACCTTGTTCTGGTCGAATTGATGAATTTTAGAGGCAGACTTAGGAGAATGAGACCCTCAAGGAGAATTTTACTGCTTCTCAATAGGAGCTGTAGAAGAGGAGATATCCACTAATGAAGCAGCCCCACATAAATTTATATTCTTGGACATATATATATATAGGTTAGGGCTTAGGGTTAGGTTAAGGTTAGGATTAGGTTAAGGTTAGAGTTTAGTGTTAAGATAAGGGTTTGGTTAGGTAAAGGTTAGGTTAGGGTTAGGTTAGAGTAAGGGTTGGATTAGGGCTTAGGTTAGGTTTTAGTTTAGGGTTAGAATTAGAATTAGGTTAGCGTTAATGTTAGGTTAGGGGTTAGGTTAAGGTTAGGGTTTATGGTTAGAATTAAAGGGTATGTCCACCCTAAAAAGAATTTTTTAATATAAGATTCCCCCTGCCAGCCCAGCCCCAACCGCTATATTTATAGCCAATCACGGACGCGGCTGCCGGGAGCTCATTTCGGCGGAGGAAAGAGGAGAGGTAAGTAAAGTTTGGGGAGATTTCTAAACATATAAATATAGCGGTTGGGGCTGGGGGGACAGGGGCAATACTATAGATTAAGGGTTTTACACTAGGGGGAGGGAATCCTGAGAGGGAGAGAGAGGGAGGGAGAGGGAGGGGGAGGGAGGGGGAGAAGGGCTGCAGTACGCATGCCAAACTTCTCCCGGAGGCCAGGTAGGAGGCAGAGTCCTATATGGACTCTGCTATCCTCCTGGTGGGCAGTTTTTGGGACTTTGGGGGGGGGACTACAGGAGAACCACATGGAGCTGGGATGTGAGGTAAGGATTACACTACACTACATGATGGGGCCAGTAGTTGGGGGGATTATAGTTTTGGGGGTGGACATGCCTTTTAAGAAAAGGTTAGGGTTAGAATTGCGGTTAGGTTAGGGTTAGATTAAGGTTTAGGGTTAGGGGTTAGGTTCGGGTTAGTGTTTAGGGCTAGGTTAGGGTTAAGTTAGTGTTAGGGTTTACGGTTAGGATTGGGGTTTGAGTTAGAGTTTGGGGTTAGAATTAAGATTAAGTTAGCCACACAAGTATCAGAATTTTTTGGATGTGTCTGTGGGGAGTGCTGGGTCCTTGTCTGGGGTTAGGCATTAAGGATTAGGTTATGGTTAGGGGTTACAATTAAGGTAAGGCTTTAGGGTTAGGATTATGGTTCGGGTTAAAGTTTGGAATCAGGGTTTAGAGGATAGGGATAAAGGTTAAGAACTGGGTTAGGTTAGAATTAGGTTAGAGATTATGGGTTAGGGTTAGAAATTGAGGGTTAGGTGTAAGGGTTTAGTGTTAGGTTAGGGTTTAGGGGTTGGTTAGGGTTGGGTTAGATTAGGGTTTAGGGTTCATTTTAGGGTTAGGTTAGGTTGTGGTTAGGGTTACATTAGAGTTAGGTTAGGATTAGTGTTAGGCTAGTGTTAGGTGTTAAGTTAGGATAGAGCAGCGTTTCTCAACCAGGGGTCCCTGAGAGGTTGCATGGGTGTCTTCAAGGTATTGACAGAAAATGTATGGATCCACCATTGTGATGAATACAGATATATTTTCACCCCATTCCCCCATTTTTCCTATCCAATCGGCACGCTGCCTAGGGGTAATTATTGACTCCTCTCTTTTCTTTTCTAACCACATTAACTATGTTGTGAAAACCTACTGCTTTTTCCTTCGCAATATAGTCAAAATCCACAGGTTCCTTTCTCTCCCGACCATTGCTATGCTTATGCATGCTCTCATCCTATCGAGCCTGGATTATTGCAACCTACTACTTTCTGGTCTTCCTGCTTCCAACCTCTCTCCCCTTCAGTCTATACTTAACTCTGCCACATGTATTGTTTTGCTCTCTAATAAACTGGATCCCAAATCTCCTCTGTAACAATCAACAACCCGGCTCCCAGTAATTACATATCATTTATATTTGTATAAATTGTGTATTTTGCTGATTTCATGACTGAGAAAGATGAATAATAATATATAATCATTATTTTCTGTAGGGGTTCCCCGAGACATGAAAATTGTTTCAAGGAGTCCTCACAGATAAAAAGGTTGAGAAACACTGGGGTAGAGGTTAGGGAAGTGTTTAGGGTTAGGGTTTGGTTTCGGTTAGGGTTAAGATTAGGTTAGGGTTAGAGTTAAGGTTTATTGTTAGGGAAGTGTTTAGGGTTAGGATTAGGGTTTGAGATTAGGGTTAGGATTAGGTTAGAGTTAGGGGAAGATTTTGTTAGGATTAGGATTTAGGCTATAGTTTGGAGGGTTAGGGGTTGGGGAAAGAGGTTAGGTATTGGGTTAGGTTAGGGTTAATTTTAAAATTATAAATTAGGGGTTAGGGTTATATTTTAGGGTTTAATGTTAGTTTTGGGGATTAGGGTTAGGGCTAAGTTAGGATTAGGGTAAGGGTTTAGTTAGGGTTGGTTAGGGTTAGAGCTAAGTTAGGGGTTATGATTTTGAGTTAGGGTCCCTTACAGCCCCCTTATGGCTTCATTTGACCCCTTACCTCATAATCCCCATAAATAAAGATTGAAATATCTAAATGTATATACCTAAATATTTGCTAATTTTTGTCCTTTTCTCTTTATGTTATACCTGTATGTGTCTGATGAAGGTGCCTCTGCACCAAAACGTTACACGGTGTTTGTATGGATAAATAAACAACAGTTGCACCAAGTCTGGTGTGCACTGTTTTTTCTTCTTCTTAGGGTTAGGGTTTGGTTAGGGTTAGATAAGGGTTACGGTTATGTTTAAGGTTAAGGTTAGTCTTTAGGGTTAGGATTAGGGGTAGATTTTGTTAGGATTAGGATTTAGGCTAGAGTTTGGAGTCAGGGTTAGGGGTAGAGGTTGGGGAAAGAGGTTAAGGATTGGGTTAGGTTGGGGTTATGTGTAAAATTATAAATTTGGTGTTAGGGTTATGTTTTAAGGTTAGTTTTGGGGATCAGGGTTAGGGGTTAGGGCTAGGTTAGGATTAGGGTAATGGTTTAGTTAGGGTGGGTTAGGGTTAGGGCTGAGTTAGGGGTTATGATTTTGGGTTAGGGTCCCTTACAGCCCCCCTTATGGCTTCATTTGACCCCTTACCTCATAATCCCCATGAATAAAGATTGAAATATCTAAATGTTATACCTAAATATTTGCTCATTTTTGTCCTTTGTCTCTTTATGTTACTCCTGTTCAGACATTGGATAACTTTGCTCCTACAGACCTTCCTTTCTAACCTGAAAATGCATTTTCTTATTAATATACACTTGCAGAGATAGCAATATTGCTGCCAATTTCCTCTGTCTACTGAACTGGGGATCCTTTTTATCGCTAATATGTTTCTCACCTTCCATATGAAAAAGGCAATTTAAACCCTAATCCTTTTTTGCTATGGTTGTATATTCTTTCCACATCAACTGGGATATAATAATCCATTTACTCTGCCCATAAACAGATAACAAATAGGAGCTTTGCCTCTATTTCTTCAATATTGTTTGGGCCCTCAGAATTTTCCTCTTCCATACAAAAGTTTGGACCTCTGAAGCCCAGTTCATTTTTATGA
The DNA here is from genome assembly GCA_019447015.1 of Hymenochirus boettgeri. Classification (NCBI taxonomy): domain Eukaryota; kingdom Metazoa; phylum Chordata; class Amphibia; order Anura; family Pipidae; genus Hymenochirus; species Hymenochirus boettgeri. The sequence continues at coordinate 141,705,513 of CM033472.1, forward strand.
AGTTTGAGAGCATAGTCTCAGATACTTGCCTGGTAAATTCAATAACTGTAATTTATCCTTTAGTAAGTTCTCTCTCCAAATACAAATATAAAGGTACTCTATCAAAACTTTTTATAAAATCCACTAATCCCCCAAGATCTATTATGATTCTCCTTGTCATAAAAAACAATCAGATTGACCTGGCAGGATGTATTTGGCATAAACCCATACTTGGACCTACTTATGTTGTGATCAAACATGTAATTCAATAACTTATTGTCTCTGTTCTCCTCCCCCTGCTACTAGAGGGCTGGACTACCAACTGTTAAGCTACCTCTAGATGGGCTCCACTTTTCAAGCAGTTTTGACATTTCAATCATGTTGCTTATAAAGTTGAAACTCACTTTTCGTTTTTCTGATTCGACCACTCGACAGTGTTGAGTGATTTTTCAAAAAAACAAATATTGAGCCAGGCGGAAGATTTTACGCCAACCCCATCTTCTGTCCCTATCTCTTTGCAGGTTTCAAGCTGAAATCTCAAGGAAGGAAACATCAAGCTTTTCCTCTGATTTACAATCTATGCACTCCATCGTAAATCTGATTAGAATAAAGTCTGCATGTGAAGAGGTACAGTACCTTTAGAGAGACCAGAAGATTGAACAGAGTGTTGCAAGATTTCTAACATAAGCTTCAAGATTAACAATCTGCTCACATTTGCCAGCACCTTTGAACTCTTGTTTAAAGGGCAACTGCGGTCCAAAAATGACTTTCTGTAAATTGACATGAATTGCTTTTCAGGGTGTTTTTGCAATTTACTTTCATTATTTTTTTTTACTTAGTTTAGAGATATCTACATTTTTATGTGTGATATGAAAGTACCCATTTGGGTACTTGAGGAAGCCCCCCTACCATAACAGGGTGAAACATGTCTACCCGAATATTTCTTTGGATCTCATGACTGCAAACCCTCACTTTTACATACTGAAGATGACTGGAGATGGTAGCTATGCATCGTCTATACTATAGTCCCACTTGCTTGTATAGACTTTTTGATGATGTGTATTTTCTTTGACTATTGACATTAACTTCTGCACTTTATATGGTTCTAATTTGTCTGCATGATGTTAGGGTCCATGAGCACTGTACTGTGTTTTTAAAAGTTTTTGCCCTATGAATTGAAAATAAAGAAGATACATAAATTATACTGCATTAGAGTGTGCCTAGCATCTCCAGATTCCCTGCACTTCCTGCACTGAAACCACATGACAAGCCCTCTTCCCGGTGCCTCCTCTTTTCCTTGCAGCCCTCATGGCCCCTCCCTTGTAGCTCCCTGGCCCTTTTGTTTACAGCCCCACTTGCTCCCACCCACACACGCCCCCCCCACTTATACCTCAGACCCATACCCCATACAGAAAACTGTGTGAATACAGCCTTAACAGGTAGTTATAATCGGCAGTTTGTCTGATTCTGCCTCAGTCTGTAAAGGTTGTTTTTATATAGTCTGAGGTTTGAGCAGGGGAGGGGCCATGAGGAGGGTAGAGGCTGTAGATTCACTTACCTTGAGATCTTGTGAAGTCTGAGGCTGTGTTTGCTGGTGGCAACGTGGATAAGCAACCTTTGGAATGTCATTTGTCATTCTCCCACCCCTTAATGATGGCTCATTTTGAATGTAGGAATCTGGCCTTTGATTTCAAATCAACTTGTCTGGAGACCACAGTTCCCCTTTGAGAGTATGATCTTTGTGTTTGCTGCTGATACTAAATTGTGCAGGACTGGCTCAGTGCAAGATATCTCCACCTTAGAAACCTATTTAAAGCAGGGCTACAAAATGATGATTGGTCAAAATGTGTTGTTTGACTATACTTACCCATTAAATATGGTTGCCACATGAATGAATGGGTAGTTAATTTGTTGTGTGTACCTGTGTCAGGTTGGATGTTAAAAAAACAAACTGTTTTGATTATTGATCACAATTAGTTTTTTTGACTATAGTTACCCTTTAAGCATGGCTGTCACAGTAATGGAGGGGTAGGTCAGTAGTTGTGTGTACCCGTGTCAGGTTGGGGGTTAAAAAACTAACTTTTTGGTTATTGTTTAAAATTAGTTTTTTGACTATAGTTACCCTTTAAATATACTGCCACAGAAGTGGATGGGTAGGTCAGTAGTTGTGTGTACCTGGGTCGAATTGGGGGTTAAAAAAAACTTTTTTGATCATTGATCAAAATTAGTTTTTTGACTATGGTTACCCTTTAAGTATAGCTGCCACAGAAATGGATAAACAGATCAGTAGGTGTGTGTACTTGTGTCAGGTTGGGGTTAAAAAAACCTTTTTGATATTTTGACAATTGTTCAAAAAAATTTTTTTACTTTAGTACAACAGTAATGGAGGAGTAGGTCAGTAGGTGTGTGAACCTGTGTCAGGTTGGGATTAGTCAAAACTTGTATTTTGACTATAGTTACCCTTTAAGTATGGCTGCCATGGAAATGGAAGGGTAGGTCAGTAGGTGTGTGTACCCGTGTGAGGTTGGGGGTACGTGTTTTGGCATGTATGGCCATATAACTAATTTTTATTGATGATTGATTGATTAAAAAATTTGCTTTTTGACTATAGTCAAAAATAAGAAAGGTGGGAATGAAAAGGTTGGTCAGTAGGTGGGTGTACCTGTGTCTGTGTGGGGGGTTGGGGGTATCAGCGTTTGTGTTTATGACCATTTTGAAATATTAACATTTGAGGAATGTTACCATTATAGTCTGTTGGAAAAAATGTCCCGAAATTTGCCGTTTACACCATAACGCTTCTGCGGATTCCTTAGCTAGGTAATTGCACACTTCTCCTATATACCCCACATGTCTGTATAAAATTTCATGTCTCTAGCTCAAAAACTGTGGGAGAAGATACAGGGAGAGATTCAATATGGCCCAAATCCGTCTAAAACGTCTAAAAATCACTTGATTAATGCATGCATGAAGTCACAGCTGTTTTAGATAGATTTTAGAGCATAGCGCCATTTCCAAATGTTTTTGGAAATAGCACTTTTTCATAGCGAACCAAAAGCCGGTTCGTTAAGTTTTGTACCACTCTGTAGGGATCGGGCTAAAGTAAGTTACGCGACTTCCCGATATTAAATCTCCCCGGCAGTCCAAAAAAGCGGAAGAATAAAACGGAAGAAAAAGAAATAGAAAGAACAGTAATTTGGCTCTTCAAACTAAATAAATGAAACTGAAATGTCTAACCTGGATAACAGCTGAGGAGAGCAGTGCAAGGGTTAATCAACATTTTTAAAATAATACTATAATCCACAAAAAGTTCCATTACTATAACCCTCAAGTATGATAAAACTCTAATTCTAATCATTCTTTCTCTGTCACCAATGTTTCTAGGACCAAGTCAAAAATCAAAAGCCCAGCAGGCATCTTTGGTAAATGTCTAAAAAATTCTGATGATTGAAGACAATTTACCATCCTCAAGGCTGAAAGAAAGCTGTAAAAGTCAAATAATTACTTGATTAATGCATGCCTGAAGTCACAGCTGTATTGGTCACTCTATAGCAAGATCAGAAGTAACCCTCAGATTCTTAAGTAAATGAAAAAAATACAATTATGCCAAAACTTTCTCAAGTGGACCCCTTAATGTTTCCTCTAATCACTTTCAGGAAGATGTAATACTTACCTCCGCGCTCCTCTAGCCTTCATTTTGCGTAATGTACTGCTTTGCTGGTAACCTGAAAGGTAAGCAGTGTGGAGGGTCACGCCTCAATTTAAAAGGGAATAACTTTCGAACTACAAAGTAGCAGAAAAACGAACTAAGGGATTTTACATCGGGTGCCTGTGCTGTTTTGTATTTCACTGAAAATATTCTAGTAGAAAGTGGTGTTTTTTTGTTTTTTTTTATAATTGGCATGATACTGCGTAGTAGCACCCTTATTATTATATCATTTATAAGTTGTCCACATACTCAGCATTAGAAATGGAGATTTTAAGAATATTAGTTTTATTTTTTTACTAATTAGTAATAAATTAGTTTTTATAATTCGACCATACTATAGTATAAAGCCACAGGTGAAGTTACTTACTGGGTAATACATACCCTCCAATTGTAACAATTCAGCTGGTACAGTTGTGGAGGATGATGGCTTAGAAGTAGCATGTATGGAGCAGGCCATTCCCTTGAGCACCCAGGGGACAGCCATCTCTAATACAAGGGAGGGACAACTGGGGGCTAGGAAGGATAGGCAGGTGGTTGTGGTAGGGGACTACATTATAAGAAAGGTAGATAGGGTAATCTGCTGCCAAGACACAACATGCCAAAAAGTGTGTTGCCTGCCTGGTGCTATGGTTCGACATGTGGTTGATCGTGTACACAGATTATTGGGTGGGGCTGGGTGTGACCTGGAGATCTTGGCTCACATTGGGGCCGATGACATAGCTGGAGGAGGAGGCAAGGGGCCAAGTTCAAAGTAAGGACCTCAAGGGTAGTGTTTTCAGAAATACTACCACAGCCATGTGCTACACTAGGGAGTCAATGGGAGCTTAGGAGTATAAATGTGTGGCTACAAGGGTGGTGTAAGGAGATAGGGTTTTGGTTTTTAGAGGACTGGGCTGAATGTTCTGTTGGTAACAGGCTCTTTAGTAGAGATGTTTTAAAGCAAGGGAGAGTGCAGAGAAAATAATTTTACAGTGTGCAATGCTAAATATAGCGGTGCACCGGGGCAAAAGTATATATATCTACCCAAAAAAGAAAGAAAGCCAAAAAGGCCTTCTAAAGTTCCCTACAGAAGCGCACTGACACTTTACTGTCAAACAATAAAAGGATGTTTATTATAATTCACTAAAAAGATACTGAAACACTAAAGTGCAAATGTTACAAACTATGACACATATACCGCATAAATAGTACAGTTACTACAAACACATCTTATCTCAAAGGTATCAGGCATCCCTGACCCTTATAGCAGCACCCTTTGGCCATATGATTTCCTCTGGACTGTAATAAGTCCCATCAGCCATTTCCTAATACGCGGCAAGTATTTTGAACTTAATGAGACTTGCCCACAGTGTCTATCTCCTATATGCAGATACACCTTATCGGGACTTGGTGTGAGAAGCCATGCCTAGATTAGATGGTAAGTTAGAAAGCAGAAAGTAATAACCACGATACTTACAGCAGGTCACACTCTTCACCCGACTGTCCACAACTCCGAAAGCCAGAAGTTACATTTGGAGGTCCTCATCCTTGCTTGTATCGCTCCTCCAAATTCCTCCTAGACACTGTCGGCCAGCACCCCAAACACCCAATCCGCTGCATCAAACACTAAACGCTCCACCTACACGTGTTTCACCCCTGCGCTGTCCGCCATCGGGGCTTCATCAGGGTATCAACATCCTATTCAATACCATCTGGGCTTCTCAAGTCCCCTCAAGTCCCGATGATATGTATCTGCATTTAGGAGATAGACACCGTGGGCAAGTCTTGTTAGGAAAATAGGAAACAGCTGATGGGACTTATTACAGTCCAGAGGAAATAAACCAAACCAACCCAAGTGCTGCTATAAGGGTCAGGGACACCTGATACTTTCGAGAAGAGATGTGTTTTTAGTAACTGTACTATTTATGCGGTATATGTGTCATAGCTTGTAACATTTGTACTTTAGTGTGTCAAAATCTTTTTAGTTAATCATAATAAACATCCTTTTATTGTTTGACAGTAAAGTGTCAGTGCGCTTCTGTGGGGTACTTTAGAGGGCCTTTTTGGCTTTCTTTCTTTTTTGGGAAGTGATCTTTAGTAGAGATGGACTGCACTTCAATGATGATGGTGCAGCTGTTTTTAGGGAGAAGATGGCTAGAGGGCTGGAGGAGATTTTAAACTAGGTATGGGGTGGAGCGTACATTGGATTACACAGGGGTAGATAGAGGTATTAGGAATCAGGGGGCTAATAAGATAATGGAGGGTGGAAATTGGGGAGGGGGGGCATAAAGGATAAGGAGGCATGTGCCTAAAATGTATGTTTACAAATGCAAAAACTTCAATAGATGTGCAATTGCTGCAAGCTGACTTAGATAGATTATCAAAATGGCCTTAACACCAAAGGCCAGTAGTTGGAACTTTGAGCATAAATTTGTAGGGCAACTCTCCCCTAATATATAAAATTTTACAATAGACTCATTTTTTAACCAAAAAGGCTTGGGTGCTTACTTGCCACTTGTTGTAAATCGTCTATGAAAATTATCCGACAAGACTTCAAATTATGATATCACCGCTATGCTAAGGACCAGCCCCAAACCCCTCACCAGGTTCCAGACAAGACACAGGTAAGTGAGGGCACTACGCAGTTGGATGAAAGGTAGCATCTATCTATCTATCTATCTATCTATCCATTTATCGATATCTATCTATCTATCTATCTATCTATCTATCTATCTATCTATCCATTTATCCATATCTATTTATCTATTATCTATCTATCTATCTATCATTCTATCCTCTATCCATCCATCTATCTATCATAGATATAAACAAAGGGTTTTTAGTATACATTACTGTGATCACATGAATGAAAAGCCTTCCAACCACGTCAAGGTAACCCCAGTCTGGAAGGTTCTAACTTCTAACTTTTTAAAAATTTATTTTACTTCAATTACGATTAGCAAACTTTTGCATTTCTCATTCTTACACACTGGATCCATATAACAAGCTCTCTCACTTCCCCCCAGCCCTTTGGCTTTTTAAAATGAGGGAAGAGGCCATCCTCTTGTTTTATATTAAAGGCATAGGACCTCCCATAAAAGGGGTATGTTAGGGGTACTATAACCAGATGGAAGCTTGACCTGGCTTCCAAATAAATACATACAATATAAGGATTGTGGAAGCACTCCAATTAGGCTAATTTACAACTACATTTAGCGGAAGTGCTACTGATCTTGTCAAACATTTATACAAACATAGAAAAGATAATCAATGCACATTCCTAGGCCCCATACAATATCATATTATCTGTACACTGTCATACTTTATAAACAAAGGGGTAATAAATAATCGTAATTGAAGTAAAAGAAATTTAAAACGGTTAGAAGACTGGGGTTACCTTAACATGGTTGGAAGGCTTTTCATTCATGTGATCACAGTAATGTATACTTTGTTTATAAAGAATGCCAATGTGCAGATAATGTGATATTGTATCTATCTATCTATCTATCTATCTATCTATCTATCTATCTATCTATCTATCTATCTATCATCTATCTATCTATCTATCTATCTATCTATCTATCTATCTACTATCTATCTATATATCTATCTATCAAAATGAATTAGTTCTCACATTGTCTGATGATGATTCTGCGTTCACTGTTGATGTTTCTATGAGGAAACCCCCTTCATTGCTGTTTCTATGAGGAGACTCCCTTCATTGCTGTTTCTATAAGGACACCTGCTTCATTGCTTGTTTCTAAAAGGAGACCCCCTTCATTGCTTGTTTCTATGAGGAGACCCCCTTCATTGCTGTTTCTATGAGGAGACCCACTTCATTACTGTTTCTATGAGGAGACCCCCTTCATTACTGTTTCTATGAGGAGACCCCCTTCATTGCTTGTTTCTATGAGACCCCCTTCATTGCTTGATTCTATGACACCACCTTCATTGCTTGTTTCTACAAGGAGACCCCCTTCATTACTGATTCTATGAGGAGACCCCCTTTATTCTGTTTCTATGAGGAGCCCCCCTTCATTGCTGTTTCTGAGGAGACCCCTTCATTACTGTTTCTATGAGGAGACCACCTCATTGCTGTTTCTATGAGGAGACCCCCTCATTGCTGTTTCTATGAGGAACCCCCTTCATTGCTGTTTCTATAGGAGACCCCCTTCATTTGTGTTTCTATGAGGAGACTCCTGTCATTGCTGTTTCTATGAGGAGACCCCCTTCATTGCTGTTTCTATGAGGAGACCCCCTTCATTGCTTGTTTTTATAAGGAGACCCCCTTCATTGCTGTTTCTATGAGAGACCCCTTCATTACTTGTTTCTATAGAAGACCCCCTTCATTGCTTGTTTCTATGAGGAGACCCCCTCATTGCTGTTTCTATGGAGACCCCTAATTGCTGTATCTATGAGGAGACCCACTTCATTGCTTGTTTCTATGAGGAGACTCTTCATTGCTTTTTCTATAGGAGCCCTTTCATTGCTGTTCTATAAGGACCTGCTTCATTGTTTGTTTCTATAAGGGACCCCCTTCATTGCTGTTTCTATGAGGAGACCCACTTCATTACTGTTTTCTATGAGGAGACCCCCTTCATTACTGTTTCTATGAGGAGACCCCCTTCATTGCTTGTTTCTATGAGACCCCCTTCATTGCTTGATTCTACAAGGAGACCCCCTTCATTACTGATTCTATGAGGAACCCCCTTTATTTTGTTTCTATGAGGAGACCCCCTTCATTGCTGTTTCTGAGGAGACCCCTTCATTACTTTGTTCTATGAGAAGACCCCCTTCATTGCTTGTTCTATAGGAGACCCCCTTCTTGCTGTTTCTATGAGGAGACCCCCTAATTGCTGTATCTATGAGGAGACCCACTTCATTGCTTGTTTCTATGAGAGACCACCTTCATTGCTTGTTTCTATGAGGAGACTCTTCATTGCTTTTTCTATGAGGAGACTCCCTTCATTGCTGTTTCTATAGGAGACCTGCTTCATTGCTTGTTTCTATAAGGAGACCCCCTTCATTGCTTGTTTCTATGAGGAGACCCCCTTCATTGCTGTTTCTATGAGGAGACCCACTTCATTACTGTTTCTATGAGGAGACCCCCTTCATTACTGTTCTATGAGGAGACCCCCTCATTGCTTGTTTTCTATGAACCCCCTCATTGCTTGTTATGAGACCACTTCATTGCTTGTTTCTACAAGGAGACCCCTTCATTACTGATTCTATGAGGAGACCCCCTTTATTTCTGTTTCTATGAGGAGACCCCCTTCATTGCTGTTTCTGATGAGACCCCCTTCATTGCTGTTTCTGAGGAGACCCCCTTCATTGCTGTTTCTATGAGGAGACCACTTTCATTGCTGTTTCTATGAGGAGACCCCCCTCATTGCTGTTTCTATGAGGAGACCCCCTTCATTGCTGTTTCTATAAGGAGACCCCCTTCATTGTTGTTTCTATGAGGAGACTCCCTTCTCTGTTTCTATGAGGAGACTCCCTTCATTCTGTTTTCTATGAGGAGACCCCCTTCATTGCTTGTTTTTAAAGGAGACCCCCTTCATTGCTGTTTCTATGAGGAGACCCCTTCATTACTTGTTTCTATGAGAAACCTCCTTCATTGCTTGTTTTTATGAGGAGACCCCTTCATTGCTGTTTCTATGAGGAGACCCCCTAATTGCTGTTCTATGAGGAGACCCACTTCATTGCTTGTTTCTATAGGAGACCACCTTCATTGCTTGTTTCTATGAGGAGACTCTTCATTGCTTTTTCTATGAGGACCCCCCTTCATTGCTGTTTCTATGAGGAGACCCCCTTCATTCTTGTTTCTATAAGAGACCCCCTTTATTGCTTGTTCTTTGAGGAGACCCCCTTCTTGCTTGTTTTTCTGAGGAGACTCTTCATTGTTTGTTTCTATGAGGAGATCCCCTTCATTGCTTGTTTCTATGAGGAGACCCCTTCATTGCTGTTTCTATGAGGAGACCCCCATCATTGCTGTTTCTGAGGAGACCCCCTTCATTGCTGTTTCTATGAGGAGACCCCCCTCATTGCTGTTTCTATAGGAGACCCCCTTCATTGCTGTTTCTATAAGGAGACCCCCTTCATTGTTGTTTCTATGAGGAGACTCCCTTCATTGCTGTTTCTATGAGGAGACTCCCTTCATTGCTGTTTCTATGAGGAGACCCCCTTCATTGCTTGTTTCTATGAGGAGACCCCCTAATTGATGTATCTATAGAAGACCCATTTCATTTCTTGTTTCTATAGAGACCACCTTCATTGCTGTTTCTATGAGGAGACTCTTCATTGCTTTTTCTATGAGAGACCCCCTTCATTGCTGTTTCTATGAGGAGACCCCCTTCATTGCTTGTTTCTATGAAGAGACCACCTTTATTGCTTGTTCTATGAGGACGCCCCTTCATGTTTTGTTTCTATGAGGAGACTCTTCATTACTTGTTTCTATGAGGAGATCCCCTTCATTGCTGTTTTCTATGAGGAGACCCCCTTCATTGCTTTTTTCTATGAGAAGACCCCCTTCATTGCTTGTTTCTATGAGGAGACCCCCTTTATTGCTTGTTTCTATGAGGAGACCCCCTTCATTGCTGTTTCTATGAGGAGACCCCCTTCTGCTTGTTTCTATGAGGAGACCCCCTAATTGATGTATCTTATAAGACCCATTTCATTGCTTGTTTCTATGAGGAGACCACCTTCATTGCTTGTTTCTTTAGGAGACTCTTCATTGCTTTTTCTATGAGGAGACCCCCTTCATTGCTGTTTCTATGAGGAGACCCCCTTCACTGCTTTGTTCTATGAGAGACCACCTTTATTGCTTGTTTCTATGAGGATACCCCCTTCATTGCTTGTTTTATGAGGAGACCTTCATTACTTGTTTCTATGAGGAGATCCCCTTCATTGCTCTTTCTATGAGGAGACCCCCTTCATGCTTGTTTCTATAGAAACCCCCTTCATTGCTTGTTTCTATGAGGAGACCCCCTTTATTGCTTGTTTCTATGAGGACCCCCTTCATTGCTTGTTTCTATGAGGAGACCCCCTTGATTGCTGTGTCTATGAGGAGACCCCCTTGATTGCTGTGTCTATGAGGAGACCCCCTTCATTGCTGTTTCTATGAGGAGACCCCCTTTGTTGCTGTTTCTATGAGGAGACCCCTTTTTTGCTTGTTTCTATGAGGAGACCCCCTTTGTTGCTGTTTCTATGAGGAGACCCCCTTCATTGCTTGTTTTTATAAGGAGACCCCTTCATTGCTGTTTCTATGAGGAGACCCCCTCATTACTTGTTTCTTGAAAGACCCCGTTCATTGCTTGTTTCTATGGAGAGACCCCCATCATTGCTGTTTCTATGAGGGAACCCCCTAATTGCTTGTTTCTATGAGGAGACCCCTTCTTGCTTGTTTCTATGAGAAACCACCTTCATTGCTTGTTTCTATGAGGAGACTCTCATTGCTTTCTATGAGGAGACCCCCTTCATTGCTGTTTCTATGAGGAGACCCCCTTCATTGCTTGTTTCTATGAAAGACCCCCTTTATTGCTTGTTTCTTTGAGGAGACCCCCTTCATTGCTGTTCTATGGGAGACTCTTCATTTGTTTGTTTCTATGAGGAGACCCTTCATTGCTTGTTTCTATGAGGAGACCCCCTTCATTGCTGTGTCTATGAGGACCTCCTTCGTTGCTGTTTCTATAAGGAGACCCCTCATTGCTTGTTTCTATGAAAGAGCCCCTTTATTGCTTGCCTATGAGGAGACCCCCTTCATTGCTGTTTCTATGAGGAGACCCCCTCAATTGCTGTTTCTATGAGGAGCCCCCTTCGTTGCTTGTTTCATGAGGAACCCCTTCATTGCTTGTTTCTATGAGGAGACCCCCTTGATTGCTGTGTCTATGAGGAGACCCTCTTCATTGCTGTTTCTATGAGGAGACCCCCTTTGTTGCTGTTGTGTTCTATGAGAGACCTCCTTGTTGCTTGTTTCTATGAGGAGACCCCCTTCGTTGCTGTTTCTATGAGAGACCCCTTTGCTTGTTTCTATAGGAGACCCCCTTCATTGCTGTGTCTATGGGACCCCTTCATTGCTGTTTCTATGAGGAGACCCCTTCATTGCTGTTTCTATGAGGAGACCCCCTTCATTGCTGTGTCTATGAGGAGACCCCCTTATTGCTGTTTCTATGAGAGACCCCCTTATTGCTGTTTCTATGAGGAGACCCCTTCTTTTTCCTGTCTTCTTACGTCTTATCTATTTGAGGACCGCCTTTTGCTTGATTTCTATACTCTTACTTCTTCTTATCTGACCTTCTTCTGTTTCTATAGGAGACCCCCTTCATTGTTGTTTCTATGAGGAGCCCCTTGTGCTTGTTTCTATGAGGAGACCCCCTTTGTTGCTTGTTTCTATGAGGAGACCCCCCTTCATTGCTGTTTCTATGAGGAGACCCCCTTTGTTGTTTGTTTGTATGAGGAGACCCCTTCATTGCTGTTTTTATGAGGATACCCCCTTCGTTGTTTGTTTCTAGAACCCCCGTCATTGCTGTTTCATGAGGAGACCCCCTTCATTGCTGTTTCTATTAAGAAACCCCTTCATTGTTTGTTCCCCTGCATTCTTTCCTAGGTCTAGCAACAGACATACCGCCGTCCAGCAGCAGTTGCAGCGCTTGAGACTGTGAGGGAATGAGTGCGCGCAGTGCAGGGGGTTACCGTTTTCCCACCACTAGCAGTATTCACTGGCTATGGTTGCTAAGGAAACGGCGCATGGCAACCGGCTGAGAGCCTGGGGGCCGTCTGCTGCTGCCGTGCCTACTCTCATTCTCCATCTCCAGCTTTGCTTCCCTCACTAGATGGTGTGCGAGCCGCCGAGAAAAGAACAGACCTCCTCATCCGCCTCCTGAAGGATCACGGGGAAGTCTGAGAGAGAGAGAGAGAGAGAGGCTTTGCTGTGCCAGGGTTCCCAGGCTGCGAGCTGACAGGGGCAGCCCCAGCAGTGATGGACATGATGATTGTTGGTGCAGGGTGCTGTTTGTTGCTCAAACCAGTGGCTGGCCGCTGTCATCCTGAGCCTCTGTTGTCTGCTGCCCTCCTGCCTCCCGGCTGGACAGAGCATGGACTTCCAATGGCCAGCAGAGGACAACTGGTCGTCAGGCAAGGAGAAACAGCATGCTTAGGTAGGATGCTTGGCCAGCCTGAGCCCTGACTGATGATCTGTCGTGGTGTTCATTTGTATTGTTTTCTCTTTCTTTAACCTGTTACCTACATCAGAAATTCCCCACAGACCTTCCCCCTGACTGTACCAAGGGGGTTTGTTTGGGACTGGAAATTGTGTCCCTACACCCTCATTCATAAACAGTCCAACTACTTAGAGTTGATCTTAAGTCAGAGGATGATGCATCAGGTTTTGTTAAGAACGTGTGTGTGTGTGTGTGTGGTGTGTGGGTGTGTGTGTGGTGTGTTGTGTGTGTGTGTGGTGTGTGTGTGGTGTGTGTGTGTGTGTGTGTGTGTGTGGGGTGTGTGTGTAGATAGCTAGGGGGAGCTTTAATGGAGAGGAGCAAGAAGGCTCATTCTTTGGGAGGTGCCTAGTGCAAGTTGAAGAACTGAGGCTTTTGGTTAAGGAGGAGGCATCATTCTTCTACCCAGGGGGTAAAAAAATGGGGTCAGCTATTAATACCAGAGGGAGGACAAAGCCCTGTTATGAACACACCTGCGCCCTATTTATTTACTGATCCAACTGGTCCAGCAGACAAAGAGTTAAGGGTCTTTAAGGATTTTACAAATGTGCAGCGTATTAAGTTCAACTCATTTGCATTTTAGATGGACTTGTTGAAAAAAATCCATAAAGTAAACAATGCAAACATGACTCAGTGCTCAAATCGCAAGCGTTTTCACAAATGGTTCCTAGATGGAGTTTTAAAGACTGTCTTGGTGTTGACCCCCCCCTCCATCAGCTCTCAGCCCCAGACAGTGACTGGGTTGCCAAATGACTTTAGCAGCTCTGTTTACTTCATCTACATAAAGAGAATTTCCGATGTTTATTGCTCTCTGGTTACCCCCTTGGACACAAGTATTTTTCTCAGCTTTGATTCTGGTTATGTTTGGGGTATATCATTCGATTGAACTGATCTGTATGATATAATAAAAATTATGAACTGCAGTATTCCAGGCTTGCTCTACAAGAAGGATCACCGTACACCCACAACTCATATAACATATCTTTCCTGCTGTAATATGATCTGGAACTGAAAAGCCTGATCCTGATCTGATTGATGTTTTTTTTTATATTTATATATATATATATATATATATATATATATATATATATACTGTATTTTTATTATATATATACTGTATTGAGTCCTATTGTCATTAGCTTTTTGATTAATAGTGTTTTTAAGATTATACCTAGAGTCATTAGTGATATGGAGACAGACTGGATTTATTTCTGTTGTCAATTTTTTGGAAACCATAAAGTAAAGCATGAGCTAACACACCGTATAGTTTCCTGCATGCCTCTTCATATTTACTGTGTGTATTTTAATGGTTATATAAACACACTTTACTTACATATCCAAGAACTACAGTGTATCTATTTAACTGGTCTTTGGTGTGCTTAATTATAAACCACACTATTTAACAACAAGAAAGATATTTTCTGTTTAAATAAGATAAATTAGGATATGTATGGGCTGAAATCACAATATCATAAAAAGATTTTCCAAAACAATATCCAGACATGTATTGCTACTAGATGCTATTCCTATCCTTTAAGTACAAGCAAACTGCAATACAAAGTGTAAAAAGTGATGTATACATTATAAGGATATGTTGAGTCAGAAATAAATAAATATGTAAAGATCTTAACGTGCAGATGCAGACCTAACCCTACTTGTGAGTCATTAGTAGTTGAAGATTATGGACTAATCCTGCTTCTGTGTCTCTCCTAATGAATTGTGCTCACATATGTTATCAGAGTATTTTCAATCAGTTTGTAGTAATGTCCTGCAACCACTATTTCAATTACTTTATTCTGAACTAAACATTTAAACCGCAGTGGTAGAAACCACTGTTTTTATTTTATGTTGTACTCTGAAATCATAGAAGACAAATAGATTTCTTAATATTTACTGATACTTTAAACTACACTTACCGTATATTAACCATACCTATGAGATAGTAAATCACTTGTCATGAGACCCTAAGCATAGTGCTTCACTTGACTATGAGATATAACTGTTTTACCTTGTAGGGTGTTAAGTTGCTGTTTGAAATTGGTTTTAGAATTTTGTTACCTATCAATTCATTTAATTAGTCAGAGCTGAGTGGATTTGTACTTTGTGGAAAATTTTTTTTACTTAAAAACTTGATTACAAATATACACAAACAGCAGAACATCCAAAATTTCACTAACCACTGCGAAATCCAAATAGAAATAGACTACAGTACATAAGAACTAACCATATATACATTTGAAAAGTTTAATTATAATGTTCTGCAATTCAGTCACTGTGGTAACTTGTAGTATGTTCTTAGCACAATACTGTAACCTTTTTTTGCCTCCAGAGGGACCTGAAACACCTTGCTTACCAATCTGCTGTATAGCTCAGTGACAGATAATGTGTTTTTTATTATTTATTTATTGATTCCCATATATACTGTCTAAACTTCCCTGCTGGGTGTGTTGCAAAGTGAGCTTAGTCGATTGCTGGAATTAATCAGATTGACTGGGGTTTAGAAATACATGTTCTTAAAAAAAACATTATGCAGTTCTACACTGATTCCCTACCCCCAACCACCACCCAAAATAGATTATCTATGGCTTCATTGTGGTTATGTTTCTGCAGGTACCAAGAAATTAGTATTCACACACTCTGTGTTCAGTGAAATATCTCACACCCCGTTTGATGTAAGGAAGATTACAGTGTTTTGATGCCAATTAAAAGACAGCAAACCAGTGTAAAATTTCCTATATTTAGCTAGAAACCAGCCTTTTCTGCAGTTTTGCACAAACAATCTTCAGTGCATAGAAGTAAAGGAAATTGTTGCATGACTTTGGGGATATTTCCAGGAAATTATTGAAGCACCATATCATTTCTCACCCTGTGGTCCACAGTTGCTTATTATATGTATTGTAAAAAATAACAGGTTTTTGTAGTCACAGTGTGTTCCAAAATGCTAATGACATTGGAAAATGGTGAACTTTGGGGCTTGTGCCGGAAACAGTAGAAATGTGAAACATTTGATTTTAGTTATTTTTTCTTCAGAGCTTTTTTCTTGTCCCTATTAGAATTGTGCAGTTTACATAAGTTTTACAGTATACTGGTTAAAGCATTTTATTTTATTTACCTCACAGTATTTGATCAAAATACAAAAATCCCTGACATCATTGAAGGGATTTAAAAAAGTATCAAACATTAGTGACAAACATAGTTAACCACTTAATGCTACATTGTTTGCAGCAAATGGTCCACTCTAGGTACTACTGGATTAGAGAAAAGAGTAATTATTGTAGCACTGGTCACACATAACACCAAATTTTTCCTAGCAACAGAACAGACCTGCTCTTCCAGTCTTATGCAATAGTTCACTCCGAAGTAATCTAATTCTTTACTGCATTAATTGAAGAATGATGAGCTGTGCAAAAAGCCCCACCACCCAAAAGTCAATCTTTTCTGAAGCTAGTTACAGACCTACAAACATTCTCTGTCCTTTTCTCTACCTATGGAAACTTTAGGAAGAGATACATTTTCCTTTTAGGCTTGTGGGTAGCTTAAAAATTATTAAAGGGCGCGTCCAGCCTAAAATAAACTTTTAATAGTCTGGTAGACCCCCCCCCCATCCCATTTTCGCATTATTTAGAAAACTCCAAGATGCCTCTGAAGGGACTTACCTGACCTGGCCCTCGCCGCTCTGCACTGCTCGCCGGCTCTTCTTCCTTGTCACAGCTGTCATTCAAAATGTAAAATCACTGCCAAATGCCCGATACCCTGATCAGGAAGTAGAAGCGCCTGTCAGCGCAGAGTCTCTCTGTTCCTGTTTTTTCTTGAAACAGGACCAGGGATGGTGCATTTTTAATTTAAAATAAGAAAATATTTTAAATTGCCCATTACTGAAACTATAATTCTTCCCAACCACCACCGTGATCTGCACCCTAGTTTCTTTAGATATCCAATTAAAACATCTTACATTTCAGATGTCAATCAAGTGCCTTGCTCTCATAAACTATTCTTCTGTGAGCAGTTTGCTGTAGCTGGAATGGTGACAGTTTTGGCAGTTGAAATGCTATATGCTGTGTGTAGTTTTGTAGTTTTTTTGTGGGGGTAAAAATCATGTCAGATGGAAGTAGGAGTGATTAAAAGAGGAGGGGGATACTGCTCATGTGCAAAACATGTGCATGCAACAAACATGCCTCAGAGTAAGTGCTAGTTGCACGTATTTATTTCAGATGAGGTTAAGTAATTTTTTCACTATAGTCCCTTCAGAGGCATTTTGGAGATTTCTAAATAATACAAAATGGGGTTGTGGGGGTCCTTTACCAGACTATAAGAAGGTTTTTTTAGGCTGGATATGTCCAGCCTAAGGGGGTAGGGCTTATGATGCAGCTGATGATGATTAGTCCCAGCAGTGGGCTTGCTCCAACCTGAGACTTGGGGGCAGACCAGTGGTACTGGTTGTGATGTCACAACTCACAGCGCTAAGGAAACACTTGGATACTTAAGCTTGAAGCATGATCTGTAGTAGTTTCACTACTACTACTTTTTTTTTTTTTTAATAAAGGCCAATTGGTCAAAGGTTCCCCTTTAGGTGAAGGTTTTAATATTTCAGTCCTATGCCAATTATTGCTTCTTAAAATTAATAATAATAATAATAATAGAAAAATTACTTGGGTCTGCTTGGAAATTTCAGTTAGATGCTGCATGTAATGAGGTTCAGGTGGACATTTTCAATGCTAATTACTTCTTTTAGGAAGATAAATTTGGGGCCAAGTGTAATATTTTGCTTTATATTAACAAATAATTAACACATAGCTATCATAAGTTCATTGCTAATTAAAGAGGCAACCATAACATTGCCATGTAAACAGTCAACGGATCTGATATCTTTCTTGATTTTGTATATCTTGATTTTTTTTTTTTTTTTTTGCAGGTGCATTTAGTAACCTTAAGCTGGAGAGAAACAGCTAGTCTCTCGTGGCATTTTAGTGCCCCAAACCACTTTTCCATTTTTAATCTATATTTTCCAAAGTATCCCTACCTCCCTTTCTGCTATTCTGCTAAAGATTTGCCCATGCTACAATTAACAGATCTACTGCTCACCCTTCGGTTTAATTCCCCTTCAATGCTCACCTACATTACAGATGTGAGGAGAGTCATGGAGGAGAGGGAACTGTCAGACTAGGAACGAGCAGCTATTTAACAGCTCACTGCTCAAGTTACATACTATACTTTATATGCTCTTTTCCAGTACCTAACAGTATATCATGTACAATTAGCAATATAAACAAAAAGTTTTGTGAGTCAAAAAAAAGAAGGTAATGCTTGGCAAACTTTATAATTTTTAGGTACTTTTTTTTACCTGTCTAGGTATATATCTGGTATGCGGAAGAAACAATTATAACATTTCAGAAGTTTCAAATTTTTTATTGGTAAATACTCAATAGTATTTTCAGTTAGGATCACCAGGGTTCACTCTTTTGCTATAGATGTTGGCTTCTGGGCCGATTGCTTACTAAAGGTGATTCATTCTTACCTTGCCAGCAATAGGATTATGATTTAAGAAGTTTCCTGTCCATGTGTCCACATATTAATGTTCTGATCTTAGAGCCACTTAATTATTGCCTTTTTCACATGGTGCTCTGTCATACTGTAAAATACATCATTATCTCAAATTCTGCCTGAGAGAAATTTCTCATGGAAAATTTTTGATACCATTCCTTTTTCAGAGCAGCACTTTTGGGCAGAATAGTAATAAGCTCACGCCCTTGTATGAGAAGCATGGATTGTTTTGGATGCTTCACTGTGTTCACTTTTCTTTTCTGGACAATCAATTTTGTAGACTGCCAAACATTCAGGAATTCATCAAGGTAAATAACTTTGCATCAGTCTTCTGCTGTCCAAACCTGGTGCTTCCTGCAGAATTTCAGTCTGTCGTTCATGTTTATTTTGGAAAAGTGGATTTTTTGCTGCCCTTGACACAAAGCCATTGTTTCAATCCATAATGTTGAGGAAGCAGAATATTGAGCAAGCTTTGTATCTGACAGCGCACTTGCCTGGAGATTCTTGAGTATACTGAACCCTTTTTCACCCCAACTAAGGCTGTTGCCTTGAAGTTTTTGATGATCTGTTAAATGGTTCTTTCAGAAGGAATATTTTAGCAGCAATTTCCTTGCATATGAGGCTTATTGGATGAGCGATGTTGGCTGCGCTCATTTTTTGGCTGTACTGTTTCTAATACAAAAAGACAAGATTTTAAGCATATCTGTACCTTTTTTATAGCAGTAAAGCTACATACAGACATCTGATTTGGTGAAGAGGCCCAATTCCCTGGCGCTGCACACATGCAACAAATAGTCGTTTATAGTTGTATGTGGACCAACAACAAACGAGTGACTATAGGCCAACACGTCAAGACTCTGGCATCGGCTCTTGTCTGCCTAATCTGACATCTGTAATTAGATTAAGCTTTGTACACACATGTGATCACAGGCTGTGTAATAAACATCTGTTTCGGTTGTTTCATGTATGGGCGCTCAGGCAGCCAAATGGGCATTGCCCATTGCCCATTCGCCAAGAAGATCGTCAGCGAGTCCCAACTGAATGGCCGTCCACAAACAATTGTTGGGCAAAATTGCTGTGCACACATTCGTAGAATCGAATGTGTGTATGGGCCTTAAATCAAACTTTAATTCAATAGAATGATAGAGTATTTTATCTGTATTCATTCAAACCTTCACCTGTGCTGATGATATGACTGTACTGAAAATTAGTTAGCTGATCATATAGTGCCAGGGCCAAAAAAACTGTGAAATGGGTTTTCATGCATAAAAGCTTATTGCAATTAATTAAATTGCATCTGATTATGCCACAGTAATCTAGAAAAAATTTAAGCTGAATAAATAAAGACCTGTTGGATGTTTTGTTTTCAGTCTTAGGTTGGATTAAGAAGTTTATGAATGTGAAGGTGTAACATTTGCTTGTAATTGAGAATGTACTTAAGGCAGTTTTTAACATTTAGTAATAAGGAACTGTAATGCCCTTCTCTATATGTAAGCAAAATCTTATTACTTGCAGATTTGTTTATTCCTAATCAGTAAAGAAAATGAATCTTCTTTCCATTTAAATCTCTCAGTGATCCCTACAATTAAATCAACAGCACCCAAACATCTTAGCACACATTTAGAAGACCACTGCTCTTGAACTTCTTATCCTGGGGTGGAAAGGGCAGGCTAATGGCGAGAGACTTAAAAAGCGAGACATTCGGAAATAACTTTCCAACATCACTTAGAAATCCGAAAACATAACACTAAGCAATGTTTGATTCTCTTCCAAAATCATAATTTAAGGTTGCATTGGCTAACAATTATCTAGTGTGTTCACAAGGCATTATACATAGGTCTGTAGAATTCTCACTGCTTTACTTTTCAAAAGATCATCTACACCATCTAAGGCAACTATTGAAAATGGTATGGTAGATATTAAATAAGAGCTGGTGGTGCAAAAATTGTTTATGCCCAATGTTTCACAAGGTAACTATGTCCTTCTAACAATGCCACTATATCTTAAAAACAGGATAGACCAGGGCAGACAGGAGTTAGTTAAATCATATATACTAAACCCTCATATATAAGTAAACAATCATTTTGAAGTTGTTTAGTTGAGTCAAATATAAAGCACAAAGGTTTTGCATTTATCATACAGCATAAATAGTATACACTTTTGCTTCCCTGTTGATACTGCCTGGTTGCAGTCGTCTACAGCAACCATTTGGTTTAACAACAGTGGAACCCTTCTAGATTTACATAGACAACAATCACAACGTTGCTGTAGTTGATAAAGCACATATTCATTCTTTTTTTCTTTTTTTTTTGGTTTCCTTGGCTTTTACAATTAAACATTGTGTATCACAGTCTTTGTTCTTCTGCCTTTCATCAATCTTATTTGTATGTCTGACTGTTTTCTCTTTTCACTTTATGTTCTAGCTAGGCTGTGTGAATTTAATTTAAGATATGGGAAAAGGTAGTTTACAAACTCATTTAGAGTTTTTGTAATACTGCAATATTAACAGTCTCTTCCAATATATTTTAATCTTTTTTTTTTGGCTGTGTTTTTATAATCTGTCAAATTTTTTGTTTTTCATCATCTTGATTTTGGCTCCTCTTATTTTAGCTCTCCATTGAATCCCAGTCAATCATTGGCTGTGTCGGCAGTCTGTGTGGAGCAGCACACTTGATAGGGTGACATGACAACGCTGTTTTAGTGACAGTAATCTGCAGTACAAACCATTGGAGGGCTTGAGCTTTCTTTATGAGTCTTTGGATTTCTCCAGTCATCAAGGTTTTATAGCTTTTTTGGGCCTCACTTTCATTGCCAGCAGTTTATACATACATAATGGTAAAATAAACCAGTTCCATGGTGGATTTCCGATCTTGGTGGATTTTCCGGAAATCAACTTTCCGGATTTTTTTCTATCCACGTTCGAAAATTTCAAAAATTTCCCTAGGATTTTTAAATTTCCTGTTGTTTTGCAAATTTTCACCAATGGCAGCTATTTTTATCAATGCCATACCCTGGGTATAAAAGGCAGCTCAACAGGCACCCTTTTGTAAGTGGTGTTGGGAGGGAGTTTAGTGGAAACCTGACAGAATAGGAGTTGGAGAGAGTTTTTTTTGTGCTTTTCCATTTATAATTATTGATCAAGATTTATTTTTTACTTTAGTTGCCTTTTAATAGGGCTGCCATGGAAATGGAGGGTGGGTCAGTAGGTGTGTTTTCCAGTGTTTTGTGGGTATCAGTTTGAATTTTTAAGTGAAAAAAAACACTTTTTAATGATTGATTAAGATTTCATTTTGACTTTAGTTGCCTTTAAATAAGGCTGCCATGGATATAGAAGGGTGGCTCAGTAGGTGTATTTACCTGTGTCTTTGTGGGTATCAGTTTGCATTTATGAGTGTTAAGTAACTTTTTAATTATTTCATTTTTGAATTTAGTTACCCTTTAAATAGGCTGATATCGATAATATAAGGTAAGAATAATAATGTAATAACCAGTGAGTGAGAAAAAGAAAGAACTGGGATCTGTCTCTCTCAAGTCAAATGAATGGATAAGTGAAGGATTTAATGAAATAAATAAATAAATAATAAATTTTAATATAGGGCAGGGATGCCCTACATCAAATAAAAGTATTTTATAGGGTGGATGTGCCCTTTAATGTATTATTATTTAAACATTTATTGATTTTTAAACGGAAATTAACTAAAATATGATGCTTTGTTGGTTTTTATTAATATGCTTTCTTTTGTGAGCTTAAACCTCACCAGAATTTTTATTGCCACTTGCTGGGTGGGCACACAAACAAATATAAATGTCATGTCACTGCCACGTCTTATTGCCCACAAAGGGGTCATGTGAATTTCATAGTAGTTTTTTTTAGCACTTCTGTATTTAGAATACTTTAAAGGAGAACTAAACCCAAATTTTATACTAATCTGAAAACACCCCTAAAACACCAATAATCTATACAATATCACTTCAAATTTGTATTAAAGTAAAGCTGGATGAAGTATCTGTTTGTATGTGCAGTGTCAGATCACACCTCCTGAACTCAGTCACCATGCTTTCTTGATTTATCTGTCCTGTAAAGGATTGGCTAGAGATTATAATGGGTGTGACCAACTGTAACAAGTTTCTGTCTAGCTGAAGGACTGAACATGTGCAGAACATAATAGTTGATGACCAAACTGTGTGATACTAGAACACTGTGAAATAAGCACAAACTTATATGATTTAGGTAAATTTCACAGATTACTGGTTTTATATCAATGTGTTCGCCCTCTGGTTCAGTGTGTGTTCTGTGGATTTAGTTGTCCTTTAACGTTCCAACCCTGGCTTCTCAATAAGAGGTCATGAAGCATCTACAGCCCCTTGCATTGTGCGCACATGCCCACCGTGCAAGAAAGCATGGATCAAGTAAGTAGGAGTTGTATGTATGTTGGATGTTTGTTAACCTGGGGACTGCCTGAACTGCCTTTACTTTTTTTTTTTTTTTTTTACAATATTTTTACCTTTGGATTAATTAACATATAATGTGCCTCCTTTTACATATGGCTTTACAGAGATTACTTCATTGTAACATTGTAACCCATTCATATTTTTGTAAAATAGAGGCTTAAGGGAAAGTTCAGTGGAAATATCATTATTTTAAATTCTTAGTTTATATTAGGCATACCTCATTATTCTACATATTCTCTTCCATTTGAAAAATGTATAGCCCTTCTATTATCTGCTGTTGACATTATAGAGCTGACATTTTAGGTTCTGTAACGGTCCTTCTTTTTCCCAGAATGCAGACTTCCTTGAAATAACAGTAATTTCTACTGATTGGCTGTTTGGATGGGTCAAACATGCTTAGATCTCTACTGAGCAACTGAATCACCCAGGCTCTGGGGTCAAGGGTAAGACCATAATGGTCTCTATTAAGGGTCCTGCAAACAGGAAGTCAATATTTTGGAAGCATTTATTTATACACAGACAAAATACTGAATGGGCAGGTTAAGGTCATTAGAGTGGAAAAATACTGCTCTTTTTTCTTAAAAGTACGGTAAATGTATTTGCACTGAACCCCTGTGTGCTGTGTACTTCTATTTTACATTTAAGTAAGATGAAACATGTATATCATTTTCTTTAGGATTTAATAAATACCCTTTATATTTTTCAGTGCTATGTTAATAAAAATAAAGATGATGTTACTGTTGACATTCTGTTTGGTTAAAAACATGCATTGACTAGTGGACTAAGCTGTTGGCCACTGACCATAATTGACACAAACTGGATTGTCTCAAATTAGGATATTAGGTAGCTGCTAGGACTCCATATATTAATTCTTGGCTATCTCCCGAAAAAGGTTTTACAGGGAGATTCAATAAAAGTTCTTATCATTAAAATGTGCTACTTTGGCCCCAACCAATAAGATCTTATTTAACATTTGAAAGCTAACATCTATTGGTTGGGGCAAAATAGCAACCATTTTAAACGATAAGAACTTTAGTGAATAACCCTAATAGTTTGGCTACAAACTTTCTATATTGCTAAGTGGGCAAGTTTGATTAAATGTGTTAAACACAGTATATTTCCATCCACACTGAACAGAATATATTACATGAAAACAATTGTTATTTTTTTTCTTCTTCAATTTTAGAGTGGGCTTTTCAGTAGTTACTGTGTGCCAGGATGAACTTTCTTCTATTAATGGAAAAATACTGTAGGTGTAGTGTTTGTATAGCTATTAATACAGGCTTCTGCCAGTGTTATTGTGCAGTGCACAATTGGTGCTGTCGTGTAAATTTGGGTTCATTTTACTGATGTTACCTTTTTCCTCTGTCATTCTGCCTGAAGTCCAGAAGAATAACAAATTTAAGAAACCATTAGACAAAAATTATAAATGGGATGAACATTCTGAAAAGGCAAAACACCATATTACTTAATGCTAAAACAAAGATAAATAAAAGCAATATCTTTATCCTTAGAAATCTGTAATTAAATGCCTGTTTTATGCCATTTCATGGCATTTTCTTGTGATAGTCTTATCATTGTTAAATATTTGTAATATTTCTGGCTGTTTTATTATTATTATTATTGTGGTGTGATATCTAATGCAGAAGTTCCTTAAAAAAGATTACAGTCCCATTTCCTCCCTTTTATGCTCTTATTCTTTCTTAATCTCTTTAATTTGTTATGTACAAAATCAGCATAAGCAGACTTAATGAGAGGTCTACTTAAATGATAAGCATACTCAATAAAGCCATGATCCTCTTCTTCATTCATTTGAAAGTACCCAGGGTAAGGACTTAATTCTTGCTCCTCACCCACTGGGTTAAGTATCTACTCTTAAACCTTATAACTTCTCTGCCGCGAGCTTGCCAATAGGAAGACATGCTGTTAGGAAGATTGTCTCCGTACGTATCGTTCAAGGCTGGAGTGGGAGACAGAGAACAGCACACTGACGATAGCATTGTCTACAACCAACTCATCCCATTATTTAATGGTCCCACATTCTCAGTCCTCTCCTCTTGAATCCCCCTGCCATTGGTGAACCATAGAGGGTGTGTCGGAGCTGCTTGATAGTATTTAGCATATCAAACCACTAGTCCTCCCCGTGGTCTCTTCACTATTTTTAACCTGTTTAGAAAGCAGTAAGTTTAAGGCCCCAGACTCAGGGCTTATATCAGGATGTAGGTTTGCATAAGCTTTGATATGACATCAGTGCTGAATTTCGATGCTGTATTTCCCCTATAGTTAAGGGGTATCTCCACCTCTGAAAACTTTGCTGTAGTGTAGTGAACCCCTTTCCCACCCCCAACTGACATTTGTTTGTAAAAAAAAAAAGATCATAAAGGTACTACCTTCGATCTCCCAGCGTTCAGACCTGGCCCTCTGCTTGCAGGTAATTGCAGCAGGGGGCCGACCAGCAGCTGGGTCCTGATTGGCTTAGAGGTGGCCAATCATGGGTGCGGCTGCTGGCAGTACAGACGCCAGGGTAAAGAAGCTCTATAAGTGCATTTCGGATTCTTTTTTTGCAAACAAATATGGAGGTTGGGAGTGGGATAGGGTTCACTACACTACAGAAAAGCATTAATGCACAGGCAACAAACAGGGATCGGGAGGGAGGGGGGAAAGGGCTTCAGTGGGCAAGCGAAACCTCTCAAGAAAGGTAAGAGGCAGAAACCTTTTCACCCACAGCCAGGCTCCTGCTGTTCACTTTCTAGGACTTTGGACAGACATTGCAGGAGAACATTTGGATACAGAGTCCGAAACTGGCGGGTTTCATTCCGTTTTTGGGGTTTTGGATCTCAGAAAAATCTAGAAAATCCGAAAATCCTAAAATGGAACTTACAACAGGACTTTGGAGCACGTTTTCATTTTTATCGAATGTTCAAGGCTATTTTCAAAAATCGGAAAACTGTTTTCGAGTTTCCGATCGTATTTTCGAAGATTATCGAATGTTCAAGGCTTTTAGAAAATAGCTCGAACGTTCGAAAAAAAACAAAAACGCGCTCCAAAGTCCCGAAATCCGAACAATCCGTCCAGTTCAGACAGCATATTTGGATTTCGAACTGAGTGGTTTGGTTCCGTGAATCCCACTTCTACATTTGGAGCAGAGAGGTAAGGTAAGGTTTTTTAAAAACAGTGTAAAGTGGGGCCAGTAGTGGGGGAATTTTTTTTGGGAGGTGCACATGCCCTTTAATATAAACAATTTTGTTTATTCATCTCTATTAAACATTTAAAGGAACCTATGTATACCTATGCTTATATCCTTTTTCTTTACTAATAGTTTATATTTCTCTTGGTCTGTTACATTTCTTTCGCCTGCAGGCACAATGCATTTTTTGTGGTTTGAACAAATACTAACTAACCATTTCTGGATTCCTGCTGGTATTTATTGCTGTGCCTCCCTGCTTTTAGCTTTATATAACTTGTTTTCCAAAGCAATGGTTGTATAGACTGCCCATTCTAGAAATCAGTAGCTTTCAGCAGGTGCTTAAATATTTATTGTGCCTTGGCGTAAAAAAGATTTGAACTA
Organism: Hymenochirus boettgeri; assembly: GCA_019447015.1. Classification (NCBI taxonomy): domain Eukaryota; kingdom Metazoa; phylum Chordata; class Amphibia; order Anura; family Pipidae; genus Hymenochirus; species Hymenochirus boettgeri. The sequence continues at coordinate 141,731,953 of CM033472.1, forward strand.
ATTTTTAAGTACTTTCAAACTTTTGAAGAGTAAAATAGTAACAATAAATTCTAAAGGTAAGAACCTTAAAGCATCCAAACATACTCTCCCAGTTATACTGCTCATAGGTGGGATATTGTTCCAATTCAAAACTGAACTTCTAAAGCCATTTTATCATTACTAATATTAAAAAACAACATTTTGTAGGTTTGTGTTATTGGAAAACAAACAGTTGCCTATTAAATTATAACATTTTTTTTCTCCTTAATATGCTGTGGTTTTGTTTTTCTATAGTTAGTTTTTGGAGAAATCATGGTAGAAAATCCTTGGAAAGAATCTGGGAATTATAAAACATTAAATGTAAAAATATTTAAGTATGATCAATATTAGTGATGGCCCATTCTATGAGGAGACCCCCTTCATTGCTGTTTCTATGAGGAGACCCCCTTTGTTGTTTGTTTGTATGAGGAGACCCCCTTCATTGCTGTTTTTATGAGGATACCCCCTTCGTTGTTTGTTTCTAGAGACCCCCGTCATTGCTGTTTCTATGAGGAGACCCCCTTCATTGCTGTTTCTATTAAGGAAACCCCCTTCATTGTTGTTCCCCTGCATTGCTTTCCTAGGTCTAAGCAACAGACCGATACCGCCGTCCAGCAGCAGTTGCAGCGCTTGAGACTGTGAGGGAATGAGTGCGCGCAGTGCAGGGGGTGTTACCGTATTTCCCACCACTAGCAGTATTCACTGGCTATGGTTGCTAAGGAAACGGCCGCATGGCAACCGGCTGAGAGCCTGGGGGCCGTCTGCTGCTGCCGTGCCTACTCTCATTCTCCAGCTTTGCTTCCCTCACTAGATGGTGTGCGAGCCGCCGGAGAAAAGAACAGACTCCTCCACTCCGCCTCCTGAAGGATCACGGGGAAGTCTGAGAGAGAGAGAGAGAGAGAGGCTTTGCTGTGCCAGGGTTCCCAGGCTGCGAGCTGACAGGGGCAGCCCCAGCAGTGATGGACATGATGATGTTGGTGCAGGGTGCTGTTTGTTGCTCAAACCAGTGGCTGGCCGCTGTCATCCTGAGCCTCTGTTGTCTGCTGCCCTCCTGCCTCCCGGCTGGACAGAGCATGGACTTCCAATGGCCAGCAGAGGACAACCTGGTCGTCAGGCAAGGAGAAACAGCAATGCTTAGGTAGGATGCTTGGCCAGCCTGAGCCCTGACTGATGATCTGTCGTGGTGTTCATTTGTATTGTTTTCTCTTTCTTTATACCTGTTACCTACAGTCAGAAATTCTCCCACAGACCTTCCCCCTGACTGTACACAAGGGGGTTGTTTTGGGACTGGAAACATTGTGTCCCTACACCCTCATTCATAAACAGTCCAACTACTTAGAGTTGATCTTAAGTCAGAGGATGATGCATCAGGTTTGTGTAAGAACGTGTGTGTGTGTGTGTGTGTGTGTGTGTGTGTGTGTGTGGTGTGTGTGTGTGGTGTGTGTGTGTGGTGTGTGTGTGTGTGTGTGTGTGTGTGTAGATAGCTAGGGGGAGCTTTAATGGAGAGGAGCAAGAAGGCTCATTCTTTGGGAGGTGACCTAGTGCAAGTTGAAGAACTGAGGCTTTTGGTTAAGGAGGAGGCATCATTCTTCTAGCCAAGGGAGGGTAAAAAAATGGGGTCAGCTATTAATACCAGAGGGAGGACAAAGCCCTGTTTATGAACACACCTGCGCCCTATTTATTTAACTGATCCAACTGGTCCAGCAGACAAAGAGTTAAGGGTCTTTAAGGATTTTACAAATGACTGCAGCGTATTAAGTTCAACTCATTTGCATTTTAGATGGACTTGTTGAAAAAAATCCATAAAGTAAACAATGCAAACATGACTCAGTGCTCAAATCTGCAAGCGTTTTCACAAATGGTTCCTAGATGGAGTTTTAAAGACTGTCTTGGTGTTGACCCCCCCCTCCATCAGCTCTCAGCCCCAGACAGTGACTGGGTTGCCAAATGACATTTAGCAGCTCTGTTTACTTCATCTACATAAAGAGAATTTCCGATGTTTATTGCTCTCTGGTTACCCCCTTGGAACAAAGTATTTTTCTCAGCTTTGATTCTGGTTTATGTTTGGGGTATATCATTCGATTGAACTGATCTGTATGATATAATAAAAAATTATGAACTGCAGTATTCCAGGCTTGCTCTACAAGAAGGATCACCGTAAACACCCAAACTCATATAACATATCTTTCCTGCTGTAATATGATCTGGAACTGAAAAGCCTGATCCTGATCTGATTGATGTTTTTTTTAATATTTATATATATATATATATATATATATATATATATATATATACTGTATTTTTATATATATATATACTGTATTGAGTCCTATTGTCATTAGCTTTTTGGATTAATAGTGTTTTTAAGATTATACCTAGAGTCATTAGTGATAGTGAGACAGACTGGATTTATTTCTGTTGTCAATTTTTTGGAAACCATAAAGTAAAGCATGAAGCTAACACACGTATAGTTTCCTGCATGCCTCTTCATATTTACTGTGTGTATTTTAATGGTTTATATAAACACACTTTACTTACATATGCCAAGAACTACAGTGTATCTATTTAACTGGTCTTTGGTGTGCTTAATTATAAACCACACTATTTAACAACAAGAAAGATATTTTCTGTTTAAATAAGATAAATTAGGATATGTATGGGCTGAAATCACAATATCATAAAAAGATTTTCCAAAACAATATCCAGACATGTATTGCTACTAGATGCTATTCCTATCCTTTTAAGGTACAAGCAAACTGCAATACAAAGTGTAAAAAGTGATGTATACATTATAAGGATATGTTGAGTCAGAATAAATAAATATGTAAAGATCTTACAGTGCAGATGCAGACCTAACCCTACTTTGTGAGTCATTAGTAGTTGAAGATTATGGACTAAATCCTGCTTCTGTCTTCTCCTAATGAATTGTGCTCACATATGTTATCAGAGTATTTTCAATCAGTTTGTAGTAATGTCCTGCAACCACTATTTCAATTACTTTATTCTGAACTAAACATTTAAACCGCAGTGGTAGAAACCACTGTTCTTTATTTTATGTTGTACTCTGAAATCATAGAAGACAAATAGATTTCTTAATATTTACTGATACTTTAAACTACACTTACCGTATATTAACCACTACCTATGAGCATAGTAAATCACTTGTCAATGAGACCCTATGAGCATAGTGCTTCACTTGACTATGAGATATAACTGTTTTACCTTGTAGGGTGTTAAGTTGCTGTTTGAAATTGGTTTTAGAATTTTGTTACCTATCAATTCATTTAAATTAGTCAGAGCTGAGTGGATTTGTACTTTGTGGAAATATTTTTTACTTAAAAACTTGATTACAAATATACAACAAACAGCAGAACATCCAAAATTTCACTAACCACTGCGAAATCCAAATAGAAATAGACTACAGTACATAAGGAACCTAACCATATATACATTTGAAAGAGTTTAATTTATAATGTTCTGCAATTCAGTCACTGTGGTATACATTGTAGTATGTTCTTAGCACAATACTGTAACCTTTTTTTGCCTCCAGAGGGACCTGAAACACCTTGCTTAACAATCTGCTGTATAGCTCAGTGACAGATAATGTGTTTTTATTATTTATTTATTGATTCCCATATATACTGTCTAAACTTCCCTGCTGGGTGTGTTGCAAAGTGAGCTTAGTCGATTGCTGGAATTAATCAGATTGACTGGGGTTTAGAAATACATGTTCTTAAAAAAAACATTATGCAGTTCTACACTGATTCCCTACCCCCAACCACCACCCAAAAAAATAGATTATCTATGGCTTCATTGTGGTTATGTTTCTGCAGGTACCAAGAAATTAGTATTCACAACACTCTGTGTTCAGTGAAATATCTCACACCCCGTTTGATGTAAGGAAGATTACAGTGTTTTGATGCCAATTAAAAGACAGCAAACCAGTGTAAAATTTCCTATATTTAGCTAGAAACCAGCCTTTTCTGCAGTTTTGCACAAACAGTATCTTCAGTGCATAGAAGTAAAGGAAATTGTTGCATGACTTTGGGGATATTTCCAGGAATATGATTGAAAGCACCATATCATTTCTCACCCTGTGGTCCACAGTTGCTTATTATATGTAATTGTAAAAAATAACAGGTTTTTGTAGTCACAGTGTGTTTCCAAAATGCTAATGACATTGGAAATGGTGAACTTTGGGGCTTGTGCCGGAAACAGTAGAAATGTGAAACATTTGATTTTAGTTATTTTCTTCAGAGCTTTTTTCTTTGTCCCTATTAGAATTGTGCAGTTTACAATAAGTTTTACAGTATACTGGTTAAAGCATTTTATTTTTATTTACCTCACAGTATTTGATCAAAAATACAAAAATCCCTGACATCATTGAAGGGATTTAAAAAAAGTATCAAACATTAGTGACAAACATAGTTAAACAGCTTAATGCTACATTGTTTGCAGCAAATGGTCCACTCTAGGTACTACTGGATTAGAGAAAAGAGTAATTATTGTAGCACTGGTCACACATAACACCAAATTTTTCCTAGCAACAGAACAGACCTGCTCTTCCAGTCTTATAGCAATAGTTCACTCCGAATGTAATCTAATTCTTTACTGCATTAATTGAAGAATGATGAGCTGTGCAAAAAGCCCCACCACCCAAAAGTCAATCTTTTCTGAAGCTAGTTACAGACCTACAAACATTCTCTGTCCTTTTCTCTACCTATGGAAACTTTAGGAAGAGATACATTTTCCTTTTAGGCTTGTGGGTAGCTTTAAAAATTATTAAAGGGCATGTCCAGCCTAAAATAAACTTTTAATAGTCTGGTAGACCCCCCCCCCATCCCATTTTCGCATTATTTAGAAAACTCCAAGATGCCTCTGAAGGGACTTACCTGACCTGGTCCCTCGCCGCTCTGCACTGCTCTGCCGGCTCTTCTTCCTTGTCACAGCTGTCATTCAAGATGTAAAATCACTGCCAAATGCCCGATACCCATGATCAGGAAGTAGAGCGCCTGTCAGCGCAGAGTCTCTCTGTTCCTGTTTTTTCTTGAAACAGGACCAGGGATGGTGCATTTTTAATTTAAAATAAGAAAATATTTTAAATTGCCCATTACTGGAAACTATAATTCTTCCCAACCACCACCGTGATCTGCACCCTAGTTTCTTTAGATATCCAATTTAAAACATCTTACATTTCAGATGTCAATCAAGTGCCTTGCTCTCATAAACTATTCTTCTGTGAGCAGTTTTGCTGTAGCTGGAATGGTGACAGTTTTGGCAGTTGAAATGCTATATGCTGTGTGTAGTTTGTAGTTTTTTGTGGGGGTAAAAAAGTCATGTCAGATGGAAGTAGGAGTGATTAAAAGAGGGAGGGGGGATACTGCTCATGTGCAAAACATGTGCATGCAACAAACATGCCTCAGAGTAAGTGCTAGTTGCACGTATTTATTTCAGATGAGGTTAAGTAATTTTTTCACTATAGTCCCTTCAGAGGCATTTTGGAGATTTCTAAATAATACAAAAATGGGGTTTGTGGGGGTCCTTTACCAGACTATAAGAAGGTTTTTTTAGGCTGGATATGTCCAGCCTAAGGGGGTAGGGCTTATGATGCAGCTGATGATGATTAGTCCCAGCAGTGGGCTTGCTCCAACCTGAGACTTGGGGGCAGACCAGTGGTACTGGTTGTGATGTCACAACTCACAGCGCTAGCAGGAAACACTTTGGATAGACTTAAGCTTGAAGCATGATTCTGTAGTAGTTTCACTACTACTACTTTTTTTTTTTTTTAATAAAGGCCAATTGGTCAAAGGTTCCCCTTTAGGTGAAGGTTTTAATATTTCAGTCCTATGCCAATATTGCTTCTTAAAATTAATAATAATAATAATAAATAAGAAAAATTACTTGGGTCTGCTTGGAAATTTCAGTTAGATGCTGCATTGTAATGAGGTTCAGGTGGACATTTTCAATGCTAATTACTTCTTTTAGGAAGATAAATTTGGGGCCAAGGTTAATATTTTGCTTTATATTAACAAATAATTAACACATAGCTATCATAAGTTCATTGCTAATTAAAGAGGCAACCATAACATTGCCATGTAAACAGTCAAACGGATCTGATATCTTTCTTGATTTTTGTATATCTTGATTTTTTTTTTTTTTTTTTGCAGGTGTCATTTAGTAACCTTAAGCTGGGAGAAAACAGACTAGTCTCTCGTGGCATTTTAGTGCCCCAAACCACTTTTCCATTTTTAATCTATATTTTCCAAAGTATCCCTACCTCCCTTTCTGCTATTCTGCTAAAGATTTGCCCATGCTACAATTAACAGATCTACTGCTCACCCTTCGGTTTAATTCCCCTTCAATGCTCACCTACATTACAGATGTGAGGAGAGTCATGGAGGAGAGGGAAAGCTGTCAGACTAGGAACGAGCAGCTATTTAACAGCTCACTGCTCAAGTTACATACTATACTTTATATGCTCTTTTACCAGTACCTAACAGTATATCATGTACAATATTAGCAATATAAACAAAAAGTTTTGTGAGTCAAAAAAAAGAAGGTAATGCTTGGCAAACTTTATAATTTTTAGGTACTTTTTTTTACCTGTCTAGGTATATATCTGGTATGCGGAAGAACAATTATAAACATTTCAGAAGTTTCAAAGTTATTTATTGGTAAATACATCAATAGTATTTTCAGTTAGGATCACCAGGGGTTCACTCTGTTGCTATAGATGTTGGCTTCTGGGCCGATTGCTTACTAAAGGTGATTCATTCTTACCTTGCCAGCAATAGGATTATGATTTAAGAAGTTTCCTGTCCATGTGTCCACATATTAATGTTCTGATCTTAGAGCCACTTAATTATTGCCTTTTTCACATGGTGCTCTGTCATACTGTAAAATACATACATTATCTCAAATTCTGCCTGAGAGAAATTTCTCATGGAAAATTTTTGATACCATTCCTTTTTCAGAGCAGCACTTTTGGGCAGAATAGTAATAAGCTCACGCCCTTGTATGAGAAGCATGGATTGTTTTGGGATGCTTCACTGTGTTCACTTTTTCTTTTCTGGACAATCAATTTTGTAGACTGCCAAACATTCAGGAATTCATCAAGGTAAATAACTTTGCATCAGTCTTCTGCTGTCCAAACCTGGTGCTTCCTGCAGAATTTCAGTCTGTCGTTCATGTTTATTTTGGAAAGAAGTGGATTTTTTGCTGCCCTTGACACAAAGCCATTGTTTCATCCATAATGTTGAGGAAGCAGAATATTGAGCAAGCTTTGTATCTGACAGCGCACTTGCCTGGAGATTCTTGAGTATACTGAACCCTTTTTCACCCCAACTAAGGCTGTTGCCTTGAAGTTTTTGATGATCTGTTAAATGGTTCTTTCAGAAGGAATATTTTAGCAGCAATTTCCTTGCATATGAGGCTTATTGGATGAGCGATGTTGGCTGCGCTCATTTGTTTGGCTGTATCTGTTTCTAATACAAAAAGACAAGATTTTAAGCATATCTGTACCTTTTTTATAGCAGTAAAGCTACATACAGACATCTGATTTGGTGGAAGAGGCCCAATTCCCTGGCGCATGCACACATGCAACAAATAGTCGTTTATAATATGTATGTGGACCAACAAACAAACGAGTGACTATAGGCCAACACGTCAAGACTCTGGCATCGGCTCTTGTCTGCCTAATCTGACATCTGTAATTAGATTTAAGCTTTGTACACACATGTGATCACAGGGCTGTGTAATAAACATCTGTTTCGGTTGTTTCATGTATGGGCGCTCAGGCAGCCAAAATGGGCATTGCCCATTGCCCATTCGCCAAGAAGATCGTCAGCGAGTCCCAACTGAATGGCCGTCCACAAAACAATTGTTGGGCAAAATTGCTGTGCACACATTCGTAGAATCGAATGTGTGTATGGGCCTTAAATCAAACTTTATAATTCAATAAGAATGATAGAGTGATTTTATCTGTATTCATTCAAACCTTCACCTGTGCTGATGATATGACTGTACTGAAAATTAGGTTAGCTGATCATATAGTGCCAGGGCCAAAAAAACTGTGAAATGGGTTTTCATGCTAATAAAGCTTATTGCAATTAATTAATATGCATCTGATTATGCACAGTAATCTAGAAAAAAATTTAAGCTGAATAAATAAAGACCTGTTGGATGTTTGTTTTCAGTCTTAGGTTTGGATTAAGAAGTTTATGAATGTGAAGGTGTAACATTTGCTTGTAATTGAAGAATGTACTATAAGGCAGTATTTTAAACTTTAGTAATAAGGAACTGTAATGCCCTTCTCTATATGTAAGCAAAATCTTATTACTTGCAGATTTGTTTATTCCTAATCAGTAAAGAAAAATGAATCTTCTTTCCATTTAAATCTCTCAGTGATCCCTACAATTAAATCAACAGCACCCAAAACATCTTAGCAACTATTTAGAAGACCACTGCTCTTGAAACTTTCTTATCCATGGGGTGGAAAGGGCAGGCTAATGGCGAGAGACTTAGAAAAAGCGAGACATTCGGAAATAACTTTCCAACATCACTTAGAAATCCGAAAACATAACACTAAGCAATGTTTGATTCTCTTCCAAAATCATAATTTAAGGTTGCATTGGCTAACAATTATCTAGTGTGTTCACAAGGCATTATACATAGGTCTGTAGAATTCTCACTGCTTTATCTTTCAAAAGATCATCTACACCATCTAAGGCAACCATTGAAAATAGTAATGGTAGATTATTAAATAAAGAGCTGGTGGTGCAAAAATTGTTTATGCCCATATGTTTCACAAGGTAACTATGTCCTTCTAACAATGCCACTATATCTTAAAAACAGGATAGACCAGGGGCAGACAGGAGTTAGTTAAATCATATATACTAAACCCTCAATATATAAGTAAACAATCATTTTGAAGTTGTTTAGTTGAGTCAAATATAAAGCAACAAAAGGTTTTGCATTTATCATACAGCATAAAATAGTATACACTTTTGCTTCCCTGTTGATAACTGCCTGGTGCAGTCGTCTACAGCAACCATTTGGTTTACAACAGTGGAACCCTTCCAGTTCTAGATTTACATAGACAACAATCACAACGTTGCTGTAGTTGATAAAGCACATATTCATTCTTTTTTTCTTTTTTTTTTTTGGTTTCCTTGGCTTTTACAATTAAACATTGTGTATCACAGTCTTTTGTTCTTCTGCCTTTCATCAATCTTATTTGTATGTCTGACTGTTTTCTCTTTTTCACTGTTATGTTCTAGGCTGTGTGAATTTAATTTAAGATATGGGAAAAGGTAGTTTACAAACTCATTTAGAGTTTTTTGTAATACTGCAATATTAACAGATCTCTTCCAATATATTTTTAATCTTTTTTTTTTTGGCTGTGTTTTTATAATCTGTCAAATTTTTTGTTTATCATCATCTTGATTTTGGCTCCTCTTATTTTAGCTCTCCATTGAATCCCAGTCAATCATTGGCTGTGTCGGCAGTCTGTGTGGAGGCAGCACACTTTGATAGGGTGACATGGACAACGCTGTTTTATGACAGATATCTGCAGTACAAACCATTGGAGGGCTTGAGCTTTCTTTATTGAGTCAATTTGGATTTCTCCAGCTCATCAAAGGTTTTATAGCTTTTTTGGGCCTCACTTTCATTGCCAGCAGTTTATACATACATAAATGGTAAAGATAAACCAGTTCCATGGTGGATTTCCGGATCTTGGTGGATTTTCCGGAAATCAACTTTCCGGATTTTTTTCTATCCACGTTCGAAAATTTTCAAAAATTTCCCTAGGATTTTTAAATTTCCTGTTGTTTTGCAAATTTTCACCAATGGCAGCTATTTTTATCAATGCCATACCCTGGGTATAAAAGGCAGCTCAACAGGCACCCTTTTGTAAGTGTGTTGGAGGGAGTTTAGTGGAAACCTGACAGAATAGGAGTTGGAGAGAGTTTTTTTTGTGCTTTTCCATTTATAATTATTGATCAAGATTTAATTTTTTACTTTAGTTGCCTTTTAAATAGGGCTGCCATGGAAATGGAAGGGTGGGTCAGTAGGTGTGTTTTCCAGTGTTTGTGTGGGTATCAGTTTGAATTTTTAAGTGAAAAAAAACACTTTTTAATGATTGATTAAGATTTCATTTTTGACTTTAGTTGCCTTTTAAATAAGGCTGCCATGGATATAGAAGGGTGGCTCAGTAGGTGTATTTACCTGTGTCTTTGTGGGTATCAGTTTGCATTTATGAGTGTTAAAGTAACTTTTTAATTATTTCATTTTTGAATTTAGTTACCCTTTAAATAGGCTGATATCGAATAATATAAGGATAAGAATAATAATGTAATAACCAGTGAGTGAGAAAAAGAAAGAACTGGGATCTGTCTCTCTCAAGTCAAATGAATGGATAAGTGAAGGATTTAATGAAATAAATAAATAAATAAATAAAGTTTAATATAGGGCAGGGATGCCCTACATCAAATAAAAAGTATTTTATTAGGGTGGATGTGCCCTTTAATGTATTATTATTTAAACATTTATTGATTTTAAACGGAAATTAACTAAAATTATGAATGCTTTGTTGGTTTATTTAATATGCTTTCTTTTTGTGAGCTTAAACCTCACCAGAATTTTTATTTGCCACTTGCTGGGTGGGCACACAAACAAATATAAATGTCATGTCACTGCCACGTCTTATTGCCCACAAAAGGGGTCATGTGAATTTCATAGTAGTTTTTTTTAGCAACTTCTGTATTTAGAATACTTTAAAGGAGAACTAAACCCAAATTTTATACTAATCTGAAAACACCCCTAAAACACCAATAATCTATACAATATCACTTCAGTAAATTTGTATTAAAGTAAAGCTGGATGAAGTATCTGTTTGTATGTGCAGTGTCAGATCACACCTCCTGAACTCAGTCACATGCTTTCTTGATTTATCTGTCCTGTAAAAGGATTGGCTAGAGATTATTAATGGGTGTGACCAACTGTAACAAGTTTCTGTCATAGCTGAAGGACTGAACATGTGCAGAACATAATAGTTGATGACCAAACTGTGTGATACTAGAACACTGTGAAATAAAGCACAAACTATATGTTATTTAGGTAAATTTCACAGATTACTGGTTTTATATCAATGTGTTCTGCCCTCTGGTTCAGTGTTGTTCTGTGGATTTAGTTGTCCTTTAACGGTCCAACCCTGGCTTCTCAATAAGAGGTCATGAAGCATCTACAGCCCCTTGCATTGTGCGCACATGCACACACAGTGCAAGAAAGCATGGATCAAGTAAGTAGGAGTTGTATGTATGTTGGATGTTTGTAACCTGGTGACTGCCTGAACTGCCTTTACTTTTTTTTTTTTTTTACAATATTTTACCTTTGGATTAATTTAAACATATAATTGTGCCTCCTTTTTACATATGGCTTTACAGAGATTACTTCATTGTAAACATTGTAAACCCATTCATATTTTTGTAAAATAGAGGCTTAAAGGGAAAGTTCAGTGGAAAATATCATTATTTTTAAATTCTTAGTTTATATTAGGCATACCTCATTATTCTACATATTCTCTTCCATTTTGAAAAATGTATAGCCCTTGCTATTATCTGCTGTTGACATTATAGAGCTGACATTTTAGGTTCTGTAACGGTCCTTCTTTTTCCCAGAATGCAGACTTCCTTGAAATAACAGTAATTTCTACTGATTGGCTGTTGGATGGGTCAAACATGCTTAGATCTCTACTGAGCAACTGAATCAACCCAGGCTCTGGGTCAAGGGTAAGACCATAATGGTCTCTATTAAGGGTCCTGCAAACAGGAAGTCAATATTTTGGAAGCATTTATTTATACACAGACAAAATACTGAATGGGCAGGTTAAGGTCATTAGAGTGGAAAAATACTGCTCTTTTTTCTTAAAAGTACGGTAAATGTATTTGCACTGAACCCCTGTGTGCTGTGTACTTCTATTTTACATTTTAAGTAAGATGAAACATGTATATCCATTTTCTTTAGGATTTAATAAATACCCTTTATATTTTTCAGTGCTATGTTAAATAAAAAATAAAGATGATGTTACTTGTTGACATTCTGTTTTGGTTAAAAACATGCATTGACTAGTGACTAAGCTGTTGGCCACTGACCATAATTGACACAAACTGGATTGTCTCAGAATTAGGATATTAGGTAGCTGCTAGGACTCCATATATTAATTCTTGGCTATCTCCCGAAAAAGGTTTTACAGGGAGATTCAATAAAAGTTCTTATCATTAAAAATGGTGCTAACTTTGCCCCAACCAATAAGATCTTATTTAACATTTGAAAGCTAACATCTGATTGGTTGGGGCAAAATTAGCACCATTTTAAACGATAAGAACTTTTATTGAATAACCCTAATAGTTTGCTACAAACTTTCTATATTGCTAAGTGGGCAAGTTTGATTAAATTGTGAAACACAGTATATTTCCATCCACATCTGAACAGAAATATATTACATGAAAACAAATTGTTATTTTTTTTCTTCTTCAGATTTTAGAGTGGGCTTTTCAGTAGTTACTGTGTGCCAGATGATACTTTCTTCTATTAATGGAAAAATACTGTAGGTGCTAGTGTTGTATAGCTATTAATACAGGCTTCTGCCAGTGTTATTGTGCCAGTGCACAATTGGTGCTGTCTGTGAAATTTGGGTTCATTTTACTGATGTTACCTTTCCTCTGTCATTCTGCCTGAAGTCCAGAAGAATAACAAATTTAGAAACCAATTAGACAAAATTATAAATGGGATGAACATTCTGAAAAGGCAAAACACCATAGTAACTTAATGCTAAAACAAAGATAAATAAAAGCAATATCTTTATCCTTAGAAATCTGTAATTAAATGCCTGTTTTATTGCCATTTCATTGCATTTTCTTGTGATAGTCTTATCATTGTTAAAATATTTTGTAATATTTCTGGCTGTTTTATTATTATTATTATTGTGTGTGATATCTAATGCAAGAAGTTCCTTAAAAAAGATTACAGTCCCATTTTCCTCCCTTTTATGCTCCTTATTCTTTCTTAATCTCTTTTAATTTGTTATGTACAAAATCAGCATAAGCAGACTTAATGATGAGGTCTATCTTAAATGATAAGCATACTCAATAAAGCCATGATCCTCTTCTTCATTCATTTGAAAGTACCCAGGGTAAGGACTTAATTCTTGCTCCTCACCCCTGGGTTAAGTATCTAACTCTTAAACCTTATACTTCTCTGCCGCGAGCTTGCCAATAGGAAGACATGCTGTTTAGGAAGAATGTCTTCCTACTGGTATCGTTCAAGGCTGGGAGTGGGAGACAGAGAACAGCACACTGACGATAGCATTGTCTACAACCAACTCATCCCCATTATTTAATGGTCCCAACATTCTCAGTCCTCATCCTCTTGAATCCCCCTGCCATTGGTGAACCAATAGAGGGTGTGTCGGAGCTGCTTGATAGTATTTTAGCATATCAAACCACTAGTCCTCCCCGTGGTCTCTTCACTATTTTAACCTGTTTAGAAAGCAGTAAGTTTAAGGCCCCAGACTCAGGGCTTATATCAGGATGTAGGTTTGCATAAGCTTTGTATATGACATCAGTGCTGAATTTCGATGCTGTATTTCCCCTATAGTTAAAGGGTATCTCCACCTCTGAAAACTTTTGCTGTAGTGTAGTGAACCCCTTTCCCACCCCCAACTGACATTTGTTTGTAAAAAAAAAAAGAATCATAAAGGTACTAACTTCGATCTCCCAGCGTTCAGACCTGGCCCTCTGCTTGCAGGTAATTGCAAGCAGGGGGCCGGACCAGCAGCTGGGTCCATGATTGGCTTAGAGGTGGCCAATCATGGGTGCGGCTGCTGGCAGTACAAGACGCCAGGGTAAAGAAGCTCTATAAGTGCATTTCGGATTCTTTTTTTTGCAAACAAATATGGAGGTTGGGAGTGGGATAGGGTTCACTACACTACAGAAAAAGCATTTAATGCACAGGGCAACAAACAGGGATCGGGAGGGAGGGGGGAAAGGGCTTCAGTGGGCAAGCGAGAAACCTCTCAAAGGAAAGGTAAGAGGCAGAAACCTTTTCACCCACAGCCAGGCTCCTGCTGTTCACTTTCTAGGACTTTGGACAGACATTGCAGGAGAACATTTGGATACAGATGTCCGAAACTGGCGGGTTTCATTCCGTTTTTGGGGTTTTGGATCTCAGAAAAATCTAGAAAATCCGAAAATCCTAAAATGGAACTTACAATCAGGACTTTGGAGCACGTTTTCATTTTTTATCGAATGTTCAAGGCTATTTTCAAAAATCGGAAACTGTTTTCGAGTTTCCGATCGTATTTTCGAAGATTATCGAATGTTCAAGGCTTTTAGAAAATAGCCTCGAACGTTCGAAAAAAAACAAAAACGCGCTCCAAAGTCCCGAAATCCGAACAATCCGTCCAGTTTCAGACAGCATATTTGGATTTCAGAACTGAGTGGTTTGGTTCCGTGAATCCCATCTCTACATTTGGAGCAGAGAGGTAAGGTAAGGTTTTTTAAACAGTGTAAAGTGGGGCCAGTAGTGGGGGAATTTTTTTTTGGGAGGGTGCACATGCCCTTTAATATAAACAATTTTGTTTATTCACTCTATTTAAACATTTTAAAAGGAACCTATGTATACCTATGCTTATATCCATTTTTCTTTACATAATAGTTTGATATTTCTCTTGGTCTGTTACATTTCTTTCGCCTGCAGGCACAATGCATTTTTTGTGGTTTAGACAAATACTAACTAACCATTTCTGGATTCCTGCTGGTATTTATTTGCTGTGCCTCCCTGCTTTTAGCTTTATTATAACTTGTTTTCCAAAGCAATGGTGTATAGACTGCCCATTCTAGAAATCAGTAGCTTTCAGCAGGTGGCTTAAATATTTATTGTGCCTTGGCAGTAAAAAAAGATTTGAACTAATTTTTAAGTACTTTCAAACTTTTGAATAGTAATTATAAAACAATAAATTCTAAAGGTAAGAACCTTAAAGCATCCAAACATACTCTCCCAGTTATAATGCTCAGTAGGTGGGATATTGTTCCAATTCAAAACTGAACTTCTAAAGCCATTTTATCATTACTTAATATTAAAAAAACAACATTTTGTAGGTTTGTGTTATTGGAAAACAAACAGTTGCCTATTACATTATAACATTTTTTTTCTCCTTAAAATATGCTGTGGTTGTTTTCTATAGTTAGTATTTTTGGAGAAATCATGTAGAAAATCCTTGGAAAGAATCTGGGAGAATAATTAAAACATTAAATGTAAAAAATATTTTAAGTATGATCAATATTAGTGATGGCCCAGTTCGCGGATCCAAACCCGGATCCGCGGCAGATTTACCTCGTTTGCAAATGGCGGATATCGCGGATTTTCCGGTTTCCCGCCTTCTGAACTTTTCCGAACCGCGTTTTCGAAAATTTTCGAAATTATAAGGATTTCTCATATTTTCAAAAATACGGGAAAATACGAGAAATCCTCATAAATTCAAAATTTCGCGGATTTTTCACATTTTTGGACGGAGCAACCCACTCCGTATTTTCAAAGAATCCTCGTATTTTCGAAGAATTCCCGTATTTTCAAAGATTCCCCGTATTTTCGAAGAATCCTCGTATTTTCAAAGAACGAATTTTGCCAAACTTTCATTTTAATAGTTTTTAATGGGTCCGCTTGCAGATTTTCAAATTTTCAAATTTTTTTAGCATCAACAAATCTATTTTATAAATAACCATTTATAGTTGTTCATGGTTTTTCATTGTTTTTTTCATGGTTTAGAGATTCTAACATTTTAGAGAAAAGAGGAACATCTTATAACTGTTATGTAATTTTTTTTAGATACATTTAAATTCACATTGTCAGGTTTCACTCACCGTCCTCTCATTCCTATGGCGGTTTGCCATCCGTCTGCCATCTTCCATCAGCATTCTTTAAGGCTTTGGCGATCTTCGCTGGAGATCGGGGGCCTCCAGTCCCCTTTGTCTTCGCTTGGTGGTGGTCTTCTACCTGCATCTTGGTTCGTCCCATGCAGGTGCTCCCTAGTATACTCTTTGTAAAAGGATCCAATTACCATGATGACTCCTCTTTTGACTCAAATTCTCTTATCAGTTCCTCCTTCCTTTTATCTCACTCACTTTTTATTAGTTCCCCATCCCTTTATATTTTCTGTTGACTTATTCCTCCTTGCCCGTTAAAGCTTTAGGTCCTGTCCCTATTTGCTGGTGGTTCCTCTATTCTTGTCTCCTACTCTGACCCTGCTCCTTCTGCTTTGCCTGTTTGGTCCCATGTCTGCCTTAGTGCTGTCTTGGTTTCTTTGGGTATACCCAGCCACAGTGTCTGTGCCTTGCTCCCTTAAGACCTGGGGGTAACAGTGTCCTGCAAGACGCTTCCATTCTCCAGACAGTTGTTGCTTATCTATAGGCAAAGAAACATTTATAGATTTGGGCATAGGGACTGAAGGTATACCCTTGGATTTGAGGCATTACACACATACATTCCTACACTGACATAGACAATTTTTGTTTGCAGGTGGTAATGAAAGCTAGTTAAACCTCTGTGTTTTGGACTGACAATTCATATGAAAGGAAACAGACAAAGAAATATTAAGAATATCTGATGCATGTCTAGCAAATTAATGTGTTAAAACTCCAACATTCAAATTTATAGAATTTTTTAAAGAAACATGCAAATATTTGTTTGTAGATATCCCAACTATGAACACAAGATGCAATTGAAACCTTCTTAAGCATTTATCTGAAAGAAATATACTTAAGAGGAAATGCAAATTGTGAACATGTTTTCCAGTTCATAAACCAGGTATTTCATGTAAAAAAATGTTTCTATAAACTGTAATGACTGAAATTTGTTCATTAGAGAAATCCTGTTTCTACTGATTAAAAGACCAGCAGTTAAAAAGGGCAATAAACAATTACAATTAAAAAAGCAGCTTAAGATGGTGTAAACAGATATTATAGTTTGACATTTTTATAGTAGCATGCATCTGTAATGTAATCTCAATATTAAAATAACATTAAAATTAAATATTAGAGATTTATACTCTATAGTGTATAGAGTATAGTGGATGGATTAGACTTCTGCCATCTTTTATGCTTTTTAAGGTTTTGAATCAAAAATAAGAAAATATACGTTTTGTGTGCTCTAAAAATTCCAAAGATGAAAGGTTTGACTTTTTCTGAAAACACAAATTAATATTTTAAGAGATATATATATATATATATTAATATTAATATATATATATATATATCACTAGCAAAAGTGTCCCATGGACCATAGTATGCTATGGACCTATGACGGTGGCGGTTGAGGAGCGAGAGACAGAGTTAGTTCTGTAATTTCATCTCAGCTCCTGAACGTTTTATGAACAACTGGAGGTAAGACACAGCTCCTTTACCTCCGTTCTTTAATAATGAATTGAAAAAAGTGATTTTAGCAGTGGAGATACCCTTTAAGCAGTGCCCATTTCTATTTGCCAGGTTAGTGTCTTGGGTTTTCCTTTATTAAAGATAGGGGCATATTTATAAAGCATCGTTAACTTTTTGCGGCCGTTTTCCCCGACCTTTCCGCATAAATCGCGAAACCGGCCGCGTAAAGTTAACGAGGCGTTAACTCTTCGCGCCAATACTTACCTGTTACTGCCGCTTCTATTTATAAAGCGTGGTAACTGTTTCGCATTGCTAGTATCGGCTGTTTTGCTTCGCACCTTCAAGCAGTCGATACTAGCCACCCTGCGGCGGAGATGGGCAGACAACCCACGGCAGGTGGTCGCACCCGCCCCGGAAGGCACGCCCACCCTGCCCTCGACCCCCGCGGCAGCGGCGACCACCCGCCGCCGCTTCCCGCGCACCCCCTCCCCAGCACCCCTCCAAGCTCCCTGCCCCGCCGCTGGCAGGAAGGGGAAGGGCCTTTTGGGGCTTAAGGGGTCCCGCAGCTCGAACCGGGACCCCCCTCCCCGGCCCTTGTAAGGGCCCTTGCGGCACTGACAAGTGCCTTTGGCGGGGGTTGACCCCCAGTGTGCAGCTCTTAAAAGAGCCCTTGGGCGGCATCTTCTTTCTTCCAGTCCCGGCGAACCACACTCCCTGAGCCGCCAACCCCGAGAGGTACCCCCGCGGCGCCGATGTTGCCGGCGTCTTGATCCATGCAATTGGTCAATTATTTAATGCTTGGTTTACATGCTTTACATTAACCAATCAGATTTCTGGAAAGTTCTATAATCTGATTGGTTAATGTAAAGCATGTAAACCAAACCATGAAGACGAAGAAAGAAGCGGCTGCCAACATCGGCTCCGCTGAGGGCGGGGTGGGCGTATGCCCTTCCCCCTTAGCAGAGGTGCTGGGAAGGGATTTTAAGTCCCTCGCGGCTAAATTGTACTTAGCGAATTGCGCTATGTATCGCAGGACATCGCGGCTGCGATACATATCGCGGCAATATCGCTCGCCATTATAAATATACGATAGCGCTCATTTCGCAGCCACGATGTGCGGCGGTAATTTTTTTGCGTTAATAATGTTTTTTTTATAAATTTGCGTTATAGTGTTGAAGCACTTAAGAAGCCTGGCAGAAGCAGCATTTTTTGTTCTGGTGCTCTACACAAACACATTGGGACCTAGGAATTACTAATCCTATCTCCCGGCCTTAGGTACTTTTATTATTTAAAAAAAGACACACTTAATAAATTTAACATACATTTTTTGTTTACTTTACTATTAGCAAACAACATTATATGCCTTTACCCAAAATAACACAACTTCAGCCTAGGATAATTTTAGTAACTTAAAAAAACATACCATTTTTTACCTGTGAAATACAGATCTGATGGCCCAGTCCCTGAACCACCATTTTTTGTCCTGCAGAAGTTGGGGTGGAGAGTTAATTATCCTTTTCCTTCACCTTTGCAGTCCTCTCCCCCATATTGGGAGGTATGATTTATAGAGTATTAGATCTTATTAAAATCACTTTCCTGTGTCCACTTTCCACTAGAAAATTTGTATATACTTATGTATGTATTTTTATTGATTCTTTGTTTTTGTTCAAATTCATATTTGTTCCTTTTAAAGGGCATGTCCACCCCGAAATTTAACTTTTGATATGCGGTAGGGCATGCTCCCCCAGCCCCAACCGCATTAATATAATTGTTAGAAAATCCCCCGATTCTTACTTACCTGCGCTCTCTCCTCCGCCACAATGTTCCGGCCCTCTGCTTGCATGGAATTGCAAGCAGGAGGAGGGACCGGCAGCCGCGTCCGTGATTGGCTGAGAGGCAGCCAATCACGGTCGCAGCTGCCAGGAGTTCTGAACAGCGGAGGAGAGAGAGAAGGTAAGTAAAGATTGGGGGACTTTCTAACAATTATATTAATGTGCGTTGGGGCTGGGGGAGCATGCCCTACCACATACCCAAAGGGTTTAATGTTTGGGGAGGAAGAGAAAAACGGGAGGGAGAGGAGGGGGGGGGCTGCACTGAGCATGCCTCAACCTTGATGAGGTTGAGGAAGTCCAGGCACAGCATGAGTCACACCACTGCTCCTACACAGCAGTTTCCTGGACTTTGGAGGGGCACAGCAGGGGAACCTTTGAGCAGGAAGTAAGGTAAGGATTGTTTTCAACTACTTGATGTGGCCAGTAAGGGGTTATTTTAAATTGTAGTTAGTGGGGCGGTGAAATGCCCTTTTAGAATATAACGCAGCACAATGAAAGGTGGGGTGGGGGTGGGGGTGGGGGGTGCTGTTGTAAGGAAATTACTGATTATTTTGTTCAGTCCTGCAGGCAAGTAAATGTAAATATGTGCAGGTGAATTAAATGTAATTTATCTTACCAAACTCTTAAAATACATTTATTTTATACAACAGTTTTCTTACCAAATAATATGATTATTATGAGAATATTAAATAATATTGCAAATTTTATCGTATTCCTTTTCTTACATATATATAAAGAAATGTATTTTTAAAAGAACAGAATTTAAAAAAAATGTAATTACATTTAGAATTTATTTTTACTTTTAGTAAATTTAGCATACATATCCACTTAAACGTGTGGGCATAAAACATTGTTTAATTAACCTAATTATGTTTATATTAGAATAGCATTTTTAATAAGTATTTATATCAGTTTTTGCTGACATACAACTTGCTCTAAGTGTATATAATAAAATTGAGTCTGTAGAATCCAGTAAAACAATGCCTAGAGTGGCCAAGGTTCATAAATAAATAATAGTGTACACAGTGTTAAGCAGAAAGCAGAAGGAACTCTTCAACAGAGCATCACATAGGCACGATTATATTCCTGTAAAAGATACAGTAGCTTATTCTCCAAATCCAAAGGGAGATGAAGTATCGACTGCAAAGGGTCAAAAACTAATTAAAGACATGTCCACCCCCGACTGAAATTTGCCCCAAAGCTGAGCACACTGTGGAGTTTTAAATGGACCCTACCTTTCTCTTCTGCATTTAGTTATCCTGCATGACCAAAACACAGTGCAGGAAAATGAAAAGTTGGAGCTTTTCCCTGGTGTAATACATTCCTGCCTCTAGCTGTTCCTCCTTGAGGTTTCTGGCATGCGCAGTGGAGTTTCCCTCCCCTTTCCTCCTTCTGCTGTTCCGCGCACAAACTTTAATGTTTTGAAATGCCCAACAACCTTATCCTTGCTAGGTTTATATGCTCCAATTCGGATTCTAAATATACTTCATTCCATCCCCAGAAGGGGACAGGCAGCCGCTCAGTGATTGACTGAGGCTGAGGATGCACATGATAAAAGGCGTAAAGGACAACTACACTGTAAAAATGTACACTGTAAAAATGTACTTTTTACACTGGGTTAGTGAGGTAGGATTGTTTATTCCTACCTTTTATTATTGTTTTGTTGAGGAACTACAGCACATACAGTTTCATTTGCCAGGTTAGTGTCCTTGGCCTTCCTGTATTAAAGATAGTGCTAAAGCCAGGAGGAAGCAGTTATCTTTATGCTGACACTCCTCACAGAAACAATATTGACAGGTACATTTCTTTTTAAATTTATGCGCACTTAAGTTCTCCTTTAAGTGCCTGAACTTATTGTGCGCTACATCTACTATAAATCGCCTTTTCCATAAAGGTTTGTTAGTCAGTTCTGTGTCATATAATATTCATTTTTTGGAAATAATGTTCCCTGGCACTTACTAGTACTTACTGTTAAATGCTTAATGAATGTACATCACTCTTGGTGATAAATTGCTATGGAAACTTTCAGAAATAAAGCAGATGTATCCTATAGTGAGTGTTCCACTTTGCTAGTACATCAAGCACTTTTCACATTTATATTTAACTTGTCTTAATGTAGGAAATTAAGATTGCAAAAAACATTTTCCATATACTGTAAAACTAAATGTACAGTATATAGAATATACAGTAGGCTAATCCAGATTTAGTAGATACATAATTTGAATAGAAGTACAGAAAAGCAAATATGTTGATGAACTGGATACAAAATGTGTAGAATTTCACTGTCATATGCATTTATATTCAGTGTTTATATACAGTATATGAATAGAACAAAACATCCTTTAACTGTGATTGTGAAGGCTTAGAATTGATTCTGAATTGAGAAAGCTATCAAAATGTCTTTAAGAACTAACAGGGAGATTCAATAAAAGTTCTTAACGTTTAAAATGGTGCTAACTTTGCCCCAAATAATCAGATATTTTTAACATTTGAAAGCTAACATCTGATTGGTTGGGGCAAAATTAGCACCATTTTAAACAATAAGAACTTTTATTGAATCTCCCTGAAAATTTCAAGACCAGTTGATCTATCTGAATACCACAAATACTTCTTTAACTGTGTCTTTTTACTCATATCATATAATGTTACATACCCTAAACAACGATGCCGTATTGCTATTTAGATTAAAGTTTGATACGGGAAAGGGTATTTTAAAGGGTATTTTTTAAAAAATTGACTCAAACACTAGATTTCCCTATGCTTGGCTATGAATTCAATTATTATTAGGATTTGTACCAAATAGCACATCAAAGACTCAGAGAAATTCACTTTGATGAGGCATTATTTCTGCTCAAAAAGAGGACTAATTAAAGATATTTTAGTAGTTCATAAACAAGAATAAAAATAAACACAACATCAGGAGTCATTTCTAAACCTGAGACTTGTAGCTGACACATTTATGGGCTGAGTTACTGAGAATATTGATGCAAAGTAATACCAAATAATTACTGTTTAAAAACAAGCTACAACATGAAAATATAATATTAACTGTCAACGAAAATTGGTCTCCTGCAGAAAGCTGGTACATTTTATTTTAACACAAAGATTTTGTAAAGGCAAATGTTTAAGCAAAGCCAATACAATATATCACAAGCATTTAAATGTACAACCAAAATTTTTGTAAAACATTACATTTATAATGAAATGTTTAGCATACAATCCTCGTGTGTACAATGTGCACAGTGAGAGCACAAACAATATGCACAACATATACTATTTTTAAATCTGGGTCCATACCTTTCTAATTGTATCTGACAGGATTTGTAGAACATTGACCATGTGGATTGCATATTACAGATTAAAGTGGAATCTGCTGGTTGGGTTGAGTCTGGGATGGGTATAACCGAAAGATTGCCTGTTTCTAAATGAAAGCTTCCAACATCCATTATCAGCCTCCTGCATTAAATAAATAATAGGACAGAATCCAATGGAATTTGCCTTTCAGTCGGCATTGATTTTGGCATATATGCACTTCATTTTTAAATTATAAGCAAAACATTAAGGGGCTTATTAAATAAGAGTTACAAAAGTTGTCCTGTGTTATTAATTTGTAGAAACCAATCAGATCTATAGTTAAAAAACACCTGATTACATTTGATTGTTTGCTTCAGATTAATAGCACATTCAAATGTCATACCCCAGCCCACCAAGGCTATACCAAGGCAACTTTGATATAGATATTAATAGCTCTTATATTTGTGTTTGAGGAGGGAGCCTCTTGATTGGTTGGTTATAATAATAGTTTAAGTTTAGCATAGACCTTGACATTCATTTTAGATCGGCATGCCGCATAATGACATTAAACAAGTTGAATTAAATCAAGCCCACATTTATGCACATTAATATTATGATTAGTTGCTTCATTTGGAAGGCGTAACTTCAGAGGTCAATGTAGTTGTGGCATTGTGACTTTCCTTTATGTCTTGCCTCTTCTTCCAGGTGTAAGCTGAATTGTGTACTGAATCTGTTTTGAGCATTGCATCCAGTAAGTGCTTAATCGTCCTCCTTGTGGGTGTGACTTTTGGGGTAACACTAGTAAAGTTTCTCTGATACTGCGAATGACTGAAGTAGAAAGCATGTATTTATGCACAGAAAAATTGCTGGATGGGAAAATTAAAATTAGTGGAATGAGAAAAAAAAACACTTTTTTTGTGTGTGTTTTGTGTTTGCAGTGAACTTTCCTAAATTTGCATGTGGCAAAAAGAACAGTGGGAGAAGTTAATTGAATATGTTTGCTTAAAGTGTTCTATTATCTTTTAATTTAAAAAGAGAGAACTAAAGGAGAACTAAACTTTTTTTTAAAAATCCTAATGTGAAAGCTTTTCTCCTGGTAATGATTGTCAGAACATCGTAAGATTCTTCTCCAGTAAGTTGCATTTAGTACATGTAAGCAGTAGTGATGGACCTGAACCCGAACCCAAGTTTGGGCCACACTTCAGGAGTTTGGAAGAACTCGAACTATCCAAACTAGTTTGGGTTTGAATCTGTGTCTGTTGTGTTTGATTTATTATTTACACATATATGCATTGCAAATTATTTGTTGTTCCCAACATTACAGATAAAGGTGTTTTTTGCACTTTTTGCACTCCTTTTCTTGTTTTGGTTTGTTTTTTAAAGTTTTCTCATTAAATTTGAACAGAAGTTTGCTATATCAGTAAGTCTAATGGAATTGGAAACATTTTCCATGGCAGCATTTTAGCTTTGAAAAATAATCTGCATATACATTGTAGTCATAAAGCATCAAAAATGCTATGTGAGCCATGAAATTGGTGTAAAAGCACACTGTGTACTCATTCAAAGAAAATGCTTGGACTGACTTGTTTCATTTCTTTGGTTAAGTCAATAGTCTGGCTGATAAATACTTAAATATTTAAGTATATTGAAATTGGAAGAGAGCTGCATAAGAGATTTTATCTGTCTTCCTAACTTTCAGTAATTCTTCTATAAGCAATGTTTATTTGGTTTGGTATATGATGCGCTGTTAATCTGATTTAACATATCACATTTAATTTTGCTGCCGTTATTTTTACACTTAGAACAACACTTTGTCTAATGAACCAATGTTTTATTCAGCATTAAACAAAAGTATTGTAAATTGATTGAAATGAACAGTGTATGAATGCTCAAAATAACTATACAGAACGTTTATAAAGCAATGTAAATAAGTGTATATATTAAAGATTATAGAATAAGGAGTGAAAAACAGCTTTCTCTAGTTTTCTGAATTGTGAATACTTGCTTAAAATATAAAATATACAGTTTGAAATACAGTACACTGCTTGATTCTGAATTGAGAAAGAGGACCTGAAGCATTATGGCAACAAGCCTTTCCATGGCAATCATTTGGATGCCTCAGGGAATGCTGGTTCCTACTGTAATGGTTTTGAATTCTGATTATATCTCTTATGCCAGGACTGTATATACAGCTGTTTTGCTTTCCTTTCTGTTAACCCAAATCATTGTAACCTGTCTTGCTGCTTGTAGATAAGCAAAGCTTAAAGGGCAACTCTTGCCTAAAAAATAGACATTTAAAAATAATTCAGGGAGATTCAATAAAAGTTCTTATCGTTTAAAATGGTGCTAATTTTGCCTCAACCAATCAGATCTTATTTAACATTTGAAAGCTAACATCTGACTGGATGGGAAAAAATTAGCACCATTTTAAACAATAAGAACTTTTATTGAATAACCCTGATTATTTTTAGAAGCATTACCCTCCAAAACCCCACGTGTTTTAATCTTACCTTTCTCTGACCCTCCTATGTTGAGGTATAGGTACTTACAAACAGCCAATATCTTGCTGGAAGTCCCACATTATACTCTCCTTTTGCGTGCTGGTTACGAGCATGCTCACAACTATTGGCTCAGTAATGGTTGTCAGCCATTAGCTGTGATTTCACCGTCGTGGCCATGACTGAACGTCATTACCAGGAAGATGAGGAGGACGTGGCAAGGGATCCTGTTCTTATAGCTCAGCAAGGGAGCATCAGAAAAGGTAATATTAAAAATGAAATTGGGGTTTTGGGGGTAAATATTAAAGATTTTGTCTGTCAGGTTTTACAGATCTTTCCAGTGTGTACCCAGCTTTAGGCTTGCAGCATTTAGTTCCCATTTTTTTTGTAAGGTAAATATAATTATCCACAAAAAATTAACAAGATAATTTCTGATAATGCTGACCACCAATCACTGGATATCTGGCCAAATTTTGCAGGGTGTGTATTATGCTATAGGCCACCCAGACTATAGACTATGATGGTGGTGATGAGTGGCTTTAGTAGGACTGCACCAGAGAAACCTGGCAAGGGGCAGTCAGGGAGCATATCCTAAGGTATATGCAGGATTCAAAGACATCACTGCAAATTTGGAAGGGAAATTCTCATTAGAAAGAAACTGTTGGCTTCATGTGCATATGGAGCCAACAAAAATCTGACCATTAATTTAGCTGAAAATAATTGAATTTGATTGACTTTAAGTCACCTTAACATCCTTAATCTCTCTTGCAGCAGTATTGATGCACACATATTTAAAATATTTATCAATGAAGTCATTGCTACTGTATTGATTCCTTTGCCCTATTGCAACCCTGCAACTGCCGTCTCTTAAATCCCCGTCACTGGCTCAATCCCTCAACCCATTTTATAAGTACGTGTCCATGTGCTGCACATGTCCTCTTGATCCCATACCCTCTTGCCTACTAAAGCACTGTTATCAGGTTATTTCCCCTATTCTATTTTCCCTTCCTCCTATAAACAGGTGTATGTGAAACCCATAATCAAAAATGCCTTTATTGTCTCTTTTACCGCTTGAATGTCTTGTCTTCTCCCATATCACTAATTATCTTCACACCCATAAACTATTAGTTATTAGAACACTTGCAGTCAGGATTTTGTCCTGTGTACTCCACAGAGATGACTCTGTGCAAGGTTATTTATCATCTTAAGGCTGCCAAAGCCTGCTGCTCCTCATATTTCTTCTCTCGTGTTTCCATATGTCCCTACCTATACCCTCAGGCCATAACAGAACACTCTCTTATAAAGACCCCACTCACACCTCCTCTGCTCGCATTAAACCATAAACAAGTTCAAATCTCATCCTACCTCTCAGAGCACAGCACAGCCTAGGATTGTAAAATTCACATTGCACAGGTTTTTACTATGCAATGTGTAATTACAATTACAAACTCTTTTCTCGTGTTACATGGTTCAAGCACCTTTATAATTTTTGATAGTCATACTTATATCTATATTTATGTATTTATTTATATTTTTGTCCCCCTTGTACAGCTTTTTGTATCATAATATTGTAGTGATGGTCCCCGAGTGGTACTGTATAAACAAAACATATATAAACATTGCTGCTTCATAACTAAAAGAAGTTGGGGTTGTAAACATATGACAATAGGTTAAATCAATAAATAAACTAAAGCTTAAACCTTTGTTAGAAATCTGTAATTTTTCATTTTCTGCTTATTAAATTTACTGCATGAACCACTTTTTTAGTCATTTATTATCAGTTCACATTAACCACACATTTCAAAAAGAATCAGTGAGTAATCAGATCAGACAACGTTACATTAATGTGCAACCTAAATTGTTAAATGTTTGAAAAAATTGGTTTAAAATAGATGTAAACCTTTACATTTATATACCAACTGCTGTTTTTTAAAGTGAAAGTGCTGAAATGCAAGGCTTCATTCTAACAAAAGCCCATGAAATGCCACATTACCACACTAAAACTTCTTTGCATTCCAAATGAAAAAAGATCCATCTCCACTAGCATTTCAGCTTTGCTTCGCTTTATGATAAAAAATAATGCATTAGAAAATGCCTATAAAGAATGTATTGACATTGTCCCCAAAGCAGTGATTCGTGCTATGCATGTTTGAAGCATATTTTTCTTGCAGATCAATTTCTGCATTTATTCAAGTCAGTGTTCATTGTCACAAGTTTTATTTACTTAATCCATTATTTAATATGTTTTTATGTGAAGAATGTTACATTAAAACAATCAAAATCCAACAAAATCCCATCAATAAAACAAAAGAAAACAACTGGACAACCAATTTCTTGCATAAAAGGAAGAATGGTTGCAGACAAAATAATATAAATGAACTCACAAAATGTGTCCCTTGCTCAAGGTGCAACTACCCAGATGTATGCAACTATAGGTGTAAAATTATACCTGGTGCCAATGCTATATCTGCCTCTATGTGGTCCTTCACACTCTAGTGCTTAAAATAATAAAGGAATTTAGGTCTGAAAGTGCATTGATTCATTTGTGAAACCAAATATTTCTTGTGTATGGCTTGTACACAAGCCACACACAAGAAGTTTTTTTAAAAAAAAGGGAAGGTTTTATTTTCTAGATTGGTCAAATCAATATTGCCATGCTACAATCTCTAGAGGTATATAAATAATAATAATAATTAAGCCTTGAATAATGTTGTATAGTAATAATATTGTAGCCAGAAATACAGAATGATTTAATTAAAAAAGAAGGGGATAACATCAAGTTTGTTATTATACAATTCAGATTCATATTTTAACAGTTTCCTAAATATTTTCTGTAGTTGATGTGTCTTTCGAGTACTATTGCATGGAATGGCCAAGCTATGTAGGAGAGAATTGTTTGCAGAGAACATGGTGAAGATGTGCAATACATATGGTACAAAATAGCAATTCAATTATATTTTTCTCAATAATGTTTTACTGACATATTCCAGACCTTCTCACAGAAATACCTATTGGCAAATTTGACTTCTTATGATACTTAAAATTGTAGTAGTAGAGAATTGTACCGTGTTAGCCATAGATGAAAGTGAAGACATCTTGGATATAAAGTAATACCTTTTATTGGCTAACTAAAATGATTGAAAATGCAAGCTTTCGAAGCACTTAGGCTTCTTCCTCAGGCATGATACAAAAAATTGTAGGCTTACTTATTTTAATTAAAAAAGTGCTTTCAGGATAAAGAATTCTTATAATGTGTACATATTACATTGTCAGGATTAATATTAAAGGTTTTCAAGAGATGGTGTTTAGAGGATTAAAGGAGCAAGTTGTAACATTTTAAGTAATTCTTATGCAATGTAAGTATTTTTTTTTCTGGCTACAAACTGAAAAACTAAGAGGACCTCTAGTGCTAGTAGAGTTAAGGCCCATGGCCAGTTTGTGCCCCTTGTAAAAATTCCCATGAAAGAAAAAACAACTTTTCTCATTTTGATGACCAGAAGTAGTGTCATAAGATTATTATTATTTTTATTATTGTTTTTGTGGATTTATATATCTCCAATAACTTTTGTAGCGCTTTACAATTACAAGTATAAATTCACATAGCTTGCAATGTTAGCATATTTATTTGACACATACAACCTATCAGTATGTCTTTATTACTGTGGGGGAAACCGGAGTGACCGGAGGAAACCCATGCAAGTATACGGGGAAAACATACAAACTCCTTGCAGATGTGCCCAAGGGTGGATTCAAACTCAGTACTTCAGCGAGCTGCCCATAAGATTAATACAAAAGATAAGACTAAATATTTAGATAAATAAATATCTAAAAAAAAAAAATTTTTTTTTTAAAAAAGCTGGATGAGTTTCTGCAAACAAGGAATGTTGCAGGTTACTGATAAGTAGAGTTGATCCAGGGAAATTCCCGATTGCCACTTGGAGTCAGGAAGGAATTTTTGTCCCCTTCATAAATTTGGTGGGTTTTTTTTTGTCTTCCTCGGGATCAGCAGTTAGGCATGAAATGAGGATATTGCTAGATGGGTTGGACTGGATGGACGTATGTCTTTATTCAACCTCAAATACTATACTATACTATGCCTTCCCTTAACCGTAACCAGGCAGATATTGATTCTATTACAAAAAAGTACATCTTCCTTTATAATGGCAACATAAAAAAAACTTATTAACCACACTACAAATTAAAAATCCAGTGGGTAAAGCAGCCCCAGATATCTGCCGATACCCACATTGCACAATTAATCAGATACACCAAAACGGGTGCTTTTGGAAATGCACTAAAAGGTAGTACCTCACCGCTTATCCCCAAATCAGGTAACCCATTATTTCTACCAGGCCTCTGCCGAATTTGGGCTTTGAGAATTTTCTGTAAACGTTACTTGACAATTTATCATTATACATCTCAAAATACAATAGTCTCATTAACAAACATCTTGGGTACTATTTCTGTAAATCCACAATCCCTATTTTAATACAACCAAAATGATTATTATGTAAAATCTTTGTTCCCATCTGTCACCATCTCCACCCAAACCAAGATAGGCTTAATTTCTGTTTATACAAATATCTGGCCCCAAAAATAATATTTATCGCCTTTTTTTTCACGTTTTCTTAAACGTTGAAGACAATATTTTCAATCCCCCCATCAGAAGTGCAAGGGGTTCCAATTTTGAGACCCTCAACAAGGGTAGCTTTTATGTGGCCTTGCAGGAGACTGACATGAAGGTCCTATACCTTAGCTATAGAAAAGCAGCACTTAACACATTACACTGAATTTACTGACCTATAGATTTTTCAATAGTTTCATAGTGACATTATATCCATCTGAAATTTTTGAAGTTAAACAGTTGGGGACCTCCATTTTTCAGCTTGGTAGACTTGCTTAGTAACTGAATTTTCCTTGATGCTTAATTCCTTAAGGGACTGTGAAACATTTACAATCTTCTATCTACATTTGTAACCTCTTCAATGCATTCTGCAGACTGCATTGTGTTTAATGCAAGTGTTAAAGGGCATGTCCACCACAAAAACTAAAATTTAATATGTTGTAGAGAAGCCTCCACATACCTGAACCACAGTATTAAAACCATGAAAACATCCCTGGTAACCTGCTAATCATCTTGTTGCAACTGTGGCCTGCCTCCTCCTAAGCTGTTAATTATGGACACACACGTGTGTAGGGGGGGGGGAAACAAACCCATGTGCTGGCCTGGACAGGAGAAGTAATTTAGGAGGGGGAAGGTTAGGGGTGATGAGGTGGAATGTATGGTGAGTTTATCTCTCTCTATGCTGTCTGCCCATCCGTGTGATTATGGGGGGTTTCTCCCTCCTTGCAGTGTGCTAATCAATCAACACCCCCTCCCAACAATAATCACGTGGATCAGCAGACAGCAAGGAGAGAGAAACTTTTTTCTTACCACAGGAGCCTGTACACCATGCATTCCACCTCCTCCTAACCTTCCCCTTCCTCAATCACAGCAATCAGCACACAACCAGCATGAAGGTAGAATCTTAAAATCAAAAGGCACAGATCAGATCACAGATCAGAACTTTCTTAATCACAGGAGCTCAAGTTACCTTGCTTAAGAAAGTCTGTTATTCCCACAGAGTGTTAGGCTGTTCCAATTGGAATAGATGGAGTAAGCAGGACCCCTCCAGCTCTTCACATCAATGGACAGTAAAGGCCATGTTGAGAAGGGCCTAGAGGCAGCAATATTTTACAGGAATTTTTAGTCTTGCTCACTGCTTTACAGCCAACTTTATCCATCAGTAGTCTGGAATGCAGGCTCAGATTTCAGCAAGGAAGGAGGCATTGAATAGATAACTAAGCAGCCACAACATATTAGAATGTATTTTTTGGGGTGGACATGCCCTTTAAGTTTTAATAAACTAATTAAACACATCTGAAAGGAAATATATAGTAGAATTGTATTTCTATATGAGTTTAACAAATCACTGGTGTCTAGATTTGACAATCTATTAACTTAGTGTTAATTAAAACATCAACCTTAAATGCATACCCTCCAACATTTTCCCTTTATTAGTTATACTTAACCCTATGATACTGCATTCTCCTCTGTACCATCAATGTAGGGGATCTATTGCCTATGTAAGGATGTGCTTCTTGCAAAGTGCATCATGCCATAGATTGACCCCATTGACCAGTAAAGTAGCATGGCTGAAATGGACCAGGTAATTGTACATCACAATGGGTACATCAGGATAGGGAATGGATTTAATTGTTTAATTTCTATATTTGCTTTATACATTTGTATATACTATATACTACTTTGTGAAATTTCTATTCTGTGGTTACTGCTTACTGTGGGAGAGCTCCAATCATTTTTCCTCAATTGTGTACTTATTTTTTTTACCTGTTATCTTGCTTTTGTCTCCAGAAATTATGGTGATGTAATGAAAGTTCTTATTGTTAAAAATGGTGTTAATTTTGCCCCAAATGGTACATCACTTTTATTACATTTCCCTGTATATGCTTTCATTTTCTTTGGGAGTTTTATACATCTTTTTTAATAATGTGAAAGATTGTGATTTAATTAATAAAATGTGATTTAACATCTACCCAATTCATGGTGCAATATGTAATGTCCCTAAAAATAATATTAGGCCTTTTTAGTGATTGTATAATTAGATTTTGC
This sequence comes from Hymenochirus boettgeri, assembly GCA_019447015.1. Classification (NCBI taxonomy): domain Eukaryota; kingdom Metazoa; phylum Chordata; class Amphibia; order Anura; family Pipidae; genus Hymenochirus; species Hymenochirus boettgeri. Next base: position 141,763,697 of record CM033472.1, read on the forward strand.
TTTGATTTTGCACATAGATGAAGAATCGTGTACAGAGAGTGGTTATCAATGGAGCTTTATCTATGTGGACTGTGCTTGTGAAGGTTCTTATTCATCCAGGTCATGGTATATCTGTTGTATTCAATTAGATCAACTGGACTTGAAGTTTAGTCCTTGAAGACGTTTCGCTAGTCATCCGACTGGCTTTCTCAATTCAGAATGACTTCTGAATGGCAATTATGTACCCTGGCAATTATGTACCCTGGAAAATCCCAATTAGCATAACACAGCCAAGTGTTAAGAGCGTGATTGAATAGTGGCTAAGAGGTGTGCCCAGAGTAAGGTGTCAAAACAGCATTGTACATGGCAGCCAGATGGTGTCGAACCCCCCCACCTCTATTTAGGCTTGGTTTCTTTATTTTCAAATAAATGGCCTCCTTGACACCTCTCTTGAACCAGTCACGTTCCTTTGCCAATATGTTAACATTACAATCTTCAAAGGTATGTCCTTTATCCTTAAGATGCAGGTACACGGCTGAGTCCTGACCAGAGGAATTGGCTCTTCTGTGTTGGGCCATACGTTAATGCAGTTGCTGTTTGGTCTCCCCCACATACAAATCAGAGCATTCTTCACTGCACTGCGTATATGATGTCGCTTTTCTTGTGTTTTGGTATTGGGTCTTTCGGATGTACCAATTGCTGCCTCAGCGTGTTGCTCGGTTTAAAGCAGACAGGGATACGGTGTTTTATGAAAACTCTTCATAGTTTCTCGGAGACCCCTGCTACATATGGGATGACCATGTTTTTTCTCCTGTCTTGCTTTTCCCCTTCACTGTTGGTATTCGTGTTCTTTTCTTTCCTTCTGCTTCTTTTGACAAAGGACCAGTCTGGATATCCACAAGTTTTAAGGGCTCCTCTGAGATGTTTCATTTCTTTAACCTTCGCCTCTGTGCTAGTGGACTAAAGTTTTGTGCCAGTAGACTAAAGTTTTGTGCCACAGGGTTCTTTACTGAGGCTATATCATTTTAACCTTTTACATGTGAATTAGAAGTTGGTATTATAATAAGCAATCAGCATAAATGTATGTGAATTAGGCTCTGTCAAACAAACTTGATTGGTTTTCATGAAAAAGTAATTAAGAATTTAGATTTAGGCATAGCAGTAGATACATAGTATATATAGTTACATTTTGTTGTCATTTTGCATATATATATATAAAATCATGTAAAGAGAGTGGTTGTCAATGGAGCTTTATCAATGTGGACTAAAGTGTTTCTTTTTGACCTTTTATGCACAATTTAGAAGTGGGTATTGAGATCAAAGTCTTTGTTTTTGCTGATGACATAAACTGATGAAGTACAATTGTAGCATGCAGCTCTAGACATTCTCCAAATGGGCATCAAAGTGGCAAATTTGATTAATTGTTGATAAATGTTAAGTGATGAATTTGACAATCCTTGTGCTGCCTATACTAAATGGGTCTATGCTAAATTAATCTCTTTTGGAAAAGGGTCTGGGATTCCAAATAGATAATAGACTTTGATGTAGCAAACAGTGGCAAGCAACAATGGTTAGTGCTAACAGTATTGTCTTGTATAAAGGCCTCATTTGGAATATGCAGTGCAGTTTTGAAATCCTGTAAATAAAAAGGACATCTTAGAAATGGAGTTAAGAGAAGGGAAACTAAATTAATAAGGAAAATTGAGAAGCTTGAATAAGTAGACAGATTAGGGCTTTTTATCACTGGTGCTTGTGTACTTACTTTATGCAAATACATTAATGGTATGTACAAAAATCTTTTTGGTACTTTGTTCACCAATAGAGCATATTAGAGGAAAATCAAGTATGGAAAAGTTTTTTGCTTTGATAATGGTGCTGAACTGTGGCACTGCCCTTTAGTAGATGTGGAAATGGCAGGTTCACTGGATGTTTTCAAAAGAATGCTGAATAAGTTTCTTAAATTTAAATTTCTGTTAATTCCCCCCCCCCCTTTAAAATAGTTCCCACCTACCCCCACCTCTGGCTCAACAATTAGAGAGGGATTATGGATAGGTTAAAAATTGGGACTAGATGGATATATGTCTATATTTCTCCACCAATACTACAGTGTGTTACCATGTATCTTCACACACCAAACAAACAAGACATGGGTGATGTAATTATTTTGTGAAATATCTGTTGTATTCAATTAGATCAACTGGACTTGAAGTTTAGTTCTAGAAGACGTTTTGCTAGTCATCCGACTGGCTTTCTCAATAGCGAGAGAACTAAACTTCAAGTCCAGTTGATCTAATTGAATACAACAGATATACCATGACCTGGATGAATGAGAACCTTCACAAGCATATTTTGTGAAATATTATTTCCCTTTATCTTTTAAAAAAGGTTCTCCTAGAATACATTATATTGTTCAATTATTCTCCACTTTTCATTTGTAATTATTATAAACACATTGTTCAGCTATTGTCATGATCTGCTCTGTTTCAGGAATATTCATGAATTCTAGTTTAGCATTTACATTGCCTCTTTTAATCACATGTATGTCCACAAATGTGCCATGGTCTGTGTTAGCAAAGCCGAACACCCAAATCATTATAAGTTTTTTTCTTTTAAAATAATAAATAAAAGGTGCACATCACATAAATGCTGGAAATATATAAACATTTTTGTTTTTCTAAGAGAGGTCAGTGGTTTATAAAATATGAATAACATTACTAAAATAAATCAATAGAAAGGATGGCAAAAGTCCCTTAAAAGAAATGGGATTTTCACAATTGATCTTTTTATGTTAGGAAGTAGTTTTATCTAATTGATCCCTAATATATAATATTTGAATCTTTCTATTGCAGTTTACTGGAAATATAATCATTAATGTAATTAAGGTAATATAATGTAAAAAGACTATGTTAAAATAAAAGTAATAATACAACCCATATATTGAAATGAAATTTTATAATGCCTAAAATAACCCTCCTAATTTAAAAGTTTCCCTCATGGGAACTTAACCTGCCTGGCCCTCACTCCTGAGTTTTTTCTATATCCCCTATACAAATGCTCTACAATTCTGCATGGAGTCCCAGTCTAGCCCTGGACTGCAGGAGGAGGCCATGGAAGCACTGATTCATTGCAGAACTCTGCTGTCAAATCTGGTCAGGGCTACCACTGCAAGGGGCCCATGGTTGTGCAAGTTTTTCCTGGGCACTCACTCATTTCACATTCCAAAAGTAATACAAATAGTGTTATATATTACTTCATTTATATATATGTCTTCATTTAATTCTATAAATCAGACAAATTAAGATTAAAAGACTAAAAGGTGTTTCCAGACTCAGAAATTCTTGGATAGAAGGAGCCACACCAACTATTACATACAGTTTTAAGTAATAGCATTTATTATGATACAATATAGTGGGATTCAGGTCCTCACTAAAATAATAAATTACTTGCATAATGGTGTGTATCGAATCCTCCAACTGGAGAATGTTTTTGGAGGAAGAGGCATCACGTGACACATATTTTTAAATCTGCTGTTAAACACCTGATTCTCTCCACAAGTATATTGTTTGTGTGCATTTTCTCATGCATCTTCTAAAATTAAAAAACATTTATTATATTTAGTAACCTAAGTCCTATGTATTGTTTGGAAAATCTCCTCCCTAACTGTATACAAACCACTACCACAAGCATGTAAGGCTTTCAAGCCTTTCCCGTGCATGGAAGTCAAGCAGGATGGTCTCGCCTGGCATCTGCTCCTGTGATTGCCTAAGGAGTGATGCCAATCACAGGAGCAGATACTGGTCAAGTCCCTCCTGCTTGACTTGTGTGGACAGATAATTCATGGGAGTTAAGCAGAAGGCAGCGGGGGAGCGAAGGCTGGTAAGTACATTTTGGGACCATCGCAAGTGCTATAATATAAACCTTGCGAGGTCGAAAAGTTCTGGAAACTATAATTTCAGCCCAAAACCTGTTTTCTGATGCATTTGCAGTGAATGTCAGTACTGAAGTGTGAAGGGGGGGTTGGTAGCAGCAACCTTTAAATAAGGACAGAGAAGTTACAATGCCCGGCTAAGAAACCTAGGCAAACAAATTGGTAACTGTACCTATAATCAGGCTAAGAGCTTAAAGCCTGCTGGGGATATAAGGATCAGCTAAGCGTTAAGCCACAGCTGATGAATTATCTGCCTATGAATAGCACAATGTATAAGATTGAAGAAGAAACCTGTAATGTGAGCACACTAGTAGAAAATCTGCACGGTAAGCAGTGGGTCTATGGTTCACATCCAGACAGGATGTAATACCATCTGACAAATACTGGGTCCAATTTTCAGTTCTTACCGATTTTTTTCAATTATACGCCCATTTAAAAATTCCCTATCCCAATTCAGCCCTTATCAGACATTTTGAAAAAGGTCTGATATTTATTTTCTTAACATTCTAATTTTAAGCATATCTAGAGCTCAGAACCAAACACCATTTCTGGTTTTACTGCTATGATAAACTATCACTAACTAACTGCTGTATATATTTTTGCTTTATAATTAATTATAATCATATCAGGTCAAAGCACAACAAGCATGCATTATTTCCCTTAGAAATGCAAATCTGTCCAAAAAAAGACTGCTCCCTATTATACTGTATAAAGTGATATAAAGAAATTATATACATTTCTACAGGGGAATATATAACTAAGGCAAACAGTAAACTAATGTACTGTAAAAAGGTGTAGTACCTAATTTATGGACAAGGTATGAAAATGTGTGCTTGCTTACAATATTTTTCTTGTTTTTTTATCATACCAATGTCCTTTAACGTTAAAACATGTCAATGCCTTAAAATGATTTTTTTCTAAACTTGTCCACATGTTCTCTGAGATGGTGTATTAATAAATAATCCTCCAGTGAGTTTATTGTTTATTGTTAGGCCTATTAAAATAGGGTCCACTCAAGAATCTCTTCTCTAATTTGCATATTCTAGATGAGGCCTTACCATTGCTTTGTAACAAGAGAAGATAGCTCTATAAGTAATAAAAGATCTTGCTAGAAAAGTCAGTTGCCACCTGGTATTGTTTGCTAAAACTACAGCTGTTATCTTGCAGAAGTACTCATTCCATTTCGAACAAAGATTTACTAACACTGTTAATTTATAAGCTGTACAAGGATTTTTAAACCTAAAACATTTACATTTACCGGAATTAAATCTAATCTGTCACTTTGATTTCCATATTAAACAATTACTTTCTTTACCTGGTTGCAATAATTGTACATCTTATGTGGCCTGCAAAGATTGGGAAGAATATCTACTATTAGGATATCAAGGAAAAAGGCATGCCACTAGCCCAGAGAGTTTGGTAGTACAGTAGACATAGACTTTAATTTTTTTAAGCATTACTATCATTGTCCCTTTCTTTTACCGACTGTATATCTCACTGTCTCTGCTTATTTGTTATCTGCTGCATGGATCTGTTTCCTTGAGTGTCCTGTATCCAATAGGTCTTGTTGAATGTGTGGTTAAACCCGAAGTAGCATGGTTTTTTGCTTGACTATTTGATAGACACTGGGGTGCTGGACTGTAAATTACATATGTCTGGGGAAGCCCTTTCAGGTAAATAAGCTGGTATGCAGCATCGAGTGGCTGTTAGAGCCACGTTTTAGATGCATTTTTTAGCTGTTTTTTTTTTCTGTTATCTTATATGTAATATAGGAAGGTGCAATAAAGTTGACATTTTTGTCATAAATATATTACCCTTCCTTATTAATTTAGCTTGAAGAGCCAAATGACCAATCTTTCTATTTCTACTTCTTCTCTTTTATTTTCCCACTTTTTTGGGGACTGTATCTCCTTCCACAGTTGTCGAGCTAGAGACACATAGGAAAAGTGTGCTACCTTCTAACTAAGGAATCGGTGGAAGCATTCACCATTGGTGAATTTCAATAATTTTTTCCCCCATTAACTATAATGGGTCTAATTCTCAAACATAAACATAAGGTCTCAGTTCATGTGATCAAATTCCTGTCACTTTCTGTATGAAATGCACCTTGGGGCTACACTAACTACACACTGTGACTTTTTAACACAAACAACTACAGTACACACATAATTTAAAAATTAATGTAAAAACATTTTTTAAAAAATAAATTAAAATGTCCTAAAATATATATAATAAATACACAATAATAAATATATCTAAAGCACAATGTACTGTATGTTTTATAACCTGCACTCGTACGTTTGTGAAGAAATCTAAACTATACAGATGCCTTCCATATCCCAGGAACACCGTTAATAATATATTTACATTTTTTAAAATATTTTTTAAATAGCAACAACTATGTAAGCTCAAATCAAGCTGTCACATCAAGGCAACCTCATATTTAATGTGAGTCCTACTCTAATGCTTATATTTGCTTTTTTTTAATTTTTTTTTAGCTTACTTTAAGGAAAATACTGGTTTTTAATCCTGTTAGGAGCTTAACCTGTTCATGGTTGCTCAGTATTGCCCTAATAGTTACAAAACCAGTTTGTGGTCACCTCAGAATCAAGTACCAGACTTAGAAGAGAGATATTAAAAGAAAAGTTCTAATGCTTGACAACTCATATACTAAACTTTGAAACACAATAAGCTTACTGTACCAGAACATCAACTACCATGCTGAGTTGACCTACAACTTTCTTGCTGACCTCAAATGCCATCCAATGTGTCTCACTGTGGTTATTTCCACACTTCAAAGTAGGATAACAGGGAGGGTAGGGCAAGATAGGTACCAGTATATTCACAGACACATATCACACCAGGTATGCCAGGTATATAACATAATATAATCAAACTTACGGAGTCATAGATAAAGCAAGCCCTTCTTTTGGCTATAGCCATAGATAATTGTGTCATAGAAAATCATGAATAGATTAAAAATCTTCCCAAACAAAGCCTTTATATATACACTGTATATAATGTATTAAAATATTATACATTATAGAAATTCAAAGATAGCACTGAACTGCCATTTGTTCATTCAAATCTCTAGGTGCCAGGGTTCCTAATCTATCGATACACCTGGCTTCTGGGCTAATGCTTTCTCCCTATAATTTTATGTTATATAGTCTGAACCATGATAAATCACCATACATTTTATTTCCTGTGATCGCAAAGTGCATCGCCACTGATACTTCACCAAATAAATTAGTTGTGCTGAAAGTGCTTGCAGTAGTACACTATGTATAGATGATCTATAGCTATATCACAAATCTATTGGTTAATCTATAACAAATAGCAATATACCATCCAGTATGAATATATGCAAAGTCTTAACCATTTAACATGGCCCTACATGTAGTGCAATTGGGACAATAATAACATTCCAATTTAGGGCACCCAAAACTTCCAGAGGACATAGTTTTTTTTTAGATATATCATGTACGGATTGGGCCACTATACTCTGTAAAAAGTTATCATTCTCAAATCTAAAGTCATTTTGTCTGAGAATATACTGTCTACCAAAAATTCTGCTACAGGGTGCTTCCATAACAGCATACCTTTATACCTTCCCCACACATACTTTTAAATCTTCTCCAACATGCTAAAAGATGTTCAGGAAGGTGTAATAGCAATTCAGTATTTGGAACAAATGATTATAAAATCAATGTTACCCAATGTAATAAGGTAACACAAAACTAAACATGTTCTAAATGGGGAGGTAAAAGACAGGCTCCCTACTTGACCAATATCCCGTGATGCAGAAGTGCCACAAACCGCTTATTGCATTGCAGCATCTCGGATTGTTAAGCAATGTGTAGTTGTGTGACTACATATCCATTTGTGTATCCTAATAACGAGTGTGCTGAATCCTATCAAATAGTAATTCTGTGCTTTCACTAGTAAAATATATATATGTGTGACATTGACTAACTTAAAAATATACTACAGAACATTATGCACACAAATAATACAATTAAATATTTTTTTTAGAAAGTTATATTATGCTTATGTGTCTTATTATATGGGGTCAGTTGACTTAAAAGGATAATTCTCAAGGCATTAGATGGGCTTATTGGAAACAAGCAGAGTAAAAGTTTTAGATTACATTCAATTAATTATAAGAGAATATATCTTTATGTTACCTAGCAACATATTTCCATTTTTAATGGGTCATAAGCCGAGCTATTTTACAGAAACATTCTTCATTGAAAATACTTTCATTAATCTGATATCCATTTCTGTGATCTCACACTTAGTGCTTGTAATTCTATTAAATTTTGTGACCTACTTACATTGTTCACTGAATCACAAATAAAGCATTTACAGTAAAGCAAAATGTAAATTTTTGCCTCAAGCTATTTTTTCCTACATGAAATAAACTAAACTCATTTTAGTCTTATACCAACCCCTTCTAGTGTTATCTACCATCAGCTCTACAATATGTTTTTAGTTTACAACTAAGCAATTTTTTCAATCTCTCATGTTAAAACCTACAGTAAAAGCTTTTTACTATAAAAAGAACTTTCTATAACTGGCAGCACTCGCACATAAAGACTGGCAAAATAAAGAAATCCTCACCTTCGGAAACATTATAGCTAATAACACGATCGTTCCAATCGAAATTCTACAACAAAACTACAAATTGCTGAATAACCTCTACTTCAAATGTACTAAAGCACTGCTTGAAAACAGAATTTCATACTTACCCTCTAATCAAATTGACCAAACATCCCATAATTGAGATTTTACGCACACAGGGTATGCAAGGAATTATATCACGTCTTTACACAAAACTTATCGAACACCAATCCATTGCACTAACCAAAATGCTGCTAACAAAATGGCAAACATATCCTCCTGAGATAGTTGAAGACTCATGGACTGACTTCACAAATTCACATGCTAAAGTTTCACCTTCTGCTAACAACCATTAATTCAGTTTAACATTCTACACCAGATGTATTTATCCCCTAAAAGACTGCATCAAATTTCTTCTACAAGATCTCATACTTGCAAAAAATGCCATCAAAAACAAGCAGACTTTTGGCATCTTCTCTGGACTTGCCCCTGAATAAGAATATTCTGGCAACAAATCGTCACCTACCTCTCTAAATTAGTTGATATATCTATTCCATTTAAAGGCAAGATATGTATATTGGGAATACTAGATGAAGAACTCTGTTCCAAATATTATAGAATCTTTTTAACTGAAGCCTTGTTCTTTGCCTGTAAAACTATAGTCCTTAAGTGGATGGCTCCAGACTACCCAGATCTACCACAATGGAAAGCCTTAATTAACTCCACTTTGCCATATCTTAAAATAATAGCCAACAGTTCCTTAATAAACTTGCCAAAGTAAAGGTAGCTGTCGACGAGCATATTAATATGGTTACATTAGATGTAGGCAGTTGTTTACTGCCATCCCTTATATGGATGGTGTTAATGCAGCTAAAAGATTGTTGTTGAGAATTGACATATATAATGAAAACCAAATAGCTTTTTTTGAGGATGCCTTAAAGCCAAAATGTACTTTTCCTTTGATGGTTGTTATTATTTGCAGCTACGTGGTACTTCCATGGGCTCCAATGCTGCCCCAGCATAAGCCAATGCCTTTCTGTCTTGGCAAGTGGAGGAATTTGTTTATCTATTACCGTCATTTGCTATACATTGACTGGCGTGGTGGCGGTTTATAGATGACGTCTTCCTTGTATGGTGGGGTGGCATTATATACCTGGTACAGTTCCACCATCCTATAAACCAGTTACACCAAAAAATAAATATATGTTACATTATGATTCAAAAGTGTTAATTTTTTGGATGTAGAGGTTTTCTATGATGGACAATTCAGCAACAGGGTTTTATCATAACCCCACTGATTGTAACCAGCTATTACAGTCAATTTTTAAAGGGGGGCAGAATAGTTAGTGGCGTGGAGGACAAAGAGGTTGCATACAAAGATTGTATAAATAAATTTAAATAAAGGGGATACCCTACATGCCTTAAAGAATTTGAACATCTCCCAGAATTTGAACATCTCCCATACCAAAAAGGACGGACGGACTATAGGTTCTCGTTTAGCTACTTCAATGTATAAAACTAAAAAAAGTAAAAGGAAAGGCCTTTAGGACTGGGAGCAGTGGGCATGTTTTTGTGCTTGGGATGTGCCCTGTGCCCCTACGTCCACAAGGCAAGCAGGTCTGTACATCCTCAAACATTATGTCATTATGAATTAACATTTTACATGTAATTCAAAGTATGTGGTGTCCCTGTGGACTTGTGTACATTGTGGAAACCACGCAAGCAATAAAGTCAAGAATATCCCAACATCATTGTAGTATAACATTAAAAGATACCAAACTTCTGGTACCACAAAATTTTGTAGAGAAGGACATACTGACTCTTAAATAAAACTTATGGTATTAGAGACAGTTCCCATATCAGCAAGGGTGGGGGCGATAGGCAGTTAAAACTGAAAAAACAGGAAGTATGGTAGGTACACAAGTAGGGGTCCATAACACCAGGTGGTCTTAATAAAGGCTATGATCTTTATCTATATGTATAAATAATATAAGCATGTTAGCTTTGTTTGTATCTGAATAATTTATGCATTGTATGGGGCCAAATATTATGACTAATATATGAGGTAATTTCCTGTTAAATGGTGTAAATGGTGGTAACCTGTAACATGTGTGTATGCCATTTTTTGCTTGGGCGTTCGGAAATGTTGCAAATGGATAGCGTTAACATTAAATAACGAAATATAAGCATGATAACTGTGTGCCGAAGTCGCTGCATGTATATACATACAAACACATGTAACTTTTATTTCAAAGCATTTTTAGCCTGCAGCACCTTTGTAAGATTCCTGATATAGTAGGATCTTACAATGTATTGGTGTTCTGGGAAGAAAAGTTTTCACATTAGGATTTAAAAAAAAATTTTTATGAATCAATATTACAATTTAGTCCTCCTAAAAATGATCAGAAAGAAGATAGCACTGGAAATCTAAATTGTAACATTGTAAATATAAAACAGTGGAGGCTGTTTACTAAGAGCCGCAATTCCTTTCTACCTGTAGCACTGATTTAAAATTGTGATATGGCTCTGTGTGAATCTAGTTTTTATCTTACCAGTTATGTGGCTGGCATTAAAATAGTTGTAAGATAATTGCTACAAACACAATATTAAATCGCCTGGCAGTGTGGGTGACTTCCCAAACCAACAAAGTCTTGCAAATCTGGCCTTAATGTAAAGCTAAATTTTATTAAATAAGCATTAAATGTGTGTTCTACATTCAAACTCAGTCAATGTTACCTAAACACAAATTACACCAAAATATTGAAAACTGTTTATAGTGATGATTGGTGTACAATACAGATTGTCATAATAGCCTGATGTTTCATTATGGATAGAGGGTATTTCACCATAGTACACATTTTTAAAATGGCATAAAATAACGTTTTAAACATTTAAAACAAAATTTAAGTTGGAACCTGAATTTAGTTAATTGTGCTAAATATAAATTAACCCAAAACATTTTTTTTTACTTTAGCAACTCAAAAAATAAAATTATTTATGCTGAAAGGAAATCCACTTTATTAACTCTGATACTTTATATTATTTTAGCTTTACCTCAGTAAAATCAGGCTTGATAATAGTCAAATATCCAATCTTGTCTCCTTGTTTCCTGTGCAGGGAAGAAACATGATCTTCTTTAATGAAATGTGAAAATGGTATCATTAGGTTCTATGGTGTTCACATACCAATAACCCTGCCTGTTAAGTACTGTCTGTGAATACTTCCCAGGGCTCCTAGGGCATATGAGCTTTACCTTTTGAGCACTTAGACATTTTTTCTTCACAACATAATTTATTCTAAAAAGAGGCCTTAGGAAAAAAGTCTTAAATTATGGTATTCAATATCTTAGCTATTATGCTTAATTGGGTTTTCAAAATCAATTTTTCACATGTATGTAAGGACGGTCTAGAAATGTATCTCAATGTAATTTAACTTTGCATCAAATAAAATAGGAAGAACAGACAGAAAGCATTTATAGTTGTACAGCAGAAATGAGAGCAAGAAGAAATATTTCATAACACTTACAACAGGTAAAATTATAGAAAGTGTCATTCAAGAGTTTTCTGCCTGCAGTGAATGTACACAAGACACTATTATACTGTAACATTCTGTTACACGAGTAAACAATGGAAATGTATATGTAATAAAACATATAAAGTTATACTGTTAAATTCCTGTAGTAAAGAGAAATATTTGGTTTAATAAAACTATTTACAAAAGTTAGCTTTTTTTGGTTAATAAAGTTAGAGACACAACTTGCTTAATTGTCATGCGTTACAATGTTTTCCAGCTTTATGTGTTTAGCAATTATATGCTTCAGTTGCTGTTTAGTGTTATAATTGCTATGCAGGTGATTACATGTCTAGAATTTAGCATTTTTAAGGATAAGCAGTCATTTCAAGTAAAGCAGCTAGCTATCTTGCAGTTGCATGAACTAGTGACTAGAATACAAATTATTAAGTTTAGAAAATGAAACCTTTTTACAATAGAAAATAATTTGCCGGAAAACCTGTATTTGTAAATGGCGTGATTTTAATGCACTAATTGCATTTGTGAATTTGCTGTGGTAAAACATGTATCACTGCACTTTTACCTTCCACCCTGCCGAATGTAATGTTTCCCACTACACCACTTATCGGACCCCAGAGATCTGTGATATTGTTTGATTAGCTGTTAACCCTTATCTGACTCCAATAAAACCTATTCTATTATGTCTTAGAACAGCTTTGGCACATAGATTATGCATGCATCATTAATACTCCAATCAATCCTGTTTATTCAAGTCTAGAAAAAAGTTTGTAATAAACTCATTGAAAGGTTTTCTTATATTAGGATTTTGCACACCAAATTGACTTAAATAAGGACCTTTAAGTTGGTGAATGTCTAGAATTTCAACATATTTCTTGGGTTAAATATTTTTAGCTGGGACATAAATTTTATAGTGTTCTACTTTGGCAATTAATAAAAAAGACCTGAGGCATGATGCCAAGACAGTTGGTATTGTATTGTTTTCTATTTATTTTGTATTACAAATAATAATCTTTAAGGACATACATCAAGTTTATGCCTTTTATTATACCCATGATTTCTGCCCGTCTAGTTGATCCAGAGAGAGAAAAACTCTGAATTCTATCCATTTTGCACCAGAGGAAGACATTTTTTCTGTGCTTCAAATTACAAATTATATCACGCCTGGATCAAATGCACAGAAAACACTTTTGGCTGGTGTTAAAAAGTGGCTGACTAGTTTGCCACTATTGGCTTATTACATTGATTGCAGTAGCTGCATGACTGACATAACATTGGTTAGTGTGACTTTAACTTATCTTTATCACTAATGACTCTTGCCCATGTGGCCTCTACTACATTGGTAAAAATAAAACTATGTTTAAAAAAGGATGGCTAACCATCGATCTTCGATGGGACATTGCAAATGTTACTACTAAATATGGTTGAGTTGTCTGTAGCCTGACACTAAGAAAATGGCCCATCCATTGGCCTCTCTCAAGTGCATGATAAAAGACAGGCTTACTAGGTCTGAACTAAAAAGTAATATAGACAGGGATAAAGCCTTGCTACAGAAAGAAGCCAAATGGATATATTGTTTGGAGGCCCAGACACACAAGGGGCTAAATTAACAATGGTTGCTTCGATGTTTTTTTATAAATTATTACAACATATGATTTCAAATATATACATTGATATGTTGCAAAAATACTTACCTTTTGAATCATGTGTATTAAACTGGCAACAGTTTGTGAAATTCGGACTTATTGTATGGAGGATATGTTTTTCACTGTTACAAGGTGATATTCAGTTTATCTACAATAGATGGAAATATGCATATACGATTTTTAGTTGTATGTTCTCGTAGTTTTAACAATTGTTTTTATTTATCTCTATATTTTAATCCATGCATGATTGGGTTGTTTGTAAGGGATAGTGTATGTTAAGAAGTGTGTTAAAGGATATGTACACTGTAAAAATAATTGTAGATTACTGGATAGCTGCTGCTTTAAATATAAAGTTTTTTTTGTTCCAATAGCCTCCCATACCCTACTTTTACTGCTTGAATCTTGCCCGCATGAGATTATTCAAATGTTTCCTTTGCCAAGTAAGATCACAGCCATTTCATTCGCACAAGCCGAGTGTTGGGTCTCACGTAAATACAATAGTCCCTCCTGTACGAAGGGCACAAGAGGGGCTATCATATTTAAGTGATACCCAACACATAAATACTCTCGTATTTATGTGATACCCAACAGTTCTTTAGATGATAGATGTAGGCAGTTGTTTACGGCCATCCCTCATACGGATGGTGTTAATGCAGCTAAAAGATTGTTGTTGAGAATTGACATATATAATGAAAAACAAATAGCTTTTTTGAGGATGCCTTAAAGTTAATTTTGTACAAAATTTACTTTTCCTTTGATGGTTGTTATTATTTGCAGCTACGTGGTACTTCCATGGGCTCTAATGCTGCCCCAGCATAAGCCAATGCCTTTCTGTCTTGGCAAGAGGAGGAATTTGTTTATCTATTACCGTCATTTGCTATTCATTGACTGGCGTGGTGGCGGTTAACAGATGACGTCTTCCTTGTATGGTGGGGTGGCATTGAATCCCTGGTACAGTTCCACCATCCTATAAACCAGTTACACCAAAATATTAAATATACCTTACATTATGATTCAAAAGTGTTATTTTTTGGATGTGGAGGTTTTCTATTATGGACAATTCAGAAACAGGGTTTTATCATAACCCCACTGATTATAACCGGTTATTGATGTACCAGAGTTTCCATCCTTCACATATCAAAAATCTATAGCGTGCAGTCAATTTTTAAAGGGGGCAGAATAGTTAGTGATGTGGAGGACAAAGAGGTTGCATACAAAGATTGTATAAATAAATTTAAAGAAAGGGGATACCCTACATGTATTTTAGATGCAGCTCTGGAGAGATGTAAGGACCCTAATGTGCAAAGTAAAAAAGATCTAACATAAGAATCCCCATCGTTACAGATTACACACTGGGAAGTGATCGTATACAGAAGGTGATAAGGAAACATTGGCACATTGTGCAGAATGCTTATCCCAGCCATAAAGAATTTGAACAGCTCCCAATGACATCATACCAAAAAGGACAGACTATATGTTCTCGTTTAACTACTTCAATGTATAAAACTATTAAAAGATAGGCCTGCTGCCGTTGTGGGACTGGGAGTAGTGGGCATGTTTCCATGCTTGGGATGTGCCCTGTGCCCCTACGTCCACAAGGCAAGCAGGTTTGTACATCCTCAAACATTATGTCATTATGAATTAAAAGCACATTTTACATGTAATGCAAAGTATGTGCTTTGTGGTGCCCCTGTGAACTTGTGTACATTGGAGAAACCGCACAAGCAATAAAGTCAAGTATATCCCAACATCGTTGTAGTATAAGATTAAAAGATGCCAAACTTCTGGTACCACAAAATTTTGTACAGAAGGACATACTGACTCTTAAATAAAACATAGGTATTAGAGACAGTTCCCATATCAGCAAGGGGGGGCGATAGGCAGTTAAAATTGAAACAACAGGAAGTATGGTAGGTACCCAAGTTGGGGTCCCTATCACCAGGTGGTCTTAATAAAGGCTATGATCTTTATCTACAGGAATAGACAAGTGATAAGAGTGTGCCGACCAGCCCTTATGAGTACCAGTGGATCAATTAGCATTTAACATAAAGACCAGAGATCTGATTAAAAAGTCTTAAAGTCCAACTCTTAGGTAAAGCAGCGTTTGAAGTAGAAACATTAAAGATGTTTTGTATAAACTGTAAATATTTTCCTTAGTAACAAAAAGGACTTACACACTCCAACGGGGTGGGCCGGGTGGACACACACCCTGACCCAAACACACCAGCGTGCAGTCACTTCAAGCGCATGGCAGACAAATCAATGTCCGAACATTAGAAACAATTAAAGCAAGTAAGAGCAGGCTCACCGGTCATGACTAGCTGACTAGCCCCGAACCCCTTGCAAGGTCCAAATCTGAAGACGGCAGGAAAGGAAGTAGCAGGAAGCAGCGATCTTCCAAACACCGGTCTCACTCAAAAGTAGTGGGGTAAAATGGTCCTTTATTCACACATATATACAGACAGCTCATGTCTAACATAGACATGAGCTGTCTGTTTGTATATATGTGTGAATAAAGGAACCTTTTACCCCACTACTTATTGCTGCTGCCCGCTACTTCTTTTCCTATGATCTTTATCTATATGTATAAATAATATAAGCATGTTAGCTCTGTTTGTATCTGAATAATTTATGCATTGTACGGGGCCGTATATTATGACTAATATATGAGGTAATTTCCTGTAAAATGGTGTAAATGATGGTAACCTGTAACACATGTGTATGTCATTTTTTGCTTGGGCGTTTGGAAATGTTGCATATGGATAGCGTTAACATTAAATAACGAAATATAAGCATGATAACTGTGTGCCGAAGTCTCTGCATGTATATACATACAAACACATGTAACTTTTATTTCAAAGCATTTTTAGCCTGCAGCGCCTTTGTAAGATTCCTGATATGTTTATATGTTTGTCTGCAAATCCTCATGAGTGCTCCTCATAAGTCCAGCCACACAAAAATAAATTTGTAATGCTTTATTGTCCACTGTTGTCCACTGTTGTTTAAGGGTTTCTGAGAACAGCTACTGATGGAGCAGAAAGGTGTGAATCACAATGTTGTGAATTGTTAATAAAATAGATTAATTTAAGTCCTGTGAGTGCATTCATTGAATTGGATGTTTTATAGCTGTAAGAAGTCACTTCTTTGTTTGTCTACTTTATCCTTTAAGTTCGACAGAATAAATTGACTAAGTGCTTCTTTTAGTTACTAAACAATTTATTAACAATTTATTAAGGCTGATATTCACAACATATAAACAGAATAACACATCTGATCTAAACAGGATAACACATCTGACTTATATTGGTTAATGTTAACTTACACATTGTCTTTAGATGTTCTTTTCAGGCATCCTCTGTTCCTTCTCCACAGTAGAAATTGGTGTTTTCCCTATTATATCACACTATACTTTTACATCATACTACGTGAGCATTAAAGCACGCCCATGAGCTATTCCTACTGCCAACTCATAAGTCCTTAACCAGTTTTGACCAGAAAACTGTATCACAAGTTATCCACCCCTTCTGTTGGTTTCTTTTCAACCAAACTTTCATCTCCTTATAAGCACATATCTTTGTATAAGCAATGTACGCATGTCCCATTAAGGCAGCCTCAGATTACACCATCTGGTTTGCATTTGTTCTCTGTAAAGGCTTGGGGCCCATGCATGTAGGGGTGGTATCAGATTTCTTATCTGGTCATTTTGGCTGGACCCAGGAGAGCAAAACTAAGTAAAAGTGAACATTCTTTAATAACTAGTTTAAGACAATATTAACCCCTTCTTACAATAGCTATTGAAGGAGTTACACATAGGTATGTATATGGAGATGTATACAAATTAACAGTTCAGGCAAAATTTTGCACCTCTTGACTAATGCCCTTTATTTTTAAATAATAATTTTAAATAATTACAGAATAATGTTTTTCCAAATGCATTATTATTGTAAAAAAATTATTGAATATATTGTTAAATACATTCAAGGATAATAATGCCTGGATGTACAAACTCAAGGACAAAATACCAGCTTTATGTGTTTAAATAAAACAAGAAAATAAAAAATATGATATATTTGTTACATTTTATGAAGTTGATAAGCTAAATGCAGGCTATAGAAGTTACTGCAAATGACTTTAGTGGTTTTTATATTAGCATTCTAACCACAAATTTGGTCTACATTGTGCTGAGGAAACTTAATGCAGTAGCAGGCAATTAGAGCAGGGGGTTATTGCTTAAATGTAGGATTTTTATGAAGCAGAGTAGATTACTAGCATGATGATGTAAAGTAAACTGTTCAGTGGATTGATTAAGACAAGAAACAAATGTTAAATTCACATTAATTGGAATTAAACAGATACACTGAAAATATAAACTCACTTTACATTCCTTTATAGTTAAACTTTATTTTCTTAAGATTATATTGTTTTATTTCTTTTGGATGTCATTATTTGCAGTGCTGCACATGATTATTTAGAAAAGTGTTACAGTAGGCATATGTAAAACTAATGTACATTACCTATTGCAAACTGGCCACTGGTTTCTTACTCTACTTTTTTTAATGAACAATCATAAGTTAAAGGGCATGTCCACCCCCAAAAATGTAACACACTACTGGTCCCACTGTGTAGTGTTAAAGAAATCCTTACTTTACACTTAAGCTCCAAATGATTCTCCTGCAATGCCTGTCCAAAATTCCAAAAAGTGAAGAGTAGGAGTTGTCTGTGTGTTATTCGGTCTCTGCTATTTCCTTGACTCTAGCATGTGCAGGGGAGACCCCCCCCTCTCCCTTGCTCCCACCTTCTGGATCCTTTCAGGCTACTTCATCCCCTAGCTATAAAACCCTTTTCTGTAGTGTATTGTACCCCAGCCCAACACAACCACCATGTTCTTTTTTTAAGACAAAAGCCCCAGAAATAAACTTACAACCCTATATTCCCTTGGCTCTCTGCTGAGCCAACCACAGACGCAACTGTCGATCCAGACCCTATTTGTAACTTCAGTGAAAGCAGAGTGCCGGGAGCAAAGACCCGGGGGAAAAACATAAGTATGTTTCTGTTTTGTTTTTTTAAACTAACATGGCTTTAAAAAGCTATCATTCAAGGGTATCAAATGTGTTTGATGGTTTAAAATATCTTTAAAAAGTGTTAATATTTTAAAATATCCCAAATATGTGACTTTGTTGTTTCCTTCTTTTCCATGAACTATTCATTTTTACATGTTAATGGGTATTTCTTTCTCCATTATACACATTTAGCATGCACTATAGTGGCTTTTACACCTTCACTTATTATTTAAAAAACATGTTTGTTTCCATTCTTCATGTTTTTGTCCATCTGATGGAGGTTTAGCTGAAAGTTTTTGCAGGAGCAAACTGTCCTGTGGTGCCCCCAGAGAGAATGGATTCTGGGGGTGGTATGGACAAAGCATTTCTGCCTCTTTGCATGACTAGAACATTATTTCCCTGATGGATAATTTTCCTTTCTGAAGTGTAGATTGTGCCAGTTCCCAGCAAATATGTAGACAAGGTGCAAAACTAGATCCGTTTTTAGATGTAATCTCTTTCGTTCAAGAAAGTTTCAATGGAAACTTTATATCAATGGGACAGAATTTGAAGGATATAGATTTAATTTTTTTTTCATAGAAGAAAAATCTGAGCAATTTAAACAGAGAAAGGCTATTCCTACGCTTAAAATCATAACTTTTTCAGATGTACGTTTGATAGGATGGGGAGCCTCATGTTGAGATTATTCAGTACAAGGTCTAAAGAAAGAAGCATTTTTTCTAAGATCTTTTTTGTGAGCCCCTGAGAATAGCCTTAAGAAAAGATGATATCATAGAACAAAGTTTCACTGCATTACTTAGGTAACTATATTTCTTAGACACTACAAATAAGATGAACCAGCTTTTGAAAAGCAGATTCTGCCTCATGTTACCCTACCAATTTGACAACAACTTGTTGTTTTTGGGACATCTAATGGTTCACTTAAAATGTTTGTAGTAGAGGGAGAATAAATATATTATTTAACCTCTATGTTAACATAGTAACATAGTAATTGAGGATGAATATAGACATACGTCCAGTAATTTCAATATTTTTTAGTTTAAGATATAAATCCAGCCCACTTTTAAAATATTCAATGAACTTGCCATTAACATGTCCGCTGGGACAGTTTTACCATTCTTACTATAAAGAAACCTTTCCTAACCTGAGGATGAAACTTTTCTTCTAATCTACCCTTAATCTATTTTCTCTATATTATACACATCACCCTATTATATTATTTTCTGTCTTTTCTTTTTGGATCTGTGGGAGCTTTTATTAAAATTGGCAAGAACAGATAATTAAAGAATAGAAATCCATTTGGGTTCTTATTAAAGTTGGCCCTGCCTCGGGAAGATGAGGAGAAAACTATACCATTTCAATGTAAGGCTATTGATCTAAATTAAAATATCATTATTTTATTGTAGTCTTTGGTAAATGCATGCTCTTACTATCTGCCACCATTTCTACTAGAATACTGTGATTTATTATAAACAAAGTGCAATTAGGGGAGCATCATATTATTTATACATACAAAAAAAAAGTAATTTCTAAATTATCCATCCAGTCCCTTCACAGCAGGAATAATTAATAACTGAATTTCTTTTAATCACAATAAAGTGCAATGTCATTGAGCACAATAGTATCCATTGGATCCAATAAAGTGCCACATTTAGGAGTATACGTTAACCATGCTAGAATGCTGCCTTTTACTTTCATTACTCAGTACTATGAGGGCAATAATATAATAAAGTATTTTATAAAGATTTTCTATCTATATCAGCTGTTTCTCTAACTCCTTTGGCTAGAATCTTCCTGACAAATCCACTTTCTTTAACACTTTGCTTTAAGAGCCTCTTCCAGGTGTTTATTTATGCTGGTACAATGTTTTGTACAATTAATCATTTGGGTCTACTTTTATGAATTATTTGGCTGTTCTAAATATTAAAGGGGAACTGAAGTATCTTTAATAGTCGTAATATTAAGGAGAATTTAGGGGCTTGATTATGCAGGCAAATTAGACAAGTTAAGGCAGTTTACATTGGATAAACCATGATTGCACTTTATACAAATATATTAAAAGGCCATATAATAAACTTTCTGGTTCATTGTTCACAAACTGTCCATTTAGCAGGACATGTAGACATCCTTTAAAAGAAGAAGAAAACTTTAATCTTAAGGTCAGGAAAGGTTTCTTTACAGTGACAACAGCATATGTGGTAATGGCAAGTTCTTTGAATAGCTTTAAAAGCTAGTTTTAAAATGTAAAAATATTGACAATTATTGGTATTAAAGGGCATGTCCATCCCCAAAACCAAATTCTCCCCCACGGCTGGCACCACTGTGTAGTGTGCAAAAATCCTTACCTTACCTCTCTGTTCCAAATGATTCTCCTGTAATGTCTGCCCAAAGTCCTCAAAAGTAAAGAGTGGGAGCCTGGCAAGGAGGTAAAATGTTTCCACCACTGAGGTTTCCTCTAAGAGGTTTCTGGCTTGCTTAGTGCACCCCCCCTTCCCTCCCTCTCGATCCCTGTTGGGTTCCCTATGTAGTGTAAAACCCCTTTTCTGTAGTGTAGGGCTCCCTCCCCCATCCCCATCTGCTATATTAGTTTGTCAAAAATGTAAGTGGAACTGTACTTACTTTGCCACACTCCCCTTACGTTCCATACTGCAGGAAGCCGTGTCCATGATTGGCTGCCTTTCAGCCAATCACGGATGCGGCTACCGGTCCAGCCCCCTGCCTGCAGTTTTATGCAATCAGAGGGCCATGTGTAAACTCCGCAGGAAAGAAGTAGTGTAAGTACAAATTGGGTTACATTTTTGACAAACTACTATAGTGGTTGGGCGTGGGGGAGGAAGCCTTACACTACAGATAATTTCTGAAATAGAGGTGGACATGACCCCTTCCTCTGGATCAACTATTAGGTAGGATTAATGAGTAGGCTATAATGGTGGACTAGATGGACATATGTCTTTGTTCAACATCCATTACTGTGCTACTATGTCTCTAGACAGTCCTAACAGACAGAGCATGTTCAAAAACATACAACAAGCTGTGTCTCACTTCCCTTTTTGTTGTGGATGCTGAGTATCTTATGAAATTTACCTGTAGGTACTAGGGATCAGCTCCTTTAATCCTATAACCCACCACTGAGGTGAGTGAAAACATCAAAGATACAGCATTTCTTTCTAGAAGCTGACAGCCAATAATATAACAGCACAGAGATTCTTCCTTTCCCTGACACAAAATTCAGTGCAGTTTTTGTGTAAACATGATTAAATACTCCAGTCCCTAAAGGTGCCCATACACTGGGATGATTTTACGATCAATTCGACATGCAAGTAGATATTTCTATTGATTGGCCCAAAGAATATACATTTTCCTGATCTTATTATGCCAATATTCGATCATAAAAACAATTCTAATATGATAGGAAAAGTTTTTTTTTTTTTAGTCGATTGGTAAATGATCTTAGTAAGTTTCGGGTTTATCCCCAAACAAATTGAATGGTGACCAATATGTATGTATGTACATATACGTACAGTAAACATTGTACGTCTATCAAAGTATCAGTCATTGTTACAGATTGTTAAAGAAAAGTAATATTTGCAGTTTATCTCTCAGCTAGCATGGATGTAACAAATAGGGATGGCCGGTTCGCGGATCTGAACCCGGATCCGCCGCGGATTTATCCCATTCGCAAACGGCGGATTTTTCCGGATTTTCGGCCTTCCGAATTTCCGATTCGCGGATTTTTCATATTTTCGAAAATTTTCGAAATTACTGGGTTTTCGCGTATTTTCGAAAATTTTCGAAAATACGAGAAAACACGTAATTTCGAAAATTTTCGAAAATGCAAGGATTTCTCTTATTTTCATAAATACGTATTTTCGAAAATTTTCGAAATTACGCGGATTACTCGTATTTTCGAAAATACATATTTTCAAAAATTTGCGAAAATACTAGTTTTCTCGTATTTTCGAAAATTTTTGAAAATACACAAAAATCCGTAAATTCGAAAATTTGCGAAAATACGTGAAATATCGTAATTCCAAGGGTATTTTTCATTTTAATGGGTCCGCTCGCGGATTTTCGAATTTTTTCGAAAATTCGCGGATCCTCGAGCGGACCGGATTTTGCGAAGTTCGGACATCTCTAGTAACAAACAGAATATTAATAGGGCGATATACCCAGTGGCGCTGGGCAAGTCTTTGGAGTTAAAGTCACACTAAGCAGTTCGCTTCCGCTTAGCGCAACTTTAACTCCATGTTAGTGCTGGCTGTGCGGGTTACGTAAAAGACACCCGCGCATCCGGCACTTGCAATTCAATATTGCGTTTGTGCTACTTTAGAGCAAATAGCTATTGTTAAAAAAAGGATTTACCCACGTGAACAAACGCGATACTAAATCGTGTGTGCAATATTTACCCAGAGCCATAGTGGCTCTGGGTAAATTGCCCTGTTAAAGTTCAGTAAAACTGAACAGTAAGTCTGAGGAATTAAACCTTGTATACTCTGCCTTGCTAAAAGCAGAGCTTTATACCACTATATCACAATGGAGATGGTATACACAAATCTGGTCTTTCGGTTACATCTTAGACTGAGCTGCTAAAATCTGTCTCTGAATCTGTCTCTGAATCTATTGCTTCATTATTATACAACAGGAATTATGCCCAGCCAGAAGTGGTAGCGATTCCTTGTTGCGTACCTCAAAAAAGGGGGTTAAAAAAAGGGAAAGTTCAGTGGAAAATATTATTTTTAAAATTCTTAGTTTATAATATGCATAGCTAATTATTCTAAACATTCTCCTACAATGGTTCTGCTGCTGCAAAGCATTGCCCTTTGCCTGCTTTTTCCTATATTTGCAGGAAGTTCAGTACAAATACATTTACTTAAAACAGAAAAAAGCAGTATTTTTCCATTCTAATGCCCATTCAGCATTTTGTCTGTGTAACATCCCATGTTAGTGTGCATTCTGGGAAGAATAAGGACATTACAGAACCTGAAATATCAGCTCACTAATGTTAATAGCAGGAAATAGCAAGGGGTATAAATTCAACCAATTTTTTAAAAATGGATGAGAATATTTAGAATAATTAGGTATGCATAATAAAAACTAATAATTTTTAAAAATTAAGATATTTTTCACTGAATTTCCCTTTAAAGACAAATTTGTAAACCCCTTTTTTGAGGTATACAACAAGGATTTGTTACCACTTCATGTTGGGCCTGATTCCTCTTGTATAATAATGAACACTCCTTTTTAAGAGTTTCAGAGACAGATTCTAGAAATAAAGAAAATTCAGATTTTGGAAAATTCGAAAATTTTTGAATTTCCGAGATAATTATCGAATGTCGAAAATAGCGCATGTGTGAAGGAAGGGACTTTATTTCAAGTTCTGGATTTTTGTACCACAGACCATTTCCTAGGTCCCAGAGCCATGTACAGTATGTTAACAATAACTTTTTTTTACCGTATTTTAGCCAAACTTTTTAAACAATTTGTCCCCATTGACTTTAATGGTTCTTTTTTCAAAGAAATTCAAAATCGAACCGAACTTTAGGAAGTTGGACCATTTCTAGTTGTTTGTTGAACTAATGGTGGAATTATATTAAAATTTATCATCACTATAAGCAGTAATAGTTCAAGCTGGGAGGTTTAGTTTTTACACATGCACACACACATACACATATATTTGTGTGTGTATGTACTGTAGTGCTAAACTGATGGATTACAGCAATGGTGAAAGAATATTGTTATCTATTTATATTCTATGATATAGAAAATGAAAATATTTTCTAACCAATATTTTCTTAAGTGAAAAAAATTAAAATCTCTGTATCTGTAGAAAAATCACAGTTTGTAAGGCTTACTTTTCACAAATGGAAACTAGATATGGGCCTTTGCTTTACACTATAAAAGCACAGTGGACATTTAGAAAAAATCAAGTCTACTAAGAGATGTGATTAGTAGTATCACAAGCAAGTGGTGCTATTTTGAGTAGCTCTGCTTTTATAGCAAAACTTTACACTAAATTTATACTAAATTGCATAGTCTTTTGTTATTTATTGATGTATGTTATGCGAGGAACATTCGCAAAAAAAAATGAAATAATAATTGAAAGGATGAAAAGATCTAACTATCATGTGCATTTGTTCTAGTAATCAGAGCTCCCATCAAAAGTTCAGCTACTTTTTGTAGGAACATTTCAATATTTTTTCACTCATGCATTTATTTGTAATTTTAAGTTTATAATGGAAGACATGCACTAAGCTATTCCATAGGAGGCCAAAAAGTTTTTGTGAAATAGGAACAGCAAATTTACGAGGCTTTAAGGTGGGAGGAGGTAAAAGGGGAACTTGGATTGTAGGTAAGACACAGGTACATTCAGAAATATACTAGGTGGCTTTATTCCTGTTTAATTTGTTACTTCAGAGGAGAAATGCATAACAAAGATAAACCAAACACTGTCAGCCTGCAATATTTAAAACTAGCAAGTTTTTTTTTGCAACTAACTGGAGGAAAATCCCTTTTATCTATTACCAATGTTTTGGTGAATCCTTACCAAGAAAGTAGCCTGCAGTTCAGGTCTCTGGTATAAAAAAAAGAGTGTTATGAAACTAAAGAGGCTTTTAAGGTGATGAGGTTTTAAAGATATGAAAATTAGGAAGTAATATTAGGATTTTTTAATTTTTAAAAATTTGTTTTTGAATTATTGTTTTAAATTTAGATTGAATCTCTTAAATAAAATTTGTTGGACCTTGGTAACCTATAGAGATAGCATCATAGTGTGTGTGTTTTTGCAATGTGGATCTCAGAGAAAGTACAGAATCAAAGGGACATAGTAAAATTTTGTTTACAGAAGAAGCATGAGAAAAATCACTGTTTCTGTTGACCAAGTAAATCTTCTTAGAGGACAGTAGAGCATTCTGAGCATACAGTATATTAATAATTAATAATATTAGAAATGACCTTACTGGTAAGCTTCTGTTCAAAAAAATATAAAATACTTTGTCTCAAAAATTTTAAAAGCCAAATTAAATGTAGATGGCGGTATTGATATACGTAAAAAGAGGTCATGGTATCACAAAAAAGGCCCATGGTAATTTGCTGCTGTTTGCCAGAACAAGATCTCACTCTCTCCTAGCCATGAACCAGCTTCCAAAAATCCAGTCCGATTACTGATTTTTGAACCTCTGAAAAAGTTCGAAAGTTAAAAAAAAACAAGGTTCAAATAGTAATGATAACTTACTGTACATGACTCTGGGACCTGGGAAATTTTCTGGGGAATACGTACAAATATAAAAACTTGAAATAAAGTAACTTCCTTCACATGCACGCTACTTACGAGCTTCCACATTCATCATTCGATAATTATAATTATCCTGGAAATTTTATATTTTTCAAGAATTCTAAGGGGGAGATTCAATATGCCCCTTTTCTGTCTAAAACCCACGTAAACCCGAAAAAAATCGGGTTAACGTGGGTTTTAGATGGAATTTAGAGCACAGCGACATTTCCGAATGTTTTTGGAAATAGCACTGTGCTAACGATCCAAAACCCCTGCCGTTAAGTTTTGCGTAACGGTAAAGGCTGTGGAGCGTTAAGTTCGTGCTCCTTACCTTAGCCCGATCCTGTGATGCAATAACTGACGTAATCCCGTTTACGTCAGTTATTGTATCGCGGGATTGGGCTAAGGTAAGTAACGCGGCTCTCACTTATTGAATCTCCCCGCAAATCTCTAGAATCTGTCTCTGAATATTTCTGAATACCTTTAAAAGGGGTGTTCATTATTATACAAGAGGAATCATGCCCAGCATGGGGTGGCAACGATTCATTGTTGTATACCTTAACAAAAGGGGGTAGAAATAAAAAAAAAATCTGTCTATAAAGGGAAATTTCAGTTTAAAATATAATTATTTTTAAAATTCTTAGTTTATATTATGCATACCTAGTTATTCTACATCATCATCAGTTAAATTTGTACCCTTTGTCATTTTCTACTGTTGACATTAGTTAGCTGACATTTTTAGGTTCTGTAACACTCTGACGCAGAATGCACATGAATGTGGAATGTTCCTAACAGTAATTTCTACTTATTGGCTGTTGGATGTGTCAGACATGCTTAGAGCAACTGAATCAACCCAGGCTCTGGGTCAAGGTTAATACCATAACAGTCCTGCAAACAGGAAGTCAGTATTTCTGAAGTATGCTTGTGAAGGTTCTCATTCATCCAGGTCATGGTATATCTGTTGTATTCAATTAGATCAACTGGACTTGAAGTTTAGTTCTTGAAGACGTTTCGCTAGTCATCCGACTGGCTTTCTCAATTCAGAATGACTTGTACAAGAATCTTTGGCAATTATGTACCCTGGAAAATCCCAATTAGCATATCACAGCCAAGTGTTAAGGGTGTGATTGGAAAGTGGCTAAGAGATGTTATAGGAACGCCCAGAGTAAGGTGTCAAAACAGCATTTTACATGGCAGACAGTTGACTGGTTCAAGAGAGGTGTTAAGGAGGCCATTTATGTGAAAATAAAGAAACCAAGCCTAAATAGAGGTGGGGGGGTTTGACACCAACTGTCTGCCATGTACAATGCTGTTTTGATACCTTACTCTGGGCGTTCCTATAACACCCCTTAGCCACTATCCAATCACGCCCTTAACATTTGGCTGTGATATGCTAATTGGGATTTTCCAAGGTACATATTTGCCAAAGATTCTTGTACAAGTCATTCTGAATTGAGAAAGCCAGTCGGATGACTAGCGAAACGTCTTCAAGAACTAAACTTTAAGTCCAGTTGATCTAATTGAATACAACAGATATACCATGACCTGGATGAATGAGAACCTTCACAAGCATAATGTTCTAAATCTTTTTTAACATTCTGACAAAGAGGTTGGGGTTTGGCAGGGGTGCCCTACATGTTATAAAAAATTAATTATTAGGGTGGACATGCCCTTTAAGCTGGGTACACGCTTTAATAATAAAGGAACAATTCCTTTGGATTTGACAGAATTGCCCCTTTATTGGTAAAGTGTGTTGTGCAGGAACAAGCATTCCCTTGGCCAACAAACTTGCACCATCGGCCTTGTGATCACTCAGAACTGCCCAAAAATTTCCCTGGGCCATGGTTAGCCCTCTGTAGTTAAGTATAGGGAGTTGGCTATGGCTGAAGTACCGAATGTTCTCTCTATACTTTATATATGGAGAATGCTCAGGGTTATGTATAGACCAATCTTTTAAAAAAGCAGGGTTTCCTTACCCCAGTGCTATTATTTTGCGGCTTCAGCTTTTGTGGTGGCAATTCAAATTAATTCAGATTGTGCAAAGTGATCAGATTCATATTATTTAAGTGCACAACAATCAGATCTTATTAATGTTTTTGTGATAAAGTTGACTATTTACTGTATTTTGGTAATGGTACACAATCGTTAGCTAACTTACAGTATATTAATGTTCCCAGCTAAGGAAAATGTGTAAACAAGTATAGCTGACCTCACTCTATTGTTCTGATTAAATTGTAAGGAAGACTGATTGCTTTAAAAGAGGGGTACATGTGCATACAATTATCATCTTCTTGTGTTAACAATGGTTTAAACCTTAAATGATTATTTAAGTTCACATCCACCCCAAAGATTTATTGTACATAACTAACCCCCCAAACTTTATTTTCACCATGATGTTCAGCTGTCACGACCATGACTGATTGCCTGCAATTAGAAAATACTTCCCTCTGCAGTGTGGGGGGGAATCAGTTATGTATAGAGGAATTGTTAATTTAGAAGCAGAAGTGCCCTTAAAAAAATCTAAAAATGTGAAAATTCTGCTTGCTTAATGTTCTACACATGATAGATACAGTTTAAAGGATCACACATGCTTACAATACAATTTTTTTTAAAACAAAATCATAAATATTACAATGAATGTAATGTTCACATGTTAATAACATGTTAATCACATGTTAATAACTAGATATACTTCATTAATGTGTTTGGGTCTTTTTGTTATGGTTTAGTGACTGCTCTTTTCATTTTTTACTCTATTCAGATTAGCTGACAGGTCTGATCTTACATGCATTTAAAGAATGTCATCATGTTCTCGTTTAAATTTTCTATTATAATGTAAATGCACAGTCTGGAAAGCCTTTTCTCAAATGGGTGTATGCATATATTATTAGTCTAACACTATTCAGAACATAAAATGTACGTTAAAATCTAATCTTGAAATATATTTTTAATACAATCAAGAGAAGCTTGGAAAATTAGTCAAGTGTGGAAATAAAGATTGTTATTCCTCACCAGAAAGCTTATGCAATAATTACCAAAATATACAAGTGAATATTAATTGTGTTGAGCTTCTTGTCACTTCTGTGCATTTTTTTTTTGCCTTTGTGCTTTAAAAAAAGACAATAAATCTTGTAATAGAAAACAGTGCATTTTAGCACTTGCACATTGAGTTTTGGCTTGAACTCTATTGAAGCTACTAAATGCTTTTCAATTTCTTTTTTTTTTTAAAGCTTTGAACTGCATGTTTGCATTTATTTTTCAAAAATTAAAATGGTACACTTATTGAGCTTTTAGTTCTATTTAGAGGACCTGCACAAAATTCTCAATGCTGGTAAACACAGGCCCAGTATTCCTACCCAATTAGTAGACTGGTGGTTAGTCTGTCAGTGTGAAATAAAATGGTTCCTCAAATAATTTGGCATCTAGTCTTACAAAGTTGCGATGTTTCAGGTGGAGGTCTGTTCAGGGTAGACATAAAAAAATAATGGCATACCAATGCTGATAAAAGTCAGAGCTATTGCAAACAAGTGTTTTTTCTTTTAATAAAAGGGATTTTTATACTTTTATAGCTGCACAGATTTGCCCATTTTGAACAGAATTTAAGTGACAAAGTTAAATAGCATTTAAAAACATTTTTTAATGGTAACTGTGTTAACAACTCAAAGCACTTTCATGTGCTGGTGGGGAATGAGAAAATCGAGGCCCCATAATGTAATACAACTGGCCAGTTCTTCCTTTTAGGTATGTTCCAACCCTCTCTCCACATTGTAGG
Organism: Hymenochirus boettgeri; assembly: GCA_019447015.1. Lineage (NCBI taxonomy): Eukaryota > Metazoa > Chordata > Amphibia > Anura > Pipidae > Hymenochirus > Hymenochirus boettgeri. The sequence goes on from CM033472.1 coordinate 141,793,503, forward strand.
CACATGTCATTGCTTACTAATAATCAAATGGAAGGGGGGTTCTGGTCTATTGTATTATTAGGAAGAGATTAATTGGTGGGCCATTTTTGTTTTTTAATTGTAAACTTTCTGTTCTATTTGAGAACTTGTACTATACTATAACAATGATTGTTCTTTTGTAGATTTACCACGATTTCCCTTAAAGGGCTTAATTTCTTTTTTAAGAGAATTAGTGTAAAAAATATTGAGTTTTTGAATTCTGTCATAGTTTTTTCAATACCATTTTCAAGTTTTGGCCTTAGTAAATTAATTTGTACCAAAGTTGCAAAATAAATAATCAAACTAAAATTCTGTATTAGTAAATTGCCTGTGGAATATGACATACTGGGAATGATTTTAGTAATGTACTGTATACTGCCTTAAACAACCACAATCTATTGACATCTCTTAAACTAAAATACATTTTTAATAATTAATAGAATGAGAGATATTTAATAATGAATAGGAAATCAGATGTAACCCAAATAAATCATGTAGGTTCCTTACTTTTTTTACAATTGCTTCCTGGACAGTTTGCTTCCTTATAGGGATTCTTTGGTACAGGGCTACCTTGCCCTGTGTTGCGTGAAGATGCTTTATAAAGTGTTATAAAGGTAACCTACCTTTCCACTCTTCATCATCCATGCTCCTATGCATTATGAGCAACTTGTAAGGCTTCGTTCCAGGGTCTTGCATTAATTCACTCACGTTCTTCAATTAAAATGAATAATGATTTTTCATTTTGGGCATCTGATCAGTTTTTCAAACTTATAAAGCTACTTTATTTCAACCATATATTCTATTTTGTTCCCACATTTTCCTGAAGGTGTTTTTCTTTTCACAAACCACCCAAAGGTGTCTCTCTTCTTACTCCTAACCTCTAGAATGTTTATTTTATCCAGGATACAAAACTAAGTAGAATCTGGATGCCTTCCCCAACACAGTACAGTATTTGATACTTATTTTAGCTAGTTGTTCCCTCTGCTGCTTTTTTACCTTCCTATTTGTATGTTTCCTACCAATTCAATGTAAGGTTTATAGAGGGACTTAATTCCGAATATTCCTACCAATATTTGCGGCCTGTAGTATTGCTTTGGATTGCATTGTATGAATGTGCTGTGTATTTAAATACCACTTCATAATAAAATTACACGTAAAGTTGCCTGTCATTTTTTAGAAATTCTGCCCTTTACATTTAGTAGCTATCAATATTTATATGTACTAAATATTTCCAATTGTGCTTGCTGATCTGTGTTACTTTATTTTTTTGAAAAATGTGTCATATTGAATCCATATTGTAAATCTTTGCTCAGTTAGAACTAACATAAAGTTTACTTTACCAATTAATGCAGAGTACAAATTGTTATAGAAGGGATTCATTTCTCACAATGCCCCTCATGTTCAGTTATGTTGTTATAATTTTTAATTGACAGTGAATCAATGTCTGGTACAGTTTATAATTAAAGTTTGACACCCGGGGTCAGCTGAGAATAAAGAATATATGAAAGGTCAAACAGAACTGAATGCATTATTTGCCATTGCATGGCAGAATCCATTGACTGAGACACAGTTTATGCTACATAAAAAATTACATTCATCATTAAGAGACTGAATGCATTTCAAATAAAATTTCAAGGTTGTTTGAGTGATACAGTTTCAGTGCCACAGATAAAATGGTTTATGAAAGTAAATTTTACTTACTGATACATTAGTTGACTTTCCTTTCCTTGATCCAAGAACTGCCTGACCTGAATATTTTGATACTGATTTTGGTCTCAAATGAGCGAAAATTTCAGGAGGTAAAAATACCAGTGAATTTGGCAACATATCCTGCAATTTCTACACGACCAAATGGGGTCACCTGTCGGATTGGACCCCAAAGTGTGCCTACTAGGGATCACGGAACATCTATCAATAGACAAATACACAGCAACATTTCTCAACGAAACACTATTTGTAGCTAGAAAATTAATAGCTAAAACATGGATTGAGACAACACCACCAACTTTGACCCTATGGAAAGCTGCAATCAACTCCACTCTGACATACAGAAAAATGATATATACCAACAGAGGCTGCCCCACCAAATATACCAAGATATGGGGCAGATGGGAAACCTCGGCACAGACGTGTAATGACTAAACACCAACAAAACAAACGAAACAAACAGGCAGTTGCAGTATAACTCTAGACTTGTGAAGGGAAACAACACAAAACCACCACCACCCACACATAACATCTTAACACTGGTTTATTAACAAGATGAAAAAACTATGCCTAATAAAGGAATATAAGTTTACTAACAACCGATATCTGTAATAACTAACTATAACACCGAACAATTTAAATATGCTGTTCTTAATTACTTTGCATGATACGTATAACCAAAGTATTACCTGCAACACCGTGTATTGTTATGTTATTGTTAATTAATAAAACACCCTCCTCTAGGAGGGGATTAAAAAAAAAATACCAGTGAATTTAATAGATTTGATAATCAAATATCAACCTATTAATTAATTTATAGCCAGTATAAAGTTGTAATTTTACATTTTCTCTAAAGGAAGGGGAATCTTAGTGGAGGGAAAGATAATGAAGTTGTGGTTCAAAAATCTTTACAACTATTCTCCAACATACTTGCTAGTAGCTGAGCATCCTATGCTTCTCTATAACAATTACTAAATAAAGCCAATAAGAACCTCTTATATTTGTATTGGGCATTCACATAATGTAAACCGTAACTTTTTATACTATTTTTAAGAAGAAAAAAATAGATAGATAGATAGATAGATAGATCAGATGTCAGACTTAATGAAATATACTAGAAGTTAGCTGTGTGGAGAAATTGTATGTTTCAGCTTGTGAAGGTTCTCATTCATCCAGGCCATGGTATATCTGTTGTATTCAATTAGATCAACTGGACTTAAATGTAGTTCTTGAAGACGTTTCGCTAGTCTTCCGACTGGCTTTCTCAATTCAGAATGACTTGTACAAGAATCAGTGGCAATTATGTACCCTGGAAAATCCCAATTAGCATATCACAGCCAGGTGTTAAGGGTGTGATTAGATAGTGGCTAAGAGGTGTTATAGGAACGCCAGTCGGATGACTAGCGAAACGTCTTCAAGAACTACATTTCAAGTCCAGTTGATCTAATTGAATACAACAGATATACCATGACCTGGATGAATGAGAACCTTCACAAGCATATTTCTAATCATTTTGGGGAGAAAACCCTCAAACTTGTACGGCATATGAAGACAGCAAGAAATTGGCAGACTACAGAACCCACCTGCGATTTAACCTCCGATGCAGACAACAAAGGCTAGTACCATGCGTAACGTCTGGATTCCACGGTTAAAGGCATCAGAGCCAAACAGATACTGCAAAAGGCTCAAACACAGCTCCTAAGTGAACGGGTACGACAACACATTTTACAGTCGATGCTTTAATGCACACATTAGTCACCTAGAACAGAACCTGGCCTCACACTACCTGTGTCCATCTGGGAAGAGTATGGGTTCACCAAACAAGCACAGCTTTCTCAGCACTGTAAGGGCAAACAAAGGCACACGAACAAGTTCTCTATTTTGTCATCCCAGAACACCCCAAAGGAAAAAGTACCTAACCCCGATCCGAATCGCTAAATATGCACCCAACTACGAACCTAACTGCCCAAAATGCCGCCAAACACCTTCTTCCATATGCTATGGGAATGCCCACACCTACAAAGATATTGGCAACATATCCTGCAATTTCTACACGACCAAATGGGGTCACCTGTTGGATTGGACCCCAAAGTGTGCCTACTGGGGATCACGGAACATCTATCAATAGACAAATACACAGCAACATTTCTTAACGAAACACTATTTGTAGCTAGAAAATTAATAGCTAAAACATGGATTGAGACAACACCACCAACTTTGACCCTATGGAAAGCTGCAATCAACTCCACTCTGACATACAAGAAAATAATATATACCAACAGAGGCTGTCCCACCAAATATACCAAGATATGGGGCAGATGGGAAGCCTCGGCACAGACGTGTAATGACTAAACACCAACAAACAAACAGGCAGTTGCAGTATAACTCTAGACTTGTGAAGGGAAACAACACAAAACCACCACCCACCACATACACATCTTAACACTGGTTTATAATAATAAGATGAAAAAACTATGCCTAATAAAGGAATATAAGTTTACTAACAACCGATATCTGTAATAACTAACTATAACACCGAACAATTTAAATATGCTGTTCTTAATTACTTTGCAATGATACGTATAACCAAAGTATTACCTGCACAACCGTGTATTGTTATGTTATTGTTAAATTAATAAAAACACCTCCTCTAGGAGGGGATTAAAAAAAAAATACCAGTGAATTTAATAGATTTGATAATCAAATATCAAACCTATTAATTAATTTATAGCCAGTATAAAGTTGTAATTTTACATTTTCTCTAAAGGAAGGGGAATCTTAGTGGAGGGGAAAGATAATGAAGTTGTGGTTCAAAAATCTTTACAACTATTCTCCAACATACTTGCTAGTAGCTGAGCATCCTATGCTTCTCTATAAACAGATTACTAAATAAAGCCAATAAGAACCTCTTATATTTGTATTGGGCATTCACATAATGTAAACCGTAACTTTTTATACTATTTTTAAGAAGAAAAAAATAGATAGATAGATAGATAGATAGATCAGATGTCAGACTTAATGAAATATACTAGAAGTTAGCTGTGTGGAGAAATTGTATGTTTCAGCTTGTGAAGGTTCTCATTCATCCAGGCCATGGTATATCTGTTGTATTCAATTAGATCAACTGGACTTGAAATGTAGTTCTTGAAGACGTTTCGCTAGTCATCCGACTGGCTTTCTCAATTCAGAATGACTTGTACAAGAATCAGTGGCAATTATGTACCCTGGAAAATCCCAATTAGCATATCACAGCCAGGTGTTAAGGGGTGTGTTTTTTGTTTTTTTGATGTAGATAGTGGGCTAGTGAGAGGGTTCTAGGAGACGCACCTAGTCTGTTTAGTTTAGGTTGCCTATGAGGATAACGTCTTTAAAGATATGACTATGCATTTCCAGTGTCCAGTTGATCTAATTGAATACAACAGATATACCATGACCTGGATGAATGAGAACCTTCACAAGCATATTTCTAATCATTTTGGGGAGAAAACCCTCAAACTTGTACGGCAATATGAAAAGACAGCAAGGAAATTGGCAGACTACAGAAACCACCTGCGATTTAACCTCCGATGCAGACAACAAAGGCTAGTACCATGCAGTATACGTCTGGATTCCACGGTTAAAGGCATCAGAGCCAAACAGATACTGCAAAAGGCTCAAACACAGCTCCTAAGTGAACGGGTACGACAGACACATTTTACAGTCGATGCTTTAATGCACAACATTAGTCAACTAGAACAGAACCTGGCCTCACAGCTACCTGTGTCCATCTGGGAAAGAGTGATGGGGTTCACCAAACAAGCACAGCTTTCTCAGCACTGTAAGGGCAAACAAAGGCAACAGAACAAGTTCTCTATTTTGTCATCCCAGAACAGCCCCAAAGGAGAACAACTACCTTGGATACAAAAGGAGGGAAGTGTCACTTCATCAAACAAGGAGGAATGGGTGAGAAACTTGTCTAACAGGACCCTGACCCAGCCAGAAATGGAAGTCCTTGGTAAGGGCTTGAATTTTGCCATCACCCCTAAAGCCATCCCTGTGGTGGATATTATAGCAGCCACAGAAGCCTCTATCCACAGTAATAAGGTATCACAGAGTGAGGCAGAACAACTTCGCCTTAAGGTATCTGCAGCCTTAGCCAGTGCTAAAACTCCTTCATCTAACCTGACTACACAGGAAAGAAGAGCCTTAACATCCCTCAAGAAAGATTCCAGTATCACCATTCTACCGGCAGATAAAGGAAGATGCACAGTGGTACTCAACACCTCAGACTACCATGATAAGGTGACCATGCTCCTGGCCGATAACAACACATATGAGGCTTTAACAAGGGATCCCACCAGCCGTTACAAGAAAAGAGTCATAGACTTACTACAACAGCTTCAAAAGGATAAAGCCATTGACCGAGCAATGTATCATCGCCTCTACCCTGGTGAGGCACATCCATGCATATATGGACTCCCAAAGATACATAAGGAAGGGGCCCCACTAAGACCTATAGTCAGCAGCATCAACTCTGTAACATACAAGGTGGCAAAATATCTAGCTAACATCTTAGGACCTTTGGTGGGAAGTTCTAAGCATCACATCCAGAACTCTCAGGATTTCACCAACAAGATTGAAGATATAGTACTCGGTGTAGAAGAAACTATGGTGTCCTATGATGTGACTTCTCTCTTCACTTGTATACCCACCAAGGAGGCTGTTGACATGGGAGAAAACGGCTGGGCAAAGACAGCACTCTTACCACAGAACTGATCTCAACCCGAACAGGTGTGTTCCTTGTTGGACTTGGCCTGAATACCACCTATTTCAAATACAGGGATAAGTTCTATAAGCAAAAACATGGATGTGCTATGGGATCTCCAGTTCACCTATTGTGGCCAACCTTTACATGGAGGAGGTAGAAACACAGGCGCTTAATACCTTTAAGGGCATAGCACCCGCCACTGGTTCAGATATGTTGATGACACCTGGGTTAAATCCACCAGAAGGAAGTACAAGCTTTCACAGAACACATTAATGCGGTGGACCAAAACATTAAATTCACAAGGGAAGAGGTACAAAACAACAACTGGCTTTCTTGGACTGCTTGGTAGAAGTTAAGGAAAATGGTAAACTGGAAGTAGAGTTTACAGAAAACCAACACACACAGATCAGTATTTGATGTTTGACTCCCACACCACCTTTAGATCACAAGCTGGGTGTCATCAGAACCCTGCAACACGGAGCCGAGAACATCCCCACTAAACAGAGGCGAAGGCTAAAGAAATGAAACATCTCAGAGGAGCCCTTAAAACTTGTGGAATCCAGACTGGGCCTTTGTCAAAAGAAGTAGAAGGAAAGAAAAGAACACGAATACCACACATGAAGGGGAAAAGCAAGACAGGAGGAAGAACATGGTCATCCCATATGTAGCAGGGTCTCTGAGAAATTAAGAAGAATTTTCAAAAACATCGTTATCCCTGTCTGCTTTAAACAACCGAACAACACACTGAGGCAGCAATTGGTACATCCAAAAGCCCAATACCAAAACACAGAAAAGCGACATCATATTGCGGTGCATGCAGTGAAGAATGCCTGATTTGTATGTGGGGGAGACCAAACGACAACTGCACACAACGTATGGCCCAGCACAGAAGAGCCAATTCCTCGGGTCAGGAACTCAGCCGTGTATCTGCTCTTAAGGATAAGGACATACCTTGAAGATTGTAATGTTAACATACTGGCGAAGGAACGTGACTGTTCAAGAGAGTGGTTAAGGAGGCCATTTATGTTGAAAATAAAGAAACCAAGCCTAAATAGAGTGGGGGGTTGACACCAACTGCTGCCATGTACAATGCTGTTTTAACACCTTACTCTGGGCGTTCCTACACCTCTTAGCCACTATCTAATCACACCCTTAACACCTGGCTTGATATGCTAATTGGGATTTTCCAGGGTACAAATATTGCCACTGATTCTTGTACAAGTCATTCTGAATTGAGAAAGCCAGTCGGATAACTAGCGAAACGTCTTCAAGAACTACATTTCAAGTCCAGTTGATCTAATTGAATACAACAGATGTATGTTTCAGGTTTCTAGCATTTTCTGAATTATTTAATGCTTGTTCCCATTGAAAAATAATTCTTAATTGTGGCTGTTCAGCTTGGTATAGAGAGGGTCATGAGAAGACTAAACAGAGGACACAGGGACATCCTTTAAGACTAGAAGAAAAGTAGTTTCATCTTCAGGTTAGGAAAGGTTCCTATACAGTGAGAAAAGTGAAACCGTGGAACTGTCTTCCAGCAGATGTGGTAATTGCAAGTTCATTGAATAGCTTTAAAAGTGGACTAGATACGTTTCTAAAATTGTCATTTGGAGTCAGGAAGGATTCCCCCCTATTTTTAGATTATTTTTTTTTGCCTTCCCCTAGATTAACTGTTCAGTAGGGTTAAAGAGTAGGTTGTAAAGGTTGGACTAGATGGACGCATGTCTTTATTCAACCTTAATTGCTATGTTACTATGTATTAGTTACAACTTTGGCAAGGGAAAGAAGCTGGGTGCTAGAGTACTCAGTGATTATTACAGATATGAATCTTGTCTATGATCCATACTTAAAACACTAGAAACCTGCACAATTAAGACACAATACTGCTTTTACAGAGATGAGAAAGGAAAATTTGATTCTTGCCAGTAAAGCTCACGTGCAAGGAAACAACCAGGTTCTGTTTAGATGTATTCTTTACATGTAGCCAAATTAGAAATATATTCTGGGTTATGCTGTACTAAGGAAAATGTAATCCATTTCAGTAAAATATTCTTTGAATCCTCTATAATATTTTTCATCCCCCCCCCCCCCAAAAAAAAATCTTTATTGGCACAAAACATTTTTAGCTGATTTTTTTCTTTTTTGCATCTTTCTAATACTGTTTCATGTATTCTTATACAGAAAAACATTTTAGCAGTTTTCCATTAAATATTTTCTATTCCTAAGGTTAATGCCAGTTCAAAGCATATAAATGTTTTATTACTTACTGTATTTTACTGTATTACAGTATTATGTATTTTTAGTTTTTTCCCTTTAGTATCAGTAAATATTTTAGAGATTTGTTGTAAATTGCCAGAACTCTAAAATGACAGTGAGCAAAGTCTTCAGGCAAATCATCAGAGGAAATGAAAGATAAACAGTTTTGTCAGGCACTAATAAAAATGCAAATCTTAATCAGTGCTGGGTATTAGGCACTAATACAAAAGTATTCAAAATGTATTTGCTTTATCAGTGTGTATTTTAGTAAATGTGAAAATAATAATAAAAAATGAAAAACATTAAAAACAGATTCATCTCTTATTGTAAAATTACATGGGGGGGTTATAAAATAACTATAGATCAATTATTATGATTCATTTTGATAGAGTGGGACTTCTACGGTTTTTTTTTTTGTCTCTAGCTTTAACACCAAAGGAGATGATTGCATCACTAAAAAAACAATTTTTTGAAAACATTTGATTGTACCATTTTCACCACACCCCCGGTGAAAGAAGGTGTGGCTTAAAGGGTATCTCCACTGAGAAAAAAGTACACCATCCCCCAACCCTCCCCTTACCTTTTCCCCCCCAGAATTCCCCTTTGTTTGATTGCAGCAGCATGGGAAAGTTATGCTGGTTCCTGGGTGTTTTCCCCTGTGCTGGGAGTGCGTCACTCAATGTGCATCATCATGGTAGCAGACACACCCGCTTAGTTGCAGTAAGAAATCCTTTCCTCCCTGACTCTCTAAGTTCATTTTACAGCTGATCATGCAGAGAGAGATAGGGAGGAAAGTTAAAACCCTCTTCCCACAACACTGTAACAAAGGCAGGGGGAACTTTTTTGTGTCTAACTCTGAGAGGGGTGGTTGAAAAGTGATCTAAGATTGATTTCATAGGGGATGCTAGGAATATAGGCAATCTAGTATGGGAGGGGAGGGAGAGAGAGAGAGAAAAAGGTAGTATCTGATACTCCTCCATTAGTGAAGTCACAAGCTGCTGTGATGGTCATGTTGATTATTCCTCCATTAATCAGTGAACTCAGTAGCTTGAAGTGTATGTGTGTGTGTGTGTGTAATCGACCAACCAGTCGGATCACACAGACAGCAGTCCCGACACATCCCACACACGTTCTGCGCATGCACTATAGGAACAAGCGCGTCAGACTTTTCCCAAGCAGGCAGCCACTGAAAGTGGACAGACATCACCATCCACAAGCGTTCAGGGAGAAACTCATTGGATTTCTTCTAAACTACTGCCAAAGACACAGGATACTGCAGGTACATTTCCATCTTACATATATCATCCTTACAACCTAGGTGACTTTTATCAGTGGAAATACCCTTTAATGTTCACTGAGGGTATTTAAGAGATATGGGTTAGTTAGTTTGTTACACCTGATGAAGGGGACAATGTGATCCCTAAACGTAGTGTGGTTCTGCATAATGTTGTAATCCAAAGTTTAAGTGTGCATCTCAGTTCATACCTTGCTTGTGCTATAGTGAAAGATGGATCCTTACTGAGATAGTACCTTATGGACTTATAAGCAATTTGCCAAGGTGTGTGCCTGGGCCTGAATTATTTTTTGTTGTGGGGAGATACAGTCTAAAATTTGCCAGTGAAGATTACACCATTGACACACAATTGAGGTAGGAAATAATCCTTATATGGTATTGTTATGTAAACTGATATATCATTATATCATTCAATTAATAATGGCAAGGCTGCAGCTTCCTTGTTTTGATTGTTTGAGCTCTACAGAGCATGTGAAGTACTGTGTACACTTAGCTGGGTGTCACCCAGTTCATTTAGCTTAGTGTCACCCAGCTAAGGTAGATTAGACATGTGAAGTGTACTGTCTACACTTAGCTTGATGTCACCCTGCTAAGGTACATTATGGGAGTTGAACCTAGTACCCCAGGTTCATTTCATGAAAGCAGCATATTGTATCTTTGTGAATGTTCTCTATTGGGACAGTATTATCTGGAGACTTTTGTTCCCCTTTAACTCTGTTGATGTATCCCATTTTTAATAGGGATTTATTTTTTATCTAAGTTGGAGTTTTTATTATTATGCTGATGACAGCGAAGTAAAGGCTTTATAACTTGAGCATTAAACCTATATCCATTTGTGGATAGAAAGTTCTGTGCGTATGTTTGTATTTTACAGACTGGAACATGGGTTACTTTATTGTTATATTAAGGACATATTTCAATGGTTATTGAAAGAAAGAACAATGTGAATTTAAGATAAAATCAATATAGTTAAATATCTACTTATAATTGTGTGTAATATGTATTATAATTTGTGTGTAACTGTTCATTATATCTGTTGTATTCAATTAGATCAACTGGACTTGAAATGTAGTTCTTGAAGACGTTTCGCTAGTCATCCGACTGGCTTTCTCAATTCAGAATGACTTGTACAAGAATCAGTGGCAATTATGTACCCTGGAAAATCCCAATTAGCATATCACAGCCAGGTGTTAAGGGTGTGATTGGATAGTGGCTAAGAGGTGTTATAGGAACGCCCAGAGTAAGGTGTTAAAACAGCATTGTACATGGCAGACAGTTGGTGTCGAACCCCCCCACCTCTATTTAGGCTTGGTTTATTTATTTTCACATAAATGGCCTCCTTAACACCTCTCTTGAACCAGTCACGTTCCTTCCCAATATGTAACATTACAATCTTCAAAGGTATGTGCTTTATCCTTAAGATGCAGGTACCGGCTGAGTCCTGACCCGAGGAATTGGCTCTTCTGTGCTGGGCCATACGTTGATGCAGTTGCTGTTTGTCTCCCCCACATACAATCAGAGCATTCTTCACTGCACTGCACTGCATATGATGTCGCTTTTCTTGTGTTTTGGTATTGGGTCTTTCGGATGTACCAATGGCTGCCTCAGTGTGTTGTTCGGTTTAAGCAGACAGGATATCGATGTTTTTTGAAAATTCTTCTTAATTTCTCGGAGACCCCTGCTACATATGGGATGACCATGTTCTTCCTCCTGTCTTGATTTTCCCCTTCACTGTTGGTATTTGTGTTCTTTTCTTTTCCTTCTACTTCTCTTTTGACAAAGGCCCAGTCTGGATATCCACAAGTTTTAAGGGCTCCTCTGAGATGTTTCATTTCTTTATCCTTCGCCTCTGTGCTAGTGGGGATGTTCTCAGCTCTGTGTTGCAAGGTTCTGAAGACACCCAGCTTGTGATCTAAAGGGTGGTGGGAGTCAAACATCAAATACTGATCTGTGTGTGTTGGTTTTCTGTAAACCTCTACTTCCAGTTTACCATTTTCCTTAACTTCTACCAAGCAGTCCAAGAAAGCAAGTTTGTTGTTTTGTACCTCTTCCCTTGTGAATTTAATGTTTTGGTCTACCGCATTAATGTGTTCTGTGAAAGCTTGTACTTCCTTCTGGTGGATTTTAACCCAGGTGTCATCAACATATCTGAACCAGTGGCTGGGTGCTATGCCCTTAAAGGTATTAAGCGCCTGTGTTTCTACCTCATCCATGTAAAGGTTGGCCACAATGGGTGAAACTGGAGATCCCATAGCACATCCATGTTTTTGCTTATAGAACTTATCCCTGTATTTGAAATAGGTGGTATTCAGGCACAAGTCCAACAAAGAACACACCTGTTCTGGGTTGAGATCAGTTCTGCTGGTAAGAGTGCTGTCTTGGCCCAGCCATTTTCTCACCATGTCAACAGCCTCCTTGGTGGGTATACAAGTGAAGAGAGATGTCACATCATAGGACACCATAGTTTCTTCTACACCGAGTACTATATCTTCAATCTTGTTGGTGAACTCCTGAGAGTTCTGGATGTGATGCTTAGAACTTCCCACCAAAGGTCCTAAGATGTTAGCTAGATATTTTGACACCTTGTATGTTACAGAGTTGATGCTGCTGACTATAGGTGTTAGTGGGGCCCCTTCCTTATGTATCTTTGGGAGTCCATATATGCATGGATGTGCCTCACCATGGTAGAGGCGATGATACATTGCTCGGTCAATGGCTTTATCCTTTTGAAGCTGTTGTATTAAGTCTATGACTCTTTTCTTGTACCGGCTGGTGGGATCCCTTGTTAAAGCCTCATATGTGTTGTTATCGGCCAGGAGCATGTTCACCTTATCATGGTAGTCTGAGGTGTTGAGTACCACTGTGCATCTTCCTTTATCTGCCGGTAGAATGGTGATACTGGAATCTTTCTTGAGGGATGTTAAGGCTCTTCTTTCCTGTGTAGTCAGGTTAGATGAAGGAGTTTTAGCACTGGCTAAGGCTGCAGATACCTTAAGGCGAAGTTGTTCTGCCTCACTCTGTGATACATTATTACTGTGGATAGAGGCTTCTGTGGCTGCTATAATATCCACCACAGGGATGGCTTTAGGGGTGATGGCAAAATTCAAGCCCTTAGCAAGGTCTTCCATTTCTGGCTGGGTCAGTGTCCTGTTAGACAAGTTTCTCACCCATTCCTCCTTGTTTGATGAAGTGACACTTCCCTCCTTTTGTATCCAAGGTAGTTGTTCTCCTTTGGGGCTGTTCTGGGATGACAGAATAGAGAACTTGTTCTGTTGCCTTTGTTTGCCCTTACAGTGCTGAGAAAGCTGTGCTTGTTTGGTGAACTGTTCATTCCATTTCTGTATATGATTAGTTGGCCATTTGGCATTTGACCTTAATGATGTCTTAATAGATTAAAAGATGCTACTTAAAGGGGTCAGACCATGGATAGAAATTGGTTTTTTAGGGTCCCTATCTATTATCAAATGTTGGGAATATTTAATGTTTTGGCCATTGTTCAGTTTATGTATGCATATTTTATGTCCATCCCCAGAACTAAAAATTGCCCCAGTGCTGGCCCCACTGTGTAGTTTAAAAAACCCTTACCTTACATCTCAGCTTCTCGTGGTTGTCCTGCAATGTCTGTGCAAAGTCCAGGAAACTGGAGAGTAGGAGGTGTCTACCTGTCAAAAGGTTTCTGCCTCTAATCTGTCCTCCGGGAGATATAGTGTATCTTTAGGTAGTCCACCCCCAACCGCCGAGTTAGATCTCTAATAGAATCTTCTGAATCATACTCACAGCCCTCCACTCCTGTGGCTGTCTTCAGCCGCATCTGTGATTGGCTGACCAGCAGCCAATCATAGATGCGGCTGCCGGTCCTGTCCCGCTCTGCTCCTTCCGGTTAGCAGAGAGCCAGAGAAGACAGCCGTGGGAGCAAAGGGCTGTAAGTATGATTCTGAAGCTTTTATTAGAGATTGAACTTTTTGGTTGGGGGTGTGCAAGAGAGAGCTACACTATATCCAAAGTTTTAATTTAGTGTGTACATACTCTTTAAATAGTTTTATTTTAAAAATGGACTTTTGTACTGTCTCACAAATAATACATTTATCTTTTTGCATCTTTTAGTGTCAGCTTTCAGTGAATATACAGTATATGTATAAACAGATAGACCCATTGATGAAGACTTTAAGGCCTACCTATTGTATTATTATTATTATTTATGGTCAACAAAAGCATGAAGAATCGTTATGGTTGACAATTTAGCTTATGTACAACCATCTATCGTCACTGTTCAGCCAGATTGGTAAATTTTATTGTCCATCGAAGGCCTTTATCCTCATCCTGTGTTGCAGTGCTGTCTTCTTGTCCTACTGTACAACCGTCTGCCTGTTTGTAGGGCCATCAGAGGCAAATAATTTTAAATTATTATGGAATGATGATTTTAAAAAGCAATAATTTACTATGCGCATGTATCTTAAACAGTACAGAACATAAGAAAAGAAAAATGCACATCAATTATGCACATCAACATATATATGGTCTAATTATTTTTAAAAATTATTTTTACATTTACATTGTTCTTGGTTTACCTTATGGCTTTGATATTGAATATAATTTTATACGTTTTGAAACAAGTTGTGATGTTCTAGTCCATGCTTCTAAATCCACACCCACTCAGTTGTCTGTAGTGATGATTCTTGGTATCCAAATGAACTTGGTTTCTGCCAGTTTTGAAAATCCGCAGATCTGATGGAAGTTTGTAATTTTTTTTATCATTGAAAAGTCAGGAAAAGAATCTTAGGTCATTGAAATTCAAATTTTTTTTGAAAAACAGAAATTCATAAACAGCAATTGACAATTAAAAAATAAAAATCTTATTCTATTACAAATGGATTTTTGGATATTCAATAGGTTCTGCAGAACAGTTGTCGGATGAAGCTCACCGGTTTATTTTATCTCTTGTTAACAACAACCTTCAATAGTGTTCAGCTCTGATCAGGTTCCCAAATCTTTCTGATAAAATCAAGGTTATATTTTTATAAATAAAATGAACATTTTTATCACACCACAGCATATAGTCCTCTCTAAACAATCTTTTTTTATTTGTTGTGTGTTCACAGTACTATTTAGCTGAATATTTACTTGTTTTTGTATCTTTTATATTAAAAGCTAATGGTAGTCTCCAAATAAGTCCTTTATATAAAATAGTCTCATACCTTTCAAACAAGCCTAGAATGATGTTGCTTGCTTATCTGGATCTTAAGTTATTGACTTGTAATATTATACTTCTTTGTCCTGATTTTTTCTGTGACAGTCACATGATGTGCCCCACCCCCCAAAAAATTATCTTTTCTAAAGCTTATTACAGAGCAGCAATCATTCTCTCTCCTTTCCTCTCCCTATGGGCGTTCTAGGGAAAGAAACTAAATATTTTCAGGCTAACTTAAAAAATTATTTAAAAGTTGAGGGTGGAGCTTATGAAGCAACTGATAATGCTCTGTCCCAGCAGTGCTGGGACAGAGACTTTGGGGTCATGTCACATTGTTAGCAAGAAAATACACCCTTTATACTGCTGTAACATTGGATAGACTGCATGGTCTTGTATGTAGAGATGGCCGAAACCCACCAGTTTCATTCCATTTTCGGATTCCCGGATCTTGGTAAAATCACGAAGATCTGAAAATCCGAAAATGGAAAGAATTTTCCATTATTATCGAATGTTCAAGGCTATTTTCAAGGATTATCGAAATTAGCCTTGAGCGTTCAATAATCCTCGAAAATGTGATCGGGGACTATTTTTGAGTTTCTGATCATATTTTTGATAATTATAGAAAATAGACGCCGAAGTCCCCAAATCCGGACTATCCCTCCGGATATGGATGGATCATTCAGATTTCTGAACCGTGGGGTTCCCAGTCGGACCCGGATCCCATCTCTACTTGTATGGAGACCAAAGTTCCCTTTAAGCATTTTTTTTCTTTCTTTAAATCTCCAGTGGGGTTGAACTAACAAAAATAGAATGCATGTCTCAGTTTTTTTCACAGCTCAGAAATTATAAAATTGCAATCCTGTTGCCAGCTCACTGAGCTAAACATAATGCAATTGAGACAATAATATAAATATAAAATAAATTATACTTAGCTCATGTTAATAATGTTTTAAAATAGCAATTTGCTATTGTTTCATTGGTATTGAAAACATGTTGGCCCACATTTAATTTTCCTTTTGTGTTCCTTTAAACATTTTTAATAGTTTGGTTAGGTAGGGAGAGGCAGACCTCTAATTCAGGACTTTTGTTTTACTGGTTCTGGATTTGCTTGAAATGTTAGAAAATAAACAAAATACACCATAAGCGTAAAGCTTTTTAAACAATCAAAATATTAGAAAAAAGTATAAATCCTTAGGTTGAAATAGATACCTGTTTATACTCAGTAAAAATTGTTGCTGACAGGTACATTTTTGTTAAAGGGTAACTGCAGGATTTCAGGTTATACTTATATATTTCAGATTTCAATCTATTACAGTTTAGGGTTTTGGGGGTGATTTACCTGTACATAAATTTTCATTTGAGGGCTGGACTTGCCCTTTAACACAAAAAAGAACTAGTTAATTGTCAGTTATCTGTCTGCAATGCCAGCTGCTATTTTTTCAGTTTGTTACATGTCTTTGTAAACAAATATTTAACAATAAGTTCTCTCTCTTTTTGGCAAAGTTATCCATCTCTTCCCTCTGCTCAATGAGAATTTAATAAGCTTGAGCATGTGCAGAGGAAGCAGCTGGGAAAACAGAAGTCAATCATTGGCTGTGATGTGATCATTCATTCATGCATGGAGGGAGGAGCCAGCTTGCTCTTTCAAAATGAAAACAATAGTTATCCATACACATCTGGTTAGTAATGCATCTAATAAATCAGTTGGGGATGGGGGCAGGTAGCCAATAAGCGATCAGTCTAGGACATGTCCTTTTAATGTAAATCTAAAGCTAATTCAGTATTACATAGGGAATCGGGTTTTACATGACCTTATCTCATCCATTGCATTTTTGTGCAATTTTATACTTTTTTTCGAACTGTTTTGCAATTACTAGAATGATCCTGCTACTAAAATGCATGTAATCTATGTATATGTGTGTATTTATTTCCTCAGTTTGTCAATCAAGTATCAATATCTCCATACATCAGCAGTCAGTAGCATGGGGAAAAAGAAATAATGTGATAAAGGACAGGGTACAACTTTTGCAGAATTATAGCAAACACATGACAGATTCCCGACAATATAGACAATAGCGTACAATGGACATTTTCAGGCAATAGTTTGCCATAAGCAGGATCGAACAATTTTTCAGTGTACACATGGACGATAATCATCAAATCCCAACAGATCAGAGGGGATTTATTTATTATCGGCATTTTATGTATCCAGCTTAAGTATAGTAGATTCTGGACAAGCACACAATATTTAGTAATGCACTTACAAATAGAAAAAATGTGTACAAAAGCTTAGCTTATCCCTAAATCCTCTGCTAGGAGTTTAATCAATCAGCTAGATCATCATAACCTTTACAGATGTTAGTCCTCTGGTCTATGTAAGCAAGAAAAAACAAGGTTTCAGTTGATTGTTTAAAAAAAAGTAATTGTATAGATATAAATCTCTTTTGGTTTTGCAAAATGATTACATGCAAATAAAATCCAAAAAATGCTTGTCTTGATTGTTATTATTTCTCGTATCAGGAAACAGCAAAGAAAATATGCATTGGCTTTTTTCCTTTCGTTGAAAGCATCTTTCTAGTAAGAATACCCTTTTACAAAAAGAAAAATGAATCAATATTATCTGTGTACAATATGTTTTTCTGTGCACAATGTTGCACAATTGGAGCGCATGCGATTGGGCAAAAAAAGTTGACCGAATGCGATCTGAAAAGCAGATCACAGCGCAAACAATTAGCAGCATACCTAGTACCTAGCAACTAGAGATGGACGAACTTTCAAAAGTTCGGTCCATTTTCGAACTTTCAAACTATATGGAAAGTTCAAAAGTTTGAAAACGGACCCATTAAAGTCAATGGGAGTCAAATAGTTCTAAAAGTTCTAATGAAATACAATTAAAATATCAATGGTAAATTAATGTAAATGGCTGTGGGACCTGGGAAATGGCCTGGGGAACATGTTCGAATGTCCAGGACATTCGAAAAATCAATTTTACTCTCACTCATGCTATTTTCAAGCTTGTTAGCGCCTAGGTACCATGTACATTTTACTTGCGGATTCGATGCTCGCATATAGGCTTTAATGGACACTTTACTCATAGATTCGATGTTCGCGCCTAGATACCATGGACATTTTACTTGCGGATTCGATGCTCGCGTATAGGTTTTAATGGACACTTTACTAGCGGATTCAATGCTCGCGTTCGTGCCTAGATACCATGGACATTTTACTCGCGGATTCGATGCTTGCGTATAGGTTTTATTGGATCCTTTACTCACGGATTCGATGCTCGCATATAGGTATAATAGGCATTTTACTCGCACATTCGAACGGTCAAATATTTAATATTTATCGAAAGTCCGAAAATATCGAAAATCCGGGTCCGGGATAGTTGGAGAAGTCCGAATTCGTTCGAATTCAAATAGTTCGGCTCGAACTCGGGTTCGAGTTCGAGTTCCAGTCCATCTCTACTAGCAACTGGATTGTGCGTTAAAACGTGGTGTGGCCTAGCCCTAACAACCAGTTTTTCACTGAGTCCAAACTATGATGTTTCTGCTGTATCCTAAAGGTGTCCTAGAGGAATGTTCTGAGCACTAACTGGACAAATACTGTATTGATATTTCTTACTGGATGTATATTTTTATCTCAAAAAATAATGTCAATAATTACATGTCATTACCAAACGCTAATTTAATAGATTTAATATGTAATTGCAAGACAAGGAATGGTAAATGTGAATCTGCAACAAATAAAGTTTTAAACTCTTCACCAAACCTTTTTATGCATGCTTTTAAATATTGTTGTGGGCTTAATGTTTAACCCAAATGATTCTTTGAGGAATACAAACATGATATTAGTTATGCCTTTCTATTGACATCCTATCATTAGAATGGATGGTCAGGCCTAACCTGTTTTGCTTTGCCTGAAAGTACAATTATTGGGAATTAAACTTTAGAAACTGAATGTTTCTCTGACATGATATCTAAAGTTCACATTACATTAACAGTCATTAACAATTTTAATGTGAGTGATGCATTACTATGTAATTAAGTTTCATGCACTTATCAGTAGAAATAGCTTTCAAGCATTTTATATTACATGTTGATTTTAAGCAGATAAATGGTTAGCAATAACAGTACAATGTATGTATTTAGATGTATATGTATGGTATGTAGTAACAGCATTGGTGTACTGATAATGTCAAAAGCAGATATGGTGAATTGAAAGGTAATTAATTCAGCTGTCAAGATCACTGTATTCCTTCCTTGAGAAGAGTTATTAAAGGATATGTACACTGTAAAAAAAAAACTTATATAACTAGCTAGCTGTGTCTTTAAATATAAATGTGTTGTGTTTTTTTTTTTTTGGCCTATTACCCCCCATACTCTACCTTCTGTTCTGTTGCTGGCTTCCTGCTCGAGGCTAATTCCATTTTCAGGACTGCCCCACTCACATTAATAGAGCTTTTGTTTATTCTGGACACATTTTACTAGCGGTTCCAGATGTTTTGCTGCAGCATTTTCCTAGCGGCAATGCTATTTCCGCCAGTCAAAATATGACCAGAACGACGAACAGACATTTGTCTGAAAGTAGCCTTATAAGCTCTCTTTCTTTCTTTGATACTAGTGTTCCTTTTTGCCACACTATACAGAAATATGGTTTTAGAAACATAGAGAGTTTTAGAAGAGAGACACAGCAGCACTGCAGGATTTATATAGGAGCCTCCATAAGAATTAAAGGAGAACTAAACTTAATTTTTTAAAAACCTAATCTGAAAGTTTTTCTCACCAGAACACCTATAAATTGTAAGATTCTTCTCTAGTAAGTTGCATTCAGTACATGTGAGAAATATATTCTGTAAATAAGAAGGCTTCCATGTTGTTGCCAGTACAACCCACAGCCCATAAAGTCATCAAAGAACCACGCCGCCTGCCCCCAGTTTTCACTGTCTCTATGTACATTTTCTATATACCAATATGGAAGTCCCTGATAAGACTTTGAAAGCTGCTTATTACCCTGCAATTTATTTATCAGTCAATGTGAGTTGCTGGTAAATAAACTGCAGGGTAACAAGCAGCTTTCAAAGTTTTATCAGGGACTTCTATATTCCATTTTTTTATTATTCTTTTCCTAGCAAAAGATAAAGGTTCTGAATGTATCTACATTCTCTGCTTATTCAGTGTTGTGGCATACCGGGTAAGGCACCAGGTTTAAAAATACACAGTTCAGAAGGTCACAAGTTTAATACCCTAGACTTACCTTTCTTTTTTTATTTCTATTATCTTCCTAGTAAAAGACTCTACATGTACCAGTGATCTATGTAGTATCTCCGTTAGCCTAGAGGTAAGAGCTCTGCTTTAAGCAGGACAGAATAAATGTACAGATTTCAGGTTCTATTCCCCAGAATTTTATTTTTTTAAATTTTTGCTGGAATGTTAGTATTCCCTTTCTTACATCCATGCTATCTATAAAATACACTGCAAAGATTACTTTCTTTTTGTAAAGTAAAGGATTATATCATTGTTAGGACAGGAGCATTGAATGTGCTTGACAACAAAAAACTGAAATCCCTGTGCTGTGGGAGAGGGAGGATCTGTGCTGTAATGTGATTGGCTGTCAGCTTCAAGGAAGCAAGTCTGCAACATCCTTGTTTTGATCTGTTGAGCACTACAGAGCATGTGCCTGTATGCAGACACTTAGCTGTGGGTACTAGAGCTGACCTCTAGTACCCACAGGTTAATTTCATAAATCACCCAATGGCCACAGCAAAGGGAGAGGTGAGACACATCTTGTTGTATGTTTGTAAATGTGTTGGGTCTATTGTTACAATGTTGTCTGGAGACTCCTTTAGTCTCCTTTATTTCTCCTTTAAAAATGAAATTAAAAAGGTTTATTTTTTGGGGTTAAGGTCCCGCAGTAAATTTATCAGTGGTTTGGTGAGGTCCCACAGTAAAATAAGCAATGATTTGTTGAGGTCCCACAACAAAATTAGCAATGATTGGGTGAGGTCTCACAGTAAAATTAGACTTGATTTGGTGAGGTCCCACAGTAAAATTAAAAATGATTTGGTGAGGTCCCACAGTAAAATTAGCGATGATTTGGTGAGGTCCCACAGTAAAATTAGCAATGATTTGGTGAGGTCCCACAGTAAAAGTAGCAATGGTTTGGTGAGGTCCCACAGTAAGATTAGCGATGGTTTGGTGAGGTCCCACAGTAAAATTAGCAATGATTTGGTGAGGTCCCACAGTAAGATTAAAAGGGTATTTTCACTGTATAAAATTACTTTGACTATAAATTAATAAATAAATGTATGCAGCACTTACTCTGCAGTATTGGTTTTGCCATATGACTTCAATCCAGTGCTTGGTTTGCTCAGGCTAAGAAAACCTCCTAGACTATCAGACTGTGAGGACAAGCTTGCTCAGTAATCTCTTTGAGGCAGCACCGGGAGAGGGAATTTTCCACCATGCAATTAATGTAATAACTGTCCCCATTCCAGCTACAACACAACTGTGCACAGCAAAAGCAAAAAGCAAAAGCACAGCTTTGAAAATAAGGCACTAAATTGACTGCTAAAATATAAGATAAAGGTAAGGGGGCAGGTCAACAAAAAATGGTAAAGAGAAAATTGGGAAGAATGAAAGTTTTAAGTAGAGATGGACTAGAACTCAAACTCGAATCCGAGTTCGAGCCGAACAATTCGAGTTTGAACGGACTCGGATTTCTCGAACTATCCTGGACCCGGATTTTCAATATTTCCCGGACTTTGGATAATTATCGAATGTTCAAACGCTTGAGGCATGCGAATATGCAAGTAAAATGTCTATTATACCAATACGCAAGTAAATATCGAATTATCGAATCCCCGAGTAAAATGTCTATTATACCTATACACGAGTAAATATCGAATATTGAATCCGCAAGTAAAATGTCTATTATACCTATATTGGAGTAAATATCGAATTCTCAAATCCGCGAGTAAAATTTCAATTATACTTATATGCGAGTAAATATCGAATATCGAATCCATGAGTAAAATGTCTGTTATACCTATACATGAGTAAATACCGAATTCTCGAATCCGCGAGTAAAACGTCTATTATACCTATACACGAATAAATATCGAATATCGAATCCACAAGTAAGATGTCTATTATACCTATACACAAGTAATTATCGAATTCTTGAATCCGCAAGTAAAATGTCCATCATACCTATACGCGAGTAAATATTGGATTCTTGAATCCGCAAGTAACATGTCTATTATACCTATACGCGAGTAAATATCGAATCCGCGAGTAGAATGTCTATTATACCAATACGCGAGTAAATATCGAATTAACGAATATGCAAGTAAAATGTCTATTGTATGAATATGCGAGTAAATATCGAATTCTCGAATCTGCCAGTTGTTCATAATTATCGAATGTTCGAACACGAGAGCTCGAAAGTAGCACATGTGAGAGTAAAATCGAGTTTTCGAAAGTCCTGGATATTTGAACATGTTCCCCAGACCATTTCCCAGGTCCCACAGCCATTTACTGTACATTAAGTTACCATTGATATTTTAATTGTATTTAATTCGAATTTTTTTATAGTTCGAAAGTTCGAAAACGGACCAAACTTTCGAAAGTTCGGCCATCTCTAGTTTTAAGTAATGAGCAACTAAAAAAAAAATTTCCAGTGTACATACCCTTTAAGACATCCAAATAAATGCCTTAAAGAATACTTTGGGGGACACTAACCAGAGCCGCAATCGCTCGGGGTAAATTTCCTGAACCAAATTGGTTTTAACATCAACTACTGTATTACTGTTGCGGGCTTTAATGCTCTGAAAACAGTGCTCTGGGCTCTGGGTAAAAAAGCCCCATAGAGTCTATATGTTTTGTTTATTATTTTGTATTCTTTACATGAATGCACTAGTAACACTTGACAGTATATATATAACATGTTTTTTGTGCCCCTCATCACATACAGTATCTACACCAACACTAATTATTGCATATCGAAGCGTGTGTAAGACATATTACATGCAACATGCATTTTTAAGCTGTGTGTACTTTATGCAATGTCAAGAAAGACACTTTAAAGTTAGGAAGCATTTATTCTGCTTTATCGCTTAGGTCATATTAGAAAAATGCCTGTGGGTGGATTTGCCCTTTAAATAAAACAATAAAACAATGTAATCAGAATTAACTGATTTCCACTGTTTGAATCAATGACACTCAGCAAACAGATAAGTGGCATATGAAATGAAAATAATCATAACCCCCCCCCACACACACACACATACATATATCCCTGAATGCATGTAGCATTAAGAAGCATAGATATTGGTATAATTCTCCCTGTGAATATGCAAAACAGAACAATATACAACAACAGCAGTTTTCAAGAATTATTTGGTTTGATTTTGAAGCATTACTATTGTGCCTTGCATAAAATTATAGCACTTTTTCCTTTCCTGCAGAAAATAGCAGTCCTGCCTTGTTATATAGTCGCGATTCACAAGAAACATTTCAAGATCAATTATTCTTTATCTAGCTTTTTATTTAACAGCATATATAATACTACTTATGTCAATAGCCATGATCAATTAAGCTAGAAGACTTGATGAGATAATAGGTAGAGTTACTGTCTATTTGTTTTATTTCTTTATTTCGCTGTGTTGCTTTCTTTTACAAAAAAGAGATCCTGCTTATGGGCCTATAGTTTGAGTTATGAATGAAGCTCAGTTGCAGTAGACATTATATTGGCCATTTGGCATGTTTGTAGGGGTATTGAAATAAACACCCTGGTGAGCTGTAAATGTCAACCGCCATTTACAATTTTTTTTTTTTTTTAATGTAAACTAAAATACAGGTTTATCTGTTGTATTCAGTTAGAGCAACTGGACCACCACCACACTAACCCCTGAAGTTCTTAAATCCCTCAATATCTTCTCTCTATTTCCTCCTTGATGGCACATCACCACCATCTAAAACTAAATTAATAATTTCCCCCTAAACAAGGACCTAGTCCACCCTTCTCAATTTCTATTGACAATATGGTAATTTACTCAATTAAATCTGCACGCTGCCTTAGAGTAATCTTTGACTCCTCTCTTTCCTTCCATCGTCACTTTAACAATGTCACTAGGAAGTGTAATTTTTTCCTTCACAATATTGCAAAGATCCGCAATTTCCTCTTTCGCTCCACTACGAAAATGCTCATGCATACACTTTTAATCTTCCATCTTGACTACTGTAATATTCTGATACTTGGTCTCCCGGCCTCTCCAGTCTATTTTAAACTCAGCAGCTCAGATCATCTCACTCTCCATCAAACGAGAGCCCGCAACCCCGATACTACAGTCCATAGGGTGGCTTCCCATCAAAAAAAGAATCATATTTAATACCCTTCTTTTAACCTTTGAATCCCTTCACTCTACTGCACCTCCATACTTATCTTCTCTCTTGGTCACTTCCTGGACATACCCTGCGCTCATCGCAAGGCAATTTTCTCTATAAACCCCCAACGAACAATGCTTCCTCCCATCTTAAACCATTCTCTCTTGCTGCTCCCTACCTTTGGAACTCTCTCCCTCTCTCACTTTGCCAGGTGAAATACTTTAACTCTTTTAAATCTAAACTGTTGCTACATTTCTGAAAACCAGCACTATATATGATTGTTAGCTGTCTGAGCACTTCGTATTCCTACCACCACTTTTATCTGTATGTTGTCCCTCCCACTTAGATTGTAGGCTCTTCGGGACAGGGATCTCTTTCCTAATTTGTCAAGGCACACCACACTTATTTAATATATGTATTCATTACCTTTGAAACTTTCTTTATGCAAATTGAATTTATATGTATAAATATACATATACATTGCACTTTTTCCACTGTTAGTATATTTTCAGGGTTATTCAATAAAAGTTCTTATCGTTAAAAATGGTGCTAATTTTGCCCCAACCAATCAGATGTTAGCTTTCAAATGTTAAATAAGATCTAATTGGTTGGGGCAAAATTAGCACCATTTTTAACAATAAGACCTTGTTTTGAATCTCCCTGTCTGTATTTTATAAGTACAGTGCTGCGTTATATATACATACATCATACATACATATTCAGCAATAGAGATGGCCGAAACTGCTAAAATCCGTTCCGCCTGTGGATTCGCGGATTTTTGAAAAAATTCCGTAAAAATCCATTAAAGTCAATGGGAGAAAAAAATCCGCACAGGTTAACAACAAGTGCTAATCCACCACTCTAAAATTCACACACAGTAAGCTTCAAAAGCATGGAAAAAACTCTATAACTCCTACACTGTCAGGTCTCCACTAAACTCACTTTAACACACTGACAAAGTGGCACCTGTCTAGCTGCCTTTTATACCCAGGGGGTGGCACGTGTAAAAACAGCTGCCATTGGTGAATTTGATACATGAAAATCTTCGAAAATGTTCAAAGGTGGGTTCGGAAAATCCGCGGATCTGACATGGAACCAGATTTGGTTCCACAATCCAGTCCATCTCTAGTTAGTATGCAAATCAGAATTGGTTACAATAAGATTAGAATCTAATTGTAACCAATTCTGATGGGAAAAGAATGTGATTGGTTGGTATACCAATGAGATTCTTTCTGAAAATTCTGATTGTAACTAATCAGAATAGGATTCTTTTAGAAAGTTCCCCAGACCATTTCCCAGGGCCCTTTACAGCAAGTTACTGTATCATTTTTGCCAAATTTTCGAAAATTCTTTAAAAATTCGAATTTTCTAGAATATTCAAAATTTCTTGAAATTTCCCGATTTTTCGAAAATTTTCGAACGGAGTTTGGAAAAAATTTGGAAAGCGGAATTCCGGAAAATCCGCGAGATCCGCAATTCACACTCAATAGATAGTGTTAATGATTATAATCTCTCTCATAGTATTCCTAGCCCCTCTTAATAAACCAAATTAGTCAATCATATTCTTTCTTGAATGTACAAACCAGGACTGTTGTGATACTGTATGTGATAAATAAAAAATAATCCTTACATATATATTTTAACTAGAACAAGTATAATTTAAACGGTGGATTTTATTTTCTTGTTTTGAAAGAAATATAGATATATATTTTTGTAACTCATTTTTAAATTACCCTTATAAAATTGTCACTGTACATTTGTACAGCTAGTAAGTGGTTGGTTACAATGAACTGACAATCCTAAAGTTATACTTTCAGGTTATATCATTTTAAAACCTTTTTACTAATGGTCAGCTGTAAAGCTTTATTTGCAGTACTATTCAAATGGATATTTGAGAAACTATACACAATATTTTTACGAGGTTTTTTTACGTAACAGTTTAATTACAGAATTAACATTTTTATAATTTATTATATATTACATAAACTGGGTCGAAATTTAAAATGGCATAGGTCATTATTTTAATCTAGAGAAGAGAAAAAGATTTTTCATTAAAAGTTTCTGCATAAGAAGAGAATAGATTATTTTACAGAGATTAACCCAGGTCAAAGGATAATTGCATTTTACAATAAATTCTTATCAAGCAAAATGCACATTAAGTGTCCATATTTTATCTTTTTTTGCTTTCATCAAATTACGCATTTTATTAATCTAAATAATGGTAAGAAAACTTTAGAATTTAAATAAAATTTATGTTTGTTACATTAACTATAAATACATTACACAAAAATATAAATAGTTATAATTTTTTTGTGTTTTTAGAATTATTTAATGTTGACAGACTGCTGAGAATTTAGGATTTTGTGAAATCTCACTGGTATAAAAGA
Source organism: Hymenochirus boettgeri (assembly GCA_019447015.1). Classification (NCBI taxonomy): domain Eukaryota; kingdom Metazoa; phylum Chordata; class Amphibia; order Anura; family Pipidae; genus Hymenochirus; species Hymenochirus boettgeri. Next base: position 141,820,486 of record CM033472.1, read on the forward strand.
CACATTGGGACTCATTTACTGGGAAGAGCTGGGCACTTTTCTGGAGTTAAAGCTGTGTTAACCGATTTCATATTGGTTAGCATGACTTTAAGGGCAAGGTCAAACTGCGCCACACGCGCAATCGCAGGCAATTGCATGTGTGATTCTGGTGCGATTTACGTGAAATTGCGCTTGCCATTTACCTTTTGAGATATGGAAATGCATGTGATTGCGGAAAAAAGCAAATCACATATGTTACCAAATCACAAACAGATGCACAATCGCAATGTACTCAAAATCGCATGATTTCTGTGCGTTGCCATGCTTTTAATATAATTTAAAAATCGCATGTGCAAATGCAAGTACAATCAATGAAAATCACTCTGGAGTGGACTAGCCCTAACTCCATCCTTGCGATATTGAACTCACATAGGGAGATTTACCTGGAGCAAATGCGGCTCTGGGTAAATGAGCTCATTGACTGCCACACATTTTCATTAAAAACTCCACAAAACAGCAGCATTTATGAACCACTAAATTCATACTGTGAAATGAAAAATAATTTCCATTTGCTGATATCAGCATTAATATCAATGAGGATGAAATTCCAAGTCATTAGAGATGATGCTGGTGCTACAGCCTTACCTTGACAAAATGCCATTGCTATGTACATGAAAGTATTTAGGATAATTCTTGTGGATCATTTTCACAAATAACACAGATATCTTTTCATGAATGTTTAATGTATACAAACATGATCAAATGCTCATCTCCATGCGGCCATGTAAAGGGCTAGAGTTGCCCCAAACAAGCATTGTAAGAAACTGGTTATAAAAAATGCTCTGGAAGACAATTGTAAAACTAGTGAAAATTCAATTTCATTTATAATGTGCAAGACTGAAAATTATGACTTTTGATATAATGTCCTGTGAAAGAAAGCTTGAGTTTTGCAAAAAGCCTACCCTCTGAATGATGCAGTTTTCAGCTTTGCAACTGGGTGGAGGTTGGGAGTTGTAAAGTAAGCAAAAAGAGGAAAAAACATGTACAGTTTCAGTGCTGTATATTACCAATAAGAAATTTTTCCGCCATAATTTTTTTAATGGAAAGTTTTCAAAATTCACTATATCAATAATAGAGAACAGAAAGGAAATATTGCATTTTTCTTTTTCTTATTATTTAACTAACAGTCACTTCTAATTGTGAAATTGTATAAACAAAAAAGTTGAAATTGAAAATAAATTAAATTAAACAATAAGCACTCCGGGCTTCCCTTCCTCTCCCCACGTCCACCCCCGAGCTTGAGTTTATATTGGTTGCCCTGAAGTTGTATTCCCTTGTGATCTCTGGGCTCCCTCCACTCCAGTCATAGCATATATATAGTACATATATCAGTACATACATTGTTAAATGATGAATCCTAAACTGCTATTCAAAACAATGTTCTTTATCTCCTCTCACTTTCTTCTGAAAAGTGAGACGAGCTTGCACATGCACAGAGAAGGTAGCTCAAAAATAGCTCTCATGGCAATGACTGACTGTTTCCCAGCAGTGTCAAACTGGTCCACAGGGTTACAGGGGAATCCCTAGTGGGCCCACAGCCTATTCATCCAAAACACAGAAAACTGCTAAAATTTAAATACAGAGCCAAAGGGACAAGAAATGCATTTTAATGAAAATAGTAGTCAGTGCATTATTAGACTTCTTGACAATTTTTGTTAATGTCTGTGCAAGTACTTCCTGTTTTCCCCACCATTAATTTTTAACTGGGCATGCTTCTCCCCCATGGCGAAGGGGTGGCGCAGTGGCCAGGTGGTGTCACTCAACCAACTGGAAGCAGGAAATGTAAACATTCATCACAATATAATTTCTCACAGGCTTCAGCCAGAGAAATGACCCCGGGCTCATTTTAAAGACTTTAGGCTTTTACTGAACCCTAACTTGTTTGGAGAGCACAGTTGCCTGTTAATAGAGATGTCCGAACTTCGTAAAATCCGGTCCGCTCGATGATCCGCGAATTTTCGGAAAAATTCGAAAATCCGCGAGCGGACCCGTTGAAATGAAAAATATTCTCAAAATTACGAAATTTCTCGTATTTTTGAAAATTTTCGAAATTACAAGGTTTTGCGTATTTTTGAAAATACGAGAAATCTCGTTAGTTTGAAAATTTTCGAAATACGGAATTCCGAAAATTCGAGTAATCCTCGTAATTTTGAAAATTTTTGAAAATACGTATTGCCGAAAATAAGAGACATCCTCGTAATTCGAAAATTTTCAAAAATACGTATTGACAAAAATACGAGAAATCCCGTAATTTCGAAAATTTTCGAAAATATGAGAAATCCGCGGTTCGGAAGTTCGGAAGGCGGAAAATCCGGAAAAATCCGCCGTTCGCGAACGGGATAAATTTGCGGCGGATTCAGCCCTGTATTATTAATACAGGGCTGAAAATGCTAACCTTTGCTTTTGTCCTGCCATAAAATACAAGCAAAATTTAAAAGGCCTGCATAGATATACCAACATACAACATGGGCTTTCATTTTTATTAAAAGGGATGGCCCAGTCTCTTTAAAGCATACCAACAATACTATGTCAAAATGAGCCATAGAAAACCACACAATATACATGATACTATCACACTTGAGAAAGAGCACATGAACACTCAAAAACATGTTGTAAATAGTTTACTGAATTAAAATTACATTTGCCTTTTAACCTTTTAATTCTGCTTTACTGTTCATTCTTGGCTGTTTATTATAAAATTGTAAAGTTTAGATTAATCACCTGATGTACTTTAATCACAAACACAAATATATATTACTACTACAATAAATTCATTGAAAACAAGACTGGATGTTTTTAATATATATATATATATATATATATATATATATATATTTTGTGTCCAAATCCGAGGGGGGATCGAGGGGGCTAGGGGGGCAGTTGAATGCTGCCCCCCGATCGCCCCTAGCGGGGGACACTTTTTTTTTGGCAAGAGATAGTCACGATCTGTGGCAGTTTGAACATTCACTGCACAGATCGTGAATATACGATCTGTGGCAGTTAAAGGGTTAAAGCATTGTTGCTCACATTGAAACGTGGAAGTTTTGTGTTAGTACAAAGGTGATCAATATTTGATTAACTTTTTATACATGTTTCCTGATTTAGACTGTATCTGTAAGAATAATACTGTTTTCATTAATAAAAATCTGCTGCACACAAATTAAATGTAAAACCTTTATGTTAGTTCTCAGGTGGACATTAATTTAGGAACTCCATAAATAGGTAATTTTGCAAATTTTCATTGGTTGCCCTGAAGGCAGGCACAGTTCAATTATACTAATTAACACAATAAAGTATATGCAGATTCCCAAAATAAAAGTGATATTTCCATTTTAAAAAGGAATGCTTCTGGCTGTAATTTTATCTTTAAAGCATAGAATAATTCAATGAGCTCCTTTGATAGTTAGCAAGCAAGGTATATGTAATTATTGTTTTCTAAAATATAATTTAGTTGCAAAAAAAAAAAAGCACAGCAGATTATAAAATTTGACTCAGATTATAAAATCTAACTTGACAGTATCGATTGGAAGTGAAGGTTAGCCAAACACATTAAGATAAATGGCTGATGGTACAAACAATTAATGACTTACGAATGGAAAATTTCAGGGGAAAAGGGCATACTTTATTTTTTATATTTATTATTAAGCATGTATTGATCACCTTCTCAGGCTCTTCCACCTTTAATCATTTAAAGTTTTTTCAACTTGACGATTAGGCTTTTGACCTCATAAACTCCCAAAATTAATATGTAGTCTATCAATCAGACAAGTTTTTAATGAATCGATTTTTGTAAATATGTTAAAAGGGTATCTTTGCTTGAGAAAATTAAATTGAATTTATAAAAAGGCGCTGTAGATGCTGAAAAATCTGTGTTTGAAGTTACGGCATAACTGTGATAGACCTTTTCACTCACACTAGAAATTGTAATATCATCACCCTTCTCCTGATATCCTGGCAAAAATTAAATTTTTCTTTGGCTGCCTGCCACCATTTTTCCTGTTGTTCATATTGTATGTATGTATATGTTTATTTATATACACTTATGGAGGCAGCATAAGTATAAGATTAGGGTAGAAATTATGACACAAGCGTTTAGAGATGGAAGCGCACACTTATCTTCAGATTTAACTGTTTATTATATCACACAAACGAACAATGTTTCGGAGAGCACTATGTCTCCTTCATCATACCTGATGAAGGAGACATAGTGCTCTCCGAAACGTTGTTCGGTAAGGATTTTTTTCGGTAAGGATTTTTATGCACTACAGGATTTTTATGCACTTTTATGCAATAATAAGGATTATGGGGCCAGTAGTAGGTGAAATATAGTTTTGGGGGTGGACATGCCCTTTAATTTTTAAAAAATCCTAACATATAAGTTTTTCTCCTCAGAACACATATATATTGTAAGATTCTTCTCTAGTAAGTTTAATTTAGTACATGTAAGAAATAGATTATGTAACTAAGAAGGCTTAACATGTTTTTGCCAGTATAACTAATAGTTCATTTAGTCTTTAGAGAGCCTTATTAGAATGTGCACGTATTGGCTATGCCCCCTAGACCCCAGTATTCACTGTCTCTATGCACAGAATATTTTCTACACAGATGTCTCCACACCAATATGGTAGTCTCGGAAAATACTTTGAAAGCTGCTTGTTACCCTGCAGTTTATTTACCAGACAGCGTGAATTGCATACAACCTCACTGGGGAAATACAAACTATTCAGTCAAAAAAAGGGTAGAAGGCTCTACTACCACACGGGTTAAACACATCAAAATCGGCATGCAATTCGATAAAACATATCCTTTATTAGGCTCACATTAATACAAGGCAGAATAGGTACATCACAGACCCACGATTTGTGTTTCTAAAGACACTTCAGAGGTGTTATGTCTTAAAAAGCCACATCCCTAAATACTTGTCTCCCCAGTAGACAGCCAATCCCATATCACCCTGGGCAGTCTCAATTAGTCAAAAAAGAAAATCACCATCGACAGAGGAAAGGAAAAGAGGTGAGGGAAGGGAAAAGAGGGGAGGGAAGGGAAAGGAATTAGCCACAATGGAGAACCTGTGTGGTTTTACAAAAAGATCCCCATACTTTTACCAACTCTCAAAATGAGAAATCATAGATTCGAGATCAGCCTTTGGAATTTATGGGAGGGATTGTGATAAGATTCAAGAGACTCGGTTTATAGGACTTGAGAAAGTAAACTTAGGTATAAAGGGGGGTGACAAACATAAAAAGCTTTTTTTTAAAACGAGAACTATGGTGCATGTTGGAATTGCAAAACTAGATCTTCATTTGTTCTGAATAAAGATTAGGAGGTCACTTGTTTCATTTCACTATTTTATTATTTTGTATTACAACTTCTGATTACTGTGCTTACATTCTTGTGTATATTTACATATTTTATATGAGCATTAGGTTTCTAGCAAAGATAATGTTTCTACATGTACCAATTTCTGTGTTGGCTCCATTGGAATAGTGGTATAAAACTTTGCTTTTAACAAAACAAAGTAAATGAGTTTGCAGGTTAATTTTCCAGACTTTTTATTTTTACTGAAATGTTAAAATTCTGTTTCTTACATCCATGCTATCTAAGTAATAATCTTCTTTTGTATAAAAAGCACATGAATATATACTTTTTTAAGAACAGGAGCATTTAAATATGTTTAGAAAAACTACATTGAAATCCCTGTTCTGTGTCTTGATTAGGGAGGGTCTCTGTGCTGTTATATGATTGGCTGTCACCTTCTAGAAAGCAAGGCTGCAGCTTTATTGTTTTGATCTGTTGAGCACTACAGAGCATGTGACCTGTACTGCATACACTAAGGTGATTTATGGGAGCTGACCCTAGTATCCACAGGGTTATTTCATAAACCACTAAGCTGCCACAGCAAAGGATGAGATGTTTGTCCCCTGTCTATTGGGAAAATGTTCTCTGGAGACTTTAGTCCCCCTTTAAGTGTATGGCAAACAATATATATGTATTGCCATTGGTCCATATCCTGGATTAGTATGTTTCTTGTAATTTTATTGCACATTTATTGAATTGGCAGTATTTTTACATGCAGTGTATTATTTTTCTATTTTTAAAGAAAAAGGTGCAATATTTCTTTTAATAAACTGACCAAAAACATGTTGTAATTGCAATCTAATATTCTCCATAAGAAACATATTTTTCTTTTACTGCAACAAAGCATTGTGCATTCCTATATATTCTGAGTTCTATTATTATCTTGCAGTACATTCCATTAGCAATTTGAATCATTGACATCTATCTTCCTTTTGGTTGACTGTGCACCCTAAATGACAAAATCAGCATTCAAGTAGAAATGCTATGTCCACAAGCCATTGTGTTTTGCCAAGATTTACTCATTTTGCAGGTTAACGAGAGAAGTTTAGTGAGGGGATAAAGAGGATTATGGAAATAAGAAACAAATTGTGGCAGACTTTCCCAAAAAAGAAAAATAGACTAGAGCAAATACTAAAAACATATTTATAGAGGTTAGGGGAACCCAATCCAAAAGGCAAATAATTATTAATTCAGTTGTTAATATTTACATTAGACAAAGGAAACCTAAATAATAAAATGCTAAACCTGCGTACGTGAATCCGTGTGTGGCTTTTCCTGTTCTGCGCATGTGTCTGTGACAGAGAGAGAGAGAGAGAGAGAAAGAAATCTAGCGCCCATTTTTATAACATGCTTAATGGACTAGTTAATATAAATATATATATATATATAATATATATATATATATATACAAACATAGAAAAGATAATCAATGCACATTCCTAGGCCCCATACAATATCATATTATCTGCACACTGGCATACTTTACAAACAAAGGGGTTTAGTATACATTACTGTGATCACATGAATGAAAAGCCTTCCAGCCACGTCAAGGTAACCCCAGACTGGAAGGTCCTAACTTCTAACCTTTTTAACATTTCTTTTACTTCAATTACGATTAGCGAACTTTGCATTTCATTGTAGTCAGAAGACTGCCTCCTCTTCATAATATAGTTTTCATTTGAGTGGCTGTTACACACTGGCTACAGTATGACGCTATGCCTATTTCAGGTATCTAAAGTTACAGGGACGTGACAGGCATTAGAAAGTGTCTGGACTAGACACTCTGATTGGCCTAGATAGAATATCCGGACATAAGTCTGATTGGCTCAGACAATGAACCCGGACTCATTAGAGAGCTTACATGTGTAGGAGAAGGCGGAGTTTTACAATACGCTTTATAATAAGTTGGACATCGCACACTATGTAGGTAATCTTCATGTGGGTGCGTAGTGGTCATTCTGCCAAAACCGCAATACAAAATATAGCTCTTCATACATCCACCGCACGCAGTCTTAATACGTGAAAAGACTTAGGGGCTATTTATAAAGGTTCGTTAACTTTTCGCGGCGTTTTCACGGCCATTAACGCATGAATGCTGTTACCGCGATTTATAAAGCCCCGAAAACGGCCGCGAAAAGTTAACGAAGCGTTAACCTTTCGCGCCGATACTTACCCGGTACCGCCGCTTCTATTTATAAGAGGCGGTACTGGTTTCGCTCGGCTAGTATCGGCTGTTTTACTTCGCCACCTTGAAGGTGGCGAAGTCAGCCGATACTAACCTCCCGCGGCGGGGATGGGCAGGCAACCCGCGGCGGGTGGTCGCACCCGCCCCGGGAGACACGCCCACCCCGCCACACCCCCCGCGGCGGCAGCGGCGACCACCCGCCGCCGCCGCCGCCACTTCCCAGCAGCCCCTCCCAACCCGTTCCCCGTTCGCGGCAATCTCGGAACGGGAGGCTAGAAGGGGCTGCCGGGAAGGGGCCGCAGCAGGTGGTCGCGACCACCCGCCGCGCACCCCCTCCCCGGCAACCCCTCCAAGCCCCCGCCCCGGCCGCTCCCGGGGAGGGGACGGGAGGAGCCGCTGGGGGGTGGAGGCTCCCTCCAGCGGGGCCCTGAGAAGGGCCTTTTGGGGCTTAGGGGGTCCCGCAGCTCGAACCGGGACCCCCTCCCCGGCCCTTACAAGGGCCTTGCGGCACTGACAAGTGCCTTTGGCGGGGGTCCCGCAGCTGAACCGGGACCCCCAGTGCGGCTCTTAAAAGAGCCCTGGGCGACGTCTCTTCTTCCAGTCCCGGCGACACCAGCTCCGCCGAGGCCGCCGACCCCCGAGAGGTACCCCTGCGGCCGCCAGGGGTACCCCCGGCGGCGCCGGCGACCTCAACGAGGCCGATGTTGCGGCGTCTTGATCCGACGCGAGTCTTCGGGCTGGCGACACCAACCCCACTCAGGTCGCCGATGCCAGGCAGACTCACTGCGGCCGCCAGTGAGCCCGCTGGCACCGCCGGCCTCAGCGGAGCCGATGTTGCCAGCCGCTTCTTTCTTCTTTCTTCAGCCATCTACTGCGATGGCATCGAGTTCCGCGGCGGAAAGCCCTCTTTATATAGGTTTGCAGAAATCCATAATCGTTTCTGATTGGTCAATTTTTAATACGTTGTACATTAACCAATCAGATTTCTGGAAAGTTCTGAAATCTGATTGGTTAATGTAAAGCAAGTATTAAAAATTGACCAATCAGAAAGGATTATGGATTTCTGCAAACCTATATAAAGAGGAGCTTTCCGCCGCGGAACTCAGATGCCATCGCAGTAGATGGCTGAAGAAAGAAGAAAGAAGCGGCTGGCAACATCGGCTCCGCTGAGGCCGGCGGTGCCAGCGGGCTCACTGGCGGCCGCAGTGAGTCTGCCTGGCATCGGCGACCTGAGGGGGTTGGTGTCGCCAGCCCGAAGACGTCGCGTCGGATCAAGACGCCGGCAACATCGGCCTCGTTGAGGTCGCCGGCGCCCGCCGGGGGTACCCCTGGCGGCCGCAGGGGTACCTCTCGGGGGTCGGCGGCCTCGGCGGAGCTGGTGTCGCCGGGACTGGAAGAAAGAAGACGTCGCCCTAGGGCTCTTTTAAGAGCGTGGGGGTCCCGGTTCAGCTGCGGGACCCCCGCCAAAGAGCACTGTCAGTGCCGCAAGGGCCCTTATAAGGGCCGGGGAGGGGGGTCCCAGTTCGAGCTGCGGGACCCCCTAAGCCCCAAAAGGCCCTTCAGGGCCCGCTGGAGGGAGCCTCCCCCCCCAGCGGCTCCCCCCGTCCCTCCCCGGGAGCGGCCGGGGCGGGGGGCTTGGAGGGGTTGCCGGGGAGGGGGTGCGCGGCGGGTGGTCGCGACCACCTGCTGCGGCCCCTTCCCGGCAGCCCCTTCTAGCCTCCCGTTCCGAGATTGCCGCGAACGGGGAACGGGTTGGGAGGGGCTGCTGGGAAGTGGCGGCGGCGGGTGGTCGCGCTGCCGCCGCGGGGGGGGTGTGGGCGTGTGCCCCGCCCCTTAGGAGCGGCGTCGGGAAGGGATTTTAAGTCCCTTCGCGGCGATACTATATGTATCGCGCGCGAAGGGGCTTAAAATTACCGCAGCACATCGCGGCCGCGATAGGTATCGCGGGAATAGCGCTCGCCGTTATAAATACGGCGATAGCGCTATTTTCGCGGGCCGCGATGTGCGGCGGTAATTTTTTTGCGCTAACATCGTTCCTTATAAAATATGCCCCTTAGTAATAAACTTTTCGGTGACAACAAGACGCCTTTCTCAAGACACAATACCTCTATTGTGTCTTGAGAAAGGTGTCCTGTTGACACCAAAACGTCAATTAATAAATCTTTTCATGTATTAAGACTGGTGTGCGGTGGATGTATGAAGAATTTTACAATATGCTGTCTCAAGGGGAGCGGCAAGTGAGAGACACTGTGGTGAGTGATGACCAATGAGATACCAAGTGCGATTCTCACAAGATCAGCGTCCATCTTTAAAAATGGCATGTGTGCTGAGTTTTAATTGCCAACAACTAAGTCAATAGAAGGAAACGCATATGGCGTGTTTGGACACCCCAGCTACATCGTTTATGCAGATAACTTTCTGATGGTATCGTATAAACTCTCTTTCTATTTGCACTAATAATGCTCCTATTGTTGGTATAGACAATTTTTCTCTCTACTATCTGAATAATGCAGAATAATGTTGTGCATGTTACATTTGATAGCTTCGGAGTGACCACATATTTATTTACTTTTTTAAAGTATATTTTAATAAGACTTTTCCAGAGTTAATAAAGGAATTTTACAGAGTGCTAAAGGTTTATCTCTTTTTTGTTTATAGTGAAAAGGTTCAGTATTGCATTGCAGGGTTGCAAGGTAAGAAGCAGGAATTTGCCTAGTTGGATCTCACCGTTTACTTTGTATATCAGTGGGGTAATATATACAATATACTTATAATATAGAGGTATGCAAATTAAGTAATGAAATGAGGTCAGAATTAAAAAGAAGTTATTCTTTCTGGATAACAGAACTACTACACATCATGAGAATGGAAGAACTCACATCCTCCATAAATGATACTCAAGACCGATTCATGAAACCTGGACTATATGGACTCTACTCATGGAAACAGACTCCTATAAACCGTTAATCACTTAACACCATCCAGAAGAAACATAATTAATTCCCCCAAAAGTAAGCAGATTGAATAAACCACAAAGTTAACATACATCCTGAAATTGGTACCCAAATGTTATGTTATATGTTGAACTGCAGAAATAACAATTTGTGTCCAGCTAAAACTTATCTTTCCCATCCCTCTACCCTTTTCTCTCTCTTTCCATTCTATCCCTAAAAACCAAACAATGTAACAATAATTAAATTTTTTATACATGGGAGTCTGTGAACCCCAGTTAAAGTAAACAATTTAAAATGTGATCAATAACTAAGAATTACGGGGAAAAAACGGAGGATTTCTGACTGGTAGAGTGTATGAAAGGTTATGCTTCGACTGCATCTCATTCAAAGCAAGCTAATGAGGACCCCAAATCAGTATTTATATTACTGTATAATTTAAATACACAACATGCAGTCAAAAGTTTAAAAAAATAATATAAAATATTAGCCCTATTTTATTGAACATTGACAAAAATAATTAAAGAAAAAAACATAAAACATCTAACTTTCAAATTAAAAAAAGTAATAACTTACATTACATACAAAGTATTCTTCGTTTGCAGTTTATCCTTACATACATTTTTTACACTATTGTGGAATGTAATATAATATTGCAGATATCTTATATAAATTTAGGGATCTAAATTTTTGCCAACAAGGCAAAAATACAAATTACTTTGGTTAATTGTTGCTGTACCAACCTTAGGCATTCCATAGAATTATTCAACCAAGAGGCGTGCTTTTTCTATTTTTGCAAGCGCGAATTATAGGTGAAGTAGATATTCACACTCTTGTCTTGTATGTATATTAATTTTCACATAAATGCTTATTTTTAATAAGTAAGGTTATTTATTTTAAAAATAAAGTAGTTCTTCAGTTCTGAAAAATACAAAAAAGTCAAAAATCTGTCCTGAGTTCTGGCAGATATTGGGTTAACATGGGTTTTATACTTATTTTAGGTATATTGAATTTCCTCCATAAATTCCAGAATTGGTGGGTTTTCAGTAAAATGGCGAATTTTGGGAGGCAGCACTACATGGCCAGGTATCTCCTGGCCAAGGGGATATAAAGCAAAAGTACAAGCAGCCAATTACAGCCGCGGCTGCCAGCAATAGATGACACAGTGGGAGCGAGCATCTTTGGATTCTATTTTTACACTTCCTATACAGTGGTTGGGGGTGGGAGGGGATGCCCTGCAATATATTATCATAATATAAAAGATTTAACGTTAACATGAAGGGCATCCAGGAGGGATCAGGAGGTGGGAGGGAGGGGGGGGGGGGCTCTACTGCGGCATGCCACTGTCTTTTTTAGTGTCAAGGAGGAGGCAAAACCTTTTGGACAGGAAGACAGTTTCCTCAGTTTCCTGGACTTGAACAAGCACTGCAGGGAACCATAAGGGCAGGATGTAAGGTTTTTTTTTAAACTACTCAGTGGGCCAGTATTGGGTTAAGTTTTTTTTGAGGGGTGGACATGCCCTTTAAATATGGAGGTCTACTACTGATAGTATTGATTTAAATCTTCCGTCCTTGTATTCTGCTGATGAAAGCCCCGCAGTAGATCTACCAGGCCCAATTGCCAAACCTTTTTTTAAAACCTGATCCAATCAGTATCCTGTGCTCCCAAGTCGTAATAGGAGCTAAAATGTGGCACTTGCCGTGGTAAATACAGTGCAAATGTGCTCCGGGCAAATTGGCTTATGGTTTTAATACTGGATTTGCACCTGGTGGTAAATCCAAAAAGAGGGATTTACCCCAGCGCCACTTTATGACCGCCATTAGCTGGACTTAAATGGTGGAGTTAAAAGTGAATAGCAATCCTTTATACATAGATTGCACCAGTTGCACGGGTTGTTTTTTGTGAAACTGGTGCACCATTGCAATTATGGAGTTAAACTTGTCTAACCTATTCAATATCGTTTAGCACGAGTTTAACCCCTATTTTTGCACAGCACATGTGGGTAAATTAGGCCCATAGTGTGGGCAGTTTTCCTGGGTCTATTTTAGACCTGCACGATTATCCTGTCTGAGAAACATGTTTAAACATACCTGTGTAAAGATTATTTATATATATATAAAATAAGTTCCGTGGGGGGCTTGCATTTCAGTTAGACAGGGAGATATCGTATATACTCGAGTATAAGCCTAGGTTTTTCAGGCTTTAAAAATAGCCTGAAAACCCAACCACGTCTATACTCGGGTCACGGAACGTATTGTAAATTTTCCCCCAATCCGGCTGCTGCTGCTTTGTAGTTTTAAATCCTGGCACTCTGCACTGCTGATCTCCATACTCATTCCTGGCACTGCAAGGGTTTGGAAACTACAACTCCCATCTACGAAGCAGCTGGGGGTTGTAGTATCCAACATCTGAGTGCCAGGAATGAGGCTTTTTTATGACAGCAGAGTTCCCATACAGTTAATAGCCATATGGATGGCTATTACGTATGGGACACTACTGTCCATTTAAAGGCAACTAAATACATTATTAGAAGTCAGTAGTGGTCATAATTCGGCTTTGTTCGAGTCAATGATGTTTTCTTACTTTTTAGGTAAAAATATGTACCTGCGGCTTTATACTCGGGTCAACTTATATTGAGTATATATGGTACAAAGAACTGATTAGACAATTGCTTTTTCTCTGGTAAATCATTACTGACCATGCATGAGGTAGATGAGGGGGAAGTTACTAAGGAATTTTTGCACGAGATTTTAGTGTACATTATAGTTTAGGAAGTTAGGTTTTTTAAGTGACATATTGGTTAGTAATAATGCCTTCAAACACTTGGATAATGGGTTCAAATCCACCCTATGCACCCTATCTGTTTGGAGTTATTATTTCATAATAACACTTCTCAATTATTACATATAGGAAAACTTAAGGGGTTTTCTCTACTTTCTCTTAAATTGAAGAAAGGAGGTAAAGGAGCTATGTCTTTTCTCCATTCTTCAATTAATCCATCAAGTAGGGAACCCAGAGAACTTGGCAGCACTAAAAATTAGAAAAGTAATAAAGGCAAGTTACTTTAGTGTCCCTTTAAGTGTATATTTACAAATGTAAGAAGCCTGTCTCAAAAAATTGAGATAGACTTTGACCAAAAGTATGATGTAATGGTATAGCAGAAACATGGTTGAATAACTCTCATGACTGGGCTGTAATTTTAAAGGATACTCCTTGTTTAGGCATTATAGAATGTAGGAAAGGGGTTGGGGTTTTAAATTATGCTAAACAGTAGCTGAAGCCAAATTTAAGAAGAGAGCTATCGGTGTGGATTTTAAAGCGGAGTCAATTTGGCAACAAGGGGTAAATTTATTCTAAATGTCTGTTACAAGCCATCAAATGATAGCGGGAGGAAGTGAGTCAGATGGCAGATGTCAAGGGCTGCAAGTTCAAGAACATTCTGATTATGGGCACTTTAATTACCCTGACCCTGATTTTGGAACTGCCAACACAGAAAAGGGTGATAGGTTGGTCATAATAATTTTCTCTCACAGGTGGTTTTTACTAGAAAGGTGCTCTGATAATCGGTAATATCTAAAACCATAGAACATATTTAGATATGAATATAACTGGAAGCTTAGGGGAACAGTGACCATGAAATATTGTCATTTACATATTTTACAAAACGGGAAAGTGCACTGGTTTAACAAAGTCTCTTTAATTTCAGGAAAGCCAATTTTCCCTGGATAAAAAAGGTATTCAGCATTAGAGATGGCCGGTTCGCGGACCCGAACCCGGATCCGCCCGGATTTCTCCCGTCCGCAACGGCGGATTATTCCGGACTTCCGAACTTCCAACTGCGGATTTTTTTTTTTTTACGAAAATTTTCAAAAATCGAGTATCTCCGTAATTACGAGGATCTACAGACTTGAGGGATACAAAAACCCGAAGATTCTCGTAATTACGAGGATTCACTATTACGAGGATTCACGTAATTACGAGTATTCTCGTATTACGAGTATTCTCGTAATTACGAGAATATCTAAAACGATAGTTCGTGTAAATTTTCAAGACGGAGCAAGCCACATGATCCAAATTAGCCAATGGCAGCTATCATGTTACAGAAAGCCTCGTTTTTTTACGGACTTCGTTTCTCCACGGGAATCCTCGTATTTTCGAAAAATACCGTTTTTTAAGTCACGCTAGCGGACTGTACTTTTTAGGTAGGTTGGCATTTAATACGTGCTTCTAAGGCCATTACCCAGGTCCCTGAGTTGTTAGTTGTACGTTACCAAGGCTATTTAGACCACTTTTAATGCGGATTTTGCCGAACTTTCATTTTATATACGTTTTAAACGGGTCCGCTCGCGGATTTTCGAATTTTCGATTTTTTCAAAAATCCGCGGATCCTCGCGCAGACCGGATTTTTCGAAGTTCGACATCTCTATTCACATATGAATGGCCTATAAAACTATAAAAATTGTAAGGATTGCAAGAAAGAAATTAAGTTAGCTAAAATAATATGACTTTAATAGCTTAACAAAGCAATTTCATATACCAAAAGATTGGGCCTAGGCACTCCTTGTTGCAACGTGCCACCGATGTTTGAAGTGCAGCTCCCGTTCGTCCTCTACCTGTAGGACCCCAGCTATAGCACAAGCATTTAATATGGAAGCGCACACTTATCTTCAGATTTGACTGTTTATTATATCACAAAACGAACAACGTTTCGGAGCACTATGTCTCCTTCATCAGGTATGCTTAACAAAGCAAACCTAACTCTAAGCATTTTAAAGTATATTAATAAGAAGATAAGGACTGAGAATGTGGGGACACACGCACCTACTAATACAGAAGATGCATCAGCTGTTTTAAAACATAGTTATGCACTACACAAATATGACTTGCTCAAATAAATAGCTGCATATTAAGGCTTGTAACAACTGATCACATATCTTGCCCAGACTCCGGTGAGCGATGGAGGTGTGACAAAGGGCCTTCCATTGAACTTGGCCATTCCATTACAGCACCAGAAGAATAAGATAGCAATCCACATTAGCACATGGTCATGCCAAAGGCAGAGGTCCCATACAAAACAGTGTGCTTCACACCCTTTGCTTCCAAGTCCCATCACTTCCACAGCAGGACAGAAACCCAATCCTGCACTTGCTTAGTGGGTTAACTGAGGATATGGTTTAGAAACAACTAAATAATGTTAACATCAATAAAGAACCTGGACTATATAAAATACAATCTTGGGTCTTAGGGAGCTAAGTTCAATTATATCCACGCATTGTTTCTTATTTTTTCAGATCTGGATTAGAAAAAGATAATGTATTTCAAAAGAGTAGTCATTCAAGCCGGGTAATTACAGACCTGTGAGTTTAATGTGAACATATCTAGAGTATATTTCAATGACTGACCATATAGTAGAAATCAGCTATGTTTTATGAGGAACAATCCTTGTCAAACAACTACTGCTTCGCAAGTTTATGGTAAAGTGAGTAGGAATTTGGACTCTGGCATAGCAGTAGATGTGTATACTTGGATTTTGCTAAGGCTTTTGATACAGCCCCCTTAAGATAACTTATGTATAAGCTAAAGTCTGTTGAGCTGGGTGGCTAATTTGTACATGTATAGAAAATTGGTTAATAGATCGGATGCAGAGAGTAGTTTTTAATGCGGCTTTATCAATTCGTCAATAAAGTAATGGAGGGGCTTGACTATGCAGCCAGATTAGACAAGTTAGAGCTGTTTACATTAAAGAGCCATTTGCATTGGGATATTACCACATATACAAATATATTAATAGCCCATACAATAACTCTCTGATGCTTGTTCACTAATAGGTCATACCAGAGGACTTGGGAACATCCTTTAAGATTGGAAGAAAATAAGTTTCATCTTCAGGTTAGGAAATATTTTCTTTACAGTGAAACAGTGAACACTGTGGGCTTCCAGCAGATGTGGTAATGGCAATTTCATTGAATAGCTTTAAAAGTGGCCCAGATAAGTTTCTAAACTAGAAAAAAATATTGAGAATTACTGGTATTTATACATTTACTGTAGTTCTGGTTGATCCAGGGATACTTTCCGATTACCATTTGGAGTCAGGAAGGAATCCCCCCCCTCCTTTTTAACTGTGTTTTTTTGCCTTCCTCTGATCAGTAGGGTTAAAAGGATTATAAAAAGTTGGACTTGATGGACGTATGATTTATTCAACCTCAGTTACTGTGTATATGGAATAAGTTCTAACTGGTGTGCCACAGGGTTCTGTGTTGGGCCACTTCTATTTAAAAGGCATCTATAGTGAAATTTATACATTGTCTAATCCAGACATAAAAAAGGTTAGTGTATTCTGCCTTATTCTTATCTTCCTCTGTGGCTCCGTGTTTGCACACTGTCTGATTTACTGCAGACTGCCCCACTCCCTTCCCCTCTCTGGTTATTCCCCCGTTCATTTAGTCCGGCTGTAAATTAAGCCTGTGGAACAAGCCGCTCATGCGCATTATCCTCCTACACATGACACATCACTCTAACCTTTTGTAAACAAAAAAAAACTTGGTATGTAAGCCTGTAGAGAGGAAGTTTCTCCATTGTTCTGAAGATAGTGCTACGGAAGGAATGGGAGGGGAAAGGGGTGGAGTTTGGAGAGACTGAGTCCTGAATCACTGCAGCCCAGTCTCCCTTTGACAGGCAATAAATCGGTGAAAGCTTGCGGAGGAGGGGACTTCTCCTTTCCTTTACTCTGTTTTTAACACACAGTATTTGCCAAGCATTTTAAAGAAGGTTCATTGGTAGACTTGCTGTAAATCCTGTGTAAGCCTACACAATATAGGGCATGCTGTTAGGGGATTTGATTGACAGGCTCAAGCAGGAGTGGTGTATTGAAATCTTCACTTTTTAACTTGTATATCTCAGGACAGAGGTGAATCTGAAAAAAATAAGGTACCTGGGGGTTGGGGAATTATAGAACACATAGAAAGATGAAAAATATATAATTTTCCACTATGATGCCCTTTAATCTTTAATTAATGATTTGGAGGTAGGTATCACCGCGTGTTTGCAGACCACATAAAACTTTGTCGACCAAAAAAAGCCAGATGATGTGCAGCCATTGCAGGTGGATCTGATATATTGTCACATTGGGCTGCTAAGTGCAGATGAGCTTCAATGTTGATAATGTAAGGTGGTGCATTTGGGCTTAAAAATCCTTGTACTGCTTATACTATAAATAGCTCTGTTAAGTGAATCTCTGTGTTAAAGGATCTTAGAGTTTGGTGGATAATAAATGTAGTAAGCAGTGCTAGGCAGCAACACAACATAATGTCTTGTTTAAAGAGGTGTACGGATTCAAGGGAGAAAAAAATGTATTCTGCCTTTAAGAAGCACTGGTAAGGCTTCATTAGGAATATGCAAGCAGTTTTGGAATCCTTGTACAAAAAGGACATCTTGGAAAGGGCTCAGAAAGGGCAACTAAATTAATAGCAGACTGGGGGAACTTGAATGAATACAGATTGATTAAGTTAAAATTATAGCCACTAGCTAAAAGGCGCTTGTGTCGGGATATGATCACGGTATAAATTCATTAATGGCATACAATAAACTATCTAGGGTATTATTTTACCAATAGAACAAGCAGAAGAAAACTGAGAAAAGAAGTTAAGCCTTTAAGTTCAGAAGGGTTTTCACTGTAAGAACTATGGAACTGTCTTTCATTGGATGTTGTTGATGGTGGGTTCATTAGATAGTTTAGAAAAAGTCTGGAGTTGTTTCTAAAAACAAAGAATGTTGCATGCTACTGATATTAATGCAAGTTGGAGTTGATCCTTTATCCTTTATGATTTTACCGATTGCAATATGTGTTTATTCAACCTCAAATACTATACTAATCTATACATCTACAGGATAGAATTATAATTCCAGAATGAGTTTTCCTCAAACTTTTCAATAATTTCTTATTGTTTAAAATGGTGCTATTTTTGCCCAACCAATCAGATCTTATTTAACATTTGAAAGCTAACATCTGATTGGTTGGGCAAAATAGTCTGTGAGCTCTGGCCAGGGTTACTCTCTCCTATTGTATCACGGTATTGCTGTAAGAACTCATCACTCTGTTTACTTACAGTATATTATGTATTACTGTGTATGTAATATGTATGACTTTATCACAAAGTTTCGCTATAAAAATCCATAATATAATAATTATTGTTGTTGTCATTGTGTACGAGACACAACAACATTTAACACAACTACTACTTTGTAGTTGCAAACACTACTATATACAACTACTATATAGCACTTTTAAAATCTAATTAAGTCTTAAGTATATACTTATAGAAAAAGCTTTTTCAGGCTTCAATATATTTATTTATGTAGCAAATATACTTGTCAGTTTCTAAAGATAAAATATATCTCAAAGTCAGTAGGTTTTAGGTTTCTGTCCTGTCTTCATACATGTTTCCTATTTCTGTTAAAAAAAAAGTTTGTAAGGGAAGCATATTATTTGTTTTTGCCTAATTTCAAGCTTATTTCGATTGTGCAATATTTTTTTAAATCTTCTGACAATTTCAAATTATTATCTCTGGCATTTTGTTCTATCTTTCTGCAACATTTTCTTTCGAAGCACATAATCTTTAATTCATACAAACAGATTGAATGACCCAAAATATATTTAGCAGAGATTACATTATAGCAACTATTGTACATTTAATAACTATGACAAACAAAATATAAAAAGTATTACATGAGGCATATTTATTGGCTGTTTTCAAGAAGATGGGAAACACAAATGACCTTTTCAGAAGCAATGCCTATCAGCTGTTAGAAGTTGGATAATAAGCAGTAGATTGTAATGGAAGATGAAATAATTTTTTTTAAGAAGAATGGATGTGAATGATCTACTTAATTAAAATTGGACTCAAAACTTCCCAAGAAGTGTAATAAGGCTTTAATAATGATAAAAGATTTGATTGATAAAAATGACTGAAACTGTTTCTTTGCAAATATCTATAGCAAGATCAAGAAATGTGAAGTTTATTTAATTCTTTTACAAAAGAATCTAATTAATGTTGAAATGGATTTAAGTTTGCAAGTTAATTTCTACTTTAAAGAAGAAAAAAATCTGTTTGACCAGTCTAAAGGTTAATTAATATATAGAATAAAGCACTAGTACAGCGTTTGTGTTTATATCACAATTTTTATGTTTTTTTTAAGATAATGCCATATATATTCAACATATATTTTAACTTCGTTTTGAATAAAAATTAGTGTTTTATGATGAATGCAGAAATAATTATGTTTATTTGTTTAAAAATGGAGTTTGAAATCCTAAATTCATTATAGCAGATGCAACACTTAAAGGAGAACTAAACTTAAATGCTTTAAACCCTAATGTGAAAGTTTTTCTCCCCAGAACACCTATACATTATAATTTCCTCTAGTGAGTTGCATTTAGTAATAGTGAGAAATAATTCTGTAATAAGAGGTTTCCATGTTGGGCTGTGGGTTTGTGTTGCCAGTACAACCCACAGCCCAAGTCATCAAGAGCCACGCCTCCTGACCCCAGTAATTCACACTCCCCAAAATCTTGTGTGCTACAGATGTTTGGTTCTTAGTAAAAGTTTACATGTTTAATCCTTGGTTTGTAATCCTGCAAGTTTTTTGGAGTAATTGAAATCCATATTATTAACCTGCTGACAGGTATAGGCAAATTTAAAAGTGGGCGTTACTATGAGGGTAATGCACCAATGGGCGCACTGCTCCTGTTCACGCTAGTTATATCGGTTACATGACTTAAATTCCTTCACTGCGGCGGCTGAGTGGCTAACGTGAAAGTTACCGCGCACAAGCTATGTTATACACTGAAGCAGCATTCTATTGCACACTTTAAAACGGCAGCTAATAGCTGGCATTAAAAGTTCCAAATTAGAAAACGGCAGAGAGCGATGCACCAAGAGCCTCTCTCAGTATATAGCATTGCCGGCTGTTTGCAACCGTGTTGCCGAAGTGGCTTTTTGGTGTACCGCCCTGTATATGTATACATTGTTATTTTTTATATGTGAAGGAAATAAATGTGTTTTTTTTAAAAGATAGACAGTTTATAAGTAGGATATATAGTTCTATCGTAGATATGTAAGTTTATTGGTAAAGGCGTGCTAATAATATTTTGGTTTTTTTTATAGCATCTTCTGGCTATTGTCTCTGGGCATATAATTTTTTTCACCTAGTACAGGGTGAGGATCACAGCATTTGGCAAATTTACAGGGAGATTCAATAAAAGTTCTTATCGTTTAAAATGGTGCTAATTTTGCCCCAACCAACCAGATCTTATTTAACATTTGTAAGCTAACATCTGATTGGTTGGGGCAAATTAGCACCATTTTAAACGATAAGAACTTTTTTTGAATAACCCTGTTAGTCCTCTATTTAGCGAGAAATTCAATGGAAAAATCTTTTTAAACATAATTTACTGTATGTTAATGTAATTAAGCTGGGACTAAGTATGTTTTCAGAATCTGTAATAAACAACCTAATACATGATAGAAACAATTTTAGACATTGCTTTTTTTGCTACTTGTACTATTTAGGTATTTAATCCCTACATAAATTTATCTTTAATTTGTATTAAAATGTAACTTCTTTTGGTTGTTTTACCACAGATTACGATATATTTTAAAGGTCAGTAAACTCAAAATGTACTTACCTTCATATGTTTGGATAAATAAGCTCTTTCAGAGCCTCTAGTTCCCTCCCTTCTAGGCTCTCTGGCAGCCGAGTAGTTAAAATCGATTTCCCCTCCCTCTGCTCACGCCCCCATTGTTCACTGTCCTCCCCTTTGAAGTTAACGCGACAGAGCAGGAACGAGGACGCATGCGCACTGCAAGGATCTGCGTCGCAGATCTCGAGCTGTCCCTCTGGAGGCGGGCGTGGCGTGGCACCAGCAACCAATCAAAGAAAGCTTCGCGATTCTTCCCTGCTCCTCTCCTCGCACGTGATTCTGGCCATGTTCCATCTTTTAAATGAACTGTCCGGACCACTGGTATATAAACCAGAACCGGACCGGAAATCAGTGTCAGGTGCATTCCGGCTGAATGTGTAAAAGCCGGAATGCAGAAGAAAAAAACGATCTGTGCCCTGCAGTAGATGAGCACTGGGAGAATTTCACTGCACATCACAGCAGCACACCTAAAGTAGTGAGGACACTGGGGTGGGGTGGAGGGAGTGCTGGGGCCCTACCTACCTACCTACTTTTTGATCTCTCTTCTGTCCCTCCATCTACCTGGCCTGTTGTTCCTGTTTCTCTGTTATTTCTCCCTGCCTGTTTTTCACCTCTGGGGTCGGGGCCCCTGGTGGCTGGCTGGGGGTTCTCCCCCGCCTCGTCCCTCTGTCTCCCCCCTGCCTGTCCCTCTGTCGGCCCCCTGCCCTGTCCCTCTTCTGCCCCCTGCCCCCCTGGCCTGTCCCTCTGTCCCTGTTGCCCTGCTTCCCTGTCGCGCCTCGCCCTGCTGCCCCGGTCTTTGCGGCCTCATCCCTGATGGCGCATGTCCGCGGCCTCTGTCCTTCCTGCTCCCCCTGGTGCCGCTGCCCCGTCATGCCTGCCCGGCTCGCCGTCCTGTCGGCCCCTTGTGCTCCCCTGTGTGCTGCCTCGTCTTCCCGCTGCCCTGTCGCCTGCCCTGCTGTGTGCCCACGTCCCTGTGGAGGCTGGTGGCCCTGCTCTGAGGCTGTCTGTCTTTTTCTAGGGGGGGTCTGGTGGCGTATCTCTGGTCTGGGGCGCCCGGCGTTCCTGGTCGCCCCTGTCCTTGCTGCGGGACCCTGTTGTGGGTCTGGGGGCTCCTGGTGCGGGGCCCCCCTGGGGGCACGGGTCCCTCTGGGGTGTCTGGGGGGGCCTGCTGCTCCCTGTCTGGGGGGCACCTGGTGGGCTGGGGGGTGTCCTCTGGGTACCGCCGCCGGTCCCTGGCTGTCGCCGCTGGGGGGGTGGTGGGGTCCCTGCCAGGCCGCTGGCGGTACTGTCTGCCCCTGGCCTGGCCATGTCTGCTGGGGTGCTGTCCCTGGATGTCTTGCCCTCCCTTCCTGGCTGTCTGGGGGGCCCTGGTGCCTGGCCCTCTGTCTGGCTCCTGTGGGGTCCCTGGTCTGCCCCCCTGGCCTGGGTGTCTGTCGCTGTGCCGTCTTCTGTCGGGTTGGCCCCCGCTGTGTCTCTGGTGGTCTGCCCCCTGCCGTCCTGTGTCTGGCGGTGTGCTGCTCTGCCTGCCGCCTGCGTCTGGCTATGGTGGGGGGCTGTCTGGGGGCCTGTGGCATGCGTTGGCTGTTCTGCTGTCTGGGTGCCGCTGTCTGCCGCTGTCTGGTCGGGGGCTGGCTGTCCTGGCCCCCTGGGGCGCCTTCTGGCGTGGTCTGCATGGCGTCTGAGCGCTCTGGCCCGTCTGCTCTGCTGTCTGGCTGGCTCCTGGGGGCTGGGCCGTGCTGGGGCCTGCTGGGGGGGGGCAGTAGTCTGTTGGTGGGCCTCTGTGGTGCGTGGCGGCGGGTCTCTGCTCTGGGCCGTCTGCGGCCCCGCTCGCGTAGCCCTGTCCCTCTGTCGCCCCCATGCGTCCCCTGGTCTTCCCCCCCGCCTGTGCCCCCTCTGTCTGCCCCCCTGCCTGTCCCTGCTGTCTGCCCCCCTGTCTGTCCTCTGTCTGCCCCCCGCCTGTCCTCTGTCTGCCCCTCCTGCCTGTCCCTGCCTGTCTGCCTCCTTCCCTGTCCCTATGCTGTCCCACCTGCCTGTCCCTCTGTCTGTCCCCGCCTGTCCTGCTGTCTGCCCCCTGCCGTCCCTCTGTCTGTCCCCCTGTCTGTCCTCTGCCCTGCCCCCTCTGTCCTGTCCTCTGTCCCGTCCCCTGTCTGCCCCCCTGGACTGTCCCCTGTCTGCCCCCCTGCCTGTCCCTCTGTCTTCCCCCCCTGGCTGTCCTCTGTCTGCCCCCCTGCCTGTCCTCTGTCTGGCCCCCCACCTGTTCCCTCTGTCTCCCGCCCGTCCTTCTCTGTCTGCCTCCTTGTTCTGTTCCTCTATCTGTCGCTTCTGCCTATCCCGCTATCTGCGCCCCGTCGCTGCCCTTGCCTTCCCCTCGTCTGCCCCCACTGCCTGTCCCTCTTTGCCCCCCCTGCTGTCCCCTGTCTGCCCCCCTGCCTGTCCCTCTGTCTGCCCCTGCCTGTCCCTCGTGTCTGCCCCCCCTGCCTGTCTCTGTCTGCCCCCTTCCTGCCCTCTGTGCTCCCCTGCCTGTCCTCTGTCTGTCCCCCTGCCTTGTCCCTCTGTTCTGCCCACCCTTGCTGTCCCACTGTCCTGCCCCTGCCTGTCCCCTCTGTCCTGCCCCCCTGCCTGTCCCCTTGGTCGTGTGTCGCCCCCATGCCTGCCCTGCTGTCTGCCTCCTCCCTGTCCCTCTGTCTGCCCCCCTGCCTGTCCCTCTGTCGCCTGTTCTGCCCCCTGCCTGTCCTCTGTCTTCCCCCTGCTGTCCCTCTGTCCTGCTCCCCCTGCCTGTCCCTCTGTCGCCCCCCTGCTGGTCCCTCTGACTCCCCCTGCTGTCCTCGCCGTCCCTCTGCCTGTCCCCTGTCTGTCCCTTGCCTGTCCCCTGTCTGCCCCCTCTGCCTGTCCCCCTGTCTGCCCCTGCCCCGTCCCCTCTGTCTGCCCCCGCCTGTCCCGTTGCCCCCCCGCCTGTCCCTCTGTCTGCCTCCTTGCTGTTCCTCTATCTGTCGCTCTGCCTATCCTTATCTGCCCTATCTGCCCCCTTGCCTGTCCATCTTTTTGCACCTCTGCCTGTCCTTCTATCTGTCCCCCTGTCTATCCTTCTACCTGCCCCTCCATCTGTTTCTCTACCTGTCCCCCATCTGTGCCCCTGCCTGTCCCCCCTCCTTTCCCCCTCTTTCCCCCTCCTTGTCCCCCTGCCTGTCCCTCCATTTGTCCCCCTGTCTGTCCCCCGCCTGTCCCTTTATCTGCCTCCTTCTGTCCCCCTGCCTGTCCCTCTATTTGTCCCCCTGTCTGTCCCCCCCTGTCCCTTTTACTGCCTCCTTGCTGTCCCCCTGCCTGTCCTCTATTTGTCCCCCTGTCTGTCCCCCGCCCTGTCCCTTTGCTCTGCCTCCTTGCTGTCCCCCTCCTGTCCCTCTGTCTGCCCCCTTGGCCGTCCCTTTGTCTGTCCACTGCCTGTCCTCTATCTTCCTGTCTGTCCCTCTATATGTCCCCTGCCTGTCCCTTTGTCTGTCCTCCGCTTGTCCCTCTATCTGTCACCCGTCCTCCCTCTATATGTCCCTCTTGCCTGCCCCTCTATCTCCCCTTCTTGCCTGTCCATCTTTTTTGCACCTCTGCCTCTCCTTCTATCTGTCCCCCTTGTCTATCATTCTACCTGTCCCTCCATCGTTACCTCTGCCTGTCCTCTATCTGCCCCCCTGCGGTCCATCTTTTGCTCCTTTGCCTGTCCTTCTATCTGTTCCCTGTATGTCCTTATACCTGTCCCTTTATCTGTTCCCGGCCTGTCCCCCATCTGCGCCCTCTGTATGTCTTTCTTCCTATCGTCCTCCTGCTTGTTCCTCTGCCGTCCCTCTAGCCCCCCGCCTTTCCCTCTAACTGTTCCCCAGCCTGCCCCTCTATTGTTCTTTCCCCAGCCTGCCCCTCTATTTGTTCCGTCCCCACTGTCCCTCTATCTGTCACCCTCTCGTCACTCGAGTCTGTCCCTGTCTATCCTTACTGCCTTTCCCTCTATCGGCCCCTGCTTCTTCTTCCTTATCAGTTCCTCTGCCTGTCCCTCTATCTGTCCCCCAGCCGGTCCCTCTATCTGTCCCCCTACCTGTCCCTCTATCTGTTTTCCCCACCTGTCCCTCTATCTGTCACCTCTCGTCCTCTATCTGTTCCACAACCTGTCCCTCTATCTGTCACCCTCTCGGTCCCTCTATCTGTCCCTCTGTCTGGTCCCCTTGCGTTCCTTCTATCTGTCTCCCTGTCTGTCCTTCTACCTGTCCCCTATCTGTTCTTTTGCTGTCCCCCTGGGACAGATAAGGGTACAGGTAGGGTGACAGAGGGACAGCCAGTGGGTAGTTCCCGCACCAAAAGTAGTAGGGGCCCCAGCAACCCCACCTCCCACCCCCCTTGTCAGTGTCCCCACTCACATAAGCTTCAGGTGCTTTTCTGACGAGTGCAGATAATCCTGATGCTCTCCTTCTGTAGGGCACTGATCGTTTCCTTCCTTCTGCCATTTTGGCTCATGTTAAAAAACCGGAACATTTCTGTCACATCACGAGGTAACTTTAGGTTCCGGCTTTTTCCCATTGATCCGAATGCACCTGTCATTGTGTTTCTGGTCCGGTTCCGGATTTTACTTACCTGCAGTCCGGACAGTAATCTGAGTTCATTTAAAAGTCAGAACTGACGTGAATTGCCGAACCCCCTCCCCTTTCTCGCTGGAGGCATGGACTTTTTGCGGTTCCGGTCCAGTTCTGACTTTTATTTTTACCGGATTGTTATTTCATTAATAATAAAAAATAGTGGCAAATTAACAGAATTGTTTTGTTTTTCAAATTAAATGTTTGGCATTTTACTTTGATCAAGTATTTTATCTGTCCTTCTGCCGTCCTGTTCTGTCCTTTTTTCCTGTCTTATCTGTCCCTCTGCCTGTCCTTTATTTGTCATCTGTCTTTCCCTCTGTCTGTCCTTATTGTCTCTCTATCTGTGCCTCTGTGCCCCGTTGTCCCCAATTAGTCCTTCTGCCCTGTCCCTCTATCTGTTCTTCTGACTGCATGTCCCTCTATCTGTCCCTCTATCTGTCCCCCTATCTCCCCCTCTGTCCCCCATCCTGTTCTCTATCTGTCCCTCTATCTGTCCCTCTACTGTCCCTCTATCTGTCCCTCTATCTGTCCCTCTATCTTCCCCTGCTGTCCCCTCTCTGCTACATATACCCTCTACACTACATTTACTGCTGCACATTCAACACAGCATACACAGTTTTGCACACTCACTGATACACACAAGCCCCACATCACACACAGAACGAAAACCATTTACATACATTAAGCACTAATGCACTATTGTGCTAAACACATACACCTCTACACACATTCCACACTATACACACAAGCACACAGTTAAATGACTGGTGCCCACTCACTGCTTATAAAACAGCATAAGCAGTGCTAAAAATTCTAACACCACCCAGACTATATGCACTATATAGCTGTAGTAGTGTATAACTTGGATTTTGATAAGGCTTTTGATGCCGTCCCTATAGGTGACTAACATATAAGCTAGGTCTGTTCGGGCTGGGTTGCACATTTGTACAAGAATAGAAAGTTGGTTAATGGTAGGAACCAGAGAGTGTTGTTAACAGGGGCTTCATCAATAAGACTGGGGTATTGGTAGCAAGGATTCTCTGTTTTGTTGCCAACGAAAAAACTTTGCTGACCATTAAAACTTTAGATGATATGCAATGGTTGCAGGTGGATCTAGATAGATTGTCACATTAGGCTGATGAAAATCATGTTGATAAATGTAAAGTGAGCATGCCTGGCAAGCAGTGTTGCGGCCTGGCAAGCAGTGCCAGGCGGCAACAGCCAGAGCCAGTAAGATATTTTCTTGTTTATAGCCAGTAAGATATTTTCTTGTTTTATAGCCGTAAGATATTTTCGTTTTATGTCCTTTTTTGTGTACAAAAAAGACATCTTTGAAATAGAAAGTGTTCGCAGAAGGGCAACTAAATTAATAAGGGGATTGGGGAGCTTGAATATAAGAGAGACTGGATAAGTTACAATTATTGTACGCTGGAAAAAGCGCTTGTGTGGGGATATGATTACTGTGTATAAATACATTAACGGGCCATACAATAAACTACTGGGCATTGTTCACCATAGAGCATGTCAGAGGACACACAAACATCCCTTAAGACTTGAAGAAATGAACTCTTCAAGTTCGAAAAGATTTTTCACTGTGAGAATAGCAAAAACTATGGAACTGTCTTCCATTAACATGGTGATGGCAGCTTCATTGGATATTTAAAAAAAAAAAGCTGGATGAGTTTCTACAAACAGGAATGTTGCAAGTTACTGGTATTGGATACTAAAGTAGAGTTGCCATGCGATATTTTAATGTCACTGGAGTCAGGAACAAATCTGTGTGTGTTTTTTTTTTTTCTTTCGCTTTCTTCGGAACAACATTAGGCAGGAAAGAGAGGAATGAGGATATTGCTAGATGGTTGGACTGGATGTATGTATGCCTTTTTCAACCTGAAATGCTATTCTAGACTATACACACCTTCAGCTGCAAACTCGCAAGAATATAACACACAGACTGCTCACTCTGATACACACATAATATACACACACATAAAAACATGTGGCTAATACACTATTATACAAATATATTCTATTTCCACACACTGCTACACACACGCATTCAGACTTTTCCACACTTTCTACACACACACAATGTTCACACTCTATACACTCACTCACATATTTAACTTGTTATTCGATCCCAAAAAGCCCAGACACAAAACACACATATAAACACATCAAAATCACTCAGAAATATTTTTATTAACACTTACACATACTTTGTATACACACATAAATAGCTACACACATGCTCATTCTGTCCACACAAAACTACAATATAAATACTTTCCAACACATATACTCCATTGTCAAACCTACACACATATACATATATCACACACATATCCCTCCAAACAGTTTGCTGGCCATAACAAAGCTCCCAGTGAAACCCCATTCTGCACAACAGGAAACATAGTTCCCGGGTACAGACCACCATTCCGGCTTCCAAAAACTTTCCAGGGTGCAGACCTCCATTACGGCCATTAGAAGTGCAGAACAGTTCCCATGGTGGAGATCCCGGTTCCACCACCAGAACAGAGTCTCAGGGTGCATACACCATTCTAAGCCACCAGAACAAGTTCCAGGGTGCAGTCCCATTCTAGCCCCGACATAGTCCCAGGTCAACCCCTATTCACGCAGCTCAACAAGCCAAGGGGGTCCAGCCCCTTTTCCGTGCCATAGCAGAGCCAAGGGGGTCCAGACACCTGTTCGCAGCCAGAACAACCCAAAAGCGACCCACACCTTTCCGGCAGCCAGAAAAGAGCCAACGGGTCCAGACCCCCTGCCCGGCACCAGAACAGAGCCAAAGGGGGTCCAGACCCCCGTTCCGGAGCCAAACAGACCCAAAAGGACCCCACACCCGTTCACGCAATCGCCGGAAAAGAGCCAAATGGGCTCCCAGACCCACCCCGTTCCGGCAGCCAGAACAGAGCCAAAGGGGTCCAGACCCCCCGTTCCGGCAGCCAGAACAGAGCCAAAGGGGTCCAGCCCCCGTTCCGGCGGCCAGAACAGAGCCAAAGGGGTCCAGACCCCCGTTCCGGCGGCCAGAACAGAGCCAAAGGGTCCAGACCCCAGTTCCGCGGCCGGAACGAGCCAAGGGGTCCAGACCCCCGTTCCGGCGGCCAAACAGAGCCAAAGGGGTCCACACCTAAAAGGTGTTAAAACCTATCCGGCCTAAATAAAGTGTTGTAATTTTAAATGTCTTACGTAGGGGCGCTGTTCATTTTCTGTTCTGGTTCCGGCGGTCTGTTCCTTTTTTTACCTAGTCCCGCATAAGCGCACCTCCTCCCTGTATTTTAGCTGGTAAAAGCCAAGTTTTGTGTAAAAGTGATCTTTGAGTACATAGGGAAAAGGGGGCCAAAGGAAGGGTGGGTGGAGAGGTTGGGGTTGGTGTGGAGTAGTTGCAGGCTCTTAGGGGGGGAGGGGGGGTTTTGTTTAACTAATGGATTGTAAATGACAATGGTTTCACACGTGGGGTCTGTGGGACGGGGTTATGTGTAAAGCGGTGGCAGAGGAAACCTTTAGGGGGGACAGAGGGAAGGGAAGGGTTTAATGGTGAGAATGGTTCTAAATAAATAGCTGAAACTGAGGGGTTATTTAGGGGAATATTTGGTGGGGAATGACAACACAATAGAATTTGGAATGGGATTACGATGTAATTTTGTAAAAATTATTATGGAAAAAAATGCTTCATTTGGGATTATGGATGGGGAAATGCCTGCAATTGGATTATGGATGTACAATGCCTACATATTGGATTATGGATGTGCAAGGGCTACATATGGGATTATGGATGGGGAATGCCTGCATATTGATTATGGATGTAACATGCCTACATTATGGGATTATGGATGTACAGGCTACAATGGGATTATGGATGTACAATGGCTGCATAAGGGATTATGGATGTACAAGGGCTACCATATGGGATTATGGATGTACAAGGGCTACCATATGGAATTATGGATGTACAGGGCTACATATGGGATTATGGATGTACAATGACTGCATAAGGATTATGGATGTACAAGGGCTACATATGGGATTATGGATGTACAAGGGCTACATATGGGATATGGATGTAATGGCTGCATATGGGATTAGTATCGATGATAGTAGAATAGATAGATAGATAGATAGATAGATATGATAGATGGATGATAGATAGATAATAGACAGATAGTAGGTAGCAGGGATAGATAGATAAATAGGTAATAGACATGATTGATAGATAGATAGATAGATAGATAATAGATAGATAGATAATAGACAGTAGATAGTAGATAGATATAGACATATATTGATAGATAGATAATAGATAGATAGATAATAGACACCGTAGATAGATAATAGATATATAGATGATAGATCGCTAGATAGATAGAGATAAGTAGATAGATAGAAATAGATAGATAGATAACTGACAGATAGATAGATAGATAGACAGATAATTAGACTCAGATACGTAGATAGATATAGACTAGACCGACTATATGACTAGATAGATATAGATAGATCGATAGATAGATATCCATGATAGATATATGATAGATAACGATATATAATAGATAGATAGATAGATAGAATAGATCATGATATATAGATAGATAGATATAGATAATAGTCAGAAATATAGATCATTGACAATGATAGATAGATAGATAATAGACTGATGATATAGATATATAGATAGATAGATGAAGATAATAGTCGAATATAATAGCGACAGATGATAGATAGATAGATATAGACAGATAGATGATGATAGTTAGTAGCATGATAGATATATGATATTTAGGATAGAGATGATAGAGAGAGATAGAGAGATATACAGATAGATAGATAGACAGAGTGGTGTGGGGGGCCCATCCCACACTGAGTTCTATTTATGCCCCTGCTTGGGGTGGAACCTTATTTTGATTATATGATCAAGATTTTATT
This sequence comes from Hymenochirus boettgeri, assembly GCA_019447015.1. Lineage (NCBI taxonomy): Eukaryota > Metazoa > Chordata > Amphibia > Anura > Pipidae > Hymenochirus > Hymenochirus boettgeri. The sequence continues at coordinate 141,851,272 of CM033472.1, forward strand.
TTTTTACTATAGTTACACTTTAGTATTGCGGCCACAGGAATAAAAAGGGTAGGTCAGTAGGGGTATTACCTAAAATCTTGAATTATCCCATTGAGGCTTGTGCTTGTTATAGTCAATGTAAAAAAAATCCCTGAAATTCACCTGGAAACGCTTCAACTGATTCTTTAGCTAGGTATGGACAGGGGCATAACTACCAGAGAGCAGAGGAGCTACCGCAAAGGGAGCCCCATCTTCTTGTGTTTCCTATGACAGATACGCCTCCCTCCCAGAAACCACTGTGGATAAAGTAATGATAGGGTCCCCATCATAGTTTTTGTTTGGGGCCCATGATTCCTAGTTACGCACGGCATGCAATGTAGGAGGAAGAGGGAAAGAGGAAGAAAGAAAATAATAAATAAATGACCTCTAACAGTATATGTGGCCACAGAGTTTAACACGATACTTTGTGAGTGTGTCTTTCTGCTGTCTGAAGGTTTATGTTTATTTACATTGGATATGCAAACTCACATCACTAGGGTCTGGTGGGGTTCTCCTATCATTACCAAAGGCTTGATTGACAGCACGCCCACTGTAATCACAGATGACTTTAGAAGAGAATGCTCAGACACACGGGGCTATTTGAGAGAAAAACATGTAGACTAGGCAAGGGTGAATTAGAGTTGTATTGGTGCGTCAGTTGGAAACTCTGTGAGGGTGACTTTACATGCCCTTTAAACATAAAATAAATTAGGCATTTTCCTCAAATTACGTACGTAAAATGTTGTTTTGATAATATATCTGTGGTATTCAATTGATCAACTGACTTGAATGTAGTTCTTGAAGACGTTTCGCTAGTCATCGCTGGCTTTCTCAATTCAGAATAACTTGACAGAACTGTTGCAATTATTACCCTGAAAAATCCCATTAGCATAATCACAAGCCAGGTGTGTTAAGGGGTGGATTATATGTGGCTAAGAGTTTATAAGAACGCCCAGAGTCAAGGTGTTAAACAGCATTGGTACATGGCAGACCAGTTGTGTCGACCCCCCCACCTCTATGTAGGCTGGTTCTTTCTTTTCACATAGGGCCTCCTTAACACCTCTCTTGACCAGTCACGTATCCTCGCCAGTATGTTAACATTAACAACTTCAAAGGTATGTCCTTTATCCTTAATGATCATAGAACACGCTGAGTCCTCACCCGAGAATTGCTGCTTCTTTGCTGGGCCAATACGTTGATGCATTTGCTGTTTGGTCCTCCTCCTCCCCACATACAATCAGGCATTCCTTCACTGCACTGGCACGCATATAGTGAGGTCCGCTTTTCTTGTGTTTTTGGTAGTGGGTCTTTTGGATGTACCACATTTGCTGCCTCAGTGGTTTGTTTCGGGTATTTAAAGCAACAGGGATAACGATTGTTTTTTGAAAATTCTTCTTAATTTCCTCGGAGACCCCGCTACATGAGGATGAACCATGTTCTTCCTCCTGTCTGCTTTTCCCCTTCACTGTTTGGTATTGTGTTCTTTTTCTTGCCTTTCCTAACTTCTTTTGTACAAAGGCCCAGGCTGGATATCCACAAGTTTTATAAGGCTCCTCTAGATGTTCATTTCTTTAGTTTCCTTCCGCCTCTGTTCAGTGGGATGTTCTTCTCGCTTCTGTGTGCAGGGTTCGGATGACCCCCAGCTTGTTGATCTAAAGGGTGGTGGGGGGGGAGTCAAACATCACAATACTGATTGTGTGTGTTGGGTTTTCTGTAAACCCTACTACGTCCATTTTAAACCATTTTTCCTTAACTTCTACCAAGCAGTCCCAAGAAAGCCAGTTTGTTGTTCTGTCACTCCTTCCTTGTTGAATGTTTTTGGTCCACCTCATTAGTATCTGTGAAAGCTTGTACTTCCTTCTGGTGGTAATTTTAACCCAGGTGTCATCACATAATCTGAACCACAGTCGGCGGTTGCTATGCCCTTAAAGGTATATAAGCGCCTGTTGTTTCTACCCTCCTCAATGTAAAGGTTGGCCACAGATAGGTGAAACTGGAGAATCCCAAGCACCATACCATGTGTTTTGCTTACTGAACTTATCCTGTATTTGAAATAGTGGTATTCAGGCACAGTCACACACAGGAACACCCGTTCGGGTTTGAGATTCAGTTTCTGCTGGTAAGAGTGCGGTTGGCCCGCCGTTTTCTCACCCATGTCACAACCCTCCTTGGTGGTTATCAAGGAAGCAGAATGTCCACATCATAGTAAACACCATAGTTTCGCTCTACTAACCGAGTACTATAATCTTCAATCTTGTTGGTGAAATCCTGAGAGTTCTGGATGTGATCTAGAACTTCCCACCAAAGGTGTCGCTAAGGAAGGTTATGCTAGATATTTTGCACCTTGTATGTTACCGAGTTGATGCGTGCTGACTATAGGTCCTTAGGGGGCCCCTCCTTATTTATTTGTGGGAGTCCATATTGCATGATTGCCCTCACCAGGGTAGAGGCGATGATACATTGCTCGCAATGGCTTTATCCTTTTGAAGCTGTTTGTAGTAAGTCATACTCTTTTCTTGGTAACGGCTGTGGGATCCCTTTTAAACCCTCATATGTGTTGTTATCGCCGAGCATGGTCACCTTATCCATGGTAGTCATGAGGGTTGACTACCACTGTGCAATCTTCCCCTTGTCGTTGCGCTGGGGGGGTGGGGTGTAAGATGGTGATACTGGAATCTTTCTTGAGATTTTAAGGCTCTTCTTTCCTGTGTGGTCAGGTTAGCATGACTGGAGTTTTAGCACTGGCTAGGCTGCATAGATACCTTAGGTGAAGGATTGTTCTTGCCTCACTCTGTGATACCTTATTACTGTGGATAGAGGCTTCTGTGGCTGCTATAATATCCCCACAGGGATGGCTTTAAGGGGTGATGGCAAATATCAGCCCTTACCAGGATTCCATGCTTCTGGCTGGGTCAGGTCTCCTGTAGCAAGTTTCTCTCACCCATTCCTCCTTGTTTGATGAAGTGACACTTCCCCTCCTTTGTATCCATGTAGTTGTTCTCCTTTGGGGCTGTTCTGGGATGACAGAATAGATGAACTGTTCTGTTCCTTTGCTGCCCTTTCATGGCTGAGAAAGCTTGTCTTGTTTGGTGAACTCCATCACTCTTTCCCAGATGGACCAGGTACTGTGAGGCCCAGGTTCTTGTTTCAGTGACTAATGTTGTGCATTAAAGCATCGACTGTAATGTGGTCTGTCGTACCCGTTCACTTCGTTAAGAGTTGTGTTCGAGGCCTTTTGCAGTAGCTGTTTGGCTCTGATGCCTGTTAACGTGGATCCGACTATACTGGCATGGTACTAGCCCTTTGTTGTCTGCATCTGAGTTTAAAAAATCGCAGGTGTTTCTGTAAGTCCGGTGTGCCAATTTCCTTTCCTTGCTGTCCTTTTTCATATTGGTGCCAGTACAATTTGAGGTTTTTTCTTTCCCCCCCTCCCCCAAAATGATTTAAATATGCTTGTGACGGTTCTCATCATCAGGTACATGGTATATCGTTGTCTTCAATTAGATCAACCCTGGACTTGAAATTTAGTTCTCTTGAAGACCGTTTCGGCTAGTCCATCTCGAATTGCATTCATCCGCTGGCTTTCTCAATTCATAATGATTGTAACAAGAATCGTGGGCAATTTGACCCTGGAAAATCCCACTTAGCATTTCACCACAGCCCGGTGTTAAGGGTGTGAATTAGATAGTGGCTAAGAGGTGTTTAGGAACGCCCAGAGTAATTGTTACAACAGCATTATTATGTGAACATAAGAAAACCAGCCTAAATAGAGGGTGGGGGGTTCCGACACCAACTGTCCTGCCATGTAGACAATGCTGTGTTTAACAACTTACTGCTGGCGTTCCTATAACACCTCTTAGCCACTATCTATCACACCCTTAACACCTGGCTGTGATATGCTAATTGGGATTTCCCAGGGCTACATAATTGCCACAGATCTTGTACAGTCATTCTGAATGAGAAAGCCAGTCGGATACTAGCGAACCGTCTTGCAAGAACTACATTTCCAAGTCCGTTGATCTAATTGAATCAACATATATACCATGACCTGAGGAATGAGAACCTTCACAAGCGTGTTTTATAAATGTACTTAATACATTAGATCACACATATTCTTTGATACTCTGTCTATTTTTTAAAAACCAAATCCACAGGCATTAATATTAAGTTGTTTGCTTTTTTACCATTAATACTTATTTTAACCAATTCAAGGCCTTTCTTATAAATTGTTCAGTTTTTGCCATTTGGGCACAAAAAATCTTTCATTAAGTCGGCTTTTGCTTTTTATTTTTTGAAATCATTTATTAATTACAATATCAATATTTGATTGGATAATACGAAGAATTTCTTAGTCCTTTATTTTTTTCCATTATGGAACAATTGGGTAATCTTTTTGTTTTACATTTTTTTTTAACTGTTGAAGACACCTCTCTCTTTACTGAACGATATATTGCCATCCTCTTCTATTTTTTCCATTCAAGTGCTTTCCTCAGCATCTGATATTGCTCTTTTCATTTAAACTTTAACCATAATCTCTTCTTACTGGTCTCTGCTTTTACTCTGGCTCTGCATGCAGGCGGAATGTTATTGTACTCTGCTTTTGCACTTTCTTCACGTCTGAGTATATTGATGTTTGCCATGTCATGTGTAAATCACTAGTTTAAGGTCAAACAGCAACAATGGGTTGTAACACAGAGACACACGAATTTTTACTTAAAACTATGCAGGTGGTTATCATCCAATTTTATTGATGGTATGTATGTGATGTTTCATACTGGCAGTAGCAAATAAATAACAATCTAAAAAAACATACAATGTTAGCAATGTGATTTAATGTTAAATACATTGTTTAGATGGAGCTCAAGTTATACTATTGCTTTTAAACTGCTGGGAAAACCTTCCTGCAGAAGGAAAGTTGCTTAATGACCAATAAAGATTTGCCGGTGGAAGATGTACCCAGCATCAAAGGATATTGGCCAATCTGGGGAACATACTCTACTGACAGCTTTCTTAATACTCTACATCCTGTTTTTGGCTATGAATTATGACCACTTGGTGTACCGGTGATTATTTAACACTAGTCCTTGCAAAATCTTGATTGTAATTATACTCATTTTTTGTAAATCCTTTTTCCCCTCTCCGCCCTTTTGTGTTGTTTGAAAACATACAGGGTTATGTCCAATAGAAGTTCTTATCATTTAAATGTGCTAATTTTTGCCCCCCAACCCATCAGATTTAGCTTTCCCACATGTAAATAAGATCTGATTGGTTGATGGCAAAATTACACATTTTAACGATAAGAACTTTATTGATCTCCTAGATTATTATTAAGTATGCTTTTCCTCATTGAGATTATTTAGTGGGATTTTTATCTAAAGTTAAAATTTGCTGTTCATCTCATTCAGTGGCCTTTTTTAAAGGCAGAACTATACTCACCTCCTTTATTTATACCTAAATAGTACCGCATTTTCGAGACTTAAACCCTATGTTGCTGACTTATAGATCTGCACAATGGACCTTATTCTAATTTACTTTGCCGTTCTGGTCCACTAACATCTCTCCTGTCTGTAATGAGACAACAAGACGATGCAAAAAAACAATCTTCTATTGGCCCATGCAACGCAAAGTGACTGAAATGACAAAGTATATTTTTTATGCAGATCTAACCTAAACAAAAACCCACTTATGAGTATTAGAGATTGGGTCCAGGTGCGATTCGGACCCGAATCGACACAGAACTCCTGGTCCGAAATCTGTTGGAATCCCTTGGACCTTTCGGATTTTCTGTATTTTCGATAAATCTCCAAAGTATAGAGCTACTTTTAAGGGTTGACGAAACTAGGTTTGGAAGTTTTGAGTTTCCGATTCTGCTTTTGAGACTACCAAATATACGGAACACTCAAAAGTAGCCTTTAATACCTTTTGAAAGTACCAATCGAAAACTGAAAGTAGATTCCGTTGTATTTTCTAGGGTCTATTTTCTACCAAAGGTACAAGGCTAATTTTATGGTTCCCGTAACGTAGCCTTATATTTCCGGTAACCGTAAAAAATCTGATTGAACACTTCAAATGCTGTATGTGTACTGGAAGTTCAGTTTTTTGGGGGAGATTTTTACATATTCCCCTGACCATCCCTGGTCCTTAAATGCTATCTATTTGTAAGTTACCAGCTTTTACTACTATCTATTTTTGTTGACAATCAAAATGGAACAAATTCACTGGTTTCAAACACCTTGGACTTGCATCCCTAGGCTGAGGGTGAGAACACTCTTAGAACATTTTATGTAAAAAATATTCTATTATTAATGAGCTAGATTATTGAGTGCCCTAGTTTATTCCCAGCAATTTGATTATAAATTATGTTTCTGGTATTTAATTATGTATCATTGGATTAACTACAAAGAGCATGATTCTTTCAAATTTCAAACCTTTACTACTAACCCATGACCAATACATCCTTCTGGTATGTTATTGTCACTTGGCTTAATTTTATTTAGTTTCTTCGACCTATTGCTCTGTAACTTTAACACGTATACAATGAACCTTTTTCTCTTTCTCTTAAACTACTATACAAGATCTTCAAAATTTTGTTCAATATTTTAAGAATCAATGTGCCCAGACTTCATGCCATGTACTGACTATGCCAATACTGGCCATGTATGCCTCCTGAACCAAGAATTGTGCCCATTTGGGTTTCCAAAATTTCTTTTGGAGATAACACAACAAACTTGAAAATACTTTTTAAGTTAGGTTTGTGGCTTAGAAGTAGCAAGGAAACTTAATAATTATTGCCTTGTGGATAATACCTGCCAAAAAGCTTCCACTCCTCTACCTTACTGTCAGTTGAAATACTATGAAACACAGAGTGCATTAGGTAAGAAGTCACTTTTCTAAATTTTAAAGTGCTTAGTTTTAATGCATAATAACCTTCTGTTTAGAACGCTCTGTTCATGAATGTTTGCATGTGTAGGGCTCCTTTTGGCCACCTCATCTTGTGCTATCATAGCTGCCTGGTATATTAATGCTCCCAAGTCCTCTCCCCTAAAGCCAGCATCTGTATCTTTGCACTGATGAGATCTAACAAGATCGAAACTGTCCATGTCTGTAAGTCGATGAATGGCGTCTGTACTATCGGCTGTATTGCAGTCTTATATGCCAGCGGTTCTGGACACACGCTTTAGCCCTTGGACATAACGGAGGAACTGTTGCATACTCCGTCCCTTCTCCTGAGTGAGAAATTACTCCTGTTTCTTAGATTTGTGGGCAATGCCAATGATGCTGCAAATACCTTCTGTTTTAGAAGGCTTTTTTCATTTTTAGTTTTGATATTTTTTTTGATCCTTGGGCCCCCCTCCTTTAAAGCTATACAGCTGCCTGATATGTAGGTTTTAAATGGACTAATGAACAACTTAGTATTCTTTAATTAATCTTTAATATCGTTTTTTCTCCGCTTCTTCTTACAAAAAACAACAAACACAAATCTGTCTAAAGGTAAGAAATCCCCCTCTAGAGACCTATACCCAACTATCAGGGTTATTCAATAAAAGTTCTATCGTATTAAAATGGTGCTAAAATTTTGCCTGCCCTAACCGACCGTCTCCAATCATTATTTTCTTTACAATTTGAAAGCTACCATCTGATTGGTTGTGGCATAATTAGCACCATTTTAACGATAAGAACTTTTATTGAATAACCCGGTAAATGTTAAAAAACTCCAAAATTGTCTGCTAAGGCATTTACCCCAGACCCCTCGTTCCCGTTGCTGCTCTTCTGCATTGTAAAGGGTGCAGACCCGATGGCTGAGACGCCAATCAAACACAGACTTGGCTTGCCGATCTGAGCCCCTTTTGGCTGATACAGTAACCAATGCACATGAGCATCACAAGAGGCCAGAATGAGGTCTTTAGCTTGCTTTTGGATTTTATACCTATCATGTTCTATGTTTGGGGGAATTCCCTACATTTAGCAAGGTTTTTATTTCAGGAGGGGAGACACCTCTTTTCAATCAGGTCCCCCTTTTCAAAATTCTTTGCATGGAGATTTGCTAAGCTTGGTTTTTGCTTTATTATTCCCACCGGCAGCTCTGTACCATGTTGTTTCTTTAAGTGCACCTTTTAAAGGTATAATTTTTTTTTTTTTATTTTAAAAGGATGCCCAGTGGCTTTTTAAGAATGAAAAATAATCTTTATTTTTCATTGGCTGTCTTACACTTTGCTACAACTTAGGCATTATATACCCCCAAACTCATTTTTCAACAAGATTTCTTATCACCATAGCCGATTTTGATTAGGTAGCAAATGATTGTTAACAAACCCCCAATAAATCACCTCATTTGTCACGATGAATCTCATATTGCCCACGCTTCGCCCTTTTCCATAATCTGTTAGATCCTCCGCAGCAATTACATATATTGCACTGATGAGTTATAATTTTTATAAATTTATAGTTCTCTTCTTTTAAAGGGCAAGTCCCGACCCCTAAAATGATAACTTACCTACAGTAAATCACCCCCCAAAACCCTCAACGGAATAGTTTTGAAATCTGAAATCTATAGTCTAACCGGAAATCCTGCCAATGTCCTGGTGCCCCCTGTTTCTTTCCTGCTTCCTGGTTCTTCAGTTTTAGCACTGTCAGTATGGATTTGACATGGACTTACAGCTCCATGACTAAATGTTAATCCCATCTGCCTCTCTGAAGCATGCCCAGGCTCAGTGAAGCTCAGTAAAAACTTTCCTACTTCCTCAGTTTCCATACACATCCAGAAGCAATATCAGGCATACAGTACTGACTTCATAACCAAGTATGATCTTTTTAAAGAGTCCATTTTTCTCTAAAAGATGATCTTATGAATGGTGGGAGTTGTCCTTTAAAACAAAAACTGTGGACGTGTCGTTACTGCGGGCCCACACCCAACTGCTTTTTTTTCCAAGTTTATTAAATGCATTTGTAACCATATATTTATGAATAAGCTCTATTTTTTCCTCTGCTGTATATTTTATATGCTTGAAGCTGTTGCAGAGGAGGCAGCAGGTGAAACAGCAGTCATCTTGGATGTGATGGCGCACTCACAGCCTTGACTTGGAGGAAGGGCGCTTACTGTGCCCAAGAATGGGTACAATAATATCTTAAATAATCTGATTATTAATGCAGGTAAATAAAGTGCAAAATATATCAGTTGGGGTTGGGGGGCAAGTAACTAACAATTGAACCATTTTTTTGTTTTAAGGGTGAACATGTCTTGGTTACCCTTACATTGTTCCTGCATGCAGTAAAGAGTTTTGCATCTAGTTATAAATCATATCAACTGTTACCGCCTGTGCCTCTTCTGCTCTTTTAGTTGTGGAAATAACTTTCTTTTGTTATCTCTTTACACTGCCAAGCAGATAGTCCCACTTATAACTGCTGTGCTTATGGGTTAGCTTATATTTTACTGGGCTGAAAGTCGTGAGCCTCGGGGGTGCCCATTCTGCAATTTCCTTCCCCTGTTTTATTAACACCATTTGGGTTACATTTCTTAGATTTCTCAACAGGAAATACATTTGAGAATGAGTTTGTTGTCCGCTAAGTCGTTTTCTGTGTAAGTTGAAGCTTTTGCAGGTCCTTATTTTCTGTCTTAAATGATCACGACCATTTACACATTATTCATTTACCCTGAGTGGTTTGAACATTTGTGGCATTTAAACCCACTGACATATAAAGGATTTTTAAATAAGGACCATACTTAACTGCAATTGTTGTGTCCTTCTAGTTAACAATCATCAGGTATAGTATAAGTATTTGAGGTTGAGCGTGCAATACATATGTCCATCCAGTTCAACCCATCAGCACTATCCTAATTTCCTCCTGCTACTGTTGATCCGAGGAAGGCAATGATTTTGTGTATGATTTTTTGTGTACTGTTCCTTCTAAAAGGAAGCTGTTTGTTATAAAGCGATGTACACTTTTTTAATAATGCCCCACAATAATTTGAAAACTTACTAACTACAGCTATGTACACCTAGATGAGCAGCCCAATTCTTTCACACGAGGTAACCTACGCTTGTCTTGGTAATTGGGAAAGGACAGATCTGTAACTAAACTGGAGCGTCATACATACAGTATTATTTTTTGTTGGGCCGATGCATTTAGTCGTTTCTAGAGATGGATACAAAACCGAACTCAAACCCAGTTGAAGCCGACTTTATGAAGTATGAACTAGTTTCGTGCTAAACTAGTTTGCTTTCTTCCGGAACTCGCATCTGTAATTTTTTTTTTCGTAATTATATTCTGTACAATTCGAGGATTACACGGAAAACCAACTATAATTTTCGAGGTTAGTAACAATAATTGCAGGGTTTTGCGAACGGCCCACAAATTCGAAATTTATGGGCTGTTCGCTAACCCTAGAATTCATTGTTCGCTAACCCTCAAAAGTATCATCCTTTTTCGGTATCCCTCCAAATGTCAGATTTTTATGCTAACCTAGAAGTTCCGTTTCGCTATCCCTTTGATTGTAGCCTTTATTTTTTGGCTACACTCGAAAGTATTTGTTTGTTTTCGTACCCTCAAAGTATGGATTGTTTTCGCTAGACTCTAGAATGTATCGTTCTCTAATCCTTGAAAAGTATCTTCCCATTTTAAGGGTACTCCACAAAAGTATCGTTCATTTCATTAACACCTCAAATTTTATGGTTCTATTTTTTTTCGCTAACCTGCCTTCAAAATTATCCATTCATAACCCTCAAAGTGGCCGTAACCCTCCAATGTGCCTTGCGCAACACCTGACAATTGCCGGCGCTTTGTGGGTTTCAATGTTCAAAAATTTTGGTGAGGGGTAGTGACATGTTCCCCAAGACCATTTCCCAGGTCCACAGCCATTTACAGTAAGTTACAATTGTTATTTTAGTCTGTAAATCACCCATACTTTTCGATATCACTGTCCCTTTGACTTTAATTAGTCCTTTATTTAAGTTGGTGAGTTTTGGAAAATTGACCGAACTTTAATAGTTCGGGCCATCTCTAGCAGTCGTTGCAATGTTGGCAAGTCCTTTATTAAAGTGATACATAAAAGATGCAATATAAAGAGTATCTGATATTTTGTATTTGATTTTTTATTTATGAGATTGACTTATGTAATATATCTGGTATACGTAATATCTGGCTGTTTTGGTCTTGGAAAATACGGCATTAAGGTACTTTAGACAGCACTTTCTTTTTAAAGGTAATCTTAAAATGATCAAGTATCAAGAGTTCAAAATTAGTTTGTTTAGAGCATGAATTACTATAAGTGATGACATTTAACTGCTATTTCAGATTGATTGTTGAACACTTCTTTAATGCACTTTATTGTCCTCTAATCTTTGATTTGTGATTGGTTTCTTATGGGCGACCGAAGCATACACAAACATCACCTGGCTGGACCCAAACACAGAATTTAATTCTTAATTAGGAAACTATCTGCCATTTCCCTGAGCTATGGAGGATCTCCAGAAATTCCAATAATTCGCCTGCTATGATTTCCAGGAAAACAGAACGATTAATTTCTGCTGGGACTGTTCCATCAACGGATAAATAAATAGTTTAATAGATTGTTGTATTATCAATTAAGGCCAAATGGATATTTTGTATGATTCAGTGATAGGACATCGGATTTGTAAATTTTAAACCTGTCAACTTTTTCTCCCCTCATTGGAAAATCATTAATGTATTTACAGAAATACAACATTGAAACCTATAGTTTGCTGTGAGCATAAAATAAATAAAAATAATATGAAAACTGGATGGGAAAATCACTTTTAGTATATATTGGTCGAAACATTTTTCATAAATAATTGTTTATCAGCAGACATTATAAGCCTACTGGGAGATTTCCATTTTCATTAAAATTGTTTTAACAATCTGAAAGAAGGCTTTGATGTATGTAATGTCCTGTAATTATAAGACATGTTCTATATAAACACCTTTTGTAATACCCAGGATCAAAGAAAACAAAAACTTGTTTAAGATATTAACGGCTGGTAATCCACTAATTGTAAACACATTTTTTTTTTACACATTTCAATTAAAATATCTTCAACAATCACCTAACATGCTGTTGCCACTATTTGAAATGTACTGCATAGTAGCTGTCATTCACATTTTAAATTAGCAGAGAAAGTTGTACTATATGTTCTACTTGTTTAGTACTGCAATAAAAAATGAAGTAAATATATGATGTGCTGTATATCTCTGAAGATCTCCTCTATACATATACTGCTTGTAAACAGCAATTATATTTCTGTAAAAATAGCCTGGTGGCATCTGCACCTAACAGTTTGGTCAGAAGAGTAAGGAGGACGGTGGGTTAATCATGCACACAAAACTTAAAAAAAAGTTTTTAGGCTTCCAGTTTGATTAATTTTTACACATACTGCAATCAGAATTAGTAACTGTTACCACCTTCTACAGAAATAATACCAAATCCTAATTTTTCTTTTTCTGTTAATTATGTGCTTCTGATTTCTCTCTTTTACCGAGAGATGTTAATAAAAGCTCTTATCGTTAAAATTGTGATAATTTTGCCCTAACCAATTAGATGTTATGTACTATTTTGAAAGCTACTCTGATTGGTTGGGGCATAATCGCACCAGTTTTCAATAAGAACTTTGTATCACATTTCCTGTTATTCTTTTACTACTGATTGGTTTGCTTTGAAAATTGCACTCCTAGCTTAATTTGTTTATTATTACTGGCCATTAGGCAGCAGAAGAATAGACATAGCATGTGGCACAGATAATAGTGTCAGCCATACTAAACATACAGAATAGGCAGAAACATATATAACTTGCTTTAATCTCATTCTATCTTTACTGTAAATGAAATTGTCATACCGTGCCATTATTTTTTTTTTCACCAAGCTTGCCTCTGCATAATGATTTATGTGTTATATGATTTGGATTCTTCTCATCTACACTGTATGTACTAAGTAGAAGCACAAACTATTTTACCCGTTGAGAGGTATTTTAACTTTCACTTTAACTGCAGAAAATCTTACAATGCCATTTAATTTACGTTAAAACAAATCATTTTCCTGCGCTTGACTTTATCTGCGAAAAATTCTTTGTTTTTTTGAATGTGCAATACAGACACCTACAGTTTATTGGTATTGATCATGTACAAGCATAACCATTTTGTTTGCCACAACACTTTTAAAGGGCTTGTCCACCCCCCAAACTATAATTAAAAAAAAAACCCCCTACTACTGGCCCCACCTTAGTGTAATTAAAATAAAAAACAACAAATAAATAAAATCCTTACCTTACATTCCAGTTCCAAATTGTTCTCCTGTAATGTGCCTTCAAGGCCAAAACTGGCCACCAGGAGCCTGGCAAGTCCATATAGGACTCTGACTCCGTCACTGCAGCCCTCCCCCCTCCCTCTCCTCCCTCTCCCACCCATTTTTGCTCTCCCTCCCCCTAGCAAAATCCCCTTTTTCTGTATGTATGGCTCTCTCTCCCCCAGCCCAAACCGCCATAGTACTATTTGCAGCAACTCCCCCGAATGTACCTTAACTTACATCTTTACCCCGGCGTTTCATGCAAGCAAGAGCCGGGACTGAACTCGGAGGAACGGACAGGTATGGTACGTAATGATCGGGAGAGTTTCTCAAATATACATGGCGGTTGGGGCTGGGGGAGGGAGCCTTACACTACAGAAACAGATTAACTAATGGGGGGGACCTGCCCTTTAACTTGCAACTTAGTGTGCTGCACGGGTTTTGCAAAAGACCTCACGCAAACTGTCAAATCGTGATTTAATTTGCGTTTTTGAATATTTTTAGCTAGAGCTTTTCGCTTGGGTAGCACTTATACCCCTTCCAGTGTATCTGTATGTTTCCCCCACCTCTCGATTGTAATCTCTACATGGAAGCTTGCACTTACCTCTTGTGGCACTTCTATTGTTATATAATTTATATACTGAACTAAACTATGGTTTGTTCCCCTTGTATGACTTTATTGTGCATTGATACTGTCCGCGTAAAGCAGTGGTCTTTATAAAATAAAACTCTAACTACCATACATACCGTGCTCAGCGTTAAATCACACTGTGGGTAAATCCCCTTTGGATTTACCACCTCTGCAACTTGCGATATTTTTAATGTTGTACCGGAAATTTACCGAGAGCGATAGCTGCTGTGGGTAAATCTCCCCCCTACTTTGTTTGTGTTCTGCTGCTACTCCTTTTGACATTTTTTATTTTTTGTTTCTTAGATTTTGTAGGCAATGCTATTCACATATAGCATGACCTGCAAGATACCTTCGTTAGTAGAAGATTCTCTTCAATCATCATTTTTTTTTATATGAATTTAACTGTATCCTAATTTAGTTTACTGGTACTGTAGTACTTGCCAATATCCTTTTTCTGCCCTCTTGTTTATCTATTATATGAAGCAGATATACCCCCATACTTTAATTTGGATATAGATTAAGCTTTCCCTCCCACTATTTTTCTTAACAAGCAATATTTGTTTAGTTGTTTTGCGTTAGGGACCGAATAAAATTTGACGTGTTTTTTATTACCATTGAACCTATTGCACAAAGATTTTCTAACTGACAAACAAGAGGGGTAATCTACTTAATACAATGTATATGTGGTTTTCAAAATATATAGGGCCACGAAACGTAGACTAACAAATGTATTCATGAATATTCGGGCAATCAAGAGGAAGGTTTTGGGAAGTCCCATGGCCCAACACGTGTTTGAAAACCCTTGAAGTTTTGAACCCCGATATAAATTTTGGTTGTTTTCTTGTAACTGTCTATAATATAATATCATACTAAGTACACTCTGCCTTAAGTCTTGTAAATAAACGGTATTATTCCTGGCAGGATTGTATAATCTTGTGAACGGTGGAAAGTGATTGGGATAGTTGTTCTGCAATTTGTGATTTAATAAATATTATGAGGTGGAAGTAGGCCATGCTGACCAAATGTATATGGTTAGGTCGTAACATATAGTACTGCAGAAAGTTTTTGGTTATACATAGTATACTTATAGATTGTTGCCAATAATATTGAACACACGCTTAAGAGACCACCCCCAAGCAAACTCCAGCTCTTAAAAAATGAAAGCCGGGATGTCCCAGTCAGTCTGGGACGAGCTCTGAGTGGGGCGGAGCGAAACGCGCGTCGGCGGGTCCCTCGAGGTGAAGAGGAACGCTGCCTATCTTGGAGAGACTGGGTACTCACCTATATTGAAATTGGCTGATGTGGGATATCTGAGTCACGGCCCAAACTGTAATTACAGAAATTTCTGTCGGCACTGAGGAAAAGACGGTGAAGGTGGCGGGGTGCATGACAATGGTATTTAATTTGACCGGCTGCCATACAGGCTAATGAAAGGAGTAAATATACGGTATTTCAAGTACCTGTTTCATCTCAGAATCTCTTCCAGCGCAGTGTATCCTCTTCTCCCATATAAAGAGTAATTTTTAGCTTTTCACATGTGCACTTTATATTTATATTTTAGATGGTGGTCTGAATTAATAAATGTGCATGAACTTACAGCCAATTCAGTCTTCACGTTCCTTGTGAATGCTAGTTTAGCAATAAGGTGTAGTAAGGAGGTGGGTTTCTAGTAATAGGGTATTGTGCTTTACTTGTATAATATATGTACTTACCGTCTCCCCCCAGCACGTACCTTAAATCCAGGTAAAGAGGTTAGCCGCCATCACCCATTTTAATTAAATTGCAGCTCCTCTAACCCATTTTTAGAAAAAAACCTATGCAAACCTCATTCCTGAGATGCAGTAACGGCCACAAGTGTTTATGCATCGTGGTCAGAATTAGACTGTTGGGTTTTCCATATTGCAACACAGCCTATTCTTTCTAAATGTTTGCGTGTAATTGGGCAAAAATTGGGTATTTTTTAATATTAAATTATTTTAGGTAGGTTTGTTTTTCTGTAATGCCGACTTTTTGTTATGAAAGTGAATTATTTCTTAATAAAAATATTTTCCCTTTCTTCAGAACTATAGCTAAGTTGCAGTATGTCCATGTTTGTAAGTCAACTGGTGAACTGTCTTGTATGCTACTGACTAAACCTTGCTGAACATAGAGACATGGCTCAGGAGAAAGGCAATGGGGATTTAGAGCTTCCCTAGTTTAAAGCCTAAAGGATATTTAAACCCTTGAGTTTTGTTATTTGTGGTCTATTTGTTTAGGTATCTTTCTTTACTTAACCTTCTTGTTAATAAATAGATATAATAATAAGACTTTAATGTAAAAATACAGCTTTAGCCATTACAGTAAAATATAAATGCCATAGACAGAAAATGAAAAAATACAGTATTTAATATATTTCTGGGGTCTTTCTACAAGTCGTAACTTAATTTGAGTAAATATTTACTACATTGTCTTAAATTCTCAAATTGTTGTTCCTATTTTGTTCAATTCCCACATACTATAAGTGACGGGGCTGTCTAAGCGCCAAGGTTTTATGGTTATAGAATGTATAAACAGTGAAGGTGGATCAAAGGAGAGACCCAAATGGAAAATTGTGGAAGTTAACATGATCACAAATTGTGTGTGGCCATGGTGTGTAAAACACACTTTAAAAAAATATAGCTTTTGTCTTTTTGCTGCTGCACATCACATTTTATGTATTGCTGGGAAACCTATTTTTGTTTTTTTTTTACTTAATTCTATTGCTATTTTGTGTATTTGAATATAGATAATTCTAAATGCATATCATCACCATTAACAGTCATTCTGAGTTATACTTTGCAAAACACTGAGTAACAAGTGGGTCATAGCTTCTCAACGAAATGTAGGCGGCATTGTGAAAGTTTCGATTTGTTAACATCTAAACAAATTATTTTAATCAAAAGGATCTTGAATGCCTTTCCCCGTATAACTTAACCTTTGTTTAAAATAAATAGGTTATAACAGGGAGATTCAATAATGTTGTTATCATTAAGGGTATGTTCAATCAAAAATTAAAAGTTTTTTCTAACTGATTTTCCTGAAGAACAGGTAAGTGCCCCCGTTTATAGTAAATCTTACGCGGCCGACCGCGCTCCAGCCCACTTCACTGACGGTCTCTGAACGCATCCTTGCGCCTCGCACTGTGTGTGCATGCACGCACAGTGCAAAGTACTGGAGATGCGTCTGAAACGTCAGCGATTTATGTGCTGGAGCGGGTCCGCTGGCTTCTATCCCTTGTAATTTGCAGCTGTCTCAAAATTGCTGTCAAGATAGGATGGAGTCACAAGGAGTAGGATAATGATCAAGACAGATTTCAGGTAAACAAAAACATGAGAAATTAACTTGGTCCATTCATGCTTTTTAGGTTGTCCTTTAATATGACATATGTTTCTACCATGTGACTAAGAGTATCTGTGGCTATAACGTCTGTCGTAATGAATATATTACAGACTCCTTAATGTTCAGTAGAGCATCATGAAGTTATATACATTTTTGTATAGAATGAAATCAAAATATTTGCATTCTCAAGCTTATTTTTTCTTCAACAGTGATTCCTGTACATAGGAAAAGCTTTGTAAGGCTGCATTTTTATTTCAGACTGAGTAGGCATGAGGCAACAAAACCTCTGCTAGTTCACAATTAAGCTTTGTGGGGGTTTGTAGATTTTTTTCCCCTGTCCAATAAATCTCTTTGTGAAGTTATGTTCTGTTCAAATGATAAAATGAATTTTTAGTTTGTCAGTATGCTAGTTTTTGTCCCTGCTGTATGGGCCTCTGAACGAAGCCTTTCTATAGCATTGGCATTCCATAATTCACATTGCCGCAGTGTATAGTATCTCATACTTTTGAATTCATATTAATGAAGGCAAATGCAATCCAAAGGCAGAGCCCATTTTTGCTAATCAGCTATTAAAAACATTTAAACTGTTTCCTTTCCCTATAGTAATCTAAGAGTAAGCATTTCTATGAAAAATAAGTGTAATAGTGTAACCTAGCACGTTTTTTTTTTGATGTTTTTTTAGCAAATACTTCCACTGTACACCCCCAACCTTCATGAACTCTAGTGCTACCTTAGGATTCAACCATACAGTCTATACCAAAAAAACAGGTGCAATCGCTATATAATCCCTTACTAGAATATATTTATATCTCCATAGGAGATAGCATTGGAGTTTTTAGGACCTCCACTGTGGTGGGGGTATATGTATTACATAATAGGAAAGGTGTATATGTTGTTTGTACTACTCACTATTACCCACACTATCTCATTTAAGTGACCATAATAAATGTTAATATAAAGAACTAGCACTGACTTATAATTAGGTACAACACAAAAATACAAAATACATACCAACCGTACTTACAGAGCTGAGATTCCTATGTCAACAACACGGAATGGTCAAAATAGGAGTTTTAAACTACACCCCGTTTCTGCTCCATGTGAAAGGACGTGTAATCCAAAAAAGTTCTGTCTTCTACACAGATGTGATGTCGGTATTGTGAATGGAAATATCCCAAAGCTTCCTTATATACCACCTCCATCCTGCAGCTGGTATCAGTTGAGTAATGAAAGACAAAAAGACTTTCCTCCTAGCCATAAGCCCTCTCTCTTGGCTAGGAGGGAGAAAGTGAAAGTAGATTGTGGGGGTGTGCTTTTGGAGAGGATATGGACTGCAACACAAGATCCGGGGTAATGATCCTGTTACCACATGTTAGGAGGACCGATTATTGGACAGACACATTTACCTTATTGGTTATACAAACGCTGAGGCACTAGATAATTGTACACCAACTTACAAGCCACAATATCAGGCCTGGTCAATATTTAAAGTGGTGGGCAGATAGACATGGAAACCCCTGATTACTGCACATGTTATGTTGGGAACCTGTTTTATGTGCACTGTCTGCTTGTGCCAGACCACCAGGAGTAACCCACTGTGTGCCATGCTACTATAAATCAATTCCATAAAGCAGTCAAGCTGTACAAATTGGTGGCATAGGTGCGGGTAACCATTTATTCTCCATTTTCTTTGTATTTTTTTCTCGGTAATTAAGCTATGGAGGCTGCTACTGAAAGTATGGATTAATACCTCCATCCTTGACCTGCAGATGAAAATTCCCCAATTACATCCGGTAGCTTCACCAGGCCCACCCTATTTTTAAACCTGCTCCATTTGATAAGTGGACTAAGGGATTGGAAGATTGGCTAGACAATTTGAATTGGCATCCACTCTTAATGGTTGGGATGAAAGACTACTTGCAAGTCCTCTAAGCCCTTTTGCCTGTGGTAAGCCAGGCAAGTATAGCAAGGATTAGGACTGTAATACTGAAATAAAAAGCAGTTATCGTTTATTAAAAATTCTCTGCAGCAATTTTTTTAGCAAGGATTAACTGTAATACTGAAATAAAAAGCAGTTATCGGTATTAAAAATGCTCTGCAGCATTTTTTTCAATTAGATTCTGTATAAAATAGTTATAAAGGATAAATCTCCATTTCTTAGGTAAACTGGGAATGAGAAATGTTTGTTTATATGTTCGATATTAGGGCAATGCTAATTATAATAACATGATGCTGTGAGGTACCTTCTGTTATATATATGACCATCACACCACTTGCCATGGTGAATCTAATAAGTATTAACCTCGTGTAAGGAATCTTCCTGTCCGCGCTCCCCCTCCTCGCGTTCCGGTACTGTGGACGTCCGCCGCGCCGGACGACGTCGGCGTCCGTGACGTCACCAACGTCGGAACGCCGGGCGGACGCGAAGAGTCAAATAGGCCGTCGATAGGGTTTCGAGTGCCTATTCGTAGTCCCTTGCTACCGAGGACAGACGGTTGTCTGCCTTGTAGCCCCCAAAAAAAATTTTTTTTTTCTGCCTTCGCTCCACTCTTGCTTGATTGTGCCTCAGCCATGTTCCAGTTACCATCCCTTTCAGCGTTCCTCATCCATTGTTCCATTACCATCACTTCAACAGCTGTCTCAGCCATTGTTCAGTTACCATCACTTCACCTGTGGTGCCTCAGCCATTGTTCCATTTACCATCACTTCCTCAGCCTGTGCCTCAGCCATTTTTCCAGTTACCATCACTTTCAGCCTGTGCCTCCGCCATTGTTCCATTTACCAATCACTTCCCCTGTTGCCTCAGCCATTGTTCCAGTTACCATCCCTTCAGCCCTGTGCCCTCAGCCATTGTTCCAGTTACCATCCCTTCAGCCTGTGCCTCAGCCATGTTCCAGTTACATCATTCTATTCAGCCTGTGCCTCAGCCATTGTTCCAGTGTACAATCCCTTCCGCCTGGCCTCAGCCATTGTTTCCAGTTATCACTCTTCAGCCATTTTTCCAGCCTGCGACAGCCCCTCCTCCTACAGGTACGTGAACTTCGTCCCCCGGGACTTCAATTCCTTCAGTAAGAATAGGCCATGAAGTACTGAGGAAGCTACAACAGCCAACTTTAGGCAAGACCTTGCAGACTATTTCCCTCCGCATGGACGCCCTTGACCCAGCAGAATCAATTAGCTCATTTTCTGGACTCCAATTTCAGCTCGGTTTACTCCGTGTCCGGCCTTCCTCCGGTTCCGCCTGCTCTGCCTAGATAACCCGTTCCCTCCCCCAGAAGCCGCGTATACCGCCTCCTGTGGCGTATGAAGGGTACGCTCAAGCTTGTCGGAGGATTCATTAACCATGCCTTATACTTTTGAATTACAGCCTCTAACTTTGCCACTTTGCCTCGGACCGTGGCCAAAGTCGGTTATGTTATTGCTCTATTGGGGGCAATGCTTTGGCCTGGGCATCCCCTTTGGGAGAAGAATACCCTGTGGTGACATATCTCCTTATTTTTGAAACTTTCCGGAAGATTTTTGACGCCCGGCAGAACTATTGCTGCTTTCCTCCCGGCTGATCAATTACGTCAAGCTCCCGTTCGGTGTGCAATATTCCATCGAGTTCCCGGACTTTGGCTGCCGAGACTGCCTGGAACAATGAGGCTCTGTTAGCAGCCTGTTGGCAGGGTCTGTCGATCGTATCAAGGACGACCTGGTGTCCCCCCTCCGGGAACTTCCCACATGTTAGAGGAATGATTTCTGTGTGTATACGGGTGGATACTCGTATCAGGGAAAGGCAAGCCGAAAAGTCCATAACCGTCTTGTTCCCCTCCAAGTTTTGTTCCTCTCCCCAGGGACCGAATCTTTGTACAGCTCTCCGCCCTTGGGAGGAACCATGCCAGATGGGGTACACACATTTTCGGCCAGCAAAAAACTCAGGAGGAGGATCATGGGCTTTGCCTGTAATTGTGCCGCCCAGGGACACTTCGCTAAAGTTGCCCTTCCAAGCCGGGAAACTGAAACCCCTAGACCTGCATACGTAGTCTCTTCTAGGCAAATTCAAATCTCCTTTCCACAAGACTTCCTTCAAGTCATTCTCCTGCTACCCTCATTGTTCAAATACCGAACCTTCTCTACCCAAGCTCCTAGGACTCTGGAGCGGCCGGTAAGTTTATTGATGCCACCTTTGCTTCTCGTTAGGTATTTCGTTATTTCCTTGCCTCATCCCCCTCCGAGTAACTGGCTCTTGGACAATCAACCTTATCCACATAATTTATTTCTTGTCCTCTACCGAAATTCTTCGTTCAAATTGGCTGTCTTCATCGGGAATTAATTATCTTTTCTTGGTCATACAAAGTCCTCACGACCCCGCTCATTCTAGGACTCCTTGGCTTCGACTTCATAACCCCATCATCACTGGGACCAAAGAACGAACTTGTTTCTTGGAGTCCATCCTTTCTTTCCAGATGTATTTCCCACCCTAAAACTCTTGTTCTTCCTTTTCCTTGGAAGACTAAAAAAGTAAAATTTTTACCTCTTCTGTATCGGACTTTAAAGAGGTCTTCGACAAAAAGTCTTCTGAGATTCCTGCCTCCCCACCCGGCCCTATGATTGTCCCAGTCGATTTTGTTGACGTTCGCCTCTCCACGCCGAGGTCGCACTTATTCCTCTATCTCCTACTGAGACCACCGCTTGGAAATTCATCAAGAAACTGTCTCGGGGCTTCATCGAGTCATCGACCGTCCACTTTCCCTGCCGGTGCGGGGCTTTTTTTTTGTGGAAAAGAAGACTGAGGAACTAACTCCATCGGCATCGACTAATCGGGGTCTCAATAAATCACTATCAAATAACCGCTTCCTCTACCCTCATCTTCGAACTTTTGATCAATTGAAAGGGCTAAAGTATTCTCCAAGCTTGATCTCGTGGAGCCTATAATCTGGTTCGCATTCAGCAGGATACGAATGGAAAACGGCCTTCGATACCTAGAACTGGACTTAATGAATAGTCTGGTGATGCCTTCGGTCTTTGTAATGCTCCAGCATCTTTTCAATAATTTTTTAATGACATTTTTTGAGATCTCTTAGGTAATATCAGTAGTAGTTGACTTGGAGACATCTTATATTCTCTCAAGATCTTTCTTCTCATCGCGCATGTAATGTCCAAGTTTTATCCCGACGCACGAGCCACCAACTGTACGCTAAATTGGGAAAAATGTCTCTTTGAATCTCCCAATTACCTTTTCATGGGTTATCTGGTCTCCTGCTCAATCAGTCTTCAAGATGGATCCAACCAAAGTCTCAGCTATTGTAATTGGAACGCTTCCCATTGGTCACTAATGCTAGCCAACGTCCTCGATTTGCCAATTATTACAGACAATTTTATTCACAAGGTTTTTCTCTATCAATTGCTCTATCTTGGCCCTTATCCGAACTGAGGCAAACCTAAGAATCTGGTCTCCAGCCGCCTTAGTAGCCTTAAGAAATTAAAAGATGCTTTTCTTTTCTTCTGCCCCCAGTACTTCTGCACCCCGACCCCAGTCTACGCAATTCTCATCTAAGTTGACGCCTCTAATCTTGGAGCAGTTGCCGTCCTTTCCCAAGGCAAATAGAGAATGGAAACCTCCCCGCATTTTTGGGGCCCTCATTTCTTCTCTACGAAAGTTTCTGCCCAAGTGAGCTGATTATGAATTGGATCGCGAACTTCTTGCTATCAACTCCGCCTAGAAGAATGGCGACACTTACTGAATTGGCAGTACAGCCTATCCCATCCTCCTCACCACACCCGATCACAAAAATCTGGAATAGATCCAAACCTTAAGAGATTGAATCCTCGTCCCAAGCCCGTTTGGCACTGTTTTTTCTCCTCGTTTCAATTCTCATTTTCCTTCAATCCTGTCAAGAATCAAAAGCAGGACGCTCTCTCCAGGTCTTTTCCTTGCGACATTCTAACGGCTAGATAAAGGCCCCTTATTCCTCCTCCAAGATCCCCGCCACTATCACCCCTCAACTTGCCATCGGATTCTATCTGCTCATGATTCGCTTCTGCTGCTTACCCCCCCTAATAAGACCTTGTTCCCCTCTTCCCTCGGAAGAAAATATACAACAACTATGAGTCCAACCGGCCCGTCACCCTGGGGTTCATAAGACTTTAATTCTTCTTATCGTTCAGTATGGGTTGGCCCTTCCATGAGGACAGATGTAAAAACTTTGTCGCCGCCTGTTTGTCTGTGCTACTTTCCAAAACTTCCCCATACCTCTTCCTTGTGGACTACTCCAACCGCTACCTATTCTTCCCACCGTGGGCCCACCCTTCTATGCTTTATGGTGACTTCCTGTTCTCGAAGAAAAATACAGTCATCTGGGTTACTGTAGATCGTTTTATTAAAGCAAACTGGCTCATTTGTTCCTCTTCCTAATTGCCCTCCTTGCTGACTTGCTCAATTGTTCATTTTTCTCATATTTTCCGTCGCAATGGATTACCCTATGGAATAGTGTTCCATCGAGGAAACCCAATTCATCTTCCAAATTCTGGCGGGCACTTTGCAAACCTCCTTGGAATAAACTCCATTGGCATCGCTTATCATCCTCAGTCCTAATTGAGCCGTCAGAACGCACCAACCAATGTCTGGAACCATTCCTTCGATGCTACTTTCTTACTCTCAAGACAATGGCCGAGCTTCTTCATTGGGCGAATTTGCCCCTAACATGCCGTCACTCTTCTACCCCCAACCCTACCGAAAATCCCTTTTTTTTGTGTTTTTGTCTTCAACCCAAAGTCTTTCCCTGATTTGTTTTGTTCATCAGGACCCAGTTCTGGCAACTAAGTCTAGTTTCAGAATGTCAGCCATCTGGCAGGCTAACAACGAACTGCTTGAGAACGTCGGCTCTGGTACAAAAGACTGCAGCCGATAGGCGTAGACTCAACCTCCATTATATTCGGTGGGAGAATAAATTAAAGTTTAGGTTATCATGCAACTCACATCAACTTCCGTGTTCCTTCTCTAAATTGGTCCTAAATTTTTGGGTCCATCCCTAAATTGAATTTGTGGGTCCTACGGCAGTACGACTTCTATTACCTACCTCATGAGAATCCCTAATGTGTTCCTGTTCTCTTATTAAGCCCGTGGTGGCTGATTCGATCTCTTCCCCTCCTTCGTCGCCTGATCTATTATGATCAACGGTCAACAAGAATTTGAGGTGGAGAAGGTCTTGGATTCCAGATTCGTCAGAAGTTCTCTTCAATATTTGGTCATTGGAAAGGATTTGGACCAGAGGAAAGATCCTGGGTTAAACAGTCGATTTACACTTCTCCCCAGTTTACTCAAAAACTTTCATAGAAGATTTCCTGACAACCTGCTTCAAGTGGTCCTAGGCCCCCTGTGGGAGGGGGTACTGTAAGATCTTACCTGCCGCCTCCCTCGCCGTCCGGGACTGGTGACGTCGCCGGCTCCGGACGTCGGCGTCGTGAACGTCCCACGTCCGGACGCCGGGCGGCGCGAAGATTCAACTATTCACCGCAAGGGTGCGAGTGCCTATTGAGTCCTTAGCTACCGGGACAGACTGTTTGTCTGCCTGTGTAAGCCTTTTCTGCCTTCGCTCCAGCTCTTGCCTTGATGTGCCTCAGCCATTGTTCCCTTACCATCCTTCAGCCTGTTCCTCATCCATTGGTTTCCGTTACCCTCACTTCATCAAGCCTGTGCCTCAGCCATTGTTCCAGTTCCCATCACTTCAGAGCCTGTGCCTCATCCATTGTTTCCAGTTACCATCACTTCAGCCTGTGCCTCAGCCATTGTTCCAGTTAACATCACTTCAAGCCTGTGCCTCAGCCATTGTTCCAGTTACCACATCACTTCACCGTGGCCTCGCCATTGTTCCAGTTACACCATCCCTTCATCACCTGTCCTCCGCCATTGTTACAGTTTTACCAATCCCTTCAGCCTGTGCCGCAGCCATTTTCCAGTTACCATCACTTTTCAGCCTGTGCCTCAGCCATTGTTCCAGGACCATCCCTTCCGCCTGGCCTCAGCCATTGGTCCAGTTTATCACTCTTCATCCATTGTTTCCAGCCTGCTGACAGCCCTCCTCCTAAAAGGTAACAGTGACTTCGTCCCTGCCTGACTCCAATTCCTTACACCTAGCATTTTAAAATTTCAACCACACAGTGTGGCAGGATTGCTTGGGTCTACTTCCAACCTGCCGGATTTCCTATTTGGTTTCCTCCTCTGAAGCTAGTGATGTCTGAGTAACATTTAAAAATATCCTGTGTAAGATTCTATACCACCGCATTGCAAAACATACACCACATAATTTCAATTGGGGGGGGGGGGGCACCAATGGGCACACTTTTGACATATATCGTTTTAACGGGTCCGCTCGCGGATTTTCGAATTTTCGGATTTTTTCAAAAATCCGCGGATCCTCGCGCAGACCGGATTTTTCGAAGTTCGGACATCTCTATTCAGCATATGGAAATGGCCTATAAAAACTATAAAAATTGTAAGGATTGCAAGAAAGAAATTAAGTTAGCTAAAATAAATAATGACTTTAGGATAGCTTAACAAAGCAAGTTCATATACCAAAAGATTGGGCCTAGGCACTCCTTGTTGGCAACGTGCCACCGATGTTTGAAGGTGCAGCTCCCGTTCGTCCTCTACCTGTAGGACTCCCAGCTATAGCACAAGCATTTAGATATGGAAGCGCACACTTATCTTCAGATTTGACTGTTTATTATATCACACAAACGAACAACGTTTCGGAGAGCACTATGTCTCCTTCATCAGGTATGCTTAACAAAGCAAACCTAACTCTAAGCAATTTTTAAAGTATATTAATAAGAAGATAAGGACTGAGAATGTGGGGACACACGCACCTTTACTAAGACAGATGCAATCAGCTGTTTTAAAACATAGTTATGACACTACACAAATATGACTTGCTCAAATAAATAGCTGCATATTAAGGCTTGTAACAACTGATCACATATCTTGCCCAGTACCGGTGAGGCGATGGAGGTGTGACAAAGGGCCTTCCATTGAACTTGGCCATTCCATTACAGCACCAGAAGAATAAGATAGCAATCCACATTAGCACATGGTCATGCCAAAGGCAGAGGTCCCAGTACAAAACAGTGTGCTTCACACCCTTTGCTTTCCAAGTCCCATCACTTACAACAAGCATGACAGAAACCCAATCCTGCACTTGCTTAGTGGGTTAACTGAGGATATGGTTTAGAAACAACTAAATAATGTTAACATCAATAAAGAACCTGGACTATATAAAATACAATCTTGGGTCTTAGGGAGCTAAGTTCAATTATATCCACGCAATTGTTTCTTATTTTTTCAGATCTGGATTAGAAAAAAGATAATGTATTTCAAAAAGAGTAGTCATTCAAAGCCGGGTAATTACAGACCTGTGAGTTTAATGTGAACATATTCTAGAGTATATTTCAATGACTGACCATATAAGTAGAAATCAGCATAGGTTTATGAGGAACAATCCTTGTCAAACAAACTTGCTTCGCAAGTTTATGAGTAAGTGAGTAGGAATTTGGACTCTGGCATAGCAGTAGATGTAGTATACTTGGATTTTGCTAAGGCTTTTGATACAGCCCCCTTAAGATAACTTATGTATAAGCTAAAGTCTGTTGAGCTGGGGTGGCTAATTTGTACATGTATAGAAAATTGGTTAATAGATCGGATGCAGAGAGTAGTTTTTAATGCTGCTTTATCAATTCGTCAATAAAGGTAATGGAGGGGCTTGACTATGCAGGCAGATTAGACAAGTTAGAGCTGTTTACATTAAAGAAGCAACATTTGCATTGGGATATTACCACTATATACAAATATATTAATAGGCCATACAATAAACTCTCTGATGCATTGTTCACTAATAGGTCATACCAGAGGACTTGGGAACATCCTTTAAGATTGGAAGAAAATAAGTTTCATCTTCAGGTTAGGAAAGATTTTCTTTACAGTGAAAACAGTGAAACTGTGGTCTTCCAGCAGATGTGGTAATGGCAATTTCATTGAATAGCTTTAAAAGTGGCCCAGATAAGTTTCTAAAACTAGAAAAAAAATATTGAGAATTACTGGTATTTATACATTTACTGTAGTTCTGGTTGATCCAGGGATACTTTCCGATTACCATTTGGAGTCAGGAAGGAATCCCCCCCCTCCTTTTTAACTGTGTTTTTTTGCCTTCCTCTGGATCAGTAGGGTTAAAAAGGATTATGAAAAGGTTGGACTTGATGGACGTATGTATTTATTCAACCTCAGTTACTGTGTAATATGGAATAAAGTTCTAACTGGGGTGCCACAGGGTTCTGTGTTGGGGCCACTTCTATTTAAAAGGCATCTATAGTGAAATTTATACATTGCTCTAATCCAGACATAAAAAAGGTTAGTGTATTCTGCCTTATTCTTATCTTCCTCTGTGGCTCCGTGTTTGCACACTGTCTGATTTACTGCAGAGCTCCCCACTCCCCTTCCCCTCTCTGGTTATTCCCCCGTTCATTTAGTCCGGCTGTAAATTAAGCCTGTGGAACAAGCCGCTCATGCGCATTAATCCTCCTACACATGACACATCACTCTAACCTTTGTAAACAAAAAAAAAACTTGGTATGTAAGCCTGTAGAGAGGAAGTTTCTCCATTGTTCTGAAGATAGTGCTACGGAAGGAATGGGAGGGGGGAAGGGGTGGAGTTTGGAGAGACTGAGTCCTGAATCACTGCAGCCCAGTCTCCCTTTGACAGGCAATAAATCGGTGAAAGCTTGCGGAGGAGGGGGACTTCTCCTTTCCTTTACTCCTGTTTTTAACACAGTATTTGCCAAGCATTTTTAAGAAGGTGTCATTGGTAGACTTGCTGTAAATCCTGTGTAAGCCTACACAATATAGGGCATGCTGTTAGGGGATTTGATTGACAGCTCAAGCAGGAGTGGTGTATTGAAATCTTCACTTTTTTAACTTGTATATCTCAGGACAGAGGTGGAATCTGAAGAAAATAAAGGTACTCTGGGGGTTGGGGGGAATTATAGAACACATAGAAAGATGAAAAAATATATAATTTTCCCACTATAGATGCCCTTTAATCTTTAGATTAATGATTTGGAGGTAGGTATCACCGTGTTTGCAGACCACATAAAACTTTGTCGACCAAAAAAAGCTACAGATGATGTGCAGCCATTGCAGGTGGATCTAGATATATTGTCACATTGGGCTGCTAAGTTGCAGATGAGCTTCAATGTTGATAAATGTAAGGTGGTGCATTTTGGGCTTAAAAATCCTTGTACTGCTTATACTATAAATAGCTCTGTTAAGTGAATCTCTGTGTTAAAAGGATCTTAGAGTTTTGGTGGATAATAAATGTAGTAAGCAGTGCTAGGCAGCAACAGCAACATAATGTCTTGTTTAAAGAGGTGTACGGATTCAAGGGAGAAAAAAAATGTATTCTGCCTATTTAAGAAGCACTGGTAAGGCTTCATTAGGAATATGCAAAGCAGTTTTGGAATCCTTTGTACAAAAAGGACATCTTGGAAAGGGCTCAGAAAAGGGCAACTAAATTAATAAGCAGACTGGGGGAACTTGAATGAATACAGATTGATTAAGTTAAAATTATGCACACTAGCTAAAAGGCGCTTGTGTCGGGATATGATCACTGTGTATAAATTCATTAATGGGCAATACAATAAACTATCTAGGGTATTATTTACCAATAGAACAAGCAGAAGAAAACTGGAAGAAAAGAAGTTAAGCCTTTAAGTTCAGAAGGGGTTTTCACTGTAAGAACTATGGAACTGTCTTTCATTGGATGTGTTGATGGTGGGTTCATTAGATAGTTTAGAAAAAAGTCTGGATGTGTTTCTAAAAACAAAGAATGTTGCATGCTACTGATATTAATGCAAGTTGGAGTTGATCCTTTATCCTTTATGATTTTACCGATTGCCATATGTGTTTATTCAACCTCAAATACTATACTATACTATACATCTACAGGATAGAATTATAATTTCCAGAATGAGTTTTCCTCAAACTTTTCAATAAATTTCTTATTGTTTAAAATGGTGCTAATTTTTGCCCCAACCAATCAGATCTTATTTAACATTTGAAAGCTAACATCTGATTGGTTGGGGCAAAATAGTCTGTGAGCTCTTGGCCAGGGTACTCTCTCCTATTGTATCACGGTATTGCTGTAAGAAACTCATCACTCTGTTTACTTACAGTATATTATGTATTACCTGTGTATGTAATATGTATGACTTTATCACAAAGTTTGCGCTATAAAAATCCATAATAATAATAATTATTGTTGTTGTCATTGTGTACGAGACACAACAACATTTAACACAACTACTACTTTGTAGTGCAAACAACTACTATATACAACTACTATATAGCACTTTTTAAAATCTAAATTAAGTCTTAAGTATTATACATTATAGGAAAAAAGCTTTTTCAGGCTTCAATATATTTATTTATGTAGCAAATTATACTTGTCAGTTTCTAAAGAATACATATATATCTCAAAAGTCAAGGTTTTAGGTTTTCTGTCCTGTCTTCATACATGTGTCCTATTTCTGTTAAAAAAAAAGTTTGTAAGGGAAGCATATTATTTGTTTTTGCCTAATTTCAAGCTTATTTACGATTGTGCAAATATTTTTTTAAATCTTCTGACAATTTCAAATTATTATGCTCTTGGCATTTTGTTCTATCTTTCTGCAACATTTTCTTTCAGAAGCAATAATCTTTAATTCATACAAACAGATTGAATGACCCAAAATATATTTAGCAGAGATTACATTATAGCACTATTGTACATTTAATAACTATGACAAACAAAATATAAAAAGTATTACATGAGGCATATTTATTGGCTGTTTTCAAGAAGATGGGAAACACAAATGACCTTTTCAGAAGCAATGCCTATCAGGCTGGTTAGAAGGTTGGATAATAAGCAGTAGATTGTAATGGAAGATGAAATAATTTTTTTTAAGAAGAATGAGATGTGAATATGCTACTTTAATTAAAATTGGACTCAAAACTTCCCCAGAGAAGTGTAATAAGGCTTTAATATAATGATAAAAGATTTGATTGATAAAAATGACTGAAACTGTTTTCTTTGCAAATGATTCTATAGCAAGATCAAGAAATGTGAAGTTTATTATAATTCTTTTACAAAAGAATCTAATTAATGTTGAAATGGGATTTAAAAGTTTGCAAGTTAATTTCTACTTTAAAGAAGAAAAAAATCTGTTTGACCAGAAGTCTAAAGGTTAATTAAATATATAGAATAAAGCACTAGTACAGCGTTTGTGTTATATCACAATTTTTATGTTTTTTTTTAAGATAATGCCATATTATATTCAACATATATTTTAACTTCGTTTTGAATAAAAATTAGTGTTTTATGATGAAATGCAGAAATAATTATGTTTATTTGTTTAAAAATGGAGTTTGAAATCCTAAATTCATTATAGCAGATGCAACACTTAAAGGAGAACTAAACTTAAATGCTTTAAACCCTAATGTGAAAGTTTTTCTCCCCAGAACACCTATACATTATAAGATTCTCCTCTAGTGAGTTGCATTTAGTAAATGTGAGAAATAGATTCTGTAAATAAGAAGGTTTCCATGTTGGGCTGTGGGTTGTTGTTGCCAGTACAACCCACAGCCCAAGTCATCAAAGAGCCACGCCTCCTGACCCCAGTATTCACACTCCCCAAAATCTTGTGTGCTACAGATGTTTGGTTCTTAGTAAAAAGTTTACATGTTTAATCCTTGGTTTGTAATCCTGCAAGTTTTTTGAGTAAATTGAAATCCAATATTATTAACCTGCTGACAGGTATAGGCAAAATTTAAAAGTGGCGTTACTATGAGGGTAATGCACCAATGGGCGCACTGCTCCTGTTCACGCTAGTTATATCGGTTAACATGACTTAAATTCCTTCACTGCGGCGGCTGAGTGGCTAACGTGAAAGTTAACCGCGCACAAGCTATGTTATACACTGAAAGCAGCATTCTATTGCAACACTTTAAACGGCAGCTAATAGCTGGCATTAAAAGTTCCAAATTAGAAAAACGGCAGAGAGCGATGCACCAAGAGCCTCTCTCAGTATATAGCATTGCCGGCTGTTTGCACCGTGTTGCCGAAAGTGGCTTTTGGTGTACCGCCCTGTATATGTATACATTGTTATATTTTATATGTGAAGGAAATAAATGTGTTTTTTTTAAAAGATAGACAGTTTATAAGTAGGAATATATAGTTCTATCGTAGATATGTAAGTTTATTGGTAAAGGCGTGCTAATAATATTTTGGTGATTTTTTTATAGCATCTTCTGGCTATTGTCTCTGGGCATATAATTTTTTTCACCTAGTACAGGGTGAGGATCACAGCATATTTGGCAAATTTACAGGGAGATTCAATAAAAGTTCTTATCGTTTAAAATGGTGCTAATTTTGCCCCAACCAACCAGATCTTATTTAACATTTGTAAGCTAACATCTGATTGGTTGGGGCAAAATTAGCACCATTTTAAACGATAAGAACTTTTTTTGAATAACCCTGTTTAGTCTCTATTTAGCGAGAAATTCAATGGAAAAATCTTTTTTTAAACATAATTTACTGTATGTTAATGTAATTAAGCTGGGACTAAGTATGTTTTCAGAATCTGTAAATAAAACAACCTAAATACATGATAGAAACAATTTTAGACATTGCTTTTTTGCTACTTGTACTATTTAGGTATTTAATCCCTACATAAATTTATCTTTAAATTTGTATTAAAATGTAACTTCTTTTAGGTTGTTTTACCACAGATTACAGTATATATTTAAAGGGTCAGTAAACTCAAAAATGTAACTTACCTTCATATGTTTGGATAAATAAAGCTCTTTCAGAGCCTCTAGTTCCCTCCCTTCTAGGCTCTCTGGCAGCCGAGTAGTTAAAATCGATTTCCTCCCTCTGCTGGCACGCCCCCATGTTCACTGTCCTCCCCTTTGAAGTTACGCGACAGAGCAGGAACGAGGACGCATGCGCACTGCAAGAGATCTGCGTCGCAGATCTCGAGCGTCCCTCTGGAGGCGCGGCGGTGGCGTGGCACCAGCAACCAATCAAAAGAAAGCTTCGCGATTCTTCCTGCTCCTCTCCTCGCACGTGATTCTGGCCATGTTCCATCTTTTAAATGAACTGTCCGGACCACTGGTAAGTATAAACCAGAACCGGACCGGAAATCAGTGTCAGGTGCATTCCGGCTGAATGTGTAAAAGCCGGAATGCAGAAGAAAAAAAACGATCTGTGCCCTGCAGTAGAGTGGAGCACTGGGAGAATTCACTGCACATCAGCAGCAGCACCTAAAGTAAGTGAGGACACTGGGGGTGGGGTGGAGGGAGTGCTGGGGCCCTACCTACCTACCTACTTTTATCTCCTTCTGTCCCTCCATCTACCTGCCTGTTCCTCTGCCTGTCCCTCTGTCGCCAACCTGCCTGTCCCTCTTTCTGCCCCCTGCCTGTCCCTCTGTCTGCCCCCCTGCCTGTCCTCTGTCTGCCCCCCTGCCTGTCCCTCGTCTGCCCCTGCCTGTCCCTGTCTGCCCCCCTGCCTTGTCCCTCTGTCTGCCCCCCTGCCTGTCCCTCTGTCTGCCCCCCTGCCTGTCCCTCTGTCCCTCTGTCTGCCTCCTCCCTGTCCCTATGCCTGTCCCCCTGCCTGTCCCTCTGTCTGTCCCCCTGCCTGTCCCTTGTGCCCCCCTGCCGCCTCTGTCTGTCCCCTGTCTGTCCCCTCTGCCTGTCCCCCTGTCTGTCCCTCTGCCTGTCCCCCTGTCTGCCCCCCCTGCCTGCCCCTGTCTGCCCTGCTGCCCTCTGTCTTCCCCCCCTGCCGTCCTCTGTCTGCCCCCCTGCCGTCCCTCTGTCGCCCCCCGCCTGTCCTCTGTCTGCCCGCCTGTCCCTCTCTCTGTCTGCCTCCTTGCTGTTCCTCTATCTGTCGCTCTGCCTATCCCTCTATCTGCCCCTTGCCTGTCCCTCTGTCTGCCCCCTCCCCTGTCCCTCTGTTGCCCCCCCTGTCCCTCTGTCTGCCCCCTGCCTGTCCCTCTGTCTGCCCCCTGCCTGTCCCTCTGTCTGCCCCTGTGTCCTCTGTCTGCCCCCCTGCCTGTCTCTGTCTGCCCCCCCTTGCCTGTCCTCTGTCTGTCCCCTGCCTGTCCTGTGCTGCCCCCTGCTGTCCCCTGTCTGCCCCCTGTGTCCTGTCTGCCCCCTGCTGTCCCTCTGTGCCCCCATGCGCCTGCTGCCCCTCCTGCTCGTCGCCCCCCTGCCTGTCCCTGTCTGCCCCCCTGCCTGTCCCTCTGTCTGTCCCCCTGCCTGTCCCTCTGCTCTGCCCCCCTGCCTGTCCCTCTGTCTGCCCCCCTGCCTGTCCCCCTGCCTGTCCCTCTGCCTGTCCCTCTGCCTGTCCCTCCCTGTCTGTCCCTCTGCCTGTCCCCTGTCTGCCCCCCTGCCTGTTCCCCGTCTGCCCCCCGCCTGTCCCCTCTGTCTGCCCCCCGCCTGTCCTGTCTGCCCCCCCGCCTGTCCCTCTGTCTGCCTCCTTGCTGTTCCTCTATCTGTCGCTTGCCTATCCTATATCTGCCCCCCTTGCCTGTCCATCTTTTGCACCTCTGCCTGTCCTTCTATCTGTCCCCTGTCTATCTTCTACCTGCCCCTCCATCTGTTTCTCTACCGTCCCCCATCTGTGCCCCTGCCTGTCCCCCTCCTTTCCCCTCTCTGTCCCCCTCCTTGTCCCCCTGCCTGTCCCTCCATTTGTCCCCGTCTGTCCCCCGCCTGTCCCTTTATCTGTACTCCTGCTGTCCCCCTGCCTGTCCCTCTATTTGTCCCCCTGTCTGTCCCCCGCCTGTCCCTCTTATCTGCCTCCTTGCTGTCCCCCTGCCTGTCCTCTATTTGTCCCCCTGTCTGTCCCCCGCCTGTCCCTTTATCTGCTCCTTGCTGTCCCCCTGCCTGTCCCTCTGTCTGCCCCCTTGCCTGTCCCTTTGTCTGTCCACATGCCTGTCCCTCTATCTGTCCCTGTCTGTCCCTCTATATGTCCCCCTGCCTGTCCCTTTGTCTGTCTGCCTGTCCCTCTATCTGTCCCCTTCTGTCCCTCTATAGCATCTGCTCTGCCCCTCTATCTCCCCTTCTTGCCTGTCCATTTTTTGCACCTCTGGCTCTTCCTTCTATCTGTCCCCCTGTCTATCATTCTACCTGTCCCTCCATCTGTTCTCTGCCTGTCCCTCTATCTGCCCCCTGACGGTCCATTTTTGCTCCTTTGCCTGTCCTTCTACTGTTCCCTGTATGTCCTTATACCTGTCCCTTTATCTGTTCCCGCTGTCCCGCCATCTCTGCCCTCTGTATGTCCTTCTTCCTATCGGTCTCCTGCTTGTTCCTCTGCCGGCCCTCTACCCCCTGCCTGTCCCTCTATCTGTCCCCAGCCTTGCCCCTATTGTTCCCCAGCCTGCCCCTCTATTTGGTCCCCACCTGTCCCTCTATCTGTCACCCTCTCGTCACTCATGTCCCCTGTTTCTTTGCTGTCCCTTATGGCCCCTGTTCTTCCTTATCAGTTCCTCTGTGTCCCTCTATCGTCCCCCAGCCTGTCCCTCTATCTGTCACCCTACTGTCCTCTATCTGTTCCCCACTGTCCCTCTATTGTCACTCTCGTCCCTCTATCTGTTCCCACAACCTGTCCCTCTATTGTACACCTCTCTGTCCCTCTATCTGTCCCTCTGTCTGTCCCTTGCCGTCCTTTTATCTGTCTCCCGTTCTGTCCTTCTACCTGTCCCCTATCTGTTCTTTTGCTGTCCCACTGGGACAGATAAAGGGGACAGGGTAGGGTGACAGAGGGACAGCCAGTGGGTAGGTTCCAGCACACAAAAGTAGGTAGGGGGCCCCGAACCCACCTCCACACCCCATTGTCAGTGTCCCCACTCACTAGCTTCAGGTGCTTTTCTGACGATGTGCAGATAATCTGTGCTTGCCCTTCTGTAGGGCACTGATCGTTTCTTCCTTCTGCATTTTGGTATGTGTAAAAAACCGGAACATTTCTGTCACAACACGAGGTAACTTATGTGCCGGCTTTTCCCATTGATGCCGAATGCACCTGTCATGTGTTCTGGTCCGGTTTCCGGATTTACTTACCTGCAGTCCGGACAGTAATGGAGTTCATTTAAAAGTCAGAACTGACGGAATGCGGAAACCCCTCCCCCTTTCTGCTGGAGGCAATGGATTTTTGCGGTCCGGCTCCAGTTCTGACTTTTATTTCAGGGATTGTTATTTCATTAATAGATAAAAAATAGTTGCAAATGAACAGAATTGTTTTGTTTTTCAAATTAAATGTTTTGGCATTTTACTTTGATCATAGGTATATTATATCTGTCCTTCTGCCTGTCCCTGTATCTGTCCCTTTTCCTGTCTTATCTGTCCCTCTGCCTGTCCTTTATTTGTTCCTCTGTCTGTCCCTCTGTCTGTCCTTTATTTGTCTCTCTATCTGTGCCCCTGTCTGTCCCTCAATTAGTCCTTCTGCCTGTCCCTCTATCTGTTCTTCTGCATGTCCCTCTATCTGTCCCTCTATCTGTCCCTCTATCTGTCCCTCTATCTGTCCCTCTATCTGTCCTTCTATCTGTCCCTCTATCTGTCCCTCTATCTGTCCCTCTATCTGTCCCTCTGCCTGTCCCTCTATCTGCTACATATACCCTCTACACAGACATTTACTGCTGCACATTCAAACACAGATACACAGTTGCACACTCACTGATACACACAAGCCCACACTCACACACAGGAACAGAAACACATTTACATACATATAAGCACTAATAAGCACTATTGTGCTAAACACATACACCTCTACACACATTCCTACACTTATACACACAAGCACACATGTAAATGAACTGGTGCACACTCACTGCTTTATAAACAAGCATAAAGCAGTGCTAAAAACTTCTAACACACCCAGACTATATGCACTATATAGCTGTAGATGTAGTATACTTGGATTTTGATAAGGCTTTTGATGCCGTCCCTATAGGTGACTAACATATAAGCTAAGGTCTGTTCGGCTGGGTTGGCACATTTGTACAAGAATAGAAAGTTGGTTAATGGATAGGAACCAGAGAGTTGTTGTTAACAGGGCTTCATCAATATAGACTGTGGGTATTGGTAGCAAGGATTCTCTGTTTGCCAACGACAGAAAACTTTGCTGACCATTAAAAACTTTAGATGATATGCAATGGTTGCAGGTGGATCTAGATAGATTGTCACATTAGGCTGATGAAAATCAATGTTGATAAATGTAAAGTGAAGCATGCCTGGCAAGCAGTGTTGCGGCCTGGCAAGCAGTGCCAGGCGGCAACAGCCAGAGCCAGTAAGATATTTTCTTGTTTATAGCCAGTAAGATATTTTCTTGTTTATAGCCAGTAAGATATTTTCTTGTTTATGTCCTTTTTGTGTACAAAAAAGACATCTTTGAAATAGAAAGTGTTCAGAGAAGGGCAACTAAATTAATAAGGGGATTGGGGGAGCTTGAATATGAAGAGAGACTGGATAAGTTACAATTATGTACGCTGGAGAAAAGGCGCTTGTGTGGGGATATGATTACTGTGTATAAATACATTAACGGGCCATACAATAAACTATCTGGGGCATTGTTCACCAATAGAGCATGTCAGAGGACACACAAACATCCCTTAAGACTTGAAGAAATGAACTCTTCAAGTTCGGAAAAGATTTTTCACTGTGAGAATAGCAAAACTATGGAACTGTCTTCCATTAGACATGGTGATGGCAGGTTCATTGGATATTTAAAAAAAAAAAAAGCTGGATGAGTTTCTACAAACAAGGAATGTTGCAAGTTACTGGTATTGATACATAAAGTAGAGTTGATCCAGGGATATTTTCAATTGTCACTTGGAGTCAGGAACAAAATTCTGGTGTTTTTTTTTTTTCTTTGCCTTCCTCTGAATCAACAGTTAGGCAGGAAATGAGGAATGAGGATATTGCTAGATGGGTTGGACTGGATGTATGTATGCCTTTATTCAACCTGAAATGCTATTCTAGACTAATACACACATTCAGCTGCAAACTCGCAAAGAATATTAAACACACAGACATGCTCACTCTGATACACACATAATATACACACACATAAAAACATGTTGCTAAATACACTATTATACAAATATATTCTATTTCACACACACTGCTACACACACGCATTCAGACTTTTCCACACTTTCTACACACACACAAATGTTCACACTCTATACACTCACTCACATATTTACATTGTTACTCGATCCCAAAAAGCCCAGACACCAAACACACATATAAACACATGCAAAAATACACTCAGAAATATTTTTATTAACACTTACACATACTTTGTATACACACATAAATAGCTACACACATGCTCATTCTGTCACACAAATACTACAATCATAAATACTTTCCAACACATATACATACATTGTCAACCTACACACATATACATATATGCACACACATATCCCTCCCAAACAGTTTGCTGCCATAACAAAGCTCCCAGAGTGCAAACCCCATTCTGACAAACAGAACATAGTTCCCGGGGTACAGACACCAGTTCCGGCTTCCAAAACAGTTTCCAGGGTGCAGACCTCCATTACGGCCATTAGTGATTAGATAGTGGCTAAGAGGTGTTATAGGAACGCCCAGAGTAAGGTGTTAAAACAGCATTATTAAGAAGAATTTTCAAAAAACATCGTATCCCTGTCTGCTTTAAACCGAACAACACACTGAGGCAGCAATTGGTACATCCGAAAGACCCAATACCAAAACACAAGAAAAGCGACATCATATATGCAGTGCAGTGCAGTGAAGAATGCTCCGAAATCCGAATTCCGAAAATTCTAGTATCCCGTATTTTGAATTTTTGAAAATCGTAGTGCCGAAAATAAGAGCATCCTCGTAATTTTCGAAAATTTTTCAAAATACGTATTGACAAAATACAGATCCCGTACTTTCGAAAATTTTCGAAAATATGAGAAAAATCCGCGGTTCGAAGTTT
Source organism: Hymenochirus boettgeri (assembly GCA_019447015.1). Taxonomy (NCBI): domain Eukaryota; kingdom Metazoa; phylum Chordata; class Amphibia; order Anura; family Pipidae; genus Hymenochirus; species Hymenochirus boettgeri. The sequence continues at coordinate 141,889,604 of CM033472.1, forward strand.
CGGAAGGCGAAAATCCGGAAAAATCCGCCGTTCCGAACTGGATAAATTTGCGGCGATTCAGCCTGTATTATTCATACAAGGCTGAACATGTCTAACCTTTGCTTTTGTCCTGCCGACAATACAAAGCAAAATTTAAAAAAGGCCCCCTTTGGGGGCCCCCATAGAATACCACAACAACATGGGCTTTCCATTTTTATTAAAGGATGCCCAGGTCTCTTTAAAAGCAATACCAACAATACTATGTCAAATGAGCCATAGAAACCAAACAATATACATGATCCATCACACTTGAGAAAGAGCACATGAACACTCACAAAAAAACATGTTGTAAATGTGTTTACTGAAGTAAAATTCATTTGCCTTTTAACCTTTTAATTTCTTCTTTACTGTTCATTCTTGGCTGTTTATTAAAATTGTAAAGTTTAGATTAACACCTGATGTCGAACTTTACGCCAAACCCTAAAACTATATTACTACTACAACCAGATTAAATTCAATTGAAAACAGACTGGACTGTTTTTTATATATATATATATATATATATATAGTGATACTAATATGTTTTTTGTGTCCAAGTTCCGGGTGGGGATCGATGGGGCAGGGGGGGGCAGTTGAATGCTGCCCCCGAGCGGCCCCTAGCTGTGGGACATCTTTTTTTTTTGGCAAGAGAATCCACGATCTGTGGCAGTTTGAACATCACTGCACAGATCGTGAATTCCGATCTGTGGCAGTTAAGGGTTCAAGCATTGTTGCTCACATTGAAACGTGGAAAGTTTTGTGTTGTACAAGTTGCTCAATCTTTATTACTTTTATACATGTTTCCTGCTTTAAGACTGTTATCGTAGAATAATACTGTTTTCATTAATAATAAAAATCGCTTTGCACACAAATTAAATGTAAAACCTTTTGTTAGTTTCTCAGGTGGTACATTAATTTAAGGAACTCCATAATAGGTAATTTGCAAATTTTCATATGGTTTGCCCTGAAGAGCCAGGCACAGTTCCATATGACTAATTAACGACAATAAATATATGCAGATTTCCCCAAAATAAAAGTGAATGGTATTTCCATTTAAAAAGGAATGCTTCTGCTGTAATTTTATCCTTTAAAGCATAGAATAATTCAATGAGCTCCTTTGATAGTTAGCAAGCAAGGTATATGTAACTATTGTTTTTCTAAAATTAATTTAGTTGCAAAAAAAAAAAGCACACATCGATTCTAAAATTTACTCAGATTATACATCTCAACTTGACAGATCATTGAAGTGAAGGTTAGCCAAACACATTAAGAATAAATGGCTGATGGTACAAACAGTTATGACTTTACGATGGAAAATTTTCAGGGAAAGGGCATACTTTATTTTCTTATAGTTTAGTTTAGCAGGTATTATCACCTCTCAGCTCTTCCCACGCTTTAAATCATTTAAAGTTTTTTCAACTTACGATTAGGCGTTTGACCTCATAACTCCAAAATTATATGTAGTTCTTCAATCAGACAAGTTTTAATGAATCGATTTTTGTAAATATGTTAAGGGTATCTTTGCTTGAGAAAATTAAATTAATTTAATCAGAAAGGCGCTTTGAGATGCTGAAAAATCTGTGCTTGAAGTTAACGGCATAATGTGATAGAACCTTTCACTCACACTAAAATTGTATATCACACCCTTCTCCGATAGCCTGGCAAAATTAAATTTTTCTTGCTGCCTGCCACCATTTTTCCTGTTGTTCATATGTATGGTTAGTATGTTTTTTATATACACTTATGAGCAGCAAGAAGTAGAAGATGTAGGGTAGAAATTATACACAAGCGTTTAGAGAGGAAGCCACACTTATCTTCAATTTACCTGTTTATTATATCAAACAAACTGACAATGTATTCGGAGAGCACTATGTCTCCTTCATCATACCTGATGAGGAGACATAGTGCGCTCCGCAACTTGTTCGGTAAGGATTTTTTTTCGGTAGGATTTTATGCACTACGGATTTTTTATGCACTGTTTTGCATAATAAGGATTGGGCAGTGTAAGGTTAAATATAGTTTTTGGGGGTGACTGCCCTTTAATTTTTAAAAATCTAACATATAGTTTTTTCTCCTCAGAACACATATATATTGTCAAGATTCTGTCTCTACGTAAGTTTAATTTAGTACAATGTAAGGAAAGATTATTGTAACTAACAAAGGCTTAACATGTTTTGCCAGTAATAACTACTAGTTCATTAGTCTTTAGAGAGCCTGTTATTAGATGTTGCACGTATTGGCTATGCCCCCTAGACCCAAGTATTCACTGTCTCTATGCACAGATATTTTCTACACGTGTCTCCACACCCAATATGGTAGTCTCGGAAAATACTTTGAAAGCTGCTTGTTACCCTTCAGTTTATTTACCATACAGCGTGAATGCATACACACTCACTGGGGAATACCCAAACTATTCATTCAAAAAAAGGGTAGAAGGCTCTACCACCACCACACGGGTTAAACAATCAAAATCGGCATGCAATTCGATAAAACATATCCTTCTAGTTAGGCTTCCCATAATACAAGGCAGATAGGTAAACATCACACGACACCCGATTCTGTGTTTCTTAAAAACCTTAAGAGTGTTATGCTTAAAAAGGCCACATCCCTAAATCTTGTCTCCCCATTAGACATGCCAATCCAGATCCCCTGGTCAGTCTCAAGTTAGTGCAAAAAAAAATCACCCATCGACAGAGGAAAGGAACATAGGTGAAGGGAAGGGAAAAGGGTTAGGGTAGGGAAAGGATTAGCCACAAGGGGAACCTGTGTGGTTTTAAAACCAGAATCCCCATACTTTAACCAACGCTCAAAATGAGAAATCATATATTCGAGATCAGCCTTTGGCATTTATGGGAGGGATTTGTGATAAGATTCAGAGACCTTCGTTTTTATGACTTGACTAAAGTAAACTTAGTATAAGGGGGTGACCAAACCATAAAAGCTTTTAAAACGAGAACTGTGGTGCTGTTGGGTAATTGCAACTCGATACTCATTTTGTTCTTAAAGATTTAGGAAGTCACTTGTTTTTCATCTACTATTTTACCTCCTCTTTCATTATTATTTTGTTTACAAACTTCTGATTACTGGGCTTACATTCTGTGTATATTTACATATTTTATATTACATTTAGGTTTCTAGCAACAGAATAATGGTTTCTACATGTACCAATTTCTGTCGTTTTGGCTCCATTGGAATAGTGGTATAAAACTTTGCTTTAAACAAAACAAAGTAAATGAGTTTTGTCAGGTTCATTTTCCAGACTTTTTATTTTTACTGAAATGTTAAAATTCTGTTTCTTACATCCATGCTATCTAAGTAATAATCTTCTTTTGTATAAAAAGCCACTGACTATATACTTTTTTAGAACAGGATGCATTTATACAATGTTTAAGAAAAACTACCCTTGAAATCCCTGTTCTGTGTCTTGATTAGGGGAGGGTCTCTTGCGTGTTATATGATTGGCTGTCACCCTTCTAGAAAGCAGGCCTGCAGCTTATGTTTTGATCTGTTGAGACACTACAGACAATGTACCTGGCTTGCATCCACTAAAGGTGATTTATGGTAGCTGACCCTAGTAATCCACAGGGTTATTCATAAACCACTACTGGCCACAGCAAGAGATTGAAGTGTCTTGTCCCCTTCTATTGCGCGAAAATGTTCTCCGGAGACTTTATCCCCCTTTAATTGGTATGGCAAACAATATATCTGTATTGCCATTGGTCGATATCCTGGATTAGTATGTTTTCTTGTAATTTTTATTGCACATGTATTGAATTTGGGCAGTAATTTTTCATGCATGTCTTTATTTATTTTTCTATTTTAAAAAAAAGGCAATAATTTTCTTTAATAAACTGACAAACATGTGTAAATTGCACATCTAATATCTCCATAAAAACATCATTTTTTCTTTTACTGCACAAACCTTGTGCATTCCATATCATTCTGAGGTCTCTATTATTACTTTGCATACATTCCATTAGCATTGAATCATTGACATCTATCTTCCTTTTGGTTGACTGTGGCCCCTAAATGACAAATCAGCATTCAGTAGAAATGCTATTGTCCCAACCATTTGTGTTTTGCCAAGATTTACTCATTTTGCCAGGTTCCGAGAGAAGTTTATGTGAGGGACTAAAGAGGATTAATGGATAGAAACAATTGTGTTGCAACTTTCCCAAACAAGACAAATAGACTAGAGCAAAATACTAAAAACAATTTATATAGATGTTAGGGGAACCCAATCCAAAGGCACATAATTATTAATTCATTGTTAATATTTACATTAGACAAAGGAACCTAATAATAAATGCAACCTGCGTACGTGAATCCGTGTTTGGCTTCCTGTGCTTCGCGCATGTGTCCGTGACAGAGCGAGAGAGAGGAGAGAAAGAAATCTAGCGCCCATTTTTATAACATGCTTACTGCTATAATATATATATACTTATATATAAATAAAATAATTATTCTATATATATATAGTAACAACATAGAAAAGATAATCAATGCACTTCCTGGCCCCATACATATCATATTCTGCACACTCCTGGGCATCTTTACAAACCAAGGGGTTTTAGTATACATTACTGTATCACTGAATGAAAGAGCCTTCCAGTCCACGTCAAGGTAACCCCAGACTGGAAGGTCCTAACTTCTACACCTTTTTACATTTCTTTCTACTTCATTACATTAGCGAACTTTGCTTTTCATTGTATCAAAATAGAACTGCCTCCTCTTCATAATATAGTTTTCATTTGAGTGGCTGTTACCACTGGCTACAGTATACGCTAGCCTATTTCAGGTATCTAAAGTTACAGGGACGTGACAGGCATTAAAGTGTCTGGACTAGACACTCTGATTGGCCTAGATAGAATATCCGGACATAAGTCTGATTGCTCAGACAATGAACCCGACTGACTCATTAGAGACTTAACTGTGTAGGAGAAGCGGAGTTTTAACAATACGCTTATAATAATTTGGACATCGCCACTATGTAGGTAATCTTCATGCTTGGGTGCGTAGTGGTCATTTCTTGCCAAAACCGCAATACAAAATATAGCTCTTCATACATCCACCGCACGCCAGTCTTAATACGTGAAAAGACTTAGGGCAGCATTTATAAAGGTTCGTTAACTTTTCCGGCGTTTTCACGGCCATTAACGCATGAATCTCGTTTACCGCGATTTATAAAGCCCCAAAACGGCCGCGAAAAGTTAACGAAGCGTTAACCTTTCGCGCGATACTTACCCGTACCGCCGCTTCTATTTATAAAGCGCGGTACGGTTTTTTCGCCTCGGCTAGTATCGGCTGTTTACTTCGCCACCTTGAAGGTGGCGAGTCAGCCCGATACTAACCTCCCGCGCGGGGATGGGCAGGCAACCCGCGCGGGTGGTCGCACCCGCCACGAGACACCGCCCACCCCGCCACACCCCCCGCGGCGCAGCGCGACCACCCGCCGCCGCCGCCGCCACTTCCCACAGCCCCTCCCAACCCGTTTCCCCGTTCGCGGCAATCTCGGAACGGGAGGCTAGAAGGGCGCCGGAAGGGGCCGCAGCAGGTGGTCGCGACCACCCGCCGCGCACCCCCTCCCCGGCAACCCCTCCAACCCCCCGCCCCGGCCGCTCCCGGGGAGGGACGGAGGGAGCCGCTGGGTGGTGGTGGAGGCTCCCTCCACGGTGGCCCTGAGAAGGGCCTTTGGGCTTAGGGGTCCCCGCAGCTCGAACCGGTACCCCCTCCCCGGCCCTTACAAGGCCCTTGCGGCACTGACAAGTGCCTTTGGCGGGGGTCCCGCAGCTGAACCGGGACCCCCCAGTGGCGGCTCTAAAAGAGCCCTTGGGCGACGTCTTCTTTCTTCCAGTCCGGCGCACCAGCTCCGCCGAGCGCCGACCGACCCCCGAGAGGTACCCCTCGGCCCGCCAGGGGTACCCCCGCGGGCGCCCGGCGACCTCAACGAGCCGATTTTGCCGGCGTCTTGATCCGACGCGACGTCTTCGGGCTGGCGACACCACCCCACATCAGTCGCCGATGCCAGGCAGACTCACGCGGCCGCCAGTGAGCCCGCTGTGCACCGCCGGCCTCAGCGGAGCCGATGTTGCCAGCCGCTTCTTTCTTCTTCTTCTCTTCAGCATCTACTGCGATGGCATCTGAGTTCCCGCGCGGAAAGCTCCCTTATATAGGTTTGCATAAATCATAATCCGTTTCTGATTGGTCAATTTTTAATACTTGCTTTACATTAACCAATCAGATTTCTGGAAAGTTCCTGAAATCTGATTGGTTAATGTAAAGCAAGTATTAAAAATTGACCAATCAGAACGGATTATGGATTTCTGCAAACCTAATATAAAGAGGAGCTTTCCGCCGCGGAACTCAGATGCCATCGCAGTAGATGGCTGAAGAAAGAAGAAAGAAGCGGCTGGCAACATCGCTCCGCTGAGGCCGGCGGTGCCAGCGGGTCTCACTGGCGGCCGCAGTGAGTCCTGCCTGGCATCGCGACCTGAGTGGGGTTGGTGTCCCAGCCCGAAGACGTCGCGTCGGATCAAGACGCCGCAACATCGGCCTGTTGAGGTCCGCCGCGCCCGCCGGGGTTACCCCTGGCGGCCCGCAGGGGTACCTCTCGGGGGTCGGCGGCCTCGGCGAGCTGGTGTCGCCGGACTGGAAGAAAGAGACGTCGCCCTAGGGCTCTTTTAAGAGCCCCGCTGGGGGTCCCGGTTCAGCTGCGGGACCCCCGCCAAAGGCATTGTCAGTGCCGCAAGGGCCCTTAAAGGGCCGGGAGGGGGGTCCCAGTTCGAGCTGCGGGACCCCCTAAGCCCCAAAAGGCCCTTCTCAGGGCCCCGCTGGAGGGAGCCTCCACCCCCCCACGGCTCCCTCCCGTCCCCTCCCCGGAGCGGCCGGGCGGGGGGCTTGGAGGGGTTGGCCGGGGAGGGGTGCGCGGCGGTGTGGTCGCGACCACCCTGCTGCGGCCCTTCCCGGCAGCCCCTTCTAGCCTCCCGTTCCGAGATTGCCGCGAACGGGGAACGGGTTGGGAGGGCGCTGGGAAGTGGCGGCGGCGGGTGGTCGCCGCTTGCCGCCGCGGGGGGTGTGGGCGTGTGCCCCGCCCCCTTAGGAGCGGCGTCGGGAAGGGATTTTAGTCCCTTCGCGGCGATACTATATAGTATCGCCGCGAAGGGGCTTAAAATTACCGCAGCACATCGCGGCCGCGATAGGTATCGCGGGAATAGCCTCGCCGTTTAAATACGGCGATAGCGCTATTTTCGCGGCCGCGATGTGCGGCGGTAATTTTTTTTGGCGCTAACATCGTTTCCTTTAAATATGCCCCTTAGTAATAAACTTTTCGGTGACAACAAGACGCCTTTCTCAAGACACAATACCTCTATTGTGTCTTAGAAAGGTGTCCTGTTGACACCAAAACGTCATTAATAAATCTTTTCATGTATTAGGACTGGTGTGCGGTGGATGTATGAAGAATTTTACAATATGCTGTCTCAAGGGGAGCGGCAAGTGAGACACTGGGGGAGTGATGACCAATGAGATACCAAGTGCGATTCTCACAAGATCAGCGTCCATCTTAAAAATGGCATGTGTGCTGAGTTTTAATTGCAACAACTAGTCAATAGAAGGAACGCCATATGGCGTGTTTGGACACCCCAGCTACATCGTTTATGCAGATAACTTTCTGATGGTATCGATAAACTCTCTTTCTATTTGCACTATAATGCTCCTATTGTTGGTATAGACAATTTTTCTCTCTACTATCTGAATAATGCAGATAATGTTGTGCATGTTACATTTGATAGCTTCGAGTGACCACATATTTATTACTTTTTTAAAGTATATTAATAAGACTTTTTCCAGAGTTAATAAAGGAATTTTACAGAGTGCTAAAGGTTTATCCTCTTTTGTTTATAGTGAAAAGGTTCAGTATTGCATTGCAGGTTGCAGGGTAAGAAGCAGGAATTTGCCTAGTTGGATCTCACCGTTTACTTTGTATATCAGTGGGTAATATATACAATATCTTATAATATAGAGGTATGCAAATTAAGTATGAAATGAGGTCAGAATTAAAAAGAAGTTATTCTTTCTGGATAACAGAACTACTACCATCATGAGAATGAAGAACCACATCCTCCATAAATGAACTCAAGCCGATTCCTTGAAACCCTGGACTAATGACTCTACTCATGGAACAACTCCTATAAGACCTGTTAATCACTTAACACACATCCAGAAGAACATAATTAATTCCCCCAAAAGTAAGCAGAATGAAATCCAAACCACAAAGCTTAACATACATCCTGAATTGGTACCCAAATGTTTGTTATATTGTAACTGCAGAATAACAATGTTGTGTCCCCTAAACTCATCTTTCCCATCCCTCTACCCTTTTCTCTCTCTTTCCATTCTATCCCTAAAATAACCAAACAATGTACACAATTTAAATTTTTTATACATAGGGAGTCTGTGAACCCCCAGTTAAAGTAAACAATTTAAAATGTGATCAATAAATAAAGAATTTACGGGGAAAAACGGAGGATTTCTGACTGTAGAGGTTTATGAAAGGTTTATGCTTCGACTGCATCTCATCAAAGCAAGCTAATTGAGACCCCATACAGTATTTATATTACTGTATAATTTAAATTACAACATGCAGTCAAAGTTTAAAAAATAATATAAAATAATAAGCCCTATTTTATTGAACATGACAAAATATTAAAGAAAAAACATAAACCTAACTTTCAAATTAAAAAGATATAACTTACATTACATCCAAATGTATTCTTCGTTGCAGTTTATGCCTTACATACATTTTTACACTAATTGTGAATGTAATATAATATTCAATATCTTATATAAATTATTTAGGGATCTAAAGTTTTTGCTAACAAGGCAAAAATACAAATTACTTTTGGTTAATTGTTGCTGTACCACCCTAGGCATTCCATAGAATTTATTCAACCAAGAGCGTGCTTTTTTCATTTTTGCAGCGCATTATAGGTGAGTAGATTATTCACACTTGTCTTGTATGATATATTAATTTTCACATAATGCCTTATTTTAATACATAATGTTATTTTTTTAAAATAAGAAATAGTTCTTCAGTTCTGAAAATACAAAAAAGTCAAAAATCTGTCCTGAGTTCTGGCAGATATTGGGTTAACATGGGTTTTATACTTATTTTAGGTATATGTGAATTTCCTCCATAAATTCCAGAATTGGTGGGTTTTCAGTAAAATGGCGAATTTGGAGGCAGCACTACATGGCCAGGTATCTCCTGGCCAAGGGGATATAAAGCAAAGTACAAGCAGCCATTACAGACGCCGCGGCTGCCAGCAATAGATGACACAGTGGGAAGCGAGCATCTTTGGATTCTATTTTTAACACTTCCTATAACAGTGGTTGGGGGGTGGGAGGGATGCCCTGCAATACATATATAAAATATTTAACGTTACATGAAGGGCATCCAAGGAGGGATCAGGAGGGTGGGAGGGAGGGGGGGGGGGGGGCTCTACGTGCGCATGCCACTGTCTTTTTAGTGCAAGGAGGAGGCAGAAACCTTTTGGACAGGAAGACAGTTTCCTCAGTTTCCTGGACTTTGGACAAGCACTGCAGGGGAACCATAAGAGCAGAGATGTAAGGATTTTTTTTAAACTACTCAGTGGGGCCAGTATTGGGTTAAAGTTTTGTTTGAGGGGTGGACATGCCCTTTAATATATGGAGGCTACTACTGATAGTATTGATTTAAATCTTCCTGTCCTTGTATCTGCTGATGAAATGCCCGCAGTAGATCTACCAGGCCCAATTGCCAAACCTTTTTTTAAAACCTGATCCAATCAGTATCCTGTGCTCCCAAGTCGTAATATAAGGAGCTATAAATGTGGCACTTGCCGTGGTAATACAAGTGCAAATTGCTCCGGGCAAATATGGCTTATGGTATTTAATACTGGATTTGCACCTGGTGGTAAATCCAAAAAGGGATTTTACCCCGCGCCACTTTGACCAGCCATTAGCTGGACTTAAATGGTGGAGTTAAAAGTGATGCAAATCCTTTATTAAATAGATTGCACCAGTTGCACGGGTGTGTTTTGTGAAACTGGTGCGCCCTTGCAATTATGGAGTTAAACTTGTGCTAACCTATTCAATATCGTTAGCACGAGTTAACCCCTATTTTTAGCACAGCACATGTGGGTAAATTAGCCCTAGTTTGGCAGGATTTCCTGGGTCTATTTTTAGACCTGCAAGATTATCCTGTCTGAGAAACAGTTTAAAACATACCTGTGTAAAGATTATTATATATAATAAAATAAGTTCCGTTGGGGGGGCTTGCATTTCAGTTATGACAGGGAGATATCGTATATACTCGAGTATAGCCTAGTTTTCAGGCTTTAAAAATAGCCTGAAACCCAACCACGTCTTATACTCGGGTCACGGTAACGTATTGTAAATTTTTTTCCCCCCAATCCGGCTGCTGCGTGCTTGTAGTTTAAATCCTGGCACTCTGCACTGCTGATCTCCATACTCATTCCTTGGCACTGCAAGGGTTTGGAAACTACAACTCCCAGCTACTAAAGCTAGCTGGGGGTTGTAGTATCCAAACATCTGGAGTGCCAAGGAATGAGGCTTTTTTATGGACAGCAGAGTTCCCATACAGTTATAGCCATACTGGATTGGCTATTACTGTATGGGACTACTACTGTCCATTTAAAGGGCAACTAAATACATTATTAGAAGTCAGTAGTGGTCATAATTTCGGCTTATGTTCGAGTCAATGATGTTTTATTACTTTTTAGGTAAAATATGTACCTCGGCTTATACTCGGTCAACTTATACTTGAGTATATATGGTACAAAGAAACTGATTAGACAATTGCTTTTTCTCTTGGTAAATCATTACTGACCATGCATGAGGTAGATGAGGGGGAAGTTACTAAAGGAATTTTTGCACTGAAAGATTTTAGTTACATTATAGTTTAGGAAGTTAGGTTTTTTAAGTGACATATTGGTTAGTATAATGCCTTCAAACACTTGGATAATGGGTTCAAATCCCCCCTATGCACCATCTGTTTGGAGTTATTATTTCATAATAACACTTCTCAAATTATTACATATAGGAAACTTAAGGGGTTCTCTACTTTCTCTTAAATTGAAGAAAGGGAGTAAAGGAGCTATGTCTTTCTCCCATTCTTCAATTAATCCATCAAGTAGGGAACCCAGAGAACTTGGCAGCACTAAAATATAGAAAGATAAAAAGGCAAGTTACTTTAGTGTCCTTAAGTGTATATTTACAAATGTAAGAAGCCTGTCTCAAAAATTAGAGATAATGACTTTGACCAAAAGTATGATGTATGGGTATAGCAGAAACATGGTTGAATAACTCTCATGACTGGGCTGTAAATTTAAAAGGATACTTCTTGTTTAGGGATATAGAGAATGTAGGAAAGGGGTTGGGGTTTGTAATATGCTAAACATAGCTGAAGCCAAATTTAAAGAAGAGAGCTATCGGTGTGGATGTTAAAGCGGAGTCAATTGGCAACAGAAGGGGTAAATTTATTCTAAATGTCTGTTACAAGCCATCAAATGATAGCAGGGAGGAAGTGAGTCAGATGGAGATTTCAAGGGCTGCAAGTTCAAAGAACATTCTGATATGGGGCACTTTAATTACCCTGACCCGAATTATGGAACTGCCAACACAGAAAAGGGTGATAGGTTGGTCATAATAATTTTCTCTCACAGGTGTTTTTACTAGAAAGGTGCTCTGATAAATCTGGTAATATCTAAAACCATAGAACATATTATAGATATGATATAACTGGAAGCTTAGGGGAACAGTGACCATGAAATATTGTCATTTAACATATTTTAAAAAACGGGAAAGTGCACTGGTTTACAAGTCTCTTTAATTTCAGGAAAGCAAATTTTCCCTGGATAAAAAAAGTATTCACATTAGAGATGGCCGGTTCGCGGACCCGAACCCGGATCCGCCGCGGATTTCTCCCGTCCGCGAACGGCGGGATTATTCCGGACTTCCGAACTTCCGAACTGCGGATTTTTTTTTTTTACGAAATTTCAAAATCCGAGTATCTCCGGTAATTACAGGATCTACGATACTTGAGGGATACAGAAAACCGAGATTCTCGTAATTACGAGGATTCACGTAATTACGAGGATTCACGTAATTACGAGTATTCTCGTAATTACGAGTATTTCTTAATTACGAGAATACTCGTAAAAACTAGTAATTCGTGTAAATTTTCAGACGGAGCAAGCCACATGATCCAAATTAGCCAATGGCAGCTATCATAGTTACAGAAAGCCTCGTTTTTTAACGGAAATCTTCGTTTCTACGGGAATCCTCGTATTTTCGAAAAATACCGTTTTTAAAGTCACGCTAGCGGACTGTACTTTTTAGGGTATTGTTGGCATTTATACGTGCTTCAAGGCCATTACCACAGGTCCCTGAGTGGTTAAGTGTCCGTTACCAAGGCTCTATTAGACCACTTTTAATGCGGATTTTTGCCGAACTTTCATTTTAAATACGTTTTAACGGGTCCGCTCGCGGATTTTCGAATTTTCGGATTTTTTCAAAAATCCCGGATCCTCGCGCAGACCGGATTTTTCGAAGTTCGGACATCTCTATCAGCATATGGAATGGCCTATAAAAACTATAAAAATTGTAAGGATTGCAAGAAAGAATTAAGTTAGCTAAATAAATAATGACTTAGGATAGCTTACAAGCAAGTTCATATACCAAAAGATTGGGCCTAGGCACTCCTTGTTGGCAACGTGCCACCGATGTTTGAAGGTGCGCTCCCGTTCGTCCTCTACCTGTAGGACTCCCAGCTATAGCACAAGCATTAGATGGAAGCGCACACTTATCTTCAGATTTGACTGTTTATTATATCACACAAACGAACAACGTTTCGGAGAGCACTATGTCTCCTTCATCAGGTTATGCTTAACAAAGCAAACCTAACTCTAGCAATTTTTAAAGTATTTAATAAGAAGATAAGGACTGAGAATGTGGGACACACGCACCTTTACTAAACAGATGCAATCAGCTTTGTTTTAAAACATAGTTACACTACACAAATATGACTTTGCTCAAATAATGCTGCATATTAAGGAGCTTGTAACAACTGATCACATATCTTGCCCAGTACCGTGAGGCGATGGAGGTGTGACAAAGTGGCCTTCCATTGAACTTGGCCATTCCATTACAGCACCAGAAGAATAGATAGCAATCCACATTAGCACATGTCATGCAGAGGAGGTCCCAGTACAAAACAGTGTGCTTCAACACCCTTGCTTTCCAAGTCCCATCACTTACAACAAGCATGACAGAAACCCAATCCTGCACTTGCTAGTGGTTAACGGAGGATATGTTTAGAACAACTAAATAATGTTAACATCAATAAAGAACCTGGACTATATAAATACAACTGGGTCTTAGGGAGCTAAGTTCAATTATATCCACGCAATTGTTTCTTATTTTTTCAGATCTGGATTAGAAAAAGATAATGTATTTCAAAAGATTAGTCATTCAAAGCCGGGTAATTACGACCTGTGAGTTTAATGGAACATATTCTAAGATATTTCAATGACTGACCATATAAGTAGAAATCAGCATAGTTTATGAGGAACAATCCTTGTCAACAAAACTTGCTTCGCAGTTTATGAGTAAGTGAGTAGGAATTTGGACTCTGGCATAGCAGTAGATGTAGTATACTGGATTTTGCTAAGGCTTTTGATACAGCCCCCTTAAGATAACTTATGTATAAGCTAAAGTCTGTTGAGCTGGGGTGGCTAATTTGTACATGTATAGAAAATTGGTTAATAGATCGGATGCAGAGAGTAGTTTTTAATGCTGCTTTAATCAATTCGTCAATAAAGGTATGGAGGGGCTTGACTATGCAGGCAGATTAGACAAGTTAGAGCGTTTTACATTAAGAAAGCAACATTTGCATTGGGATATTCCACTATATACAATTATATTAATAGGCCATACAATAACCTCTCTGATGCATTGTTCACTAATAGGTCATACCAGAGGACTTGGGAACATCCTTTAAGATTGGAAGAAAATAAGTTTCATCTTCAGGTTAGGAAAGATTTTCTTTACAGTGAAAACAGTGAAACGTGTGGTCTTCCAGCATTGTGGTAATGGCAATTTCATTGAATAGCTTTAAAAGTGGCCCAGATAAGTTTCTAAAACTAGAAAAAAATATTTAGAATTACTGGTATTTATCATTTACTGTATTGTTCTGGTTGATCCAGGGATACTTTCCGATTACCATTTGGAGTCAGGAAGGATCCCCCCCCTCCTTTTTAACTGTGTTTTTTTGCCTTCCTCTGGATCAGTAGGGTTAAAAAGGATTATGAAAAGGTTGGACTTGATGGACGTATGTATTTATTCAACCTCAGTTACTGTGTAATATGGAATAAGTTCTAACTGGGGTGCCACAGGGTTCTGTGTTGGGGGCCACTTCTATTTAAAAGGCATCTATAGTGAAATTTAATACATTGCTCAATCCACATAAAAAATGTTAGTGTATTCTGCTTATTCTATCTTCCTCTGTGGCTCCGTGTTTGCACACTGTTCCTGATTTACTGCAGAGCTCCCCACTCCCCTTCCCCTCCTGGTTATTCCCCCGTTCATTTAGTCCGGCTGTAATTAAGCCTGTGGAACAGCCCTCATGCGCATTAATCCTCCTACACATGACACATCACTCTAACCTTTGTAAACAAAAAAAAAACTGGTATGTAAGCCTGTAGAGAGGAAGTTTCTCCATTGTTCTGAAGATAGTGCTACGGAAGGAATGGGGGGGAAGGGGTGGAGTTTGGAGAGACTGAGTCCTGAATCACTGCAGCCCATTCTCCCTTTGACAGGCAATAAATCGTGAAAGCTTGCGGAGGAGGGGGACTTCTCCTTTCCTTTACTCCTTTTTTTAACACAGTATTTGCCAAGCATTTTTAAGAAGGTGTCATTGTAGACTTGCTGTAAATCCTGTGTAAGCCTACACAATATAGGGCATGCTGTTAGGGGATTGATTGACAGCTCAAGCAGGAGTGGTGTATTGAAATCTTCACTTTTTTACCTTGTATATCTCAGGACAGAGGTGGAATCTGAAAAATAAGGTACTCTGGGGGTTGGGGGAATTATAGAACACATAGAAGATGAAAAAAATATATAATTTTCCCACTATAGATGCCCTTTATCTTTAGATTAATGATTTGAGGTAGGTATCACCGTGTTTGCAGACCACATAAAACTTTGTCGACCAAAAAAAGCTACAGATGATGCAGCCATTGCAGGTGGATCTAGATATATTGTCACATTGGGCTGCTAAGTTGCAGATGAGCTTCAATGTTGATAAATGTAAGGTGGTGCATTTTGGGCTTAAAATCCTTGTACTGCTTATACTATAAATAGCTCTGTTAAGTGACTCGTGTTTAAAAGGATCTTAGAGTTTTGGGTGGATAATAAAGGTATTAAGCAGTGCTAGCAGCAACACAACATATGTCTTGTTTAAAGAGGTGTAACGGATTCAAGGGAGAAAAAAAATGTATTCTGCCTATTTAAGAAGCACTGGTAAGGCTTCATTAGGAATATGCAAAGCAGTTTTTGGATCCTTTGTACAAAAAGGACATCTTGGAAAGGGCTCAGAAAAGGCAACTAATTAATAAGCAGACTGGGGAACTTGAATGAATACAGATTGATTAAGTTAAAATTATGCACACTAGCTAAAAGGCCTTGTGTCGGGATATGATCACTGTGTATAAATTCATTAATGGGCAATACAATAAACTATCTAGGGTATTATTTACCAATAGACAACGCAGAAGAAAACTGGAAGAAAAAGTTAAGCCTTTAAGTCAGAAGGGGTTTTCACTGTAAGAACTATGGAACTGTTCTTTCATTGGATGTGTTGATGGTGGGTTCATTAGATAGTTTAGAAAAAAGTCTGGATGTTTTTTCTAAAAACAAAGAATGTTGCATGCTACTGATATTAATTGCAAGTTGGAGTTGATCCTTTATCCTTTATGATTTTACAGATTGCCATATGTGTTTTATCAACCTCAAATACTATACTATCTAATCATCTACATGATAGAATTATAATTTCCAGAATGAGTTTCCTCAAACTTTTCAATAAATTTCTTAGTGTTTAAAATGGTGCTAATTTTTGCCCCAACCAATCAGATCTTATTTAACATTTGAAGCTACATCTGATTGGTTGGGGCAAAATAGTCTGGAGCTCTTGGCCAGGGTACTCTCTCCTATTGTATCACGGGTATTGCTGTAAGAAACTCATCACTCTGTTTACTTACAGTATATTATGTATTACCTGTGTATGTATATGTATGACTTTATCACAAAGTTTGCGCTATAAAAAATCCATAAAATAATAATTATTGTTGTTGTCATTGTGTACGAGACACAACAACATTTAACACACTACTACTTTGTGTGCAAACAACTAATATATACAACTACATATAGCACTTTTTAAATCTAAATTAAGTCTTAAGTATTATACATTATAGGAAAAAAGCTTTTTCGTCAGGCTTCAATATATTTATTATGTGCAAATTATACTTGTCAGTTTCTAAAGAATACATATATATCTCAAAAGTCAAGGTTTTAGGTTTTCTGTCCTGTCTTCAACATGTGTCCTATTTCTGTTAAAAAAAAGTTTGTAAGGGAAGCAATTATTTGTTTTTGCCTAATTTCAAGCTTATTTACGTGTGTGCAAAATTTTTTTAATCTTCTGACAATTTTCAAATTATTATGCTCTTGGCATTTTGTTCTATCTTTCTGCAACATTTTCTTTCAGAAGCAATAATCTTAATTCATACAAACAGATTGAATGACCAAATATATTTAGCAGAGATTACATTATAGCCCATTGTACATTTAATAACTATGACAAACAAAATATAAAAAGTATTACATGAGCATATTTATGGCTGTTTTCAAGAAGATGGGAAACACAAATGACCTTTTCAGAAGCAATGCCTATCAGGCTGGTTAGAAGTTGGATAATAATCGCAGTAGATTGTAATGGAAGATGAAATAATTTTTTTTAAGAAGAATGAAATGTGAATATGCTACTTTAATTAAATTGGACTCAAAACTTCCCCAGAGAAGTTTAATAAGGCTTTATATAATGATAAAAGATTTGATTGATAAAAATGACTGAACTGTTTTCTTTGCACAATGATTCTATAGCAAGATCAAGAAATGTGAAGTTTATTATAATTCTTTTACAAAAGAATCTAATTAATGTTGAAATGGGATTTAAAAGTTTGCAAGTTAATTTCTACTTTAAAGAAGAAAAAATTGTTTGACCAAAGTCTAAAGGTTAATTAAATATATAGAATAAAGCACTAGACAGCGTTTGTGTTATATCACAATTTTTATTTTTTTTTAAGATAATGCCATATATTCACATAATATTTTAACTTCGTTTTGAATAAAAATTAGTGTTTTATGATGAAATGCAGAAATAATTATGTTTATTTGTTTTAAAAATGGAGTTTGAAATCCTAAATTCATTATAGCAGATGCACACACTTAAAGGAGAACTAAACTTAAATGCTTTAAACCCTAATGTAAATGTTTCTCCCCAGAACACCTATACATTAGAATATTCTCCTCTAGTGAGTTGCATTTAGTAAATGTGAGAAATAGATTCTGTAAATAGAAGGTTTCCATGTTGGGCTGTGGGTTGTTGTTGCCAGTACAACCCACAGCCCAAGTCATCAAAGAGCCACGCCTCCTACCCCAGTATTCACACTCCCAAAAAATCTTGTGTGCTACAGATGTTTGGTTTATTAAAAAGTTTACATGTTTAATCCTTGGTTTGTTATCTGCAAGTTTTTTGAGTAAATTGAAATCCAATATTATTAACCTGCTGACAGGTATGGCAAAATTTAAAGTGGCGTTACTATGAGGGTAATGCACCATGGGCGCACTGCTCCTGTTCACGCTAGTTATATCGGTTAACATGACTTAATTCCTTCACTGCGGGCGGCTGAGTGGCTAACGTGAAAGTTAACCGCGCACAAGCTATGTTATACACTGAAAGCAGCATTCTATTGCAACACTTTTAAACGGCAGCTAATAGCTGGCATTAAAAGTTCCAAATTAGAAAAAAAAACGGCAGAGAGCGATGCACCAAGAGCCTCTCTCGTATATAGCATTGCCGGCTGTTTGCAACCGTGTTGCCGAAGTGGCTTTGGTGTACCGCCCCTGTATATGTATACATTGTTATATTTTATATGTGAAGGAAAATAAATGTGTTTTTTTTAAAAGATAACAGTTTATAAGTAGGAAATATAGTTTCTATCGTAGATATGTAAGTTTATTGGTAAAGGCGTGCTAATAATATTTTGGTGATTTTTTTATAGCATCTTCTGGCTATGTCTCTGGGCATATAATTTTTTTCACCTAGTACAGGGTGAGGATCACAGCATATTTGGCAATTTACAGGGAGATTCAATAAAATTTCTTATCGTTTAAAATGGTGCTAATTTTGCCCCAACCAACCAGATCTTATTAACATTTGTAAGCTAACATCTGATTGGTTGGGGCAAAATTAGCACCATTTTAAACGATAAAACTTTTTTTGAATAACCCTGTTTAGTCTCTATTTAGCGAAATTCAATGAAAAATCTTTTTTTAACAAATTTACTGTATGTTAATGTAATTAAGCTGGGACTAAGTATGTTTTCAGAATCTGTAAATAAAACAACCTAAATACATGATAGAAACAATTTTAGACATTGCTTTTTGTCTACTTGTACTATTTAGGTATTTAATCCCTACATAATTATCTTTAAATTGTATTAAAATGTAACTTCTTTTAGGTTGTTTTACCACAGATTACGTATATATTTAAAGGGTCATAAACTCAAAAATGTAACTTACCTTCATATGTTTGGATAAATAAAGCTCTTTCAGAGCCTCTAGTTCCCTCCCTTCTAGGCTCTCTGGCAGCCGAGTAGTTAAAATCGATTTCCTCCCTCTGCTGGCACCCCCATGTTCACTGTCCTCCCCTTTGAAGTTACGCGACAGAGCAGACGAGGACGCATGCGCACTGCAAAGATCTGCGTCGCAGACTCGGCGTCCCTCTGGAGGCGCGCGGTGGCGTGGCACCAGCAACCAATCAAAGAAAGCTCGCGATTCTTCCTGCTCCTCTCCTCGCACGGGATTCGGCCATGTTCCATCTTTTAAATGAACTGTCCGGACCACTGGTAAGTAAAACCAGAACCGGACGCGAAATCAGTGTCAGGTGCATTCCGGCTGAATGTGTAAAAGCCGGAATGCGAAGAAAAAAAACGATCTGTGCCCTGCAGTAGAGTGGAGCACTGGGAGAATTCACTGCCATCAGCAGCACAACCTAAAGTAATGAGGACACTGGGGGTGGGGTGAGGGAGTGCTGGGGCCCTACCTACCTACCTACTTTTATCTCCTTCTGTCCCTCCATCTACTGCCTGTTCCTCTGCCTGTCCCTCTGTCTGCCCCCCTGCCTGTCCCTCTGTCTGCCCCCTGCCTGTCCCTCTTTCTGCCCCCCTGCCTGTCCCTCTGTCTGCCCCCCTGCCTGTCCCTCTGTCGCCCCCCCTGCCTGTCCCTCTGTCTGCCCCCCTTCCTGCTGCCCCCCTGCCTCCCTCTGTCTGCCCCCCTGCCTGTCCTCTGTCTGCCCCCCTGCCTGTCCCTCTGTCTGCCCCCCTGCCTGTCCCTCTGTCTGGCCTCCTCCCTGTCCCTATGCCTGTCCCTGCCTGTCCCTCTGTCTGTCCCCCTGCCTGTCCCTCTGTCTGCCCCCTGCCTGTCCCTCTGTCTGTCCCCCTGTCTGTCCCTCTGCCTGTCCCCTGTCTGTCCCTCTGCCTGTCCCCCTGTCTGCCCCCTCCTGTTCCCCCTGTCTGCCCCCCTGCCTGTCCCTCTGTCTTCCCCCCCTGCCTTTCCCTCTGTCTGCCCCCCTGCCTGTCCCTCTGTCTGCCCCCCACCTGTCCCTCTGTCCCCCCCGCCTGTCCCTCTGTCTGCCCTCCTTGCTGTTTCCTCTATCTGTCTCTCTGCCTATCCCTCTATCTGCCCCCTTGCCTGTCCCCTGTCTGCCCCCCTGCCTGTCCCTTTCTGCCCCCCTGCTTGTCCCTCTGTCTGCCCCCCTGCCTGTCCCTCTGTCTGCCCCCTGCTGTCCCTCTTTCTGCCCCCCTGCCTGTCCCTCTGTCTGCCCCCTGCCTGTCCCTCTGTCTGCCCCCCCTGCCTGCCTCGGTCTGTCCCCCTGCCTGTCCTCTGTCTGCCCCCCTGCCTGTCCCACTGTCTGCCCCCTGCCTGTCCCCTCTGTCCTGCCCCCCCTGCCTGTCCCTCTGTCTGCCCCCCTGCCTGTCCCTCTGTCTGCCTCCTCGCTGTCCTCTTCTCCCCCCTCTGTCCTCTGTCTGCCCCCTGCCTGTCCCTCTGTCTGTCCCCCTGCCTGTCCCTCTGTCGCCCCCTGCCTGTCCCTCTGTCTGCCCCCCTGCCTGTCCCTCTGCCTGCCCCCTGCCTGTCCCTCTGCCTGTCCCTCTGCCTGTCCCCCTGTCTGTCCCTCTGCCTGTCCCCCTGTCTGCCCCCCTGCCTGTTCCCCTGTCTGCCCCCCTGCCTGTCCCTCTGTCTGCCCCCGCCTGTCCCTCTGTCTGCCCCCGCCTGTCCTCTGTCTGCCTCCTTGCTGTTCCCTATCTGTCGCTCTGCCTATCCCTCTATCTGCCCCCTTGCCTGTCCATCTTTTTGCACCTCTGCCTGTCCTTCTATCTGTCCCCCTGTCTATCCTTCTACCTTCCCCATCCCTCCATCTGTTTCTCTACCTGTCCCCCATCTGTGCCCCTGCCTGTCCCCCTCCTTTCCCCCTCTCTGTCCCCCTCCTTGTCCCCTGCCTGTCCCTCCATTGTCCCCCTGTCTGTCCCCCGCCTGTCCCTTTATCTGCCTCCTTGCTGTCCCCCTGCCTGTCCCTCTATTTGTCCCCCTGTCTGTCCCCCCGCCTGTCCCTTTATCTGCCTCCTTGCTGTCCCCCTGCCTGTCCCTCTATTTGTCCCCCTGTCTGTCCCCCGCCTGTCCCTT
The DNA here is from genome assembly GCA_019447015.1 of Hymenochirus boettgeri. Lineage (NCBI taxonomy): Eukaryota > Metazoa > Chordata > Amphibia > Anura > Pipidae > Hymenochirus > Hymenochirus boettgeri. The sequence continues at coordinate 141,910,703 of CM033472.1, forward strand.
TATCTGCCTTGCTGTCCCCCTGCCTGTCCCTCTGTCTGCCCCCTTGCCTGTCCCTTTGTCTGTCCACATGCCTGTCCCTCTATCTGTCCCTGTCTGTCCCTCTATATGTCCCCCTGCCTGTCCCTTTGTCTGTCCGCCTTCCCTCTATCTGTCCCCGTCTATCCCTCTATATGTCCCTCTGCCTGCCCCTCTATCTCCCCTTCTTGCCTGTCCATCTTTTTGCACCTCTGCTCTCCTTCTATCTGTCCCCCTGTCTATCATTCTACCTGTCCCTCCATCTGTTCCTCTGCCTGTCCCTCTATCCGCCCCCTGACGGTCCATCTTTTTGCTCCTTTGCCTGTCCTTCTATCTGTTCCCTGTATGTCCTTATACCTGTCCCTTTATCTGTTCCCCTGCCTGTCCCTCCATCTGCCCTCTGTATGTCCTCTTCCTATCGGTCCTCCTGCTTCTGTTCCTCTGCCGGTCCCTCTATGCCCCCCCCTGCCTGTCCCTCTATCTGTTCCCCAGCCTGCCCCTCTATTTGTTCCCAGCCTGCCCCTCTATTTGTTCCCAGCCTGTCCTCTATCTGTCACCCTCTCTGTCACTCTTCTGTCCCCTGTCTATCCTTCTGTCCTGCTCGCCTGCCTCATCGGGCCCTCCTGCTTCTCTCCTATCAGTTCCTCTGCCTGTCCCTCTATCTGTCCCCCAGCCTGTCCCTCTATCTGTCACCCTACCTGTCCCTCTATCTGTTCCCCAGCCTTTCCCCTCTATCTGTCACCCTCTCTGTCCCTCTATCTGTTCCCCAACCTGTCCCTCTATCTGTCACCTCTCTGTCCCTCTATCTGTCCCTCTTCTGTCCCCTTGCCTGTCCTTCTATCTGTCTCCCTGTCTGTCCTTCTACCTGTCCCTCTATCTGTTCTTTTGCCTGTCCCCCTGGGACAGATAAAGGGACAGGTAGGGTGACAGAGGGACGCCAGTGGGTAGGTTCCCAGCCACACAAAAGTAGGTAGGGCCCAGCACCCCACCCACCTCCCACCCCCATTCAGTGTCCCACTCACATAAGCTTCAGGTGCTTCTTCTGACGATGTGCAGATAATCCTTGTGCCTGCCCTCTGTAGGGCACTGATCGTTTCTTCCTTCTGCATTTTGGCTCAATGTGTAAAAACCGGAACATTTCTGTCACATACACGAGGTAACTTTATGTTCCGCTTTTTCCCATTGAGCCGGAATGCACCTGTCTTGTGTTCTGGTCCGGTTCCGGATTTTACTACCTGCATCCGGACAGTAACTGGAGTTCATTTAAAAGTCAGAACATGACTGGAATTGCCGGAAACCCTCCCCTTTCTCGCTGAGGCAATGGACTTTTTGCGGTTCCGGTCCAGTTTTCTGACTTTTATTTTTACCGGGATTGTATTTCATTAATAGATAAAAAATAGTTGCAAATGAACAGAATTGTTTTGTTTTTCAAATTAAATGTTTTGGCATTTTACTTTGATCATAGGTAATTTATCTGTCCTTCTGCCTGTCCCTGTATCTGTCCCTTTTCCTGTCTTATCTGTCCCTCTGCCTGTCCTTATTTTGTTCCTCTGTCTGTCCCTCTGTCTGTCCTTTATTTGTCTCTCTATCTGTGCCCCTGTCTGTCCCTCAATTAGTCCTTCTGCCTGTCCCTCTATCTGTTCTTCTGCATGTCCCTCTATTCTGTCCCTCATCTGTCCCTCTATCTGTCCCTCTATCTGTCCCCTATCTGTCCTTCTATCTGTCCCTCTACTGTCCCTCATCTGTCCCCCCTATCTGTCCCTCTGCCGTCCCTCTATCTGCTACATATACCCTCTACACAGACATTTACTGCTGCACATTCAAACACAGATACACAGTTGCACACTCACTGATACACACAGCCCACACTCACACACAGGAACAGAAACACATTTACATACATAAGCACTAATAAGCACAATTGTGCTAAACACATACACCTCTACACACATTCCTACACTTATACACACAAGCACACATGTAGGAACTGTGGCACACTCACTCTTATAAACAAGCATAAAGCAGTGCTAAAAACTTCTAACACACCCAGACTATATGCACATATAGCTGTAGATGTAGTATACTTGGATTTTGATAGGCTTTTGATGCCGTCCCTATAGGTGACTAACATATAAGCTAAGGTCTGTTCGGCTGGGTTGGCACATTTGTACAAGATAGAAAGTTGGTAATGGATGAACCAGAGAGTTGTTGTTAACAGGGCTTCATCAATATAGACTGTGGGTATTGGTAGCAAGATTCTCTGTTTGCAACGACAAGAAACTTTGCTGACCATTAAAAACTTTAGATGATATGCAATGTTGCAGGTGGATCTAGATAGATTGTCACATTAGGCGATGAAAAATCAATGTTTGATAAATGTAAAGTGAAGCATGCCTGGCAAGCAGTGTTGCGGCCTGGCAAGCAGTGCCAGGCGGCAACAGCCAGAGCCAGTAAGATATTTTCTTGTTTATAGCCAGTAAGATATTTCTTTTTATAGCCAGTAAGATATTTTCTTGTTTATGTCCTTTTTGTGTACAAAAAAGACATCTTTGAAATAGAAAGTGTTCAGAGAAGGGCAACTAAATTAATAAGGGGATTGGGGGAGCTTGAATATGAAGAGAGACTGGATAGTTACAATTATGTACGCTGGAGAAAAGCGCTTGTGTGGGGATATGATTACTGGTATAAATACATTAACGGGCCATACAATAAACTATCGGGGCATTGTTCACCAATAGAGCATGTCAAGGACACACAACATCCCTTAAGACTTGAAGAAATGAACTCTTCAAGTTCGGAAAAATTTTTCACTGTGAGAATAGCAAAACTATGGAACTGTCTTCCATTAGACATGGTGATGGCAGGTTCATTGGATATTTAAAAAAAAAAAAAGCTGGATGAGTTTCTACAAAAAGGAATGTTGCAAGTTACTGGTATTGATACATAAAGTAGAGTTGATCCAGGGATATTTTCAATTGTCACTGGAGTCAGGAACAAAATTCTGGTGTTTTTTTTTTTTCTTTGCCTTCCTCTGAATCAACAGTTAGCAGGAAATGAGGAATGAGGATATTGCTAGATGGGTTGGACTGGATGTATGTATGCCTTTATTCAACCTGAAATTGCTATTCTAGACTAATACACACATTCAGCTGCAAACTCGCAAAGATATTAAAACACAGACATGCTCACCTGATACACCATAATATACACAACACTAAAAACATGTTGCTAAATACACTATTATACAAATATATTCTATTTCACACACACTGCTCACACACACGCATTCAGACTTTCCACACTTTCTACCACACACAAATGTTCACACTCTATACACTCACTCACATATTTACATTGTTACTCGATCCCAAAAAAGCCCAGACACCAACACACATATAACACATGCAAAAATACACTCAGAAATATTTTATTAACACTTACACATACTTTGTATACACACATAAATAGCTACACACATGCTCATTCTGCACACAAATACTACAATCATAAATACTTTCCAAACATAACATACATTGTCAACCACACACATATACATATATGCACACACATATCCCTCCCAACAGTTTGCTGCCATAACAAAGCTCCCAGAGTGCAACCCCATTCGACAAACAGAACATAGTTCCCCGGGGTACAGCACCAGTTCCGGCTTCCAAAACAGTTTCCAGGTGCAGACCTCCATTACGGCCATGAAGTGCAGAACAGAGTTCCCATGGTGGAGATCCCGGTTCCAGCCACCAGAACAGAGTTCTCAGGGTGCAGATCACCATTCTAGCCACCAGAACAGAGTTCCCAGGGTGCAGATCCCCATTCTAGCCACCAGAACAGAGTTCCCAGGGTGCAAACCCCTATTCAAGCAGCCAGAACAGAGCCAAGGGGGTCCAGACCCCTGTTCCGGTGGCCAAACAGAGCCAGAGGGGTCCAGACACCCTGTTCCGGCAGCCAGAACAGACCCAAAGGACCACACACCTGTTCCGGCAGCCAGAAAAGAGCCAACGGGGGTCCAGACCCCCTTTCCGGCAGCCAGAACAGAGCCAAAGGGGTCAGACCCCCCGTTCCGGCAGCCAGAACAGACCCAAAGGACCACACACCCGTTCCGCAGCCGAAAAGAGCCAAAGGGGTCCAACCCCCGTTCCGGCAGCCAGAACAGAGCCAAAGGGGTCCAGACCCCCGTTCCGGCAGCCAGAACGAGACCAAAGGGGTCCAACCCCCGTTCCGGCGGCCAGAACAGAGCCAAAGGGGTCCAGACCCCCGTTCCGGCGCCAGAACAGAGCCAAAGGGGTCCGACCCACGTTCCGGCGGCCGGAACAGAGCCAAAGGGGTCCAGACCCCCGTTCCGGCGGCCAGAACAGAGCCAAAGGGGTCCAGACCTAAAAGGGTGTAAACCTTATTCCGGCATCTATAATAAAGTGTTGTAATTTTATGTCTTACGATAGGTGGCGCTGTTCATTTTCTGTTCTGTTGTCCGGCGGCTGTTCCGTTTTTTACCTAGTCCGGCATAAGCGCACCTCCTCCCTTGTATTTTAGCTTGGTAAAAGCACGTTTGTGTAAAAAGTGATCTTTGAGTACATAGGAAAAGGGGGCCAAAGGAAGGGGGGTGGAGGGTTGGGGGTGTTGTGTGGAAGTAGTTGGCAGAGGAAATCTTTAGGGGGGAGGGGGGGTTATGTTTAACTAATGGATTGTAAATGAAATGGTTCACAGTGGGGTCTTGTGGGACGGGGTTATGTAAAGAAGGTGGCAGAGGAAACCTTTAGGGGGGACAAGAGGGAAGGGAGGGTTTATGGATGAGAAATGGGTTCTAAATGAAATAGCTGAAACTGAGGGGTATTTAGGGGAATATTTGGTGGGGAATGACAACACAATAGAATTATGGAATGGATTAAAGATGTAAATTTGTAAAAATTATTATGGAAAAAAATGCTTCATTTGGGATTATGGATGGGGAATCCTGCATATTGTTATGGATGTCAATGCCTACATATGGATTATGGATGTGCAAGGGCTACATATGGGATTATGGATGGGGAATGCCTGCATATTGGATTATGGATGTACAATGCCTACATAGTGATTATGGATGTACAAGGGCTACATATGGGATTATGGATGTACAATGGCTGCATAAGGGATTATGGATGTCCAGGGCTACATATGGGATTATGGATGTACAAGGTCATATGGGATATGGATGTACAAGGGCTACATATGGGTTATGGATGTCAATGACTGCATAAGGGATTATGGATGTACAAGGGCTACATATGGATTATGGATGTACAAGGCCTACATATGGGATTATGGATGTAAAATGCTGCATATGGGATTATATAGATAGATAGATAGATATGATAGATAGATAGATGATAGATAGATAGATAGAATGGATGATAGATATAATAGACAGATAGATAGGTAGCAGAGATAGATAAAATAGGTAATAGACGAATGAGATAATATAGATAGATAGATAATAGATAGATAGATAATAGACAGATAGATAGATAGATAGATAATAGACAGATATGATAGATAGATAATAGATAGATGATAATAGCAGATAATAGATAATAGATATATAGATAGATAGATAGATAGATAGCGATAGATAGTGATAGTATCGATAGATAGATCGTCGATAGATATGATGATAATAGCTAGATCGAATAGATCGCTAGTAGATAGATAGATATAGGATTTAGATATAGATAGTATGTGTCGTGTGTGTGATGTAGATGTAGTATGTGTTGTGTGTTGTGATGTTGATGTGTGTGATGTGTTAGGTGTGTGATGTGTGTGTGTGTGGTGTTGGTGTGTAGATAGGTAGTAGCAGATAGATAGATAGATTTTAGAGATAGATAGATGAAAGAGATAGTAGAGATATACAGATAGATGATAGATAGACAGAGTGGTGTGGGGGGCCCATCCACACTGAGTTCTAGTTATGCCCTGCTTGGGGAAAACTTATTTTGATTATTGATCAAGATTTTATTTTTTGCCTATAGTTACACTTTATTATTGCTGCCACAGGGAATAAAAGGGTAGGTCAGTAGGGGTATGTACCTAAAATCTTGAATTATCCACTTTGAGGCTTGGTGTTGTTTAGTTCAATGTAAAAAAATTCCTGAAATTCACCATGGAAACGCTTCAACTGATTCTTTAGCTAGGTAATGGACGGGCATAACTACCAGAGAAGCAAGAGGACTACCGCAAGGGAGCCCCATCTTCTTGTGTTTCCTATGACAGATACAGCCTCCTCCCAAAAACCACTGTGGATAAAGTTGATAGGGTCCCCATCATAGTTTTTTGTTTGGGGCCCAGTGATTCCTAGTTACGCCACTGGCAATGTAGGAGGAGGGGAAAAGAGGAAGAAGGAAAATAATAAATAAATGACCTATACAGGTAGTGTGGCACAAGAGTTTAACACGATACTTGTGAGTGTGTCTTTCTGCTGTCTGAAGGTTAGTTTATTTACATTGGATATGCAACTCACATCACTAGGTCAGTGGGTGGGGTTCTGCATATCATTACCAAAGGCTTGATTGACAGCACCGCCCACTGTAATCACAGATGACTTTAGAAAGAGAATGCAGACACAGGGGGCTAAATTTAGAGAAAAAACAATGTAGACAGCAGGCAAGGGTGAATTATAGAGTTTTATTGTCGTCAGTTGGAAAACTGTGAGGGTGACTTTACATGCCCTTTAAACATAAAATAAATTAGGCATTTTCCTCAAATTACGTACGTAAAATGTTGTTTTATAAATATATCTGTTGTATTCAATTAGATCAACTGGACTTGAAATGTAGTTCTTGAAGACGTTTCGCTAGTCATCCGACTGGCTTTCTCAATTCGAATGACTTGTACAAGAATCTGTGGCAATTATGTACCCTGGAAAATCCCAATTAGCATATCACAGCCAGGTGTTAAGGGTGTGATTAGATAGTGGCTAAGAGGTGTTATAGGAACGCCCAGAGTAAGGTGTTAAAACAGCATTGTACATGGCAGACAGTTGGTGTCGAACCCCCCACCTCTATTTAGGCTTGGTTTCTTTATTTATTCACATAATAGCCTCCTTAACACCTCTCTTGAACCAGCACGTTCCTTCGCCAGTATGTAACATTACAATCTTCAAAGGTATGTCCTTATCCTTAAGATGCAGATACACGGCTGAGTCCTCACCCGAGGAATTGGCTCTTCTGTGCTGGGCCATACGTTGATGCAGTTGCTGTTTGGTCTCCCCCACATACAAATCAGAGCATTCTTCACTGCACTGCACTGCATATATGATGTCGCTTTTCTTGTTTTTGGTATGGGTCTTTTGGATGTACAATTGCTGCCTCAGTGTGTTGTTCGTTTAAAGCAGACAGGATACGATGTTTTTTGAAAATTCTTCTTAATTTCTCCGGAGACCCCTGCTCATATGGGATGACCATGTTCTTCCTCCTGTCTTGCTTTTCCCCTTCACTGTTGGTATTCGTGTTCTTTCTTTCCTTCTTTACTTCTTTTGACAAAGGCCCAGTCGGGATATCCACAAGTTTTAAGGGCTCCTCTGAGATGTTTCATTTCTTTAGCCTTCGCCTCTGTGCTAGTGGGGATGTTCTCGGCTCTGTGTTGCAGGGTTCGGATGACCCCCAGCTGTGATCTAAAGGGTGGTGGGAGTCAAACATCAATACTGATCTGTGTGTGTTGGTTTTCTGTAAACCTCTACTTCCATTTAACCATTTTCCTTAACTTCTACCAAGCAGTCCAAGAAAGCCAGTTTGTTGTTCTGTATCTCTTCCCTTGTGAATGTTTTGGTCCACCTCATTAATGTATTCTGTGAAAGCTTGTACTTCCTTCTGGTGGATTTTAACCCAGGTGTCATCAACATATCTGAACCAGTGGCTGGGTGCTATGCCCTTAAAGGTATTAAGCGCCTGTGTTTCTACCTCCTCCATGTAAAGGTTGGCCACAATAGGTAACTGGAGATCCCATAGCACATCCATGTTTTTGCTTATAGAACTATCCCTGTATTTGAAATAGGTGGTATTCAGGCACAAGTCCAACAAGGAACACACCTGTTCTGGGTTGAGATCATTCTGCTGGTAAGAGTGCTGTCTTGGCCCAGCCGTTTTCTCACCATGTCAACAGCCTCCTTGGTGGGTATACAAGTGAAGAGAGATGTCACATCATAGTACACCATAGTTTCTTCTACAACCGAGTACTATATCTTCAATCTTGTTGGTGAAATCCTGAGAGTTCTGGATGTGATGCTTGAACTTCCCACCAAAGGTCCTAGATGTTAGCTAGATATTTTGCCACCTTGTATGTTACCGAGTTGATGCTGCTGACTATAGGTCTTAGTGGGGCCCCTTCCTTATGTATCTTTGGGAGTCCATATATGCATGGATGTGCCTCACCAGGGTAGAGGCGATGATACATTGCTCGGTCAATGGCTTTATCCTTTGAAGCTGTTGTAGTAAGTCTATGACTCTTTTCTTGTAACGGCTGGTGGGATCCCTTGTTAAACCCTCATATGTGTTGTTATCGGCCAGGAGCATGGTCACCTTATCATGGTAGTCTGAGGTGTTGACTACCACTGTGCATCTTCCCTTGTCTGCCGGTAGAATGGTGATACTGGAATCTTTCTTGAGGGATGTTAAGGCTCTTCTTTCCTGTGTGGTCAGGTTAGATGAAGGAGTTTTAGCACTGGCTAAGGCTGCATACCTTAAGGTGAAGTTGTTCTGCCTCACTCTGTGATACCTTAACTGTGGATAGAGGCTTCTGTGGCTGCTATAATATCCACCACAGGGATGGCTTTAGGGTGATGGCAAATTCAAGCCCTTACCAAGGACTTCCATTTCTGGCTGTCAGGTCCTGTTAGACAAGTTTCTCACCATCCCTCCTTGTTTGATGAAGTGACACTTCCCTCCTTTTGATCCAAGGTAGTTGTTCTCCTTTGGGGCTGTTCTGGATGACAGAATAGAGAACTTGTTCTGTTGCCTTTGCTTGCCCTTACAGTGCTGAGAAAGCTGTGCTTGTTTGGTGAACTCCATCCTCTTTCCCAGATGGACACAGGTAGCTGTGAGGCCAGGTTCTGTTCTAGTTGACTAATGTTGTGCATTAAGCATCGACTGTAAAATGTGTCTGTCGTACCCGTTCACTTAGGAGTTGTGTTGAGCCTTTGCAGTATCTGTTTGGCTCTGATGCCTTTAACCGTGGAATCCAGACGTATCTACTGCATGGTACTAGCCTTTGTTGTCTGCATCTGAGGTTAAATCGCAGGTGGTTTCTGTAGTCTGCCGCAATTTCCTTGCTGTCTTTTCATATTGCCGTACAAGTTTGAGGGTTTTCTCCCAAAAATGATTAGAAATATGCTTGTGAAGGTTCCATTCATCCAGGTTCATGGTAATCTGTTGTATTCAATTAGATCAACTGGACTTGAAATGTAGTTCTTGAAGACGTTTCGCTAGTCATCCGACTGGCTTTCTCAATTCAGAATGACTTGTACAAGAATCTGTGGCAATTATGTACCCTGGAAAATCCCAATAGCATATCACAGCCAGGTGTTTAAGGGTATTAGATAGGGCTAAGAGGTGTTATAGGAACGCCCAGAGTAAGGTGTTAAAACAGCATTATTATGTGAAAATAAAGAAACCAAGCCTAAATAGAGGTGGGGGGGTTCGACACCAACTGTCTGCCATGTACAATGCTGTTTTAACACCTTACTCTGGGCGTTCCTATAACACCTCTTAGCCACTACTAATCACACCCTTAACCACCTGGCTGTGATATGCTAATTGGGATTTTCCAGGGTACATAATTGCCACAGATTCTTGTCAAGTCATTCTGATTGAGAAATACTTGGCCGTTATTTCTACCTTTGAGAGTGTTTTTTGTTAATTTTTTCAGAAAATTTGCTAAAACTGCGAACTTCTCCGAAAGAACTGCGCCTGCTATTGATGGTATGAATAAACAAACTACAGCGTTCCATAGCTGAAGGTGTGTAGATTCAAGGATTATTTGTGGGGGGTGTTATAGTCTGGTATTGTTGTACTCGGGAGTATCAGAGCCTTTAGAAACAGTGAGATATTTGTGCGTTACCTTAGGATAACTATAAATAAAAATGGGAAAAATCTATGAACATTTGCAAATGTTGCTTTTTTTTGTTTTTTACCCATAAATCCAATAAAATCTCCAGAAAAGTTAAAAAAATTGTTACCATGTTAACGTACACTGTGCTTAAAAAAAAAAAACCTGATGTATGATATTCCCGATTTATTGCAAGGTTTCTGTAAGGAATTGAGTCCCGGAGGGACGAAGTTCACTGTACCTTTTAGGAGGAGGGCTGTCAGCAGGCTGGAAACAATGGCTGAAGAGCTGATAACTGGAACAATGGCTGAGGCACAGGCGGAAGGGATGGTCACTCTCATTTTGGCCAACCTCTCCATAAGCTTTCAGCTGCCTTGCCTATCATTATTCTTTGTAAGCATTGGTGTCCTTTAACCCCTTCGTTCCAGCAGAATTTCATTTTGTGTGTGTGTGTTAAGTGCCAGTAGAATTTTCAGGTTTTTTGCCCCTCAATTGGTTTAAACTAATTTTACAGTAGGAAACTGTAAGGATCTACCTGCCGCGTCCCTCGCGTTCCGGGACTGGTGACGTCGCCGGCGCCGGACGTCGGCGTCGTGACGTCACCACCAGTCCGGACGCCGGGCGGCGCGAAGATTCAAATAGGCACTCGCAGAGGGTGCGGTGCCTATTCGTAGTCCTTGCTACCGGACAGACTGTTTGTCTGCCTGTGTAGCATTTTCTGCCTTCGGCTCCAGCTCTTGCCTTGATTGTGCCTCGCATGTTCAGCACATCCCTTCAGCTGTGCCTCAGCCATTGTTCCAGTTACATCATTCGCCTGTGCCTCAGCCATGTTCCAGTTACCATCACTTCAGCCTGTGCCTCAGCCATTGTTCCAGTTACCATCACTTCAGCCTGTGCCTCAGCCATTGTTCCAGTTACCACACTTCAGCCTGTGCCTCAGCCATTTGTTCCATTACCATCCCTTCCACCTGTGCTCAGCCATTGTTCCAGTTACCATCACTTCAGCCTGTGCCTCAGCCATTGTTCCAGTTCCAATCACTTCAGCCTGTGCCTCAGCATTGTTCCAGTTACCATCACTTCAGCTGTGCCTCAGCCATTGTTCCAGTTACCATCCCTTCAGCCTGTGCCTCAGCCATTGTTTCCAGTTACCATCACTTCAGCCTGTGCAGCCATTGTTCCAGTTACCATCACTTCAGCCTGTGCCTCAGCCATTGTTCCAGTTACCATCACTTCAGCCTGTGCCTCAGCCATTGTTCCAGTTACCATCCCTTCAGCCTGTGCCTCAGCCATTGTTCCAGTTACCATCCCCAGCCTGTGCTCTCAGCCATTGTTCCAGTTACCATTCACTCAGCCTGTGCCTCAGCCATTGTTCCAGTGACCATCACTTCCGCCGTTGCCTCAGCCATTGTTCCGTTATCAGCTCTTCAGCCATTGTTTCCAGCCTGCTGACAGCCCTCTCCTAAAAGGTACAGTGAACTTCGTCCCTCCGGGACTCAATTCCTTACAGTACGAATAGGCCATGGAAGTACCTGAGGAAGCTACAGCCAGTTTAGGCAAGACATTGCAGACTATTTCCCTCCGCATGGACGCCCTTGAGCACCAGCAGAATCAATTAGCTCAATTTCTGGACTCCATTTCAGCTCGGTTAGTCCGGGCCCGGCTCCTCCGGTTCCGCCTTCTCTGCCTAGAGAACCCGTTCCCCCAGAGGCCGCGTTATACCGCCTCCTGTGCGGTATGAAGGGGACGCTCAAGCTGTCGGGGATTCATTAAACCAATGCCTTATACATTTTGAATTACAGCCCTCTAACTTGCCTCGGGACCGTGCCAAAGTCGGTTATGTTAGTCTATTGGGAGGCAATGCCTTGGCCTGGGCATCCCCCTGTGGGAGAAGAAGAATGACCCTGTGGTGAACGATATCTCCTTATTTTTGGAAACTTTCCGGAAGATTTTTGACGCCCCGGGCAGAACTATTGCTGCTTCCTCCGGCTGATGCAATTACGTCAAGGCTCCCGTTCGGTAGGGCAATATGCATCGAGTTCCGGACTTTGGCTGCCGAGACTGCCTGGAAACAATGAGGCTCTGTTAGCAGCCTTTTGGCAGGGCCTGTCGGATCGATCAAGGACGACCTGGTGTCCCGGGAACTTCCCACAATGTTAGAGGAAATGATTTCGTGTGTATACGGGTGGATACTGTATCAGGGAAAGGCAAGCCGAAAAGTCCAATAACCGTCTTGTTCCCCCCAAGTTTGTTCCTCGTCCCAAGGGACCGGCTTTGACAGCTGCTCCGCCCTTGGAGGAACCCATGCAGATTGGGGGTACACACATTTCGGCCGAAGAAAAACTCAGGAGGAGGACTCATGGGCTTTGCCTGATTGTGCCGCCCAGGGACACTTCGCTAAAGGTTGCCCTTCCAAGCCGGGAAAACTGAAACCTAGACCTGAATAAGGAGTCTCTTCTAGGCAAATTCAAATCTCCTTTCCACAAGAATTCCTCAAGTCATTTCTTCCTGCTACCTCATTTTCAAATCCCGAACCTTTCTACCCAAGCCTTCCTAGACTCTGGAGCAGCCGGTAATTTTATTGATGCCACCTTTGCTTCTCTGTTAGGTATTTCGTTATTTTCCTTGCCTCATCCTCTCCGAGTACTGGCTATTGACAATCAACCATTATCCACAGAATTTATTTCTATGTCCTCTACAGAAATTCTTCTTCAAATTGGCTGTCTTCATCGGGAATTAATTTCTTTCTTGGTCATACAAAGTCCCACGACCTCTCATTCTAGGACTCCCTTGGCTCGACTTCATAACCCCAATCATCAACTGGACAAAGAACGAACTTGTTTCTTGGAGTCCATCCTGTCTTTCCAGATGTCTTTCCCACCCCAAAACTCTCTGTTCTTCTGTTTCTGTGAAGATAAAAAATTACAATTTTACCTCTTCAGTATCTGGACTTAAAGATGTCTTCGACAAAAAGTCTTTGAGATTCTGCCTCCCCACGCCCTATGATTGTCCCATCGATTGTTTGACGGTACTCTCCAACCCGAGGTCGCACTTATCCTCTATCTCCTACTGAGACACCGCTATGGAAGATTATCAAAGAAAACCTGTCTCGGGGCTTATCAGACCGTCCACTTCCCCTGCGGTGCGGGGTTTTTTTTTTGTGGAAAAGAAGACGGAGGACTACGTCCATGCATCGACTATCGGGGTTCTCAATAAAATCACTATCAAGAACCGCTATCCTCTACCCCTCATCTCGGAACTTTTTGATCAATTGAAAGGGGCTAAAGTATTCTCCAAGCTTGATTTCGTGGAGCCTATAATCTGGTTCGCATTCGAGAAGGAGACGAATGGAAAACGGCCTTCAATACTAGAACTGGACAATTATGAATATCTGGTGATGCCTTCGGTCTTTGTAATGCTCCAGCAGTCTTTCAAGAATTTGTTAATGACATTTTTCGAGATCTCTTAGGTTATTTCAGTAGTAGTTTACCTGGATGACATCTTAATATCTTTCAAGATCTTTCTTCTCATCGTCGCCATGTATGTCAAGTTTTATCCCGACTACGAGCCAACCAACTGTACGCTAAATTGGAAAAATGTCTCTTTGAATGCTCCCAAGTACCTTTTCGGGTTAATGGTCTCTGCTCAAGGCTTCAAGATGGATCCAACCAAAGTCTAGCTATTGTCAATTGGACGTTTCCATTGGCACTAAGGCATCCAACGATTCCTCGGATTTGCCAATTATACAGACAATTTATTAAAGGGTTTTCTTCTATCATTGCTCCTATCTTGGCCTTATCCGGAAAGGAGCAAAACCTAGAATTGGTCTCAGCCGCTTAGTAGCCTTCAAGAAATTAAAAGATGCTTTTCTTCTGGCCCCAGTACTTCTGCACCCCGACCCCAGTCTCCATTCATCATCGAAGTTGACGCCTCTAATCTTGGAGCAGGTGCCGTCCTTTCCCAAAGGCAAATAGAGAATGGGAAACTCCACCCATGTGCATTCTTCTCTAAGAGAATTTCTGCCCAATGAGCTGAATTATGATATTGGGAATCGCGAACTTCTTGCTATCAAACTCGCACTAGAAGAATGGCGACAACTTACTGGAAGGGGCAGGACAGCCTATCACCATCCTCACCGATCACAAAAATCTGGAATATATCCAAACCTTAAGAGATTGAATCCTCGTCAAGCCCGTTGGGCACGTTTTTCTTCTCGTTTCAATTTCATCATTTCTTTCATCCTGGTTCCAAGAAATAAAAAAGCAGACGCTTCTCCAGGTCTTTCTTGCAGACGTTTACTGATATAAGATAAAGGGCCCCATTATTCCCTCCTCCAAGATCCTAGCCACTATCACCCTCAACTTTGCCATCGGATTCTATATGCTCAGGATGCTTCTGCTGCCTTACCCCCTAATAAGACCTTTGTTCCCTCTCCCTTCGGAAAGAAATATTACAAACTAACTCATGAGTCCAAACAGGCAGGGTCACCCTGGGGTTCATAAGACTTTCAATCTTAATCGGTCAGTATGGTGGCCCTCCATGAGGACAGATGTAAAAAACTTTGTCGCCGCCTGTTCTGTCTGTGCTACTTCCCAAACTTCTCCATACTCTTCCTTGTGGACTACTCCAAACCTCTACCATTCTTTCCTACCGTGGACCCACCTTTCTATGGACTTTATTGGTGAACTTCCTGTTTCGAAGAAAAATACAGTCATCTGGGTTACTGTAGATCGTTTTAGCAAAATGGCTCATTTGGTTCCTCTTCCTAAATTGCCCTCCTCTGCTGAACTTGCTCAATTGTTATTCTCATATTTTCCGTCTGCATGGTTACCTATGGAAATAGTGTCCCGATCGAGGAACCAATCATCTCCAAATTCTGGCGGGCACTTTGCAAATACTTGGAAAATATTAAACTCCAATTTTCAGGCTTATCATCCTCAGTCTAATGGAGCCGCAGAACGCACCAACCAATGTCTGGAAACAATTCCTTCGATGCTACATTTCTTACTCTCAAGGCAATTGGACGAGTTTGCCATGGGCGGAATTTGCCCATAACAATGCCGTCCACTCTTCTACCGGAAAATCTCCTTTTTTGTGTTTTTGGCTTAAACCCCAAAGGGTTTCCACAGGATTTTTTTTGTTCAAAGGACCAGTTCCGGCAACTAACAGTCTAGTTGCAGAAATGTCAGCCATCTGGCAGGCTACAAAGAACTGCTTGAGAACGTTGCTTGGTACAAAAGACTGCAGCCGATAGGCGTAGACGTAAACCTCCATTATATCGGGTGGGAGATAAAGTTTGGATCATCAACTCACATCAACTTACGTGTTCCTTCTCCTAAATTGGGTCCTAAATTTATTGGTCCATTCCCTATATTGGAATGGTGGGTCTCTACGGCAGTACGACTCTATTACCTACATCATGAGAATCCCTAATGTGTCCATGTTTCTCTTATAAGCCAGTGGTGTGAATCGATTCTTCCCCTCTTCAGTCGCCTGATCCTATTATGATCAACGGTCAACAAGAATTTGAGGGGAGAAAGTCTTGGATTCCAGATTCGTCAGAAGTTCTCTCAATATTGGTCCATTGGAAAGGATTTGGACCAGAGGAAAGATCCTGGGTTAAACAGTCGGATTTACATGCTCCCCAGTTAATCAAAACCTTTCATAGAAGATCCTGACAAACCTGCTTCAAGTGGTCTGAGGCCCCCATGGGCCGCTATGTGGAGGGGGGATGTAAGGATCTTACCTGCGCGCTCCCTCGCGTTCCGGGACTGGTGACGTCGCCGGCGCCGGACGTCGGCGTCGTGACGTCACCACGTCCGGACGCGGGCGGCGCGAAGATTCAAAAGGCACTCGCAGAGGGTGCGAGTGGCCTATTCGTAGTCCTTGCTACACGGAACAGACTGTTTGTCTGCCTGTGTAGCATTTTCTGCCTTCGGATCCAGCCCTTGCTTGCTTGCTGCACTTGCTTCAGCTCTAGCCATTGTTCCAGTCCATCACTCTGCTGTGTACCATTGTTCCCAGTTCCCACTTCAGCCTGTGCCTCAGCCATGTTCCAGTTACCATATCCTTCAGCCTGTTCCTCAGCCATTGTTCCAGTACCATCACTCAGCCTGTGCCTCAGCCATTGGTCCAGTTACCCTCACTTCCACCTGTGCCTCAGCATTGTTCCAGTTACCATCACTTCAGCCTGTGCCTCAGCCATTGTTCCAGTTACACATCACTTCAGCCTGTGCCTCAGCCATGTTCCAGTTACCATCACTTCAGCCTGTGCCTCAGCCATTGTTCCAGTTACCATCCCTTCAGCCTGTGCCTCAGCATTGTTCCATCCTCAGCTGTGCTAGCCATGTTCCAGTTACCATCACTTCAGCCTGTGCCTCAGCCATTGTTCCAGTTACCATCACTTCAGCCTGTTGCCTCAGCCATTGTCCAGTTACCATCACTTCAGCCTGTGCCTCAGCCATTGTTCCAGTACCATCCCTTCAGCCTGTGCCTCAGCCATTGTTCCAGTTACCATCCCTTCAGCCTGTGCCTCAGCCATGTTCAGTTACCATCACTCAGCCTGTGCCTCAGCCCATTGTTCCAGTGGCCATCCTTCCGCCTGTGCCTCAGCCATTGTTCCAGTTATCAGCTCTTCAGCCATTGTTTCCAGCCTGCTGACAGCCCTCCTCCTAAAAGGTACAGTGAACTTTGTCCCTCGGGACTCAATTCCTTACAGAAACCTTGCAATTAAATCGGGAATATCATACATCAGGTTTTTTTTTTTTTTAAGCACAGTGTACGTTAACATGGGTAACAATTTTTTAACTTTTCTGGAGATTTTATTGGATTTGGGTAAAAAACAAAAAAAAGCAACATTGCAAATGTTCATAGATTTTTCCCATTTTTATTTATAGTTATCCTAAGGTAAGCACAAATATCTCACTGTTTAAAGTCTGATACTCCCGAGTACAACAATACCAGACTATAACACCCCCACAAATAATTCTTGAATCTACACACCTTCAGCTATGGAACGCTGTAGTTTGTTTATTCATACCATCAATGGCAGGCGCAGTTCTTTCGGAGAAGTTCGCAGTTTTAGCAAATTTTCTGAAAAAATTAACAAAAAAACACTCTCAAAGGTAGAAATAATGCCAAAACCCCAAGAATGTAAAACAAAGTTACCAAATATCAATCTCCCAAATGTCCTGAATCAAATGGTGATGCCATATGTGCGGTTACACATGCCGTGGAATCGACTAGCCACAAAGTGAGCCAATGCACAGTGGGCCCAATTACAGCAAATCTTTCAGATTTGTCAGATTAAACACCCTTCTATATATAGAAAACCCCCAAAAACTATATATTCTTGGAATCTACATACCTGCAGATACGCAACGGTGGCATTCTTTTATGATAACACCATGGTGGGGGCACAGTTCTGTGTAGAATTTCGCACTTTTACCAGATTTTCTGGAAAATGTACAAAAATACATTTCAAAGTTAAAAAAATTACCCATGTCATGTAAAAAAAAAACTGCCAAGTATCAATCTCCCTAATGCCCTCAATCAAACAGTATGCTTTGCATGGTTACACACACACAGATGTGGAAGCCACTTGTACAAAGTATGCCATATGCATGGGTGTACAAAGACACATGGCCACCAAATAACTTGAATCTGAAGCATGCACAAGTGCAATTACAAGAAAAAATCAAAGTGCTCTGTAATTTGAACAGCCTACACTTTTTCAAAGGAAACAGTCCTGAAACTTGGAAATACGCCCCACAAACTATATTTACACAAACAATTCCAGACAAAGTAATCAAAGGAACTATCAGGGTTATTCAATAAAAGTTTATCGTTAAAATGGTGCTAATTTGCCCAAACAATCAGATGTTAGCTTTCAAATGTTACATAAGATTTAATTGGTTGGGGCAAAATTAGCACCATTTTAAACAATAAGAACTTTATTGAATCTCCCTGTATGTGTTTTTAGGAGATATTCTGAAAAATAAAATAAGATGATTCAAAGGTTGAAATCTACCTAAAACCCACTTGACAAGCAAAAAAAATCACTTTAAGAATTTTTGTATGCGCATTTCCCCCCCCCTTTTTTTTGATCATTACCAAAGGTAATCATCAGATCATCTTAGGGATGATAACGAACTTTTCCAATTCGAAATCCGATCGGAAAAATCACTTCCCGGAAATAATTTTCCAGGAAGTGATTTTTCATTCATTGGCAAAGATTAATAATTTGGTGATCAGAAGTGATCACCAAATTTTGATCTCTGTCCCCATTTTTTTCATGGCATATTTATAAATGATTTTACGTTTTACACTATTATCCTATTAAAATAGAAATAATCCTCCTTTTGGGTTTTACACTATTTATCATCTATATCTGTTGTATTTCAATAAAACGGACTTGAAGTTTGTTCTTGAAGACGTTTCGCTAGTCATCCGACTGGCTTTCTCAATTCAGAATGACTGTACAAGAATCTGTGGCAATATGTAACCTGGAAAATCCCAATTAGCATATCACAGCCAGGTGTTAAGGGCGTGATTGGATAGTGGCTAAGAGGTGTTATAGGAACGCCCAGGGTAATGTCAAAACAGCATTGTACATGGCAGACAGTTTGGTGTCGAACCCCCCACCTCTATTTAGGAAGTACAAGCCTTCACGAGACTAATCGATGCCGTAGACCCAAAACATCAAATTTACAAGGGAAGAGGTACAAAAACAACAAACTGGCTTTCTTGGACTGCTTGGAGAAAGAACAAACGAAGGGGAAAAGCAAGACAGGAGAAAGACAATGGTCATCCCAATGTAGCAGGGGTCTCCGAGAAACTAAGAAGAGTTTTCAAAAAACACCGTATCCCTGTCTTGCTTTAACACCACCTTCATTGCTTGTTTCTACAAGGAGACCCCCTTCATTACTGATTCTATGAGGAGACCCCCGCTTGTTTCTATGAGGAGACTCTTCATTGTTTGTTTCTATGAGGAGATCCCCTTCATTGCTTGTTTCTATGAGGAGATCCCCTTCATTGCTGTTTCTATGAGGAGACCCCCATCATTGCTGTTTCTGAGGAGACCCCCTTCATTGCTGTTTCTATGAGGAGACCCCCCTCATTGCTGTTTCTACCCTTCATTGCTTGTTTCTATGAGACCCCCTTCATTGCTTGATTCTACAAGGAGACCCCCTTCATTACTGATTCTATGAGGAGACCCCCTTTATTTCTGTTTCTATGAGGAGACCCCCTTCATTGCTGTTTCTGAGGAGCACCCCTTCATTACTTTGTTCTATGAGAAGACCCCCTTCATTGCTTGTTTCTATAGGAGACCCCTTCATTGCTGTTTCTATGAGGAGACCCCCTAATTGCTGTATCTATGAGGAGACCCACTTCATTGCTTGTTTCTATGAGAGACCACCTTCATTGCTTGTTTCTATGAGGAGACTCTTCATTGCTTTTTCTATGAGGGAGACTCCCTTCATTGCTGTTTCTATAGGAGACCTGCTTCATTGCTTGTTTCTATAAGGAGACCCCCTTCATTGCTTGTTTCTATGAGGAGACCCCCTTCATTGCTGTTTCTATGAGGAGACCCACTTCATTACTGTTTCTATGAGGAGACCCCCTTCATTACTGTTCTATGAGGAGACCCCCTCATTGCTTGTTTCTATGAGACCCCCTCATTGCTTGTTATGAGACCACTTCATGCTTGTTTCTACAAGGAGACCCCCTTCATTACTGATTCTATGAGGAGACCCCCTTTATTTCTGTTTCTATGAGGAGACCCCCTTCATTGCTGTTTCTGATGAGACCCCCTTCATTGCTGTTTCTGAGGAGACCCCCTTCATTGCTGTTTCTATGAGGAGACCACTTTCATTGCTGTTTCTATGAGGAACCCCCTCATTGCTGTTTCTATGAGGAGACCCCCTTCATTGCTGTTCTATAAGGAGACCCCCTTCTTGTTGTTTCTATGAGGAGACTCCTTTCTGCTGTTTCTATGAGGAGACTCCCTTCATTCTGTTTTCTATGAGGAGACCCCCTTCATTGCTTGTTTTTAAAGGAGACCCCCTTCATTGCTGTTTCTATGAGGAGACCCCTTCATTACTTGTTTCTATGAGAAACCTCCTTCATTGCTTGTTTTCTATGAGGAGACCCCTTCATTGCTGTTTCTATGAGGAGACCCCCTAATTGCTGTTCTATGAGGAGACCCACTTCATTGCTTGTTTCTATAGGAGACCACCTTCATTGCTTGTTTCTATGAGGAGACTCTTCATTGCTTTTTCTATGAGGACCCCCCTTCATTGCTGTTTCTATGAGGAGACCCCCTTCATTCTTGTTTCTATAAGAGACCCCCTTTATTGCTTGTTCTTTGAGGAGACCCCCTTCTTGCTTGTTTTTCTGAGGAGACTCTTCATTGTTTGTTTCTATGAGGAGATCCCCTTCATTGCTGTTTCTATGAGGAGACCCCTTCATTGCTGTTTCTATGAGGAGACCCCCATCATTGCTGTTTCTGAGGAGACCCCCTTCATTGCTGTTTCTATGAGGAGACCCCCCTCATTGCTGTTTCTATAGGAGACCCCCTTCATTGCTGTTTCTATAAGGAGACCCCCTTCATTGTTGTTTCTATGAGGAGACTCCCTTCATTGCTGTTTCTATGAGGAGACTCCCTTCATTGCTGTTTCTATGAGAGACCCCTTCATTGCTTGTTTCTATGAGGAGACCCCCTAATTGATGTATCTATAAGAAGACCCATTCATTTCTTGTTTCTATAGGAGACCACCTTCATTGCTGTTTCTATGAGGAGACTCTTCATTGCTTTTTCTATGAGAGACCCCCTTCATTGCTGTTTCTATGAGGAGACCCCCTTCATTGCTTGTTTCTATGAAGAGACCACCTTTATTGCTTGTTCTATGAGGACCCCCTTCATGTTTGTTTCTATGAGGAGACCTCTTCATTACTTGTTTCTATGAGGAGATCCCCTTCATTGCTGTTTCTATGAGGAGAACCCCCTTCATTGCTTTTTCTATGAGAAGACCCCCTTCATTGCTTGTTTCTATAGGAGACCCCCTTTATGCTTGTTTCTATGAGGAGACCCCCTTCATTGCTGTTTCTATGAGGAGACCCCCTTCTGCTTGTTTCTATGAGGAGACCCCCTAATTGATGTATCTTATAAGACCCATTTCATTGCTTGTTTCTATGAGGAGACCACCTTCATTGCTTGTTTCTTTAGGAGACTCTTCATTGCTTTTTCTATGAGGAGACCCCCTTCATTGCTGTTTCTATGAGGAGACCCCCTTCACTGCTTGTTCTATGAGAGACCACCTTTATTGCTTGTTTCTATGAGGATACCCCCTTCATTGCTTGTTTTTATGAGGAGACCTTCATTACTTGTTTCTATGAGGAGATCCCCTTCATTGCTCTTTCTATGAGGAGACCCCCTTCATGCTTGTTTCTATGAGAAACCCCCTTCATTGCTTGTTTCTATGAGGAGACCCCCTTTATTGCTTGTTTCTATGAGGACCCCCTTCATTGCTTGTTTCTATGAGGAGACCCCCTTGATTGCTGTGTCTATGAGGAGACCCCCTTGATTGCTGTGTCTATGAGGAGACCCCCTTCATTGCTGTTTCTATGAGGAGACCCCCTTTGTTGCTGTTTCTATGAGGAGACCCCTTTTTTGCTTGTTTCTATGAGGAGACCCCCTTTGTTGCTGTTTCTATGAGGAGACCCCCTTCATTGCTTGTTTTTATAAGGAGACCCCCTTCATTGCTGTTTCTATGAGGAGACCCCCTCATTACTTGTTTCTTGAGAAGACCCCGTTCATTGCTTGTTTCTATGAGAACCCCCATCATTGCTGTTTCTATGAGGAACCCCCTAATTGCTTGTTTCTATGAGGAGACCCCTTCTTGCTTGTTTCTATGAGAAGACCACCTTCATTGCTTGTTTCTATGAGGAGACTCTCATTGCTTTTCTATGAGGAGACCCCCTTCATTGCTGTTTCTATGAGGAGACCCCCTTCATTGCTTGTTTCTATGAAAGCCCCCTTTATTGCTTGTTTCTTTGAGGAGACCCCCTTCATTGCTGTTTCTATGGGAGACTCTTCATTTGTTTGTTTCTATGAGGAGACCCTTCATTGCTTGTTTCTATGAGGAGACCCCTTCATTGCTGTGTCTATGAGGACTCCTTCGTTGCTGTTTCTATAAGGAGACCCCTCATTGCTTGTTTCTATGAAAGAGCCCCTTTATTGCTTGCCTATGAGGAGACCCCCTTCATTGCTGTTTCTATGAGGAGACCCCCTCAATTGCTGTTTCTATGAGGAGCCCCCTTCGTTGCTGTTTCATGAGGAACCCCTTCATTGCTTGTTTCTATGAGGAGACCCCCTTGATTGCTGTGTCTATGAGGAGACCCTCTTCATTGCTGTTTCTATGAGGAGACCCCCTTTGTTGCTGTTGTGTCTATGAGGAGACCTCCTTGTTGCTTGTTTCTATGAGGAGACCCCCTTCGTTGCTGTTTCTATGAGAGACCCCTTTGCTTGTTTCTATAGGAGACCCCCTTCATTGCTGTGTCTATGGGACCCCTTCATTGCTGTTTCTATGAGGAGACCCCCTTCATTGCTGTTTCTATGAGGAGACCCCCTTCATTGCTGTGTCTATGAGGAGACCCCCTTTATTGCTGTTTCTATGAGGAGACCCCCTTTATTGCTGTTTCTATGAGGAGACCCCTTCTTTTTCTGTCTTCTCCCGTCTTCATTTTTTTGAGGACCGCCTTTACTTGATTCTATCTCTTCGTTCTTCTTATCGACCTTCTTCTGTTTCTATAGGAGACCCCCTTCATTGTTGTTTCTATGAGGAGACCCCCTTTGTTGCTTGTTTCTATGAGGAGACCCCCTTTGTTGCTTGTTTCTATGAGGAGACCCCCCTTCATTGCTGTTTCTATGAGGAGACCCCCTTTGTTGTTTGTTTGTATGAGGAGACCCCCTTCATTGCTGTTTTTATGAGGATACCCCCTTCGTTGTTTTGTTTCTAGAACCCCCGTCATTGCTGTTTCATGAGGAGACCCCCTTCATTGCTGTTTCTATTAAGAAACCCCTTCATTGTTTGTTCCCCTGCATTCTTTCCTAGGTCTAGCAACAGACATACCGCCGTCCAGCAGCAGTTGCAGCGCTTGAGACTGTGAGGGAATGAGTGCGCGCAGTGCAGGGGGGTTACCGTTTTCCCACCACTAGCAGTATTCACTGGCTATGGTTGCTAAGGAAACGGCGCATGGCAACCGGCTGAGAGCCTGGGGGCCGTCTGCTGCTGCCGTGCCTACTCTCATTCTCCATTCTCGCTTTGCTTCCCTCACTAGATGGTGTGCGAGCCGCCGAGAAAAGAACAGACCTCCATCATCCGCCTCCTGAAGGATCACGGGGAAGTCTGAGAGAGAGAGAGAGAGAGAGGCTTTGCTGTGCCAGGGTTCCCAGGCTGCGAGCTGACAGGGGCAGCCCCAGCAGTGATGGACATGATGATTGTTGGTGCAGGGTGCTGTTTGTTGCTCAAACCAGTGGCTGGCCGCTGTCATCCTGAGCCTCTGTTGTCTGCTGCCCTCCTGCCTCCCGGCTGGACAGAGCATGGACTTCCAATGGCCAGCAGAGGACAACTGGTCGTCAGGCAAGGAAAACAGCATGCTTAGGTAGGATGCTTGGCCAGCCTGAGCCCTGACTGATGATCTGTCGTGGTGTTCATTTGTATTGTTTTCTCTTTCTTTAACCTGTTACCTACATCAGAAATTCCCCACAGACCTTCCCCCTGACTGTACCAAGGGGGTTTGTTTGGGACTGGAAAATTGTGTCCCTACACCCTCATTCATAAACAGTCCAACTACTTAGAGTTGATCTTAAGTCAGAGGATGATGCATCAGGTTTGTGTAAGAACGTGTGTGTGTGTGTGTGTGGTGTGTGGGTGTGTGTGTGGTGTGTTGTGTGTGTGTGTGGTGTGTGTGTGGTGTGTGTGTGTGTGTGTGTGTGTGTGGGTGTGTGTGTGTAGATAGCTAGGGGGAGCTTTAATGGAGAGGAGCAAGAAGGCTCATTCTTTGGGAGGTGCCTAGTGCAAGTTGAAGAACTGAGGCTTTTGGTTAAGGAGGAGGCATCATTCTTCTACCCAGGGGGTAAAAAAATGGGGTCAGCTATTAATACCAGAGGGAGGACAAAGCCCTGTTATGAACACACCTGCGCCCTATTTATTTACTGATCCAACTGGTCCAGCAGACAAGAGTTAAGGGTCTTTAAGGATTTTACAAATGTGCAGCGTATTAAGTTCAACTCATTTGCATTTTAGATGGACTTGTTGAAAAAAATCCATAAAGTAAACAATGCAAACATGACTCAGTGCTCAAATCGCAAGCGTTTTCACAAATGGTTCCTAGATGGAGTTTTAAAGACTGTCTTGGTGTTGACCCCCCCCTCCATCAGCTCTCAGCCCCAGACAGTGACTGGGTTGCCAAATGACTTTAGCAGCTCTGTTTACTTCATCTACATAAAGAGAATTCCGATGTTTATTGCTCTCTGGTTACCCCCTTGGACAAGTATTTTTCTCAGCTTTGATTCTGGTTATGTTTGGGGTATATCATTCGATTGAACTGATCTGTATGATATAATAAAAATTATGAACTGCAGTATTCCAGGCTTGCTCTACAAGAAGGATCACCGTACACCCACAACTCATATAACATATCTTTCCTGCTGTAATATGATCTGGAACTGAAAAGCCTGATCCTGATCTGATGATGTTTTTTTTATATTTATATATATATATATATATATATATATATATATATATATACTGTATTTTTATTATATATATACTGTATTGAGTCCTATTGTCATTAGCTTTTTGATTAATAGTGTTTTTAAGATTATACCTAGAGTCTTAGTGATATGAGACAGACTGGATTTATTTCTGTTGTCAATTTTTTGGAAACCATAAAGTAAAGCATGAAGCTAACACACGTATAGTTTCCTGCATGCCTCTTCATATTTACTGTGTGTATTTTAATGGTTATATAAACACACTTTACTTACATATCCAAGAACTACAGTGTATCTATTTAACTGGTCTTTGGTGTGCTTAATTATAAACCACACTATTTAACAACAAGAAAGATATTTTCTGTTTAAATAAGATAAATTAGGAATATGTATGGGCTGAAATCACAATATCATAAAAAGATTTTCCAAAACAATATCCAGACATGTATTGCTACTAGATGCTATTCCTATCCTTTAAGTACAAGCAAACTGCAATACAAAGTGTAAAAAGTGATGTATACATTATAAGGATATGTTGAGTCAGAAATAAATAAATATGTAAAGATCTTAACGTGCAGATGCAGACCTAACCCTACTTGTGAGTCATTAGTAGTTGAAGATTATGGACTAATCCTGCTTCTTGTCTCTCCTAATGAATTGTGCTCACATATGTTATCAGAGTATTTTCAATCAGTTTGTAGTAATGTCCTGCAACCACTATTTCAATTACTTTATTCTGAACTAAACATTTAAACCGCAGTGGTAGAAACCACTGTTTTTATTTTATGTTGTACTCTGAAATCATAGAAGACAAATAGATTTCTTAATATTTACTGATACTTTAAACTACACTTACCGTATATTAACCATACCTATGAGATAGTAAATCACTTGTCATGAGACCCTAAGCATAGTGCTTCACTTGACTATGAGATATAACTGTTTTACCTTGTAGGGTGTTAAGTTGCTGTTTGAAATTGGTTTTAGAATTTTGTTACCTATCAATTCATTTAATTAGTCAGAGCTGAGTGGATTTGTACTTTGTGGAAAATTTTTTTTACTTAAAAACTTGATTCAAATATACACAAACAGCAGAACATCCAAAATTTCACTAACCACTGCGAAATCCAAATAGAAATAGACTACAGTACATAAGAACTAACCATATATACATTTGAAAAGTTTAATTATAATGTTCTGCAATTCAGTCACTGTGGTAACTTGTAGTATGTTCTTAGCACAATACTGTAACCTTTTTTTGCCTCCAGAGGGACCTGAAACACCTTGCTTACCAATCTGCTGTATAGCTCAGTGACAGATAATGTGTTTTTTATTATTTATTTATTGATTCCCATATATACTGTCTAAACTTCCCTGCTGGGTGTGTTGCAAAGTGAGCTTAGTCGATTGCTGGAATTAATCAGATTGACTGGGGTTTAGAAATACATGTTCTTAAAAAAAACATTATGCAGTTCTACACTGATTCCCTACCCCCAACCACCACCCAAAATAGATTATCTATGGCTTCATTGTGGTTATGTTTCTGCAGGTACCAAGAAATTAGTATTCACACACTCTGTGTTCAGTGAAATATCTCACACCCCGTTTGATGTAAGGAAGATTACAGTGTTTTGATGCCAATTAAAAGACAGCAAACCAGTGTAAAATTTCCTATATTTAGCTAGAAACCAGCCTTTTCTGCAGTTTTGCACAAACAATCTTCAGTGCATAGAAGTAAAGGAAATTGTTGCATGACTTTGGGGATATTTCCAGGAAATATATTGAAGCACCATATCATTTCTCACCCTGTGGTCCACAGTTGCTTATTATATGTATTGTAAAAAATAACAGGTTTTTGTAGTCACAGTGTGTTCCAAAATGCTAATGACATTGGAAAATGGTGAACTTTGGGGCTTGTGCCGGAAACAGTAGAAATGTGAAACATTTGATTTTAGTTATTTTTTCTTCAGAGCTTTTTTCTTGTCCCTATTAGAATTGTGCAGTTTACATAAGTTTTACAGTAACTGGTTAAAGCATTTTATTTTATTTACCTCACAGTATTTGATCAAAATACAAAAATCCCTGACATCATTGAAGGGATTTAAAAAAGTATCAAACATTAGTGACAAACATAGTTAACCACTTAATGCTACATTGTTTGCAGCAAATGGTCCACTCTAGGTACTACTGGATTAGAGAAAAGAGTAATTATTGTAGCACTGGTCACACATAACACCAAATTTTTCCTAGCAACAGAACAGACCTGCTCTTCCAGTCTTATGCAATAGTTCACTCCGAAGTAATCTAATTCTTTACTGCATTAATTGAAGAATGATGAGCTGTGCAAAAAGCCCCACCACCCAAAAGTCAATCTTTTCTGAAGCTAGTTACAGACCTACAAACATTCTCTGTCCTTTTCTCTACCTATGGAAACTTTAGGAAGAGATACATTTTCCTTTTAGGCTTGTGGGTAGCTTAAAAATTATTAAAGGGCGCGTCCAGCCTAAAATAAACTTTTAATAGTCTGGTAGACCCCCCCCCCATCCCATTTTCGCATTATTTAGAAAACTCCAAGATGCCTCTGAAGGGACTTACCTGAACCTGGTCCCTCGCCGCTCTGCACTGCTCGCCGGCTCTTCTTCCTTGTCACAGCTGTCATTCAAAATGTAAAATCACTGCCAAATGCCCGATACCCTGATCAGGAAGTAGAAGCGCCTGTCAGCGCAGAGTCTCTCTGTTCCTGTTTTTTCTTGAAACAGGACCAGGGATGGTGCATTTTTAATTTAAAATAAGAAAATATTTAAATTGCCCATTACTGAAACTATAATTCTTCCCAACCACCACCGTGATCTGCACCCTAGTTTCTTTAGATATCCAATTAAAACATCTTACATTTCGATGTCAATCAAGTGCCTTGCTCTCATAAACTATTCTTCTGTGAGCAGTTTGCTGTAGCTGGAATGGTGACAGTTTTGGCAGTTGAAATGCTATATGCTGTGTGTAGTTTTGTAGTTTTTTGTGGGGGTAAAAATCATGTCAGATGGAAGTAGGAGTGATTAAAAGAGGAGGGGGATACTGCTCATGTGCAAAACATGTGCATGCAACAAACATGCCTCAGAGTAAGTGCTAGTTGCACGTATTTATTTCAGATGAGGTTAAGTAATTTTTTCACTATAGTCCCTTCAGAGCATTTTGGAGATTTCTAAATAATACAAAATGGGGTTTGTGGGGGTCCTTTACCAGACTATAAGAAGGTTTTTTTAGGCTGGTATGTCCAGCCTAAGGGGGTAGGGCTTATGATGCCAGCTGATGATGATTAGTCCCAGCAGTGGGCTTGCTCCAACCTGAGACTTGGGGGCAGACCAGTGGTACTGGTTGTGATGTCACAACTCACAGCGCTAAGGAAACACTTGGATACTTAAGCTTGAAGCATGATTCTGTAGTAGTTTCACTACTACTACTTTTTTTTTTTTAATAAAGGCCAATTGGTCAAAGGTTCCCCTTTAGGTGAAGGTTTTAATATTTCAGTCCTATGCCAATTATTGCTTCTTAAAATTAATAATAATAATAATAATAGAAAAATTACTTGGGTCTGCTTGGAAATTTCAGTTAGATGCTGCATGTAATGAGGTTCAGGTGGACATTTTCAATGCTAATTACTTCTTTTAGGAAGATAAATTTGGGGCCAAGTGTAATATTTTGCTTTATATTAACAAATAATTAACACATAGCTATCATAAGTTCATTGCTAATTAAAGAGGCAACCATAACATTGCCATGTAAACAGTCAACGGATCTGATATCTTTCTTGATTTTGTATATCTTGATTTTTTTTTTTTTTTTTTGCAGGTGCATTTAGTAACCTTAAGCTGGAGAGAAACAGCTAGTCTCTCGTGGCATTTTAGTGCCCCAAACCACTTTTCCATTTTTAATCTATATTTTCCAAAGTATCCCTACCTCCCTTTCTGCTATTCTGCTAAGATTTGCCCATGCTACAATTAACAGATCTACTGCTCACCCTTCGGTTTAATTCCCCTTCAATGCTCACCTACATTACAGATGTGAGGAGAGTCATGGAGGAGAGGGAACTGTCAGACTAGGAACGAGCAGCTATTTAACAGCTCACTGCTCAAGTTACATACTATACTTTATATGCTCTTTTCCAGTACCTAACAGTATATCATGTACAATTAGCAATATAAACAAAAAGTTTTGTGAGTCAAAAAAAAGAAGGTAATGCTTGGCAAACTTTATAATTTTTAGGTACTTTTTTTTACCTGTCTAGGTATATATCTGGTATGCGGAAGAAACAATTATAACATTTCAGAAGTTTCAAATTTTTTATTGGTAAATACTCAATAGTATTTTCAGTTAGGATCACCAGGGTTCACTCTTTTGCTATAGATGTTGGCTTCTGGGCCGATTGCTTACTAAAGGTGATTCATTCTTACCTTGCCAGCAATAGGATTATGATTTAAGAAGTTTCCTGTCCATGTGTCCACATATTAATGTTCTGATCTTAGAGCCACTTAATTATTGCCTTTTTCACATGGTGCTCTGTCATACTGTAAAATACATCATTATCTCAAATTCTGCCTGAGAGAAATTTCTCATGGAAAATTTTTGATACCATTCCTTTTTCAGAGCAGCACTTTTGGGCAGAATAGTAATAAGCTCACGCCCTTGTATGAGAAGCATGGATTGTTTTGGATGCTTCACTGTGTTCACTTTTCTTTTCTGGACAATCAATTTTGTAGACTGCCAAACATTCAGGAATTCATCAAGGTAAATAACTTTGCATCAGTCTTCTGCTGTCCAAACCTGGTGCTTCCTGCAGAATTTCAGTCTGTCGTTCATGTTTATTTTGGAAAAGTGGATTTTTTGCTGCCCTTGACACAAAGCCATTGTTTCAATCCATAATGTTGAGGAAGCAGAATATTGAGCAAGCTTTGTATCTGACAGCGCACTTGCCTGGAGATTCTTGAGTATACTGAACCCTTTTTCACCCCAACTAAGGCTGTTGCCTTGAAGTTTTTGATGATCTGTTAAATGGTTCTTTCAGAAGGAATATTTTAGCAGCAATTTCCTTGCATATGAGGCTTATTGGATGAGCGATGTTGGCTGCGCTCATTTTTTGGCTGTACTGTTTCTAATACAAAAAGACAAGATTTTAAGCATATCTGTACCTTTTTTATAGCAGTAAAGCTACATACAGACATCTGATTTGGTGAAGAGGCCCAATTCCCTGGCGCTGCACACATGCAACAAATAGTCGTTTATAGTTGTATGTGGACCAACAACAAACGGTGACTATAGGCCAACACGTCAAGACTCTGGCATCGGCTCTTGTCTGCCTAATCTGACATCTGTAATTAGATTAAGCTTTGTACACACATGTGATCACAGGCTGTGTAATAAACATCTGTTTCGGTTGTTTCATGTATGGGCGCTCAGGCAGCCAAATGGGCATTGCCCATTGCCCATTCGCCAAGAAGATCGTCAGCGAGTCCCAACTGAATGGCCGTCCACAAACAATTGTTGGGCAAAATTGCTGTGCACACATTCGTAGAATCGAATGTGTGTATGGGCCTTAAATCAAACTTTAATTCAATAGAATGATAGAGTATTTTATCTGTATTCATTCAAACCTTCACCTGTGCTGATGATATGACTGTACTGAAAATTAGTTAGCTGATCATATAGTGCCAGGGCCAAAAAAACTGTGAAATGGGTTTTCATGCATAAAAGCTTATTGCAATTAATTAATTGCATCTGATTATGCCCAGTAATCTAGAAAAAATTTAAGCTGAATAAATAAAGACCTGTTGGATGTTTTGTTTTCAGTCTTAGGTTGGATTAAGAAGTTTATGAATGTGAAGGTGTAACATTTGCTTGTAATTGAGAATGTACTTAAGGCAGTTTTTAAACATTTAGTAATAAGGAACTGTAATGCCCTTCTCTATATGTAAGCAAAATCTTATTACTTGCAGATTTGTTTATTCCTAATCAGTAAAGAAAAATGAATCTTCTTTCCATTAAATCTCTCAGTGATCCCTACAATTAAATCAACAGCACCCAAACATCTTAGCACACATTTGAAGACCACTGCTCTTGAACTTCTTATCCTGGGGTGGAAAGGGCAGGCTAATGGCGAGAGACTTAAAAAGCGAGACATTCGGAAATAACTTTCCAACATCACTTAGAAATCCGAAAACATAACACTAAGCAATGTTTGATTCTCTTCCAAAATCATAATTTAAGGTTGCATTGGCTAACAATTATCTAGTGTGTTCACAAGGCATTATACATAGGTCTGTAGAATTCTCACTGCTTTACTTTCAAAAGATCATCTACACCATCTAAGGCAACTATTGAAAATGGTATGGTAGATATTAAATAAGAGCTGGTGGTGCAAAAATTGTTTATGCCCAATGTTTCACAAGGTAACTATGTCCTTCTAACAATGCCACTATATCTTAAAAACAGGATAGACCAGGGCAGACAGGAGTTAGTTAAATCATATATACTAAACCCTCATATATAAGTAAACAATCATTTTGAAGTTGTTTAGTTGAGTCAAATATAAAGCACAAAGGTTTTGCATTTATCATACAGCATAAATAGTATACACTTTGCTTCCCTGTTGATACTGCCTGGTTGCAGTCGTCTACAGCAACCATTTGGTTTAACAACAGTGGAACCCTTTCTAGATTTACATAGACAACAATCACAACGTTGCTGTAGTTGATAAAGCACATATTCATTCTTTTTTTCTTTTTTTTTTGGTTTCCTTGGCTTTTACAATTAAACATTGTGTATCACAGTCTTTGTTCTTCTGCTTTCATCAATCTTATTTGTATGTCTGACTGTTTTCCTCTTTTCACTATGTTCTAGCTGGCTGTGTGAATTTAATTTAAGATATGGGAAAAGGTAGTTTACAAACTCATTTAAGTTTTTGTAATACTGCAATATTAACAGTCTCTTCCAATATATTTTTAATCTTTTTTTTTTGGCTGTGTTTTTTATAATCTGTCAAATTTTTTGTTTATTCATCATCTTGATTTTGGCTCCTCTTATTTTAGCTCTCCATTGAATCCCAGTCAATCATTGGCTGTGTCGGCAGTCTGTGTGGAGCGCACACTTGATAGGGTGACATGGACAACGCTGTTTTAGTGACAGTAATCTGCAGTACAAACCATTGGAGGGCTTGAGCTTTCTTTATGAGTCATTTGGATTTCTCCAGTCATCAAAGGTTTTATAGCTTTTTTGGGCCTCACTTTCATTGCCAGCAGTTTATACATACATAAATGGTAAAATAAACCAGTTCCATGGTGGATTTCCGATCTTGGTGGATTTTCCGGAAATCAACTTTCCGGATTTTTTTCTATCCACGTTCGAAAATTTCAAAAATTTCCCTAGGATTTTTAAATTTCCTGTTGTTTTGCAAATTTTCACCAATGGCAGCTATTTTTATCAATGCCATACCCTGGGTATAAAAGGCAGCTCAACAGGCACCCTTTTGTAAGTGTGTTGGAGGGAGTTTAGTGGAAACCTGACAGAATAGGAGTTGGAGAGAGTTTTTTTTGTGCTTTTCCATTTATAATTATTGATCAAGATTTATTTTTTACTTTAGTTGCCTTTTAATAGGGCTGCCATGGAAATGGAGGGTGGGTCAGTAGGTGTGTTTTCCAGTGTTTTGTGGGTATCAGTTTGAATTTTTAAGTGAAAAAAAACACTTTTTAATGATTGATTAAGATTTCATTTTGACTTTAGTTGCCTTTAAATAAGGCTGCCATGGATATAGAAGGGTGGCTCAGTAGGTGTATTTACCTGTGTCTTTGTGGGTATCAGTTTGCATTTATGAGTGTTAAGTAACTTTTTAATTATTTCATTTTTGAATTTAGTTACCCTTTAAATAGGCTGATATCGATAATATAAGGATAAGAATAATAATGTAATAACCAGTGAGTGAGAAAAAGAAAGAACTGGGATCTGTCTCTCTCAAGTCAAATGAATGGATAAGGAAGGATTTAATGAAATAAATAAATAAATAAATAAATTTTAATATAGGGCAGGGATGCCCTACATCAAATAAAAGTATTTTATAGGGTGGATGTGCCCTTTAATGTATTATTATTTAAACATTTATTGATTTTTAAACGGAAATTAACTAAAATATGATGCTTTGTTGGTTTTTATTAATATGCTTTCTTTTGTGAGCTTAAACCTCACCAGAATTTTTATTGCCACTGCTGGGTGGGCACACAAACAAATATAAATGTCTGTCACTGCCACGTCTTATTGCCCACAAAGGGGTCATGTGAATTTCATAGTAGTTTTTTTTAGCAACTTCTGTATTTAGAATACTTTAAAGGAGAACTAAACCCAAATTTTATACTAATCTGAAAACACCCCTAAAACACCAATAATCTATACAATATCACTTCTAAATTTGTATTAAAGTAAAGCTGGATGAAGTATCTGTTTGTATGTGCAGTGTCAGATCACACCTCCTGAACTCAGTCCATGCTTTCTTGATTTATCTGTCCTGTAAAGGATTGGCTAGAGATTATAATGGGTGTGACCAACTGTAACAAGTTTCTGTCTAGCTGAAGGACTGAACATGTGCAGAACATAATAGTTGATGACCAAACTGTGTGATACTAGAACACTGTGAAATAAGCACAAACTTATATGATTTAGGTAAATTTCACAGATTACTGGTTTTATATCAATGTGTTCTGCCCTCTGGTTCAGTGTGTGTTCTGTGGATTTAGTTGTCCTTTAACGTTCCAACCCTGGCTTCTCAATAAGAGGTCATGAAGCATCTACAGCCCTTGCATTGTGCGCACATGCCCACCGTGCAAGAAAGCATGGATCAAGTAAGTAGGAGTTGTATGTATGTTGGATGTTTGTTAACCTGGGGACTGCCTGAACTGCCTTTACTTTTTTTTTTTTTTTTTTACAATATTTTTACCTTTGGATTAATTAACATATAATGTGCCTCCTTTTACATATGGCTTTACAGAGATTACTTCATTGTAACATTGTAACCCATTCATATTTTTGTAAAATAGAGGCTTAAGGGAAAGTTCAGTGGAAATATCATTATTTTAAATTCTTAGTTTATATTAGGCATACCTCATTATTCTACATATTCTCTTCCATTTGAAAAATGTATAGCCCTTCTATTATCTGCTGTTGACATTATAGAGCTGACATTTTAGGTTCTGTAACGGTCCTTCTTTTCCCAGAATGCAGACTTCCTTGAAATAACAGTAATTTCTACTGATTGGCTGTTGGATGGGTCAAACATGCTTAGATCTCTACTGAGCAACTGAATCACCCAGGCTCTGGGTCAAGGGTAAGACCATAATGGTCTCTATTAAGGGTCCTGCAAACAGGAAGTCAATATTTTGGAAGCATTTATTTATACACAGACAAAATACTGAATGGGCAGGTTAAGGTCATTAGAGTGGAAAAATACTGCTCTTTTTTCTTAAAAGTACGGTAAATGTATTTGCACTGAACCCCTGTGTGCTGTGTACTTCTATTTTACATTTAAGTAAGATGAAACATGTATATCATTTTCTTTAGGATTAATAAATACCCTTTATATTTTTCAGTGCTATGTTAATAAAAATAAAGATGATGTTACTGTTGACATTCTGTTTGGTTAAAAACATGCATTGACTAGTGGACTAAGCTGTTGGCCACTGACCATAATTGACACAAACTGGATTGTCTCAGAATTAGGATATTGGTAGCTGCTAGGACTCCATATATTAATTCTTGGCTATCTCCCGAAAAAGGTTTTACAGGGAGATTCAATAAAAGTTCTTATCATTAAAATGGTGCTAACTTTGGCCCCAACCAATAAGATCTTATTTAACATTTGAAAGCTAACATCTGATTGGTTGGGGCAAAATAGCAACCATTTTAAACGATAAGAACTTTAGTGAATAACCCTAATAGTTGCTACAAACTTTCTATATTGCTAAGTGGGCAAGTTTGATTAAATTGTTAAACACAGTATATTTCCATCCACACTAACAGAATATATTACATGAAAACAAATTGTTATTTTTTTTCTTCTTCAATTTTAGAGTGGGCTTTCAGTAGTTACTGTGTGCCAGGATGATACTTTCTTCTATTAATGGAAAAATACTGTAGGTGCTAGTGTTGTATAGCTATTAATACAGGCTTCTGCCAGTGTTATTGTGCAGTGCACAATTGGTGCTGTCGTGAAATTTGGGTTCATTTTACTGATGTTACTTTTCCTCTGTCATTCTGCCTGAAGTCCAGAAGAATAACAAATTTAAAAACCATTAGACAAAAATTATAAATGGGATGAACATTCTGAAAAGGCAAAACACCATAGTACTTAATGCTAAAACAAAGATAAATAAAAGCAATATCTTTATCCTTAGAAATCTGTAATTAAATGCCTGTTTTATGCCATTTCATGGCATTTTCTTGTGATAGTCTTATCATTGTTAAAATATTTTTGTAATATTTCTGGCTGTTTTATTATTATTATTATTGTGGTGTGATATCTAATGCAAGAAGTTCCTTAAAAAAGATTACAGTCCCATTTCCTCCCTTTTATGCTCTTATTCTTTCTTAATCTCTTTAATTTGTTATGTACAAAATCAGCATAAGCAGACTTAATGATGAGGTCTACTTAAATGATAAGCATACTCAATAAAGCCATGATCCTCTTCTTCATTCATTTGAAAGTACCCAGGGTAAGGACTTAATTCTTGCTCCTCACCCACTGGGTTAAGTATCTACCTCTTAACCTTATAACTTCTCTGCCGCGAGCTTGCCAATAGGAAGACATGCTGTTAGGAAGACTTGTCTCCACGTATCGTTCAAGGCTGGGAGTGGGAGACAGAGAACAGCACACTGACGATAGCATGTCTACAACCAACTCATCCCATTATTTAATGGTCCCCACATTCTCAGTCCTCTCCTCTTGAATCCCCCTCCATTGGTGAACCAATAGAGGGTGTGTCGGAGCTGCTTGATAGTATTTAGCATATCAAACCACTAGTCCTCCCCGTGGTCTCTTCACTATTTATAACCTGTTTAGAAAGCAGTAAGTTTAAGGCCCCAGACTCAGGGCTTATATCAGGATGTAGGTTTGCATAAGCTTTGATATGACATCAGTGCTGAATTTCGATGCTGTATTTCCCCTATAGTTAAGGGGTATCTCCACCTCTGAAAACTTTGCTGTAGTGTAGTGAACCCCTTTCCCACCCCCAACTGACATTTGTTTGTAAAAAAAAAAAGAATCATAAAGGTACTACCTTCGATCTCCCAGCGTTCAGACCTGGCCCTCTGCTTGCAGGTAATTGCAGCAGGGGGCCGGACCAGCAGCTGGGTCCATGATTGGCTTAGAGGTGGCCATCATGGGTGCGGCTGCTGGAGTACAGACGCCAGGGTAAAGAAGCTCTATAAGTGCATTTCGGATTCTTTTTTTGCAAACAAATATGGAGGTTGGGAGTGGGATAGGGTTCACTACACTACAGAAAAGCATTAATGCACAGGGCAACAAACAGGGATCGGGAGGGAGGGGGGAAAGGGCTTCAGTGGGGCAAGCGAAACCTCTCAAAGGAAAGGTAAGAGGCAGAAACCTTTTCACCCACAGCCAGGCTCCTGCTGTTCACTTTCTAGGACTTGGACAGACATTGCAGGAGAACATTTGGATACAGATGTCCGAAACTGGCGGGTTTCATCTCCGTTTTTGGGGTTTTGGATCTCAGAAAAATCTAGAAAATCCGAAAATCCTAAAATGGAACTTACAATCAGGACTTTGGAGCACGTTTTCATTTTTTATCGAATGTTCAAGGCTATTTTCAAAAATCGGAAACTGTTTTCGAGTTTCCGATCGTATTTTCGAAGATTATCGAATGTTCAAGGCTTTTAGAAAATAGCTCGAACGTTCGAAAAAAAACAAAAACGCGCTCCAAAGTCCCGAAATCCGAACAATCCGTCCAGTTTCAGACAGCATATTTGGATTTCAGAACTGAGTGGTTTGGTTCCGTGAATCCCACTTCTACATTTGGAGCAGAGAGGTAAGGTAAGGTTTTTTAAAAACAGTGTAAAGTGGGGCCAGTAGTGGGGGAATTTTTTTTGGGAGGTGCACATGCCTTTAATATAAACAATTTTGTTTATTCATCCTCTATTAAACATTTAAAGGAACCTATGTATACCTATGCTTATATCCTTTTTCTTTACTAATAGTTTATATTTCTCTTGGTCTGTTACATTTCTTTCGCCTGCAGGCACAATGCATTTTTTGTGGTTTGAACAAATACTAACTAACCATTTCTGGATTCCTGCTGGTATTTATTGCTGTGCCTCCCTGCTTTTAGCTTTATATAACTTGTTTTCCAAAGCAATGGTTGTATAGACTGCCCATTCTAGAAATCAGTAGCTTTCAGCAGGTGCTTAAATATTTATTGTGCCTTGGCGTAAAAAAGATTTGAACTAATTTTTAAGTACTTTCAAACTTTTGAAGAGTAAAATAGTAACAATAAATTCTAAGGTAAGAACCTTAAAGCATCCAAACATACTCTCCCAGTTATATGCTCATAGGTGGGATATTGTTCCAATTCAAAACTGAACTTCTAAAGCCATTTTATCATTACTAATATTAAAAAACAACATTTTGTAGGTTTGTGTTATTGGAAAACAAACAGTTGCCTATTAAATTATAACATTTTTTTTCTCCTTAATATGCTGTGGTTTTGTTTTTCTATAGTTAGTTTTTGGAGAAATCATGGTAGAAAATCCCTTGGAAAGAATCTGGGAGATATAAAACATTAAATGTAAAAATATTTAAGTATGATCAATATTAGTGATGGCCCATTTATGGCTTATGGTATTTAATACTGGATTTGCACCTGGTGGTAAATCCAAAAAGGGATTTTACCCCAGCGCCACTTTATGACCAGCCATTAGCTGGACTTAAATGGTGGAGTTAAAAGTGATGCAAATCCTTTATTAAATAGATTGCACCAGTTGCACGGGTGTGTTTTGTGAAACTGGTGCAGCCATTGCAATTATGGAGTTAAACTTGTGCTAACCTATTCAATATCGTTTAGCACGAGTTTAACCCCTATTTTTAGCACAGCACATGTGGGTAAATTAGGCCCATAGTGTGGCAGGATTTCCTGGGTCTATTTTTAGACCTGCAAGATTATCCTGTCTGAGAAACAGTTTAAAACATACCTGTGTAAAGATTATTTATATATATATAAAATAAGTTCCGTTGGGGGGGCTTGCATTTCAGTTATGACAGGGAGATATCGTATATACTCGAGTATAAGCCTAGGTTTTCAGGCTTTAAAAATAGCCTGAAAACCCAACCACGTCTTATACTCGGGTCACGGTAACGTATTGTAAATTTTTCCCCCCAATCCGGCTGCTGCTGCTTGTAGTTTAAATCCTGGCACTCTGCACTGCTGATCTCCATACTCATTCCTTGGCACTGCAAGGGTTTGGAAACTACAACTCCCAGCTACTAAAGCATGCTGGGGGTTGTAGTATCCAAACATCTGGAGTGCCAAGGAATGAGGCTTTTTTATGGACAGCAGAGTTCCCATCCCCATACATTTATAGCCATACTGGATTGGCTTTACTGTATGGACTACTACTGTCCATTTAAGGGCACTAAATACATTATTAGAGTCAGTAGTGGTCAT
Organism: Hymenochirus boettgeri; assembly: GCA_019447015.1. Classification (NCBI taxonomy): domain Eukaryota; kingdom Metazoa; phylum Chordata; class Amphibia; order Anura; family Pipidae; genus Hymenochirus; species Hymenochirus boettgeri. Next base: position 141,949,295 of record CM033472.1, read on the forward strand.
AATTTCGGCTTATGTTCGAGTCAATGATGTTTTTACTTTTTAGGTAAAAATATGTACCTCGGCTTATACTCACTCGGGTCAACTTATACTTGAGTATATATGGTACAAAAACTGATTAGACAATTGCTTTTTCTCTTGGTAAATCATTACTGACCATGCATGAGGTAGATGAGGGGGAAGTTACAAAAAGGAATTTTTGCACTGAAGAATTTTAGTGTACATTATAGTTTAGGAAGTTAGGTTTTTTAAGTGACATATTGGTTAGTAATAATGCCTTCAAACACTTGGATAATGGGTTCAAATCCACCCTATGCACCCTATCTGTTTGGAGTTTATTATTTCATAATAACACTTCTCAAATTATTACATATAGGAAAACTTAAGGGTTTCTCTACTTTCCTCTTAAATGAAGAAAGGGAGTAAAGGAGCTATGTCTTTCTCCCCATTCTTCAATTAATCCATCAAGTAGGGAACCCAGGAACTTGGCAGCACTAAAAATATAGAAAGTATAAAGGCAAGTTACTTTAGTGTCCCTTTAAGTGTATATTTACAAATGTAAGAAGCCTGTCTCAAAAAATTAGAGATAATGACTTTGCCCAAAGTATGATGTAATGGGTATAGCAGAAACATGGTTGAATAACTCTCATGACTGGGCTGTAAATTTAAAAGGATACTACTTTTGTTTAGGCATGATAGAGAATGTGGAAAGGGGTTGGGGTTTGTAAATTATGCTAAACAGTAGCTGAAGCCAAATTTAAAGAGAGACTATCGGTGTGGATTAAAGCGGAGTCAATTTGGCAACAGAAGGGGTAAATTTATTCTAAATGTCTGTTACAAGCCATCAAATGATACAGGGAGGAAGTGAGTCAGATGGCAGATGTCAAGGGCTGCAAGTTCAAAGAACATTCTGATTATGGGGCACTTTAATTACCCTGACCCTGATTATTGGAACTGCCAACACAGAAAAGGGTGATAGGTTGGTCATAATAATTTTCTCTCACAGGTGGTTTTTACTAAAATGCTCTGATAATCTGGTAATATCTAAAACCATAGAACATATTATAGATATGAATATAACTGGAAGCTTAGGGGAACAGTACCATGAAAATTGTGTCATTTACATATTTTACAAAACGGGAAAGTGCACTGGTTTAACAAAGTCTCTTTAATTTCAGGAAAGCAATTTTCCCTGGATAAAAAAAGGTATTCAGCATTAGAGATGGCCGGTTCGCGGACCCGAACCCGGATCCGCCGCGATTTCTCCCGTCCGCGAACGGCGGATTATTCCGGACTTCCGAACTTCCGAACTGCGGATTTTTTTTTTTTAACGAAAATTTTCAAAAATACGATCTCCGTAATTACGAGGATCTACGTACTTGAGGGTACAGAAAACCCGAAGATTCTCCGTAATTACGAGGATTCACGTATTACGAGGATTCACGTAATTACGAGTATTCTCGTAATTACGAGTATTCTCGTAATTACGAGAATACTCGTAAAAACTAGTAATTCGTGTAAATTTTCAGACGGAGCAAGCCACATGATCCAAATGCCAATGCAGCTATCATAGTTACAGAAAGCCTCGTTTTTTTACGGAAATCTTCGTTTCTCCACGGAATCCTCGATATTTCGAAAAATACCGTTTTTTAAAGTCACGCTGCGGACTGTACTTTTTAGTATTGTTGGCATTTATAACGTGCTTCTAGCCATTACCCAGGTCCCTGAGTGGTTAAGTGTACGTTACCAAGGCTATTTAGACCACTTTTAATGCGGATTTTGCCCAACTTTCATTTTAATACGTTTTAAACAGGGTCCGCTCGCGGATTTTCGAATTTTCGGATTTTTTCAAAAATCCGCGGATCCTCGCGCAGACCGGATTTTTCGAAGTTCGGACATCTCTATTCAGCATATGGAAATGGCCTATAAAACTATAAAAATTGTAAGGATGCAAGAAAGAAATTAAGTTAGCTAAAATAAATATGACTTTAGGATAGCTTAACAAAGGCAAGTTCATATACCAAAAGATTGGCCTAGGCACCTCCTTGTTGCAACGTGTCCACCGATGTTTGAAGGTGCAGCTCCCGTTCGTCCTCTACCTGTAGGACTCCCAGCTATAGCACAAGCATTTAGATATGGAAGCGCACACTTATCTTCGAATTTGACTGTTTATTATATCACACAAACGAACAACGTTTCGGAGAGCACTATGTCTCCTTCATCAGGTATGCTTACAAAGCAAACCTAACTCTAAGCATTTTAAAGAATATTATAGAAGATAAGGACTGAGAATGTGGGGACCACGCACCTTTACTAGACAGATGCAATCAGCTGTTTTAAAACATAGTTATGACACTACACAAATATGACTTGCTCAATAAATAGCTTATTAAGGCCTTGTAACAACTGATCACATATCTTGCCCAGTACCGTGAGGCGATGGGGTGTGCACAAGGCCTTCCATTGAACTTGGCCATTCCATTACAGCACCAGAAGATAAGATAGCAATCCACATTAGCACATGGTCATGCCAAAGGCAGAGGTCCCAGTACAAAACAGTGTGCTTCACACCCTTTGCTTTCAAGTCCCATCACTTCACAAGCATGACAGAAACCCAATCCTGCACTTGCTTAGTGGGTTAACTGAGGATATGGTTTAGAAACAACTAAATAATGTTACATCAATAAAGAACCTGGACTATATAAAATACAATCTTGGGTCTTAGGGAGCTAAGTTCAATTATATCCACGCAATTGTTTCTTATTTTTTCAGATCTGGATTAGAAAAAGATAATGTATTCAAAAAGATAGTCATTCAAGAGCCGGGTAATTACAGACCTGTGAGTTTAATGTGAACATATTCTAGAGTATATTTCAATGACTGACCATATAAGTAGAAATCAGCATAGGTTTATGAGGAACAATCCTTGTCAAACAACTTGCTTCGCAAGTTTATGAGTAAAGTGAGTAGGAATTTGGACTCTGGCATAGCGTAGATGTAGTATACTTGGATTTTGCTAAGGCTTTTGATACAGCCCCCTTAAGAATAACTTATGTATAAGCTAAAGTCTGTTGAGCTGGGGTGGCTAATTTGTACATGTATAGAAAATTGGTTAATAGATCGGATGCAGAGAGTAGTTTTTAATGCTGCTTTATCAATTCGTCAATAAAGGTAATGGAGGGGCCTTGACTATGCAGGCAGATTGAACAAGTTAGAGCTGTTTACATTAAAGAAGAACATTTGCATTGGATTTACCACTATATACAAATATATTAATAGGCCATACAATAAACTCTCTGATGCATTGTTCACTAATAGGTCATACCAGAGGACTTGGGAACATCCTTTAAGATTGGAAGAAAATAAGTTTCATCTTCAGGTTAGGAAAGATTTTCTTTCAATGAAACAGTGAAACGGTGGTCTTCCAGCAGATGTGGTAGGCAATTTCATTGAATAGCTTTAAAAGTGGCCCAGATAATTTCTAAAACTAGAAAAAAATATTGAGAATTACTGGTATTTATACATTTACTGTAGTTCTGGTTGATCCAGGGATACTTTCCGATTACCATTTGGAGTCAGGAAGGATCCCCCCCCTTCTTTTTAACTGTGTTTTTTTGCCTTCCTCTGGATCAGTAGGGTTAAAAAGGATTATGAAAAGGTTGGACTTGATGGACGTATGTATTATTCAACCTCAGTTACTGTGTATATGGAATAAAGTTCTAACTGGGGTGCCACAGGGTTCTGTGTTGGGGCCACTTCTATTTAAAAGGCATCTATAGTGAAATTTATACATTGCTCTAATCCAGACATAAAAAAGGTTAGTGTATTCTGCCTTATCTTATCTTCCCTCTGTGGCTCCGTGTTTGCACACTGTCTGATTACTGCAGAGCTCCCACTCACCCCTTCCCCTCTCTGGTTATTCCCCCGTTCATTTAGTCCGCTGTAATTAAGCCTGTGGAACAAGCCGCTCATGCGCATTAATCCTCCTACACATGACACATCACTCTACCCTTTGTAAACAAAAAAAAACTTGGTATGTAGCCTGTAGAGAGGAGTTTCTCCATTGTTTCTGAAGATAGTGCTACGGAAGGAATGGGAGGGGGGAAGGGGTGGAGTTTGGAGAGACTGAGTCCTGAATCACTGCAGCCCATGTCTCCTTTGACAGGCAATAATAATCGGTGAAAGCTTGCGGAGGAGGGGACTTCTCCTTTCCTTTACTCTGTTTTAAACACAGTATTTGCCAAGCTTTTTAAGAAGGTGTCATTGGTAGACTTGCTGTAAATCCTGTGTAAGCCTACACAATTAGGGCATGCTGTTAGGGATTTGTTGACAGCTCAAGCAGGAGTGGTGTTTGAAATCTATCTTCATTTTTAACTTGTATATCTCAGACAGAGGTGGAATCTGAAGAAAATAAAGACTCTGGGGGTTGGGGAATTATAGAACACATAGAAAGATGAAAAATATATAATTTTCCCACTATAGTGCCCTTTAATCTTTAGATTAATGATTTGGAGGTAGGTATCACCGTGTTTGCAGACCACATAAAAACTTTGTCGACCAAAAAAAGCTACAGATGATGTGCAGCCATTGCAGGTGGATCTAGATATATTGTCCACTTGGGCTGCTAAGTTGCAGATGAGCTTCAATGTTGATAAATGTAAGGTGGTGCATTTTGGGCTTAAAATCCTTGTACTGCTTATACTATAAAAATAGCTCTGTTTTAAGTGAATCTCTGTGTTAAAAGGATCTTAGAGTTTGGTGGATAATAAATGTAGTAAGCATGCTAGGCAGCAACGCAACATAATGTCTTGTTTAAAGAGGTGTACGGATTCAAGGGAAAAAATGTTATTCTGCCTATTTAAGAAGCACTGGATAGGCTTCATTAGGAATATGCAAAGCAGTTTTGGAAATCCTTGTACAAAAAGGACATCTTGGAAAGGGCTCAGAAAAGGGCAACTAATTAAAGCAGACTGGGGGAACTTGAATGAATACAGATTGATAAGTTAAAATTATGCACACTAGCTAAAGCGCTTGTGTCGGGATATGATCACTGTGTATAAATTCATTAATGGCAATACAATAAACTATCTAGGGTATTATTTACCAATAGAACACAGAAGAAAACTGGAAAGAAAAGAAGTTAAGCCTTTAAGTTCAGAAGGGTTTTCACTGTAAGAACTATGGAACTGTCTTTCATTGGATGTTGATGGTGGGTTCATTTTAGTTATAGAAAAGTCTGGATGTGTTTCTAAAAAAAGAATTTGCATGCTACGTGATATTAACAAGTTGGAGTTGATCCTTTATCCTTTATGATTTTACCGATTGCCATATGTGTTTATTCAACCTCAAATACTATACTATACTATACATCTACAGGATAGAATTATAATTTCCAGAATGAGTTTTCCTCAAACTTTAATAAATTTCTTATTGTTTAAAATGGTGCTAATTTTTGCCCAACCAATCAGATCTTATTTAACATTTGAAAGCTAACATCTGATTGGTTGGGCAAATAGTCTGTGAGCTCTGGCCAGGGTACTCTCTCCATTATGTATCACGGTATTGCTGTAAGAAACTCATCACTCTGTTTACTTACAGTATATTATGTATTACTGTGTATGTAATATGTATGACTTTATCACAAAGTTTGCGCTATAAAAATCATAATAATAAAATTATTGTTGTTGTCATTGTGTACGAGACACAACAACATTTAACACAACTACTACTTTGTGTGCAAACAACTACTATATACAACTACTATATAGCACTTTTTAAAATCTAATTAAGTCTTAAGTATTATACATTATAGGAAAAAAGCTTTTTCAGGCTTCAATATATTTATTTATGTAGCAAATTATACTTGTCAGTTTCTAAAGAATACATATTATCTCAAAAGTCAAGGTTTTAGGTTTTCGTCCTGTCTTCATACATGTGTCCTATTTCTGTTAAAAAAAAAGTTTGTAAGGAAGCATATTATTTGTTTTTTGCCTAATTTCAAGCTTATTTACGATTGTGCAAATATTTTTTTAAATCTTCTGACAATTTCAAATTATTATCTCTTGGCATTTTGTTCTATCTTTCTGCAACATTTTCTTCAGAAGCAATAATCTTTAATTCATACAAACAGATTGAATGACCCAAAATATATTTACAGAGATTACATTATAGCACTATTGTACTTTAATAACTATGACAAACAAAAATAAAAAGTATTACATGAGGCATATTTATGGCTGTTTTCAGAGAGATGGGAAACACAAATGACCTTTTCAGAAGCAATGCCTATCAGGCTGGTTAGAAGGTTGGATAATAAGCAGTAGATTGTAATGGAAGATGATAATTTTTTTTAAGAAGAATGAGATGTGAATATGCTACTTTAATTAAAATTGGACTCAAAACTTCCCAGGAAGTGTAATAAGGCTTTAATATATAAAAGATTTGATTGATAAAAATGACTGAAACTGTTTTCTTTGCAAATGATTCTATAGCAAGATCAAGAAATGTGAAGTTTATTATAATTCTTTTCAAAAGAATCTAATTAATGTTAAAATGGATTTAAAAGTTTGCAAGTTAATTTCTACTTAAAAAGAAGAAAAAATCTGTTTGACCAGAAGCTAAGGTTAATTAAATTATAGAATAAGCACTAGTACAGCGTTTGTGTTATATCACAATTTTTATGTTTTTTTTTAAGATAATGCCATATTATATTCAACATATATTTTAACTTCGTTTTGAATAAAAATTAGTGTTTTATATGAAATGCAGAAATAATTATGTTTTATTTGTTTAAAAATGGAGTTTGAAATCCTAAATTCATTATAAGACATGCAACACTTAAAGGAGAACTAAACTTAAAATGCTTTAAACCCTAATGTGAAAGTTTTTCTCCCAGAACACCTATACATTATAAGATTTCCTCTAGTGAGTTTCATTTAGTAAATGTGAGAAATAATTCTGTAAATAAGAGGTTTCCATGTTGGGCTGTGGGGTTGTTGTTTGCCAGTACAACCCACAGCCCAAGTCATCAAAGAGCCACGCCTCCTGACCCCAGTATTCACACTCCCCAAAATCTTGTGTGCTACAGATGTTTGGTTCTTAGTAAAAAGTTTACATGTTTATACTTGGTTTGTAATCCTGCAAGTTTTTTGAGTAATTGAAATCCAATATTATTAACCTGCTGACAGGTATAGGCAATTTAAATTGGCGTTACTATGAGGGTAATGCACCAATGGGCGCACTGCTCCCTGTTCACGCTAGTATATCGGTTACATGACTTAAATTCCTTCACTGCGGCGGCTGAGTGGCTAACGTGAAAGTTAACCGCGCACAAGCTATGTTATACACTGAAAGCAGCATTCTATTGCAACACTTTAAAACGGCAGCTAATAGCTGGCATTAAAAGTTCCAAATTAGAAAAACGGCAGAGAGCGATGCACCAAGAGCCTCTCTCAGTATATAGCATTGCCGCTGTTTGCAACCGTGTTGCCGAAGTGGCTTTTGGTGTACCGCCTGTATATGTATACATTGTTTTTATTTATATGTGAAGGAAATAAATGTGTTTTTTTTTAAAGATAGACGTTTATAAGTAGGAAATATAGTTCTATCGTAGATATGTAAGTTTATTGGTAAAGGCGTGCTAATAATATTTGGTGATTTTTTTATAGCATCTTCTGGCTATTGTCTCTGGGCATATAATTTTTTCACCTAGTACAGGGTGAGGATCACAGCATATTGGCAAATTTACAGGGAGATTCAATAAAGTTCTTATCGTTTAAAATGGTGCTAATTTGCCCCAACCACCCAGATCTTATTTAACATTTGTAAGCTAACATCTGATTGGTTGGGGCAAATTAGCACCATTTTAAACGATAAGAACTTTTTTTGAATAACCCTGTTTAGTCCTATTTAGCGAGAAATTCAATGGAAAAATCTTTTTTTAAACATAATTTACTGTATGTTAATGTAATTAAGCTGGGACTAGATGTTTTCAGAATCTGTAATAAAACAACCTAATACATGATAGAAACAATTTTAGACATTGCTTTTTTGCTACTTGTACTATTTAGGTATTTAATCCTACATAAATTTATCTTTAATTGTATTAAAATGTAACTTCTTTTAGGGTTGTTTTACCACAGATTACAGTATATATTTTAAGGGTCAGTAAACTCAAAATGTACTTACCTTCATATTTTTTGGATAATAAAGCTCTTTCAGAGCCTCTAGTTCCCTCCCTTCAGGCTCTCTGGCAGCCGAGGTAGTTAAAATCTCATTTCTTCCTCTCCCTCTGCTGGACGCCCCCATTTCACTGTCCTCCCCTTTGAAGTTACGCGACAGAGCAGGAACGAGACCGCATGCGCACTGCAAGAGATCTGCGTCGCAGATCTCGAGCGTCCCTCTGGAGGCGGCGGCGGTGGCGTGGCACCAGCAACCAATCAAAGAAAGCTTCTCGATCTATTCCCTATCTGTTTGGAGTTTATTATTTCATAATAACACTTCTCAAATTATTACATATAGGAAAACTTAAGGGGTTTCTCTACTTTCTCTTAAATTGAAGAAAGGGAGGTAAAGGAGCTATGTCTTTCTCCCATTCTTCAATTAATCCATCAAGTAGGGAACCCAGAGAACTTGGCAGCACTAAAAATATAGAAAAGTATAAAGGCAAGTTACTTTAGTGTCCCTTTAAGTGTATATTTACAAATGTAAGAAGCCTGTCTCAAAAAATTAGAGATAATGACTTTGACCAAAAAGTATGATGTAATGGGTATAGCAGAAACATGGTTGAATAACTCTCATGACTGGGCTGTAAATTTAAAAGGATACTTCTTGTTTAGGCATGATAGAGAATGTAGGAAAGGGGTTGGGGTTTGTAATTATGCTAAACAGTAGCTGAAGCCAAATTTAAAAGAAGAGAGCTATCGGTGTGGATGTTAAAGCGGAGTCAATTTGGCAACAAGAAGGGGTAAATTTATTCTAAATGTCTGTTACAAGCCATCAAATGATAGCAGGGAGGAAGTGAGTCAGATGGCAGATGTCAAGGGCTGCAAGTTCAAAGAACATTCTGATTATGGGGCACTTTAATTACCCTGACCCTGATTATTGGAACTGCCAACACAGAAAAGGGTGATAGGTTGGTCATAATAATTTTCTCTCACAGGTGGTTTTTACTAGAAAAGGCGTGGATCCCGTTTCCTGCTTTGTAAACCAAACAACATACTGAGGCAGCAATTGGTACATCCGAAAGACCCAATACTGAAAAACACAAGATAAGCGACATCATATGTGCAGTGCAGTGAAGAATGCTTTGATTGTATGTGGGGGAGACTAAACAGCAACTGCATCAACGTATGGCCAAGCAAAGAAGAGCCAATTCCTTGGGTTAGGACTCAGCATGTACCGCACCTTAAGGATAAAGGACATACCTTTGAAGATGTAATGTTAACATATTGGCAAAGAAACGTGACTGGTTCAAGAGAGGTGTTAAGGAGGCCATTTATGTAAAAATAAAGAAACCATGCCTAAATAGAGGTGGGGGGTTTGACCTTACCTGGGCGTTCCTATAACACCTCTTAGCCACTATGCAATCACGCCTTAACACCTGGCTGTGATATGCTAATTGGGATTTTCCAGGGTACATAATTGCCACAGATTCTGTACAAGTCATTCGATTGAGAGAAGCCAGTCGGATGATTAGTGAAACGTCTTCAAGAACTAAACTTCAAGTCCAGTGTGATCTAATTGAATACAACAGATATACCATGACCTGGATGAATGAGAACCTTTACAAGCATATTTATCATCCTATTAATGAAATAGAGAAAATTCGCCTTTTGAGTTTTACACTATTTATCATCCTATTAATAAAATAGAGAAAATTCGCCTTTACAAAGTGTGTATTAACCAATGTAATACTACTTTATAAATTCACCTGGGAGCATTACCTATTTACCATCATATGTGCTGAGCTTTTTCAGCATTATTAGTGCTACTTTTTGCTACATAATTTTCGCTATGATGAAAATTCGTCTTTTTAAAAACTTTGATGAAAGGAAAAGATGAAAGTTTAAAAAATTATGGTAAAGGCTGATGGGGAAAAAAGCAAAAATAATGCCTCTTTATAAATATGTCCCTCAGACCCCCATTTGACAGATCTTTAAAAAGTGAAAAATTAACCTTAAAGGGGAACTGTGGTCTCCAAACAAGTTACGTTCAAATGAAATGCCAGTTTCCTACCTTTAAAACGAGCTATCAACCATCTCTATGTGCTCCACAGCCCAAGATATACAGAAAAATATTGACCAGAAAGTTAAGGGTGGGAGGCTGACTTTGTCATTCTGAGGCTTCCCTGCACAGTGCCGCCAGTGAGCACAGCCTCAGGACTCCCTCGGTGTGTGAGGGAGACAGGAAGTCCCTGCTCCTCTCTGCTGTGGGAGTTCTGACAGAGAAGGTAAGGTAATCTACAGCCCTTCTCTTTCACTGTGTGAAAACAGCCTTTTCTATGGGGGGGTCTGAGTAACTCATGGCACCTTTGAGTGGGTGGGGCTTAGGCACCTGCGAGTGGGCAGGGCTTAGGCACCTGCAAGTGGGCAGGGTCACAACACCCTGAGTGGTCGGGGACCATGGCACCCATGAATGGGTAGGGCCATGGCACCCACTAGTGGGCGGGGCCACATGGGGCTGTGAGATAATGGGCCATGGGGGGCCTGCAAAATGGAGGGATCATAGGGTCCATGAGTGGGAGGGACCAGGGGGGCTGCAAAGGGGAGGAGGAGACACAGGACAGATGGACTGACAGTTTCAGAGCAGGAAGCAGGAAGTGCAGGGGACCTGGTGATGCTGCTGCCATATCACACACAAAAATGTAAATATCTTCAAAAACTATGCAAAAAATAAACAATGGAATAAACTGCAAACATTCTCAGGGGAGCAATTCCTATCAATTTACCTGAAGTCATTTTGGACCACAGTTCCCCTTTAAAAAAAGCGAAATCTCAGATCGTATTACAGTAAATGCTGGAAAATAGTCTGAGTACTTATTAGTATTGAGAAACACTTCACAATGTACTGACACCTCCCTGGACCCATTGGCAGGCTAAATAAATGGCCACTTATGTGTTTTGCCACCTCAGACTTGGCAAATTGGATTCACAAATACTATTTGGAAAGGAGCTTGAGCTCCATTCACAAATTCTATAGTAAGCTGTCATTCACTAAAAGTTTACTATAGCTTGTACTGCACTACGATCTGAATGGAGGATCGCAGTACAGTACCTCAACTAGACTGGAGGAAGCCTAAGGGAAGACCCTGTGAAGGAGGAAGTGCCTGTAATGTTACTGGGGGCTCCCTTACCGGCATACCCATTCATTCAGCGTGGGACTGGCAATTCAGCGTGGGGCCTGCTTGAGGGGCTGCAATCTCCGATCGGATTTTTATGAAACTGATGGGGGATCGAGGGGGGCACTTGAATGCTGCCCCCCATCGCCCCTAGCACTCCAGATTTGTGCTGCTGCTATAGCTCAGTAGTAAATCGAGAGGGCTAGGAGGGCAGTTGAATGTTGCCCCACGATTGCCCTTAACTGCGTTAAAGGGGCAGACTGCAGTTAAAGTGTCCAGATCGTAAATTAACTATCAGTGGCACTTGGTCTCTTCATCCACAGATCGGCCAAATTTATGATCTATGGCACTTAAAGGGTTAAAATAGGTGTTACCTCAAAGTGGGTGTTACCTCAGAGGGGTGTGTGGTCAAAAATGTAGACGCACGTGCTCACCGATCGCTCGTATGCCTTTCATTTATCCTCATTTTGCATTTCAAAATGTACTTTGTGACCAATATTGTAATGTAGGAGGGGGGTACTGGGCAAAAGAATGGCAGCAAAACATGTGCTGGGTTTAAAGGTTATAATGTTTACATTATAGTGAATTCTGTCATAAAGTAACCACAGGGTTCCTTTCCCCTTTGAGAGAACATTTCTTGTTAGCTTTATAATAATAAAAAAAATATAGACTTTGACATAAAAATGTTTATTATGATTTATTATTATTTCATTTTATCATTTTTTTTCCTGGTCCCTGCACCCAGCCTCCAGGCCCTGGACATGTACACATGGCAATAAATGTTTCCCTCTGGTGCCATTTAATTTTATTTAGGCCTTAAGTGTCTCGGTTCAGTGACATGGAGATGTAAAGAAAGTATAAAAAAGAAGGTGGCCAATATAACTATCTCAAAGCGGTCAGGAGTTAAAGGGGCTTTGCAGCTCCCTTAACTGTAGTCTAGTATAACAATGGAAACTAAAGCAACACCGGGGGAGTTACACGTTGTAGATGCCTAATTATCCACATATTCACCCAGAAATACAAAACCCATTGTGAAAAACTAATACAGAACAAATCTCCTAAGACTCAAACACCTCCAAATCCCAAGACTTGTATATTTAGAAGTATTGTCTAGTCATTTCTGAAATTGCAAGTTGAAACCTGAGTTTTTTCGTAAACTCAAACTTTGCATGCTTCCATGATATAATTTTACCAGACCCCCCGATTCTTTCAAGAATCAGCCCCACCACATTTCTCATCTTTCCCCTCCCCCCGGGCACGCATCTTCCATCCTACCTCGGGCACATCATACAAACACCCCCCCCCCAGCGCGCCTATTCCCCATGGCACATACTCAATGCAATCCGTTTGTAGCAGTACTGCACTTTGTCCGTGAAACTGTGGATTAGTATATAGGATGTGTGTACAGCACGTGTATGTGATGCATCAGCACACAACTCCACACCATTTTGTGCAATTGTTTGTTAAAAGTAATATTGTATATTATTATTGATTTTATATAGCGCATCTTCCGTGGCATGAACAATCTGAATTCTACTCTACCTATACACCTTATAAATATGTATCTAAACTGCATAATATGTAATAAGAAATTTATCTAGCTATATGAAGACAGACAAATAGACAGACAGACAGACAGACAGACAGAACAGACCAGACCAGACAGACAGACAGACAGACAGATAGATAGATAGACGGTGTAAATCCTAGAGACAGATCCAATTTAAATACCTAGGAACATATAAAAATATTGCAACTGACCCATAGTAAGACCCTGTAGAAAAACTTGAGAAACTGGGAACAGACCCTATAAAAGGAAACTACAGGGAACCCTAAAGACAAATATATAACTGTGGCTACAGCAGTAGTTTTCAATCCTGCTATACATCCTTGGGGTTTGTTTGTCACTGTTATTATGTATGTATGTATGTAGATAATTTTATTTAAAAGCGCCACTTGGGTACACAGCGCTGTACATTATAAAAACACAGACAGGGTTATTCAATAAAAGTTCTTAGCGTTTAAAATGGTGCTAGTTTGCCCCAACCAATCTGATGTTAGCTTTCAAATGTTAAATAAGTTCTGATTGGTTGGGGTAAAATTAGAACCATTTTAAATAAGAAAGTATACAAACATGGGGATACGTGCAAGCCATTATACAGATAGATAAAAAATTAAATTAGTTAAAGGGGAAGTTCAGTGCAATACATATGCCTCACAGAAAAAGGAGCTAGTATTTTTCCTCCCAATTATCTTAATCTGCCGTTAGCATTGTGTCTGTGTATAAATAACTGCAAAATACATACTGATTCCTGTTTGCAGGACCCTAGTATAGACCGTATGGTCTTGCCCTGTGACCCAGCGCCTGGGCTGATTCAGTTGCTCAGTAGAGATGCTGAGCATCTTTTGACCCATCCAACAGCCAATCAGTAGAAATGACTGGTAGGAACATCCAAGGATGTGGTGCATCTGGGAGAAGAAGGACCGTTTGAACCTGAAATGTCAGCTCACTAATTGTTAACAGCAGGGAACAGCAAAGGGTATGAAATCAATGATTTGTCAAAATGGGGGGAGAGAATGTAGAATAACTAAGAAGGCATTACACAAAAAAACAATTAAACACATATTGATAATTTCCACTGAACTGTCCCTTAAATACAATTTCATACGGTTAAGAAAGCATAGTGTAAAATATGTATAAATGGATATAAGTGCAACAAGTCTCGACACATTAGGAATGAGATCCTGCCCGGAAGAGCTTACAATCTAAGTTTCTAATTTGTATCACCTAATGTGTTAGCTGTAGAGTTATAGGGTCCATTGTAGACCTTATGGGAAATGTTTGCTTCATAAATAACAATTCACAGAAAGCAAGGGGTAGCTACTCACATCGATTATCTTTCTTCAAAAGGGTCTCTTTACTCCACCTCATCCTCTGTGGCTATCATATATCAATTTGCAAAAATGTAGACGACCATCAAGCTTGATAAAGGAGCACAATCTTCGAAACATGTTGCTGTAATAAATATTGTGTTTGTGCACAATCTGAGGGTCGTCTACATTTTTGCAAATTGATTCATAAATAACAATGCAAATATTTGGTTACGTTACAAAGTGCAGAGAACAGCTTAAAATGAAATATGAAAAAGTTAATTTGCTCTTTTATAAATATCACATGTCCTTATTTTCTTATTAAGTGATGCACCCGTGGGGCTGATCACTGCATAGGGGGCCACTAGTGAGGCCCAGTGTGGCTCAGGTTGGACACCAGTATTGATGTACAGTAATGGATGGGTATGGTCATCTTTCCAGTTTGTGTTCTTCAGGACCCCAAACATGTATTACCCTATACCATTGATTCCCAACCTCTAGCCTATGTGTCTGCCAGTGGGGCTTGACCATGGGCAGAGTCTGGGGTGCCATAGGAGGGGCATAGTGGGTTTGGGGCAGAGGAAAAAAGTGCCACGGTGCGCTCTTGCGTGTTGAGTGCATGTGATTGTGCAAAAGGGGATTTACCCACAGTGATTTTAATGCCAGCGTTAAGATCATGTGCTAAAAGTAGTGCAAACACAAAATTGAATCGTGAGTGTCGGATGCACTGTTGTCTTTTGCATAACCCTATAACCCACACACTCGCCATTAATATGGAGTTAAAGTCGCGCTAACCGGTTAGCAAGACTTTAACTCCATATAATTGCCCAGCGCCGCTGGGTATATTGCCCTGTTTAAATCCTACATCTTTCACAAAAGAATAGCACATATGAAAAAGTATACTTAAAAAAGGGAAGAAATTTTGCATTGAGTCCCCCATTTCATTATGTGAATAATATTTAAAAAGTGCAAGGAACACACAATGTATTCTCTTTCTATATGAATGCTAGTCGTAACACGAATTACCTTTCCTCGCAGATTCTCCAATAAACGTAATGAAGTTCTTCAAGCAAGACAAGCCCAGCTGAAGTGTGAGATTAACCCGTACTTTACAGATAACATCCAGATTATTTGGCCTGGAACCCAAATAATGAATGTTACCAGAACCATGGTTGTTGCTAGAGTCAAACATCCAAACAACATGTTTCAAGTAACTGTATTCTTCCCCCACCTTTCTGAAAAAACCTGGAGGAGTATGAGCAGTCCCAACTGCATGCCTTTCCGAATGCTGATCTACGCCATATCTTGCGTACGTACATCATTAGAGGGGTTCAGGTCTGATTTACCCTGAGGAGTCTGCACCCTGGTTGGTCAGAGTGCACCCATACCTTGGGTATTGTGTTCTTGGCTGATTTATAGATTGCAACAGTGAAATGCAGGAGTGGGATAATCCTTGTCACAGGCTCATTTTAAATGTGAATTAATGGCAGCTTTACCTCTTTAGTTTTTTTCAGTATAGTGTCCCTTTAAGAGAATGCACATAGAAACATATTCTGTTGTTCAAACGTTATAATACAGTGTGTTTTAACACCAAAACAATCTAAAAAAACTCTTGCTGCTGTGTAGATCATTTTCTTTAGATTCCTTTATCTTATTTCAGTTGATTTAAAACAAAGGCTTTGTTAAATTTAAAACTATAAGCAAGTAACATTTTACAAGGAACTCTAATTTACCTTCCAGCGGTGTTCATGCTCAGTACACAGACCTCTTATCCAGGCGAGACTGAAACAAAGACGTTCTCCTTAACTGTGATTTCTATTGACCACCAAGCCAGTGTTAGAATTAAACTGGAAAGTGCTGAAGAAAGGGGAACTAGAGACTAATATTCTTTATATGATGGGTCAACAAAAATACTTACATATCACATTAAAGGGATCTCAATGAATATGGATGAAATAAACAAAGGCTCTGCCTCAATTGTGGTTAAAGCATGACTTTAGAAAACCAAGGCCTGTATACAGTTTTGTTTCGTCGGTCCACTGTTTGGGGACCAGCTCATACACCTCGAGGCCTGTAGGTATGCATTTAATGTAAGTCTAAATGTAGTATAAAAAATTAGGTTTAGTTCTCCTTAAGAAGAAGCATCTACTGTTATTGAGGTAAAATAATTATCCTTATTGATGTCTCAATTTTAGCTTTAGTCCTTCTAGTGCTTTCTGTCCGTTAATGGTTGTGAATACATTTTTATGTTTTAAAAAAATATTGATAGTAATAGAAAGATATCTCTAAAAATAAGAGTTACCATTCTCTAGCAATTTATTCAGGTGCTGAACAACCAATACACTTTGTGTACCTGGTTGTTCAGCACCTGAATAAATTAGTAATGTTATAAATTTTTTTTAGTGTGCCTCCCTTAAACACAAATATTGCAATTTACAGTCTGTGGCACAGACTTTAGGGGGGGGAACACCTCACAACTTACCTGTTACGACGCGGGACTCTGTTTAAATTCCATTCTCTAGGCATGTCTGATCAGTTTGCCTGTGTGTGGTTCTTCCATTAACAGAAACCCCACGGTGACTCTAAATGTGAAATCACTGTTGCTCGAAAAGGGTGAAGAACAGAAAATGTTTGTGAAGCATCTAATTATACCCTTGGATGTTACAATAGAGTGGCTGCAAGAAAGCAGAGATCAGGGACTCTGCCTGTCAGCTTTAACAAATGTCTCTTCAGCGCACAGAACAATAGAAATGGAACCTTCAGTCTATCCAGCTTCTTTTCCTCACAGCTTCTCCTCAGGATGATGGGTTGTTTCACATGTCGGGGTGGACCATGTAAGCTTGAAATACCCCATAAAGAAGACTGTGAAGGTTCGAGTTAAAGGTAACCTCTGTAATGCTGTTAGAATCTCTGTGATGTTTTATATGTTAAAAAGCATCAATATTAGTATGAGGGGACCAAATAAAAAATGTATTAGTTTGTAGAAGGAGTATTTCTTAAATTACAACACTAATAGGGAGATTCACCCAGAGCCGAACTGCTCTGGGCAAATCTCCCATACGGGATACCAGAGACTGGGGCTCTGGTGGAATCTCACCCAGACGTAAGTATTTAAACCCCAGCTATTAATGGCATTACTACGTATTAGCCGACGCAGCCTCTGGTACATTGGTTGCGACGTGCGCACAGTTCTTGTTCCAGATCTTGTGCAGCCGCCGCAAAGCAAGCCTTAACGTCACGCTAACTGAGCGTTAAATCAGTTACCGCGACCATTATGAAGGGGCCGGAGCGCTGCGCTCCTTTAACAGATGGTAAATCAACACTACTATTCCTGTGATACCGATACCTAAATACTGATATTCAAATAAGAATACTAATCATTAAATAAGGATACCACTTCTCTAGTGTATCATTGGCCCCAACAGTGGAGCTTCAAAGGGCAAGGTCCAGCCTAAAAGTAACAACTTACCATACAGGTAAATCAACCCCCAAAACCCTAAACGGTAATAGTTTGAAATCTGAAATATATAAGTCTAACTGAAATCCTGCGCAATGTCCTGTTTACCCTGTTTCTGCTTCTGGTTCTTCCAGTTAGCAACTGTCAGTTATGGATTGACAGTTGACATCACAGCCAATGACTGAATGATAATCCCCTGGGGCTTCTTCTGAGCATGTCAGCTCAGTTCAGGGGTGTCGTTAGAGTTTTTGGCACCTGAAACAATATTTGAAGGCCGCTCTAGGGGGAATGCGGATGGCAAAATGTGGCGTGGTTGTGTGGGGCGTGGCTTCTTGATGGGGTGTGGCAACATTTTTGATATTTTGTATTCAAAAAACATTTATTTATACAGTTCAGTTTATAATAAAAAACTACTTTCCTGAAAGAAAGATGATGGGGAAGAAACCTTTTGTAGCTTGCCACCATGTCAATATAGAGACTCTTTAGATGGGAACTAACTAAGCTAACTAGTCTACACAATAACTAACAAACAGCTTAAAGCTAGCCTAACCATATGAAATTCCTTTAAACAATATCCAAACATACTTTAGTCAAAGACGAAATATTGAAAAAATATCTGCCGCAAAATATATGTTGGGTAGAGCAATCTGTTTAAATACTGTAGTCCCATCATATCTGTTATTTAGGCAAAGTCAACAAGTCAAGAGGCGGAAAGTATGGTAGTAGGCACAGCACAAAAATTAGGGTAGGTAGTGGCCCAGCCACACAAGTAGGTAGGTAGGCCCAAGCAGACAGTAGGTATGTAGCCAGCCCCCAAATAGGTAGGTAGCCAGCCCCCAAAGTAGTGTCCCAGCCCCAAGTAGGCAAATTTTAATGGGGCAGTTTTCCAACTCCTACCCCCCTCCCTCCCTCCAAAAACTGTTCTGGGGCGCTGCGTGCGCTGTCTTACTTTTTGCTTGTAATGCCACTTTCACAGTTAGGGCCAGTCGGATGACTAGCGAAACGTCTTCAAGAACTACATTTCAAGTCCAGTTGATCTAATTGAATACAACAGATATACCATGACCTGGATGAATGAGAACCTTCACAAGCTTGTTTTATAAATGTACTTTTAATACATTAGATCACACATATTCTTTTGATACTCTGTCTTATTTTTAAACCAAATCCACAGGCATTAATATTAATTGTTTGCTTTTACCATTATATCTTATTTTAAACCAAATTCAAAGGCCTTCTTATAAATTGTTCAGTTTTGCCATTTGGCAAAAAAAATCTTTTCATTAAAGTAGGCTTTGCTTTTAATTTTTTGAAATACATTTTATTATTACAATATCAAATATTTTATTGGATAATAATAAGAATTTTCTTAGTCTTTATTTTTTCCATTATGGAACAATTGGGTAATCTTTTTTGTTTAATTTTTTTTTTACTGTTGAAGACATCCTATCTCTTTACTGAACTGAATATATTGCCATCCTCTTCTATTTTTCTTCCATTCAAGTGCTTTCCTTCAGCATCTGATATTGCTCTTTCATTAAACTTAACCATAATCTCTTCTTACTGGCTCTGCATGCAGGCGGAATGTTATTGTACTGCTTTTGCACTTCTTCACGTCTGAGTATATTGATGTTTGCAGGTCATGTTGTAAAATCAATAGTTTAAGTCAAAACAGCAACAATGGTGTAACACAGAGACACACAGAATTTTTACTTAAAACTATGAAGGTGGTTATCATCCAATTTTATTGATGGTATGTATGTGATGTTTCATACTGGCAGTAGCAATTAACAATCTAAAAAAAAAACATACATGTTAGCATGTGATTTAATTTTAATACATTTGTTTAGATGGAGCTCAGAAGTTAAATACTATTGCTTTACTGCTGGGAAAACCTTCATGCAGAAGAAATTGCTTAATGACAAATAAAGATTTAGCCAGGTGGAAGATGTACCCAGCAGGCAAAGGATATTGGCAATCTGGGGAAATACTCTACTGACAGCTTTCTTAATACTCTAAATCCTTGTTTTGCTATGAATTTGACCACTTGGTGTACTGGTGATTATTTAACACTAGTCCTTGAAAATCTTGATTGTAATTATAATCATTTTTGTAAATCCTTTTTCCCCCTTTTGTGGTTGTTTGAAAACATACAGGGTTATTCAATAGAAGTTCTTATCATTTAAAATGGTGCTAATTTTGCCCCAACCCATCAGATATTAGCTTTCAAATGTTAAATAAGATCTGATTGGTTGTGGCAAAATTAGCACCATTTTAAACGATAAGAACTTTTATTGAATCTCCTAGATTATTATTAAGTATGCTTTTTCCTCATTGAGATTATTTAGTGGGATTTTTATCTAAAGGTAAAATTTGCTGTATTCATTCATTCATTGGCCTTTTTAAAGCAGAACTATACTCACCTCCCTTGATTTATACCTAAATAGTACCCATTTTAGAGACTTAAACCCTATGTTGCTGACTTTAGATCTGCACAATGACTTATCTAAATTTTACTTTGCCGTTCTGGTCCACTACATCTCTCCTAGTCTGTAATGAGGACAACAAGAAGATGCAAAGAACACATCTTCTTATTGGCCACATTGCAAAGCCAAAGTGACTGAAATGACAAAGTATATTTTTTATGCAGATCTAAACTAAACCCACTGATGAGTATTAGAGATTGGGTCCAGGTGCGATTCGGACCCGAATCCGACACAGAACTCCTGGTTCCGAAATCTGTTGGAAGCGCTTGGACCTTTCGGATTTTCTGTATTTTCGATAAATCTCCAAAGTATAGAGCTACTTTTAAGGGTTGACGAAACTATGTTTGGAAGTTTGAGTTTCCGATTGTGCTTTTGAGAATACCAAATATACGGTAACCCTCAAAAGTAGCCTTGAATACCTTTGAAAGTACAATCGAAAACTCGAAAGTAGATTCCAGTTGTATTTTCTAGGGTATATTTCTACCAAATGTACAAGGCTATTTTTATGGGTTACCGTACGTAGCCTTATATTTCCCGGTAACCGTAAAAAATATGATTGAAAACTTAAAAATTGCTTATGTGTACTGGAAGTTCAGTTTTTTGGGGAGATTTTTACATATTCCCCTGACCATTTCCCTGGTCCCTATGCTATCTATTGTAAGTTACCATGCTTTTACTACTACTATTTTTTCTGACAATCAAAAATGGAACAAAATTCACTGGTTTCAAACACCTTGGGACTTAGCATCCCCGAGGCTGAGGGTGAGAACACTCTTAGAACATGTTATGTAAAAAATATTCTATTATTATGAGCTAGATTAATTGAGTGCCTATTTTATACACAGCAATTTATTATAAATTATGTTTCTGGTATTTAATTATGTATCATTTGGATTAACTACAACAGAGCATGATTATTTCAACATTTACTACTTACCCTATGACAAATACAGCCTTCCTGGTATGTTATTGTCACTTGGCTTAAATTTTATTTATTTTATTCACCTATTGCTCTGTAACTTTAACACGTATACAATGACCTTTTCTCTTAAAATACTATACAAGAATCTTCAATTTTGTTCATATTTTAGAAATCAAATGTGCCCAGACTTCATGCCATGTACTGACTATGCCATATACTGGCCATGTATGCCTCACTGAAACCAATGAATTGTGCCATTTCCAAATTTTTTTGGAGATAACACAACAGACTTGATACAATACTTTTTAAGTTAGGTATTGTGCTATGAAGTAGCAGGAAACTTAATAATTATTGCATTGTGGTATAATACACCTGCAAGCTTCCACTCCTTACCTTACTGCAGTTGAAAATACTGAAACACAGGAGTGCATTAGGTAAGAAGTCACTTTTCTAATAGTTTAAGTGCTTAGTTTTAATGCATAATACCTTCTGTTTAAGAACGCTCTGTTTCATGTAATGTTTCATGTGTAGGGCTCCTTTTGGCCCACCTCATCTTGTGCTATATAGCTGCCTGGTATATTATGCTCCCAAGTCCTACCCCATAAAGCCATGAATCTGTATCTTGCACTGATGAGATCTAACAAGATCGAAACATGCCATGTCTGTAAGTCAGATGAATGGCTCTGTACTATAGGCTGTATTGCATTTTAATATGCCAGCGGTTCTGGACACACGCTTTAGCCATTGGACATAAAGGAGAAATGTTGCATATCTCCGTCCCTTACTCTGGGAGTGAGAAATTACTCCTTGTTTCTTAGATTTTGTGGGCAATGCAATGATGCTGCAAAATACCTTCTGTTTTTAGAAGGCTTTTTTCATTTTTATGTTTTATATTTTTTTTGATCCTTTTGGCCCACCTCACTTTAAGCTATACAGCTGCCTGGTATGTAGTTTTAATGGACTAATGACAACTTCAGTATTCTTTATTATCTTTAATATCTTTTTTTCTTCTTAAAAAAACAACAAACAAAATCTTCTAAAGGTAAGAAAGCCCCCTCAACCCTAGACACTATCAGGGTTATTCAATAAAAGTTCTTATCGTTTAAAATGGTGCTAAATTTGCCCTAGCCAATCAGTATTTATTTAACATTTGAAAGCTAACATCTGATTGGTTGTGGCAAAATTAGCACCATTTTAAACGATAAGAACTTTTATTGAATAACCCTGTATGTTAAAAAATCCAAAATTGTCTGCTAAAGGCAGTTACCAGACCTCGTTCCCTTGGCTGCTCTTCTGCATGGAAAGGGTGCAGACCAGATGGCTGAGACGCCATCAAACACAGACGTGGCTGCCGATCTGGCCCCTTTTGCTGATACATGCACATTAGCATCACAAGAGGCCAGGAATGAGGTCTTTAGGCATTGCTTTTGGATTTTTATACCTAGCATGGTCTAGGTTTGGGGGAATTCCCTACATTTACAAGGTTTTTATTTTCAGGAGGTGGAGACACCCTTTAAATAAGGTACACCTTTTCAAAATTCTTTGCATGGAGATTTGCTAAGCTTGGGTTTGCTTTATTATTCTCCACCTGCAGCTCTGTACCATGTTGTTTCTTTAAGTGCACCTTTTAAAGGTATAATTTTAAAGGGATGCCAGTGCTTTGTAAAGAGGAAAAAATAATATTTATTTTCATTGCTGTATTACACTTTTTGCTACAACTTAGGCAGTTATATACCCCCAAACTCATTTTTCAACAGAGATTTACTTATCACATAGCCATTTATGATGTAGGTAGCAAAATGATTGTTAAACCCCAAATAAATCACCTTACATTTGTCAACATTGAATCTCATTTGCCACTCTGCTGCCCATTTTCATAATCTGTTTAGATCCATCCGCAGCAATTAATATATTGCACTGATGAGTTATAATTTTATAAATTTATAGTTATCTGCTTTTAAAGGGCAAGTCCAGCCCTAAAATGATAACTTACATACAGGTAAATCACCCCCCAAAACCCTAAACGGTAATAGTTTGAAATCTGAAATATATAAGTCTAACCTGAAATCCTGCACAATGTCCTGTTGCCCCTGTTTCTGCTTCCTGGTTCTTCCAGTTAGCAACTGTCAGTTATGGATTTGACAGTGGACATTACAGCCAATGACTAAATGTTAATCCCCTATCTGCCTCTTCTGAGCATGCCCAGGCTCAGTGAAGGCTCAGTAAAACTTTCTAAATTCCTCAGTTTCCATGACACATCCAGAAGCATATCAGGCATACAGTAATGAATTCATAAGACAAAGTATGATATTTTAAAGAGTCCATTTTTTCTTAAAAGATGATCTTATGAGGGTGGAGTTGTCCTTTAAAACAAAAAACTGTGGACTTGTCAGTTATCTGCCCACAACCCCAACTGCTTTTTTCCCAAGTTTATTAAATGCATTTGTAACCATATATTTAATGATAAGCTCTATTTTTCCTCTGCTGTATATTTTATATGCTTGAGCGTGTGCAGAGGAGGCAGCAGGTGAAACAGCAGTCAATCTTTGGATGTGATGGCAGCACTCACAGCCTTGATTGGAAGGAAGGGCCGGCTTACTGTGCCAGAATGGGGACAATAATAATCCTTAAATATCTGATTAGTAATGCAGGTAATAAAGTGCAAAATATATCAGTTGGGGTTGGGGGCAAGTAACTAACAATTGACCATTTTTTTGTTTTAAGGGTGAACATGTCTTGTTTACCCTTACATTGTCCTGCAATGCAGTAAGAGTTTTGCATCTAGTTATAAATCATATAACTGTAGCATGTAAGTTTCTGCTTTTAGTGTGGAAAAACTTCTTGTATTTACAAAGCCAATGCAAGATTAGTGCACTTATAACATCGGTGCTATGGGTTAGCTTATATTTTACTCTAAAGTATAACTCTCCATTCTGCAATTTCCTGTTTTTAACCATTTGAGGTTACATTTCTTAGATTTCTCAACAGGAAATAACATTTGAGAATTAGTTTGTCCGCTAAAGTCGTTTCTGTTTAAGTGAAGCTTTTGCATGTCCTTGAGTTTCTGTCTTATGACAACGACCATTACACATTATTCAGTTACACTGAGTGTTATGAACATTCTGTGGCATTTAAACCCACTGACATATAAATGATTTTTAAAATAAGGACCTTAACTTAACTGCAATTGTTGTGTCTCTAGTTAACAATACCATCAAAGGTATAGTATAGTATTTGAGGTTGAATAAAGACATATGTCCATCCAGTTCAACCCATCTAGCAATATCCTAATTTCCTGCCTAACTGTTGATCCAGAGGAAGGCAATGATTTTGTGTATGATTTTTGTGTAATGTTCCTTCTAATAAGGAAGCTGTTTGTATAAGCGATGTACCACTTTTTAATAATGCACCAAAAATAATTTGACTTACTAACTACAGCTATGTACACACTAGATGAGCAGCCCAAATTCTTTCACAAGGAACATACTGCTTGTCTTTGTAATTGGGAAGGACAGATACTGTAACTAAACTGGAGCTTCATACATACAGTATTAGTTTGTTGGCCGATGCAGTTAGTCGTTGCTAGAGATGGATCCAAAACCGAACTCAAACCCGAGTTCAAGCCGAACTTTATGAAGTATGAACTAGTTCGTGTCTAACTAGTTTGCTTTTCCGGACTCGCAGCTGTATTTTCGATAATTATATTCTGTACATTCGAGGATTACTGAAAACCAACTATATTTTCGAGGGTTAGTAAACAATACATTCTAGGGTTAGCGAACGGCCCACAAATTTGAATTTATGGGCTGTTCGCTAACCCTAGAATGTATTGTTCGCTAACCCTCAAAAGTATCATTCGTTTTCGGTAATCCTCAAATGTACAGATTTTTTATGCTAACCCTAGAATGTTCCGTTCGCTATCCCTTGATTGTAGCCTTTGATTTTTGCTAACCCTCGAAAGTATTGTTTGTTTTCGGTAACCCTCAAAAGTATGGATTGTTTTCGCTAACTCTAGAATGTATCGTTCTCTAATCCTTGAAAGTATCTTCCATTTTAAGGTAATCCACAAAAGTATCGTTCGATTTCAGTAACCCTCAAATTTATGGTTCTATTTTCGCTAACCTTCAAAATTATCATTCATAACCCTCAAATTGGCCGTAACCCTCCAATGTGGCTTGCGCAAAACCTGACAATTGCCCGCTTGTGTTTCAAAAAGTTTTGGTGATAGTGACATGTTCCCCAGACCATTTCCCAGGTGCCACAGCCATTTACAGTAAGTTACCATTGTTAGTTTAGCTGTAAATCACCCAGACTTTTCGAACTATCACTGTCCCTTTGACTTTAATTAGTCCTTTTACTGAAGTTTGTGAGTTTGAAAATGGACCGAACTTTATATAGTTCGGCCATCTCTAGTCGTTGCATGTTGGCAGTCCTTTAAGTGATACATAAAAGATGCATATAAGAGAGTATCTGCATATTTGTATTTGATTTTTTATTTATGTAGATTATGATTATAGTAAGTATCTGGTATACAGTAAGTATCTGGCTGTTTTGTTCTTGGAAAATAAGGCATTAGTATCTTTAGACAGCACTTCTTTTTAAAGGTTTACGTAAATGATCAAGTATCAAAGAGTTCAAAATTAGTTTGTTTAGAGCATGAATTACTATGAAGTGATGACATTTACTGCTATTTCAGATTGATGTTGAACAATTCTTTAAATGCACTTTATTGTACTCTAATCTTTGATTTGTGATTGGTTTCTTATGGCGACAGAAAGCATACACAAACATCACCTGGCTGGACTCCAAAAACAGAACTTAATTCTTAATTAGGAGAACTATCTGCCATGTCCTGAGCTAATGGATGATCTACAGAAATTCCAATAATTAGCTGCTATGATTTCCAGGAAAACATAACGATTAATTTCTGTCTGGGACTGATTCCATCAACATAAAATTAAATAGTTTAATAGATTGTGTATTATCATTTAAGGCCAAATGGATATTTTTATGATTCAGTGATAGGACATAGGATTTGTATTTTAAACCTTCAACTTTTTCTCCCATCATTGGGAGAAATACATTAATGTATTTAAAGAAAATACATTGAAACCTATGAGTTTGCTGTGAAGCAAAAAAATAAATAAAAAATCATATGAAAAATGGATGGGAAAATCACTTTTAGTAATTATTGTCGAAACATTTTTCATAATAATTGTTTATCAGCAGAAATTATAAGCCTACTGGGGAGATTTCATTTTCATTAAAATGTTTTACAAGCTGAAAGAGGCTTTGATGTAGTGTAATGTCGCTGTAATATAATACATGTTTCTATAGAAACACCTTTTGTAATACCCAGAGTCAAAGAAAACAAAAACTTGTTTAAGATATTAACGGCTGTGTAATCCACTAATTGTAAACACATTTTTTTTTACACATTCAATTAAAATATCTTCAACAATCACTCTAAAATGCTGTTTGCCACTAATTTAATGTACTGCATAGTAGCTGTCATTCACATTTAAATTAGAAGAAGAATGCAGTTGTACTATATTTCTACTTGTTTATTACTGCATAAAAAATGAAGTATAAATATGATGTGCTGTAATCTCTGAAGATCTCCTCTAGACATATACTGCTTGGTAAACAGCAATTATATTTCTGTAAAAATAGCCTGGGGGCATATGCACCATACAGTTGGTACAGAGAGTAAGGATGGACTGTGGGTTAATAATGCACAACAAAAATTAAAAAAAAAAGTTTTTAGGCTCCAGTTTGATTAATATTTACACATACTGCAATAGAATTAGTAACTGTACCACCTTCTACAGAAATAATACCAAATCCTAATTTTTCTGTTAATTATGTGCTCTGATTTCTCTTTTACAGAGAGATGTAATAAAAGCTCTTATCGTTAAAATTGTGATAATTTTGCCCTAACCAATTAGATGTTATGTACTATTTGAAAGCTAACATCTGATTGGTTGGGGCATAATTCGCACCAGTTTTAATAAGAACTTTTATCACATTTCCCTGTTAGTCTTTTATTTACTACTGGATTGGTTTGCTTTGAAATTGCACTCCTAGCTTATATTGTTATTATTACTGGCCATTAGGCAGCAGAAGAAATAGACATAGCATGTGGCACAGATAAATAGTGTCAGCCATACTAAACATACAGAATAGGCCAGAAAACAATATATAACTTGCTTTATATAATTCTATATTTACTGTAAATGAAAATTGTCATACAGTGCAATTATTTTTTCACCAAAGCTTGCCTTTCTGCATAATGATTTATGTGTTATATGATTTGGATTCTCATCTTACAACTGTATGTACTAAGTAGAAGCACAAACTATTTTACCCGTTGAGAGGTATTTTTAACCTTTCACTTTACTGCAGAAAAATCTTACAAATGCATTATAATTTACTGTTGAAAAACAAATTCATTTTCTGCGCTTGACTTTATCTGCTAAAATTCTTTGTT
Source organism: Hymenochirus boettgeri (assembly GCA_019447015.1). NCBI lineage: Eukaryota > Metazoa > Chordata > Amphibia > Anura > Pipidae > Hymenochirus > Hymenochirus boettgeri. The sequence continues at coordinate 141,976,856 of CM033472.1, forward strand.
TTTTTTAAATGTGCAATACAGAAACCTACAGTTTATTGGTATTGATCATGTACAAGCAATAACCATTTTGTTAGCACAACTTTTAAAGGGCTTGTCCACCCCCAAAACTATAATTTAACCCACTACTGGCCCCACTCTGTAGTGTAATAAAATAAAAACACAACACAATAAAATAAAATCCTTACCTTACATTCCAGTTCCAAATTGTTCTCCTGTAATGTGCCTTCAAAGGCCCAAAAACTGGCCACCAGGAGCCTGGCAGAGTCCATATAGGACTCTGACTCCTGTCACTGCAGCCCTCCCCCCTCCCTCTCCCTCCCTCTCCCACCCATTTTGCTCTCCCTCCCCCTAGCATAAATCCCCTTTTCTGTAGTGTAGGGCTCTCTCCCCCAGCCCCAACCGCCATAGTAATATTTGCAGAAACTCCCCCGAATTGTACTTAACTTACATCTTTACCCCGGCGTTTCATGCAAGCAAAGAGCCGGGACTGAACGTCGGAGGAAAAGAGGTATGGTACGTAATGATCGGGAGAGTTTCTGCAAATATTACTATGGCGGTTGGGGCTGGGGGAGGGAGCCTTACACTACAGAAACAGATTACTAATGGGAGGGGACATGCCCTTTAACTTCAACTTAGTGGTGGCTGCACGGGTTTTGCAAAAGACACTCACGCAACTGTAAATAGTGATTTAATATTGCGTTTGCAATATTTTTAGCTAGAGATTTTAGCTTGGAAGTAGCACTTATACCCATTCCATTGTATCTGTATGTTACCCACCTAACTAGATTGTAATCTCTACAGGGAAGCTTGCAAACTTACCTCTTGTGGCACTTCTATTTATATAATTTATATACTGAACTAACTATGTGTTTGTTCCCCTTGTATGACTTTATTGTGCATTGATACTGTACAGCGGTAAAGCAGTGGTGCTTTATAAATAAACTATACATACATACATACATGACTAGCGTTAAAATCACACTGTGGGTAAATCCCCTTTGGAATTTACCCACAGCTGCAACTGCGATATTGAATGTGTACCGGAAATTTACCGAGAGCGATAGCTGCTGTGGGTAAATCTCCCCCCTACTTTGTTTGTGTTCTGCTGCTACTACTTTTAGACATTTTTTATTTTTGTTTCTTAGATTTTGTAGGCAATGCTATTCATATAGCATGAGACTGCAAGATACCTTCTGTTATTAGAAGATTCTGCTTCATCATACATTTTTTATATTAATTTAACTGTATCCTAATTTAGTTTGTACTGGTACTGTATTACTTGCCAATATACTTTTTCTTGCCCTCTTTTTATCTTTATATGAAGCAGATTACCCCCATACTTTAATTTCCAGATAGATTAAGCATTTCCCACTATTTCTTAAACAAGCAATATTTGTTTAGTTGTTTTGCGTTACCAAGAATAAAATTTGACGTGTTTTTTATTACACAGTGAACCTATTGCAAAAAGATTTCATAACCTGCCAAACAAGAGGGGTAATCTACTGTATACAATGTATATGTGGTTTAAAATATATAGGGCAAACTAAACGTAGACTAACAGAATGTATTCAGGAACATATTCGGGCAATCAAGAGGAGAGGTTTTGAGAAGTCCAGTGGCCCAACACGTGTTTGAAAAACCCTGAAGGTTTGAACACAGATATAAATTTTGGTTGTTTCTTGTAACTGTATATAATATAATATAATACTAAGTACACTCTGCCTTAAGTCTTTGTAAATAAATATGTAATTATTCTGCATGATTGTATAATATTGTGAACGGTGGAAAAGTGATTGGGAGAGTTGTTCTGCTAATGTGATTAATAAAATATTATGAGGGTGTGAAGTAGGCCAGTGCTGACACAAAATGTATATGGTTAGGTCGTAACATATAGTAACATGCAGAAAGTTTTTGTTAATAACATAGTTACTTATAGATTGTTGCCAATAATATTGAGACCACGCTGAAGAGACACACCCCCAGCAACTCCAGCTCTTTAAAAATGAAAGCCGGGATGTCAACGTCAGTCTTGACGAAGCTCTGAGTGGGCGGAGCGAAACGCGCGTCGGCGGGTCCTCGAGGTGAAGAGGACGCTGCCTAGCTTGGAGAGAACTGGGTACTCAACTATATTGAAATTGGCTGATGTGGGATATCGGAGCACGGCCCAAACTGTAATTACAGAGAATTTCTGTCGGCACTGAGGTAAAAGACGGGTGAAGGTAGGGTGGGTGCATGGACAATGGTATTTAATTTGACCGGCTACAATACAGGCTAATGAAAGGAGTAATATAAGGATTTAAGGACTGTTATCTATCTCAGAATCTCTCCAGCGCAGTGTATCCTCTCTCCCATATAAAGATTAATTTTTAGCTTTTCACTATGTGCACTTTATATTTATATTTAGATGTGTGGTCTGAATTAATAAAATGTGATGAACTTACAGCCAATTCAGGTCTTCACGTTCTTGTGAATGCTAGTTTAGCAATAAGGGTGTATAAGGAGGTGGGTTCTAGTATAGGGGTATTGTTCTTTACTTGTATAATATATGTACTTACCTCTCCCCCCAGCACGACCTTAAATCCAGGTAAGAGAGGTTAGCCGCCATACCCATTTTATGAAAATTGCAGCTCCTCTACCCATTTTTAGAAAAAAAACCTATTGCAAACCTGCATTCCTGAGATGCAAGTAACGCCCACAAAGTGTTTATTGCATCGTGGTCAGATAAGACGTGTTGGTTTTCCATATTGCAACACAGCCTCATTCTTTCTAAATGTTGCTTTAATTGCAAGAAATTGTATTTTTTAATATTTAAATTATTTTAGGTTGTGTTTACTGTAATGCTCGCACTTTTTTTGTTATGAAAGTGAATTATTTCTTAATAAAAATAGTTTTCCTTTCTTCAGAAACTATAGGCTAAGTTGCAGTATGTCAATGTTGTAAGTCTACTGGTGAACTGTCTTTGTATGCTACTGACTAAAACCTTGCTGAACATAGGAGAAATGTGCTACAGGAGAAAAGCAATGGGATGTTAGAGCTTCCCCTAGTTTAAAGCCTAAAGGATAGTTTAACCCTTGAGGTTTGTTATTTGTGAGTCTATTTGTTTAGGTTATCTTTCTTTACTTAACACTTCTTGTTAATAAATAGATAATAAATAAATAAGACTTTAATGTAAAAATACATTCTTTAGCCATTACAGTAAAATAATAAATGCATAGAAGAAAATGAAAAAAATACAGTATTTATATATTTCTGTGAATCTTTCTACAAGTCGTAACATTTAATTTGAGTAAAATATTTACTACATTGTCTGAAATTCTCAAATTGTTGTTCCTTTGTTGTTCAATTCCCACATACTATAATGTGACAGGGGCTGTCTAAGCTCAAAGGGTTTATGGGTATAATGTAATAAACAGTGAAGGTGGGATCAAGGAGAGACACAAAGGAAAATTGTGGAAGTTACATGATCACAAATAGTGTGTGCCAGGTGTGTAAAACACAATTTAAAAAAATATAGCTTTGTCTTTTGCTGCTGCACATCACAAGTTTATGTAATTGCTGGGAAACCTATTTTTGTTTTTTTTTTACTTAAATTCTATTGCTATTTTGTATTGAATATAGAAAGAATTCTAAATGCATATCATCACCATTAAACAGTCATTCTGAAGGTTATACTTGCAAAACAACTGAGTAACAAGTGTTTCATAGGCTTACTCAATACATAAATGTAGGAGGCATTGTGGAAAGTTTTAGATTTTTTTAACATCTAAACAAAATATTTTAATCAAAAGGATCTTGAATGCCCTTCCCCGTATTAACCCTTTGTTAAAATAAATATGTTATAAACAGGGAGATTCAATAAATGTTGTTATCATTAAAGGGTATGTTCAGCAAAAATTAAAAGTTTGTTTCTAACTGATTTACTGAAGAACAGGTAAGTGCCTCCCGTTTATCAGTAAATCTTACAGCGCCGACCCGCTCCAGCGCCAACTTCACTGACGGTCTCTGACGCATCCTTGCTCCTTCGCACTGTGTGTGCATGCACGCACAGTGCAAAGGACTGGAGATGCGTCTGAAACGTCAGCGATTTAGGTGCTGGAGCGGGTCCGCGGGCTGCTATCCCTTGTAATTTGCAGCTGTCTAATGCTGTCAAGAGGGATGGATTCAAAACAAGGAGTAGGATAATGATCAAGACATATTTCAGGTAACAAAAACATGAGAAATTAACTATGGTCATTCATGCTTTTTAGTTGTCCTTTAATATGACATATATGTTATACAATGTGACTATAGAGTATCTGTGGCTATAAAGTACTGTCGTAATGAATATATTACAGAACTCCTTAATTTACAGTAGCGCATTCAATGAAGTTATACATTTTTGTATAGAAGGAAATCAAAATAATTATGCATTTCTCAAGCTTATTTGTCTTAAACCAGTGATTCCTGTACATAAGGAAAAAGCATTTGTAGGCTGCAGTTTAATTTCAGTGACTGAGTAGGCATGGAGGCCAACAAAACATCTGCGTAGTTCACAAGATAAGCTTTGTGGGGGTTTTGTAGATTTTTTTCCCCCTGTCCAATAAATCTCTTTGTGAATGTATGTTCTGTTCAAATGATAATGAATTTTAGTTTGTCAGTATGCTAGTTTGTCATGCTGTATGGGCCTCTGAACTAAGCATTTCTATAGCATTGGCAGTCCATAATTCACATGGCATGCAGTGTATAGTATCTCATACTTTTGAAATTTCATATTAATGAAAGGCAAATGCAAATCCAAAGGCAGAGCCACATTTTTGCTAATCAGCTATTAAACCAGTAAACTGTTTTCTTTCCCTATAGGTAATCCTAAAGAGATAAAGCATTTGCTATGAAAAAATAAAGTGTAAATAAAGTGTAACCTAAGCAAGGTTTTTTTTTTGATGTTTTAGCAAGATACTTACCACTGTACACACCAACCTTCATGAGACCCTAGTGCTACCTTAGGATTCAAATACAGTCCTATACCAAAAAAACAGGTGCAATCGCTATATATCCCTTATATAAATATATTTATATCTCCATAGGAGATAGCATTGAGTTTTTAGGGACTACCAATGTGGTGGGGGGTATATGATATTACATATAGGAAAGGTGTATATGTATGTGTGTACTATCTCACTATTACCATTTAAATGGCCATCAGTAAATGTATATAAAGAATAGCACTGACTTATATTAGGTACAACACAAAATATACAAAATACATTACAACCTTACTTACAGAGCTGAGATTCCTATTTCAACACGGAATGGTCAAAATAGGAGGTTAAACTACACCCCTGTGTCTGCTCCATTTGAAAGGAAGTGTAATCCAAAAAAATTTCTTCCTGCTACCCTCATTTTCAAATCCCGAACCTTCTCTACCCAAGCCTTCCTAGACTCTGGAGCAGCCGGTAATTTTATTGATGCCACCTTTGCTTCTCTGTTAGGTATTTCGTTATTTTCCTTGCCTCATCCTCTCCGAGTACTGGCTATTGACAATCAACCATTATCCACAGAATTTATTTCTATGTCCTCTACAGAAATTCTTCTTCAAATTGGCTGTCTTCATCGGGAATTAATTTCTTTCTTGGTCATACAAAGTCCCACGACCCCTCTCATTCTAGGATACTAAAACCCCTTTGTTTATAATGTATGCCATTGTGCAGATAATATGATAATGTATGGGGCCTAGAAATGTGCATTGATTGTCTTTTCTTTGTTTGTATAAATGTTTGACCAGATCAGTAGCATTTCCGTAAAATGTAGTTATAATTTAGGAGTGCTTCCACATGTCTTCTATTGTATGCATTTATTAGGAAGCATGGTTAAGCTTCCATGTGGTAATAGCACCCCCAACACGCCCCTTTAATGGGAATTCCTATGCCTTTAATATAAGGCACTGGATGGACTGCCTCTTCCCTCATTTTTTGAAGCCAAAGGGCTGGGGGGGAGTGAAAAAGCCTGCTATATTGATCCAGTGTGCAAGTATGAGAAATGCAAAAGTTTCTAATCATAAGTAAAGTAAATAAAGTTAGATTCCTCCAGACTGAGGTTACCTTGATGTAGTTGGAAGGTTTTTCATTCATGTGATCAGAGTACTGTATACTAAAACCCCTTTGTTTATAATGTATGCCAGCTTGCAGATAATATGATATTGTATGGGGGAGTTAGAAATGTGCATTGATTATATTTGTGCATTGATTATCTTTGTTTGTATAAATGTTTGACCAGATAAGTAACACTGCCTGATATTGATTTAGCCCCGGTAAGTAATGTTCTGAGTAGTTTTTTTAAAAACAGACAATGCGGTTCACAGGTTTATAGCTTGATAAAGGTCCAAGGAGGGGACAGAAACGTTTCACAGAAATAAAGGTTATTTCACAGGACCTGGCTTATTAGCCACCATGAGCATAATTACATTTTAGAATACAACTTTTGATACAACTTTGTGTAACTTAGGTTCATCTTTTATGACTGTGCTGTTTCTCCATCTTTCCTGTATTATTAAAGGAAAAATAAGTGCAGCACTGTGCTTTTTTTTCTACCTAATGGGTACCTGACAACTGAACAACTATATTTACATTACAAAAAAACAAAGCAGTATTACTTAATACTAAGTTTGCACTAATATTTGATCTTACTTAAAGGCACTTAGCAAATGTAGCATCAACAATAGATGATTATGCTGACCAGGGCCACTTTTACCATTAGGCAGAGTGAGACATTTGTCTCAGGCAGCACCCCTGCACTGAAGAAGACAGGCAGTGGTGGGGAAAAAAATGTTTTTCCTTGATCGGTCAAGAAAATAGTTTTTTCCTCCTTAAATTGTTCTTAAAATCATTTTATATGGTTAGATTAGCTTCAGTTTGTTAGGCAAGTTTACACTAGTTGGGTTAGTTAGGGCCCTGCTTAAAGAGTTTACCTTGACATGGTGGCGAGCTTATAAATCTTTTGGCTAAAATCTTTTATACAACAGAAAGTATGGCATTTCTAATGTATTATAACAGTTAAACCAACATGTATAGCATAGGCTACAAAAAAATTTATTTTTGATTTGATTTGGGTCGGTTTCCTCTGGGCACTCCAGTTTCCCTCACAATCATAAAGTCATAAAGACATACTGATAGGTTGTATGTGTCCCTTTGGGGCAGGGCCTGATGTAAATGTATACATGCAATTGTAAAGCGCTACAGAAGATGTTGGGGGCTATATAACTCCACAATAACAATAAATAATAACTTATTGCAGATGCTTTTTCTAGTGAAAAAATGTCAGAATTTAAATTAACACAAATCTTTTCTGTAGAGATCCCTAGAAATAAAAAGACTATTTTATTGGTCATATGTTCATAGTATTAAGATAAAAGTTGTTGTTGGCAATAGAAATAATTTAATTATAGCTAGATTCTTCCTATGCCACTTTATATTGTTTACTTGTAACTTGGGGATCAGACTATTATAAATGGCTAAGATTTCACAATGGTAAGTCTTCCATATTCAGTCCATCTGTGAAGTTTAGTTTCCTCCCACTATAGTATTCTCAGTTTTATTAGCAAGGGTAAAAAATAGTCTTGGCCTCGATTTATGAATTATGTACACAATGACCCTTGGTTTCAAGTTGTATGTCACCCAGGGCATAATGAATGAATATATCACATTATGAAATGTACTCTACAAATAGGGAATTAAGATGCCTGCGGCATCAGTGCAAAAGAGGGTAGCACTGATTGTTATATCAGGAAGAAGATGCCTGTGGCATCAATGCATAGTGTAATGCTGATTAAATATCCTGTGGTCTGCCACTAAGGATTTATCTGAACAAGCTGAGTACACTTCCATCAAGACCACAATAATCTGCTGAGAGATCAAGTAGGCGTAGAATCGATCAGTCTCCTTTGTTTCTTGACATAAAGAGGAAATTGCTTGAAGTATTGTGCAATCATTCAACTAATGAATTCTGAATTCATTGATTTTTTTTTATTATTCTTGCATGTACATGTTTGGTTATATAGAATTATTTAGTGAGCTTATCCTGAAAAACAAACAATACAAATAAACTGATCAGATGCATTTTTTGGCACCAATAATTTTGTTGATTTAACTTTCTTTAGTATTTTTATTGCTATTCTTTATTTTATTGCATTTTCTAATCAGTAAGTGTTTTGTTCCCACCGATGGTGCTTCTATTAAAAATAAGTTTTATCTCTACTGTGAGCACTTAAGTATGGCCAATGTTATTTAAATACTGCAGAAGTAAGGAATATCTTGTAAATAAATGAGAAAAGATAGAAAAATAAGAATTGACTAAAACAAGAATCTTTGTTTTGATTAGGGTATATGGGGTTATGGTGCCATAAAGTCATACCTCTTTTCTGTATATAGGGTGATGAATAAAAATAGATGCACTGGGCTGTTTGGAGGAAGCATCTAAAACAGTGCAGACGTGAGTTAACCAGTAGAAATAAATCTTTATCTTTAGTTGAAGGACATTAATGTTTTTTTGCCTGCTAATTTTAGTATACACCCCATCAAGGATGTTTTTTTTTTTTTTCCACTCATACCGTCAGCATGTGATGCTTTCCCCTCTCTCCCATTTTTATTAAAAGGTAAATTCATCACTCAAATTAATAATTGTATTTTGGTAAATCCCCCTCCAAACCCAAAAATGCAATAATTAAAAAGTCAATAGATGAGAGCCTAGACTGAAATGCTCCCTAATGTTCTGTTACCACTCTGTTTCCTGGTTTTTCCAGTTGAAAGCTATCAGTTATGGGTGTAACAGATGACATCACAGACAATTTAATTTTCAAGTTTAAATGCTATTCCCCTAGCTTGAGAGGCAGCTTAACGGGCGAGAGCATACTTTTGCTGCATAACAGATTTGATACCAATCTGTCTGCCTGTCTCTCTTTATTTTGATAGAGACAGACAAACAGATTGGTATTTGTATCAGAATTTGACACTTGTAGTCATCCTGTGGCTAACATACTTAAACAACATTGGGAGATCTTACATAGGGCATATCCTACTGTTGAACAATTTAAATGGTAATTTACCCTTTGATGTCATACAGGCGTTGCAAGACAAGACATTTTCCAGTGCCCAATCATTTAATAGAATTATGCGATGGCAGTGAAGATTTCAAATTTATGGTACTAGAAACAATCCCTAAGAACTATGAAGGTGATATGGTATTACAATTGAAAATGCGGGAGGTATGGTGGATTAAAAGGTTGCAGTTAAACAGGGACTACAGCCTTTATCAGTTGTTAAACTGACTCAAGGGATTTTTAATTAAAGGGGAAGTTCAGTGCAAATACATATGCTTTTCAGAAAAAAGAGCAGTATTTTTCCATCCCAATGGCCTTAATCTGCCCATTCAGCATTGTGTCTGTATATAAATAAATGCAACTGAAATTCTGACTTCCTGTTTGCAGGACCCCTAATAAAGACCGTTATGGTCTTGCCCTGGACCCAGCGCCTGGGTTGATTCAGTTGCTCAGTAGAGATCTGAGCATCTTTGACCCATCCAACAGCCAGTCAGTAGAAATTACTGTTAGGAACATTCCAAGGATGTGGTGCATTATGGGAAGAAGAAGGACCGTTAGAACCTGAAATATCAGCTCACTAATGTCAACAGCAGGGAACAGCAAAGAGTATGAAATCAACCGATTTTTTTAAAATGGGAGAGAATATGTAGAATAACTAAGAAGGCATTACACAACCTAACAATTTAACAAATATTGATCATTTCCACTGAACTGGCCCTTTAATGATGTCCACAACTTGACAAAAGGGACAAGTCTCTGAAACGTGGTGCTGTGTGGTGGGCATTATGTGTTTTTGCTAAAATTTGTTTCAATCAGTAAAGAATTGTGATGCGTCTCTTATTCTTTTCTATGCATTTAGGAGAGATGGGACGGCTCTCCGTTTAAAGTTCAGAACGCTTACAGGGAGATTCGATAAAAGTTCTTATCGTTAAAAATGGTGCTAATTTTGCAACAACCAATCAAAACTTATTTAACATTTGAAAGCTAACATCTGATTGGTTGGGGCAAAATTAGCACCTTTTTAACAATAAGAACTACTGTAGCAGCATTGGAAAAAAAATTGTACAATTTCATCAGATGTGTATGAATACAACTATTTTTAAAAATAGGAAGATGTAAAAATAAAATCAAACAGATTTAATATGGGATTTCCAAAAAGGTAATTTACTGAAAATGAAATTTCTTAAACACATTGGTTTTATTAATCTAAACAAACAATAATAACAAATTCATCCCCAGAATAGAATAAATCAGATCTACTATAAACTGCTGGATAATTTGAGTTTGCTACTGTGTCCTTGGGATACATTTTTACTGCACCATTATACATCATCAATGCTTAGAGTGTGTTTGGATTTTGACAAATAAAAAAGGGCTGCATCACTCAAGGCTTTTAGTGGCTATTGATGACCTAACTCAAGAAGATGACAAATTTCCCTGGGCTGCCTGCTCATAAAAGTCACTTTAGGGATAAGTTAGATTCAGAATAAATAAAACAAAGTCCTCAGGTAATGTGTACCAAAGTGCTCAGCATTACAGTATGTCCTACTTAAAGGAAAAGCTGTTAACTACCTGTAATACATTCCTAGAAAAAGGCTTAAAGGGGAACAATCAGATTAGGAAAAATCCACCACAATTTGGTGGGAATTTAATACATGTTTTACAAATAGAGCATACTTTTTATATTTAATTTAATGATAACTACTTCAAATCAGATGCTTATACAGTAAATGTATACTGTAAATGTAACATGTTCTTTGCTGGTGGCCTGCCATGTGTTGTTTGGCAGTTGGGTATTTCTGTCAAAGGATCGTTTTTTTCCTGCCCTCAGTACAATCTTCAAGTTTTTGTTGTACAAAATAAAATAACTTCTGATATACTAACACCGTGACATTTGCTATATTTTGGGCTTTTATAATTATTGTAGTTCATATTATTTAAAGGAGCATTGATGTCTAAAAAGTGGTTGCTTACGTAATGATGACTTAAATCTTACAGCATTATAAACAAATAAAAATCTTTCACTAAAGTAAACAGGCCAAACACCTTCTAACCCCTTTCCTTAATAATGAGATGTGCAGTAGCTATAATACATACAGTACATTCATAGATGATTATTAAATTTAATAAATAAAGAAAAGTGTTATATGCACAGCAAAAAAAATATTATTTTGCACCGGGCTCATATTTTATATTTACATTTAAAGTAAAATATTTAGGACACTTTATCAGATCCCTGAGGGGATAGTCACCTTCTGAAAAAGTCACCTTTAAATATGCTAATATTTCCAGCTTACATACATTTGGATGGCATTAGTGTATAAAAAGAGGTGGCATTAATGATACAGACATTAGAATGTTAAGACTTTATTGTTAATGTGTGTGTTTGTGTGGGTGGGGTGGAGTCATTTTCTCTACTTTATTTTGCCATAGTAAAAGTAGGACATTTGATTTTGCAGTTGCATGGAAGTTTCTAATGCCTTTTTAGCTTCAAGAAAGCCAGGCAGAAAGAGAACATCCCTTACTTTTATATTTGTCATTGTGCAGTAAATAGTAACTCACATTTATAATTTAAAACATTTTGAAACATAGTGTAGATAACTGGCCTGTGATGGAAGCTTTCTTATCGCTTTTCTCTCCCCATGGTGCTAATTACTGTAAAACACAGCACTCTGCTACAGAAAAGCCTTCTTTAATTGTCAGATTAGAAGAGATAGAACTGGCTATCTTACAGGTTAAGATATTAAGGCTGTATGCCCATTTATTTTTCCCATTAGGTTGCTAGTTCCCTCTAGTTTATTTTCAGTAAATCCTTTCCTTTACAGAGGACACTCATTAAAAACTTCCAGTTCATAGGTATGAAGCTGTGGCTTCGAAAGGCCAGATTTTGCCTCACACATTACCTCCCCCATTTTTAAACACTGGAATATTTCAGTTTAATGTTTCAAGAATTTTGTTTTTTTCCAGAATTATTTATTGATCGTAGTATAATTCTGTATGAAAAATTAAAAGTATTTTTTTGGACTTTATATTAAGTGTTTCAGTGTATTGCTTCAAATGTAAAAATTAAAAATATAACTTCTTCATATAATTAGGAGCCATGTAGGTAAGCATGAAAGCTCAATTTTATCAGACCAAATTCAAATTCATATGGCATACTATGTTTTTTCTTTAGTTGGTACATGCTGAGCTTATCAGATGTGTGGCAGAGCGACAACTTATATATACAATTACTTTATAAATAAATAGCCATTTCAAAGATGATTCTAATGTCTGTCACTTGCACCAATTACAGTGAGTACATATTTGTACAAAAATGTTTTTAAATAAAATAATTCATTTATAAATCTTTTTATAGAAAGCGCAGCACACCTGATGTATGTATGTATGTATAATTGTATTTATATAGCGCCACTTGGGTATGCAGTGCTGTACATTATAAAATACAGAGTATACAAACAAGGGGATAAGTGCAAGCCATTTCAAAGGTTAAGAATACATATACATATAAATACTTACCGAGTAAAAGCATCAACCCAGGTCCTTCCTGAAGGTAAAGCACAAACAGGTAAAGAAGGAGCACTCCTGGGACTTTAGCAATGAATATTCGTGCCACAATATTCGTGCCGAAAATACCAGAAGTGCTCCTTCTTTCCATGTTGTGTGTGTGTGTGTATATATTATTCTATATATATATATATAATATATATATATAATATATACACTCTCCAGGGAATTTTTGTGTTTCAACACAAATACAATACTTCCTAATACAATACTTCGTACAGCATAAGAATTGTTAATTATACGTGTTTTCAGAAATGTAGGATAACAGTTTAGATTTAAAAGAGCTTAAGGGTGTCACCTGGGAAAGTGAAAGGGGGAGAGAGTTTCAAAGGTAGGGAGCAGCATGAAACAATGATTTAAGATGGGAGGAAGCAGCGTTCGTAGAGAGTTTATAGAGAACATTGCATGGCGAGGAGCACTGGGCACGTCCAGGAACATAAGGGACAAGAGAGAAGATAAGTAGGTAGGTGCAGTAGATTGAAGAGATTTAAAGGTTTTAAAGGGATTTAAAGGGTTTAAAGGGATTTAAAGGTTAAAAGTGGCAAACAAAGAATATGATATACAGTATGTACCTGCTTTACATATCTCCTCCATTGAATTGTTCACCCCTCACCTACTCTAGTTCTTATTGGAGAGTTGGATGGAAGGAATAAAGAGGCAGGGATAGTGATCTCATGACTGCTAGTCACAGGGGCCACTGTTAAAAAGTCTGCAGCAGCATTTACCTGGCATTTTAGAACTGCTCTCCTCAGTACTATTAGCTGAGCTCATCCTCTCCCCTCCTTCCTTCACCTTCTGTTCATTTGCATCATAGTTTCCAAGAAGAGTGAGCTGAGTTCAGGCTCTCTACTCACTACAATGTTGCAAATTACAGCAGCAGAACAAGGAGAACAGTTCTAACACAGCATGTAAAAGTTTAATATAGGCGCCCTAGCACTTTGCCTAGGTGGATTACGCCTAAAAATGGCCCTGTTTGTTTTGGTGAAAGCCCTGCCCAGCTGAGTGTATGCAGTAAACTTCACAGAAAGCTGCAACCCTGCCCCTTAGAAGCTGACAGCCAACCATGTTACAGCCCAGAGATGCTGCATCTCTGACACAGAACAAGGATTTAAGTGTATTTTGTAAACATATTTTAATACTCCTGTCCCTGACAATTACCCATTCTTTTGCTTTTCATACAAAAAAGAAAATTAATCTTTGCAGTTTATTTGGAGGCATGGATGTAAGAAAAAAAATATTAATATTAAGTCCTGTACAATATAAGCCCGCAACAAAGCACTCAATAAAAGCAAATTGACATCAATATACCTTGACGTCAAAATAAACAAAATTGCTTATAAAGTGCTAAATGAATGAAAACACTGCAGCAGTAAATAGCAAAGGCTAATTTACAGGATCAAAAATGGCTTATATTGTGTTACAGTAGACAATATATTTAATGATGTATCACAACCATATGTAATATAGAATTAAGCTGTAAGTAATAGTTTTGACATTTTGTCTATTTCATTTTATGGAAAATCACAAATGCTATGCAGAGGACAAATTTATTCAAGTAAAAAGAACAAAAGCTAATTGCAACTGGATGTGCAAAAATGAAAGTCAGATTGACACTTGTTGAAATTTGTTTTCCCTTCTTAAAGAAAAAATATTAGCACTCTGTGCTTCGGATCTTTATTCTTTTTATAATGGTGTGCAGCTGCCACTCAGTTATATGATTGTTACCTTTCTCAGACAAAACGAAATAGTGTGATGCTGCCAATCAGTTTTATAACTTTTCCCATGCTACAGAAAAAAACACCCTAACAAAAGGAAAAATCAATTGTATAAAAAAAAAAAAAATGACAGCCCCTCTCTTTGTGAATGTAATAGAAGGCAGGGCACACAATGTTCTTTACATCTTTTAGTTCTGCAATATGCTACCAGACCCTGCAGTTGAAATCATTAAAAAAAAAACACACACACAGCAATAAGGTTATGGTGCCTTTGTTGATTTCAACATTTTACAAAATTTGAGAGACCAAGTATTATAACTCCATTGTTAGAAAACTATATACTACCACTTTTTAGTAGGACATGCGTTTTTTCACTCAATGCGAATTGGAAAGTCTTTCAATTAAGAATGACCTTTAACATTTCTGCTGTTTGATTTGGTAGATATTGAAGCTGGTGTTAAATAATTTTTTGTTCAATATGTGTTGTACCTTTTCTCAGTTACTAGTTTCATACAGATACAGTCAGTAGCGAGGCCTGGTAAATTTGAGATTTGACGTAATAATGGAGGTTTTGCTATTATTGGTTATTTAAATTTTATAGCTGTATTTGATTTTAGATATGATATCATTATTTATTCTCACCATTGAACATTAAAAGGCATGTCCACCCCAGAACATAAATCTATACTTGTTCCTCCTACCCCCAAACCCCGGAGATTGTTAAAGTAACTTACCTCCCTATGGTCCAAGAAGTCCTCCCTGGTACACGTCTTCTCTGCAAGCTTAGAGAACTTTTAAAGAGATGTTTTTGAGTTGGAGCCAACGGGAGTTAGCAAGCTTGTTGGCATGCCGTTTAAGGAAAGATCTGAATCTAGCTTTATTCCCAGGCAACAGACCTGAGGAGATGGGGATATTGGTGTGTCATTAATATTAATAGTTAGTCTAGGGAGGGGAACACATCCTGAGGGTGGGGAAATGACAAGTTTAGTCTTGTCCATGTTTGAGAAAGTGGGAGAACATGAAGACAGAGATGGCACTAAGACAGTTAGGGACCAAGGATTTCAATGTAGGGAGATCTGGGGCAGAGATATAAATTTGGGTACGATCAGCATACAAGTGATACTGGAATCCAAATAAACAAATTAATTTAATTTACACCTATGTCCAAGGCCATAGATGTAAATTAAAGTGGACCAAGTACTCAAGGGATGAAGATTTAGCTTTAAATCCTTGTTTCTTCAGTAGGTAAATGGTTTTTTTGGAAGTATGCTATGAGTAATGGGTCCAAACATGTCAGGTTTAGTGAATTTAACTTTATTCCACTAGGTATTATTACCATTAAAAAATACATGAAGTACCCCAATTGGGCACGGGTTCCATAAGTTGCTTACCACTGTTATGGGTAGAGATGGGCAAACTTCCAAAAGTTGGGTCCGTTTTCGAACTTTCGAACTATAGGGAAAGTTTGAAAACGGACCCATTAAGTTCAATGGGAGTCAAATAGTTTGAAAAGTTCTAGTCAAATACAATTAAAATATCAATGGTAACTTAATGTAAATGGCTCTGGGACCTGGAAAATGGTCGGAGGAACAAGTTTGAATATCTAGAACCTTCAAAAAATCTGTTTTATTCTCACGCGCAGTACTTTCGAGCTCCTGCGTTCGAACATTTGATAATTATCCCATAAACGATTCGAACATTCGATAATTATCCCATAAACGATTCGAACATTCGATAATTATGCCATAAATGATTCGAACATTCGAATTATCGAAAGTCTGAGAAATCCGGGTCTGGGATAGTTTGAGAAGTTCAAACTCTATAAGTTCGGCTCGAACTCGGGTTCGAGTTTGAGTTCTAGTCCATCTCTAGTTATGGGGATATAAATCTTTTTTTAGAAAGTTTCATGTGAATCAATCATTTTGTGGATATTACATTGTTGAGTTAAGGACCATTTGAACATTTTAGATGTAATGAGCTGTATTGGTGCATTTTAACCATTTAGAAAGGAATGGTGAAGTACATAAAACAGCTTTAGTGTAGTGATAAATGTGCAGAAGCACTGTTCACACCTTAAATGAAAAATTATATAATGGTAAATCTTTCCCCCCCTCTATAGTTAGAATGCTTGGAGTTATAAAACTTACCTGAAATGTTCCACAATGTCCTGTTTGCGGTCTTTCTACTTTCTTGTTCTTCCACAGAAGACCTCAGTCAATGACGTAATGTTAATTACCTGGCTGCCTCCACTGAGCATATTAAAGCCCATAACCAGCACACTAAATTGCATCAAAAGTTTTCATTTAACAGTCTATGTTTATACAGTATAATTAAGTGAAATTAGTTTTATTCCAAATCTTAAACAAAAGTTCATCTACTATTTGGGGGTTCATTGTAGACTAGACAGTTAGATTGGCAGCATTCTATAAAATATGGAGAACTGAGTACTACTTTTCATTAATAAAGTTGCCTTATTGAAACTTTATGTGACAGAATAAGCATTATGCAGCATATTTACAGTACTTTTTGTAAAATATATAGGCAGGTTTGCAACAGATAGATCTAGGTGTTGATTTTGCAGATTTGCCATTTTAGGGTACCAGAAATTAACATGTGCATGCATTTTTTAATTCTGCTAATAAAAGCTGTTCAGAATAGGGAAGAATTCTAACTACAAAAAACTCAAGGTTCAGTTCTAAGACTTTTTATTTCTGTATAGACCTTGATACAGTACTTTAGCAATATTTCTTGCTTTGTAGTTGCCAGTAGACAGCACCAAAATGGACAACTTGCTTAAGTAAATTTATGTTAATTAGGTAGATGTTTTTCTTACAGAAGAGCTCACTAGTGGTCTGCGATGAACATAGTTTTGTGAAATAAATGCAATCATGATTGCCTACCTTTCATTTGTACACATTTTAGAAATGCATTGGAACATTTGTTATTTGTCCTTACTATAGTAAGGATCATGGAAAACAAACTGCCCTTCTATAATTCAACTGAAATATGTATAGCAAAATAAAAATTGTATACCAACTATGTAACTATGTATAGCTACAGTATGTATAGTAACTATAAAATTAATTTATAGTACTTATACCTATATTTATAGAAGCAACACTGATCTTGAAAATGTTCTTAACATCAGAAAAATGAATAGGGCTTTGTAACACAATATCTAATTTCAGCATTTTAATAATTCATCCCACAGGGTGGTCGTATTGCATAAACAGTCAGCTTGAATTAAAATATTAAAGCATTAGTGGAAAAATAGGATCAACCCCAATCATAAAAGGCTGCTATAAAAATCGGATTTTTAAAGGGTCACTAAACTCACTCAAACAACTTAACACTTTCTGAAACTACAAATTGAGCGAAGTAAAATGGTGGTACTCACATATTTATTTATCTTTGCTTGCTTTGTCATTAAATTATTAATGTTTAGTAAGTGCTCCTAACTGCCCCCCAACTCCCTTACTCACTGCTTTCTTGTTGTGTCACTTATAAGTTCTGCACAGCCTCACCATGGACACTGCTCTGCTTACACATCTCCCCACCCCCTTGCTTTTTTCTTTGCTAATTCTCTTAAAGGATATGTACACTGTTAACTTAATGTTACTGGATAGCTGTGGCTTTAAATCTAAAGGTTTTTTGTTTGTTTGTTCTAGCACCTTCTTATACCTTACCTTTACTGCTTGAAATTTTCTGTCTTCCTCCTCCTTTATAATCCTGTTTTTAGCTCTGCCCCATGAGAGTTTTCAAATCCCTTTTTCACACAATACATTGTTCGTTTGCAGAGCTCAGCGCGCAAGTGGCATGACATCAATGCGTGCGTGTCTTGCGGTGACATTTCATTGAGCATGCGCCCAAGTGACGTCATCGTGCTGCATCATGCTTTGACGCGGTGCAATGACGTCATGTGCGCAGAAAATGAAAGAATATGCTTTTATGCAGATGCTTAACTACAGGATCAGACTTGCCCCACCATGACAGAAGGGAAACCCCCAGTGGGCCTACAGCCCATTTACCTGTTAAAACAGGATTGTTAAAATGTACGTATCAGTAAGGCTTCGATCACACTAAAACATGCTTTAAATATATGATAATGCATTATTTCATGTTGAATTGGTTCTCATCTTTAAACAAATTGTAAAATAAGAAAAGGAAGTGTCATCTTGGCATTTATTATTGGCATGTGACAAATATTCAATAATAGAGTAAATGCTTTTTCTCATTATGATTATTTTCATCACTATTTCTGTGTATGTCCCACCATAAATGCAACTTAATAAACCTTTTTGTAGCATCAATTAATTAATATGTGTACTACAGGTATCATAGTATCATGTATCATACTTGTCCTTGTATTACCAATTGCTTCTACTACAAATATCTCCCAAAGGAAATAGTGAATTAAACTTCTGGTTTACTATAGAGTTTAGTGGATAAAAATCTTTTTTAAAAGAATACATGTAACTGTAATGTATATGTGCTATTATATTTTGCAACTTTGTACAACAGAGAGACAGAAGAAAATGCCTACTATGTGCCTATCTTCCCCATGCTTCTCCTCTCCTCAACTTTTTTCAGTTTTTATTACTTTTTCTAGTTATTGTTATTATTATTACTATAATTATTTTTAAACATGGAATTTGCAATTTGATGAAATGTTTGTTTTAAATCTCCACTCGTATTAATACATTTTTGCCATTTAGTTTTATTGAAGAATGGGAGGTATAGGAACTGTGTCTTACCTCCCCGTTCTTCAATAAAACAATCAGGAGCCAGGAGAGAAGGTAAGGAACTTACCCACTCGCTCCCCCGGAGCTTAGTCTGACAGGTCCCGACACACACAGGTCAGGACCTGTCAGACTATGTGTCGGGGAGCAGGCGAACAGGTAAGTTCCTTACCTTTCTCCTTGCTCCAGATTGTTTTATTAAAGAACAAGAGGTAAGACACAGCTCCTTTACCTCCCATTCTTCAATAAAACTAATTGGCAAAAATTTGTTAATACGAGTGGAGATACCCTGTAAGAAATGAAATTTAAAAGGCTTAATTCCTGTTTATTCCATTGCCTACCCATTAAATATATACAACATACATACAGTTTTTAGGAGCTTACCAGAGCTAACATTATTATACATAAGGCCTTGTTCTGGATAAGGCAGTTATTTCTTTTCACATCAAATAAGTATACGTGTCATAGTAAAGGACACAGCAATTGATCTTTCTGGCCATAATGGCTATTAGCAGAAAAGGATAGCTTTTTTTTATAACATATATTAAATTTACCATATAGCCGTACATATTTTACATTTTCTTGTTTGAAAACATTAACCTAACCTTAACTAAACCTTTAGTGAGGAAAATATACAAGAAAGCAGTGTTTTTATATTACTGTAGGTGCCTAGTAGTTGAGTGCTGGTAACTCTTTATTGCTAAGGAGCAGAACATTGACAGTTTTTGAACATTATCAGATTTTCTTTACAACAAATGTGGATAAGACTCAATAAACTATTATAAGGGCCAAATTTAAAACCCCCAGTTATTGGAAAAGTTATGACCATACAACGCACAATACCAAGTGGTAGTACACTATCGCTATGGTATTGTATAGGCGATCATAAATGAAAGGCTGAGATCGGACTTTGTCATAAAAATTCTGATAGTTCAATGCGCAGTATTGCCTTTATAAAAACAGCCCAAAGTGAGCACTTTTTTGTTTTAAGGGTGTACATGCCCTTTTTAAATCAATGTATATTTCTCATGTTATTTTCTGCAAGCATATTATCTTTTACCATAGTATGTTTATTTTTTATGTCTATAGGTGTTTCTTGGAAGAGGGAGCATCAAAAGGAGCCTGGCTTAATCGGTCAAGTATTATATTTGCGGGGGGTGACAAGTGGTCAGTGGATCCTAGAGTTTCAATTGCTACATCAAGCAAACAGGAATATAGCCTGCGGATACAAAAGGTGGATGTATCAGATGATGGACTATATACATGCTCAGTACAAACTGAACACAGTCCGAGAACATTGCACATACATCTCACAGTTCATGGTAAGTTTATTAGCTAATTAATATAAATATTGCTTTTATGTACTTTATGTTACATTTCTAAATATAAATGCCTAAAAGGCAATTTAAGTAGTTGCAAAGGCTAAAAACTTACAGGGTTATTCAATAAAAGTTCTTATCTTTTAAAATGGTGCTAATTTTGCCCCAACCAATCAGATGTTAGCTTTCAAATGTTAAATAAGATCTGATTGGTTGGGGAAAAATTAGCACCATTTTAAACGATAAGAACTTTTATTTAATCTCCCTGTTAATTTCTTTCAGTATGTACTGTATAGCTTATATTTAGTTAAATCAAACAGGATGTTTCTTGTCTTAATATTCTTTAGAAAAAAATCTTATAGCAAAAGTAGATGCTGAAATTGCTTCTTCTCATTCCTTTACTGAATGGTCTAATTTATGTATCTAGTCTCACTTACTGTCTCAGTTTCAGTTTATCTGCCTCTCCCCACAAATTACTGCTGACAAAAATTGTTACTGTAAAAGAAATAACACTGATTGCATATATTAACCCTCTGGAGGAGGTTCTGATGCCACATACTCATTCTACTAACAGAATTTTTTTTTTTTTTTTTATATAAAGTGATTATACAATTTATATCAGCTAAATATGGGCTATGCACCGAGAGGCAGTATTTGCTTCACCTTCAAAACTGGAAAAAGCTGCAATAAATATAAAAAAGAAATGTGTTTTATTGCACATCCATACCGTTTCTAAAACATGTGTGAATTAAAAGCATAAAAGTATTTCTAGTGGATATTGTTAACACTCAGATGTTAGGTTAGAATTGTGCAGTAAAAAATATTTAGATTTTTGCAGACTATCCAAATGGTTGTTCGCTAAAGGGTTTTGCCCAGTGTGTGAATCTACCCATTGAAAATATTATTTCAGCCCACCAAAATCCATATAGACACAATATATAAGCGGTATCCAAAAGAAAAATAAAAACACTATATGGTATTTAAACATGAGTAATGTCCTAGGCTTATTAACTTGTCGTAGATGTGTTTTTGAGTTTATCGATTATTTTATGTTTGACTAGACTGTGAAGATGTTGGAAACATATATGAACACCAAATAAAATAGGGGTATCAATGCAAAAAAGAACCTTGAATTTTGTTTGTTCATAGTCATGTATAAACCCAACATGTATACTCCCAATACGTTTTATTGTTGGATGAGAATTTATATTGTTAAACGCTCTTTTTTTCTCCATCTATCATGAATGTTAAAGGGTACTGTAAGTGAGCATTTGTTGCTTGAAAATTTTGTAAACCCTTTTAATATATAGAGTGGGTATGTATTTGCTAATGGAATACAGTATTTAGTGCATTATTTGTCATTGTGTTGATTTATATTTCATGAGATTTACTAATCTTACTTAAACCGCTGGAGATCAGGGTTCTCTCAGTTCATACATTCAGGTTTTATTTTTCTGCACCTGTTCTTGTTGGGTATGTTAATCTTTCATATGGGGTAGATGAGCTTGTAGTTCCTTATATATTGGGTTTTACTGTGTTTAAGGATGCATGACACCTCTACTTTTGTTTTCTGTTAAAACTTAGTTTTCACCATTCAGAATTTCTGTTGTTCCAGATTAAATTTTGCCAGTAGTTTAACCGCCACATTTCCTTTCTAAACTGGTGGAAAATTGGTGACCCATTACCAGGTTTAGATTGAAACTCTAGTACATCCTTATTTTTCATATGCTCTCCAATTTTTTTTTCCTGCCTCATTTACAATTAATACAAAATGTAATTTATACTTAACGTTGTTGCATTTTAAATATAATCTTTTACATGTTAACAATAATTCATTACACTGTTTAGCTAATTTTATCTAATAATGTATGAATTAATGTATCAGTATAGTTGTTAAGATTAATAGTTGTTAAGTTTGCATGTAAGTTGGTACTTTGACATATTGCATTAATTTATTAACACAACAAAATGCTACACATTTCTGTTTCTGATATACTTTGTAATAATACTACATCAGACAAGTCAGCATTTTAGGAATACTGGAAAAAAAAAAACATAAAACATTGCCCATAATTGAAAACTAGAATTTTTACCAAGTATCACTGTTTTTATTGATCTGTCCCATATTCCTTTATATGTCCAGTCTGAATAAATTGTTACATTATATATGTGCCTCCACTCAATGTCTCCTAGCTAACTTGTGTAGCTCGAATGTTCGTTAAAAATTAAAAACGCGTTCCGAAGTCCCGAATTTAAGTTACGTTTTTGGATTTTCAGATCTTCGAGATTTTCCCAAGATCCAAAAACCCCAAAACATAATGAAACCCGGCAGTTTCAGCCATCTCTAATAGAGAAAGGTATTTAAATATGGACTTTAAAGGACAACTTTAGTGTAAAAAATTTACTTTTTAAAAATGAAAAGCACCTGGAAGAAGGAAATAGGATTGATTATTCCCACCTCTTAATATTGTTTTGTTGAGGAGCTACAGCACATACAGTTTTCATCTGCCAGGTTATGGCCCTGGGCCATTCTGTATTATAGATAGCGCTGAAGCATACAGGAAGACTGGCAGAAGCAGTTTTATTCATCCTGTTGCTTCTTATAGAAATGATATTGGGAAGTAAAAAGCACCAATCCTACCTCCCTGCCTCCGGTACTTTATATTTTAACTGTTTTTGAAAAAACTTTATACACATTAAAGTTCACTTTAATGCAAAAGGATATATAGATGTTACATTATTACGTTGCATACAATATTATATATTAATATCGTTTCCTATCAGACATTGTATATCAATATATATCTATATATATATATATGTATGCCCTTGTTCCCTCGACTGCCTTCTGCTGCTGTTCCGTGCCTTTTCTGTGCATGGAAGCAGCAGACGGGGCCAGACCGACATCTTTGTCATTGATTTGCTGAGACATCGCCAAAAGGCAGTAGAGGGAACAAGAGCTGGTAAGTATATTTATAAACCTCCCCCCTAAAACTCTATAAATACTTACACAATCAAATAAGAAATCTGTGGAAACAAGAAACAATCCGTGACTTTCAAATCTACATTGAAAATAACAGTTCAAAGTCTTATGCTGTTGTTTAATCTTCCATTGCACTACTGTGCAAAAGGTGTACAAACATGTCAAAAGCCTTTTTTATTAAGGGCTATATGAGATGGTATTGCATCTGCTAATATGTGGGCTCATTAAATGAAAAGCAATTATTGAGTTTTTGTGCAAAATACAATAGAATATTTTATTAAAATGAGATACTTTGACTTTTCCTTTTTGCAGTCATCATTTAATACACTGGCTCTGCCCATCTTTAATGTTGAAAGTTAAAAGAGAACAAAATAAACCCTTTGGCATTCACTGTGCTCATTGTAAAAGAGGCATTGCAGGCAGACTATTAATGAAGACTCTTAAGACAAGGAGATATTTATAATATTTATTGTTTATTAAAACTGACGCCATGCTGAACAATGCTCTGTAAGGCTGCTGTTCTGATTTGCACATCCACAAAGCCACATTTATGAGCCCCTCAATATTAAAGGGGTTGAGGTTTTTATATTCCAATAAACAATACTTAACATCACATTTATTTGCAAAGTATGTCACTACTTTTGTATTTTGCTTTTGT
The DNA here is from genome assembly GCA_019447015.1 of Hymenochirus boettgeri. NCBI lineage: Eukaryota > Metazoa > Chordata > Amphibia > Anura > Pipidae > Hymenochirus > Hymenochirus boettgeri. The sequence continues at coordinate 142,000,907 of CM033472.1, forward strand.
ATTATTTTAATACAACTGGTTATTTAATAGTTATTATCAATCATGCAGAAATATTTGATCATATAATAGGCAACTATAATTTTTTTTTTTGCAAGGGGGTTTGGCATGATTCGATATAAAAATAAAATAATCAGACAAGTTTTAAAACTTAAAACATACAAAAAATAGAATGTTAGTGTTTCAAGCTTATGAAACCACCAATTGGAAATATAAATTATTATTGTATTGTAAGTATTATGTGTTGTCCACTGTTGATGTTATAGCGATTACTAGTCAGCAAATCATTACTTAAGAATCTTATTAGTTAAAAATATATAGGGGGAGATTCAATATATGGCTTTTCCATCTAAAACCCACACTAACCCCAAAAAAATTCGGAATTTAGAGCACAGCGCCATTTCCAAATGTTTTTGGAAACAGCGCTGTGCTAACGATCCAAAACCCCTGCCGTTAAGATTTGCGCTACCTTGTAGCGCGAAACTTAACGGTAAAGGTTTGGCAGCGTTAAGGTTGCACTCCTTACCTTAGCCCGATCCCGCGATGCAATAACTGACGTAATCTCGTTTACGTCAGTTATTGTATCGTGGTATCGGGCTAAGGTAAGTAACGCAGCGTGGGATATTGGATCTCCCCGATAGTCTTTTTCAAATATATTTAAGTGGTACAAACGGCAACATTTCGGTCTTGTGTCTTGGAACTTTCTCATGGCTTGATTTATATTTATATTAAATTTATATATATATATATATATATTTTTTTTAATATATTATCACATATATGTGCAAGTGCAAGGTAACAGCGACCTTTCAGTCCGTGTCTTGGACCTTTGGGGTGCCACAGGGTTCTGTGTTGGGGCTGCTTCTATTATATCTATCTTAATGATTTGGAAGTGGGTATTGTCAGCAAGGTTTCTGTGTTTGCTGATGACACAAAACTTTGTCGACCATTAAAAACTTCAGAGGATGTGCAATCATTGCAGGGGGATCTAGATAGATTGTCACATTGGGCTGCTAAGTGGCAGATGAGAGACAATGTTGATGTATGGTGATGAATTTTGGACTTAAAAATCTTTGTGCTGCTTACACTATAAATGGCTCTGTGTTAAGTGAATCCCTGTTGGAAAGGGATCTTAGAGTTTTGGTGGATAACAAACTTAAAGGTAGCAAGCAGTGCCAGGCAGCAACAGCTAGAGCCAGCATTGTATTGTCTTATATAAAGAGAGGTATGGATTCAAGAAAGAAAAATGTTATTCTTCCTCTTAACAAAGCATTGGTAAGGCCTCATTTGGAATATGCAGTGCAATTTTGGAATTCTGTGTACAAAAAGGACATCTTTAAAATGGAAAGGGTTCAGAGAAGGGCAACTAAATTAATAAGGGGATTCGGGGAGCTTGAATATGAAGAGAGACTGGAAAAGTTACAATTATGTACGCTGGAGAAAAGGCACTTGCGTTAATGTATAAATACATTAACGGGCCATACATCTGGGGCATTGTTCACTAATAGAGCATGTCAGAGGACATGTGGACATCCCTTAAGACTTGAAGAAAAAAGCTTTAGGCTTCAAGTTCGGAAAGGGTTTTTCACTGTGAGAACGGTAAAGCTAAGGAACTGTCTTCCAGTGGATGTTGTTATTGCAGGTTCATTGGTCAGTTTCAAAAAGAAGCTGGATGAGTTTCTGCAAACAAGGAATGTTGCAAGTTACTGGTATTGATAGATAAAGTAGAGTTGATCCAGGGAAATTTCCGATTGCCACTTGGAGTCAGGAAGGAATATTTTTCCCCTTCATAAATTTGGTGGGTTTTTTTTTGCCTTCCTCTGGATCAACAGTTAGGCAGGAAATGAGGATATTGCTAGATGGGTTGGACTGGATGGACGTATGTGTTTATTCAACCTCAAATACTATACTATACTATGCAATATATATGTCTTGATGATGGCCCAAGGGAGGCTGAAACGCGTAGACATTTTGTTACAATAATAATAAGTTCTTTATTTGTTCTAAGAAGACCCGTTGAGTGCTTTCAGAGTTTTCAGTTTCTCTGGAAGTTGGTGACTGTCTGAATAACAGTTTAAAATATACCCGTGTAAAGATTCTATATCCATTATATCCACACATAGCAAAACATACACACACAATTTCCAAGTGTGCACCAACGGGCACACTTTTGCTAGTGTATATATATATATATATATATATATATATATATATATATATATATATAATGGTGTAGTCAATCAAGTGCACTCCACGGACTTGGCAAATCTTTATTATATGAAAATAGTAGGCCAAAGCAACCTACGCGTTTCAGCCCGAAACTACTGGGCTGTCATCAGGGTTACAAACCAATGGCATCATATAACATATAACGGCAAAGGACACTCCCAATTACACACCCCCACCCACCGCACCACGTGAGAAAAAGTGACAGGACTACCTATCTGCAACTACACGGGTAGTGGAGCCCCCCCCATATCAAAGTGGCCCATGAGTAACTAGTCTATCTGTGACGCAAAGCAGCCGAGCATACCGACTGAAGTGGCAATAGGAGCCCGCAAGCATGGACAAGCCAACCTCGAGGGCGCCCCGAAGCTCATGTGAAAAAACTAAGTGGCAAATTTATATGTCACCTTCTAAGCAGAGAACTAATATAAAACCACGCCACTTAAAGTGCCAGTGCTAAGTAAAAAAGAAGTAAGGAACCGTGTAAGGTAAGAGATAAGAACAAAGTGTACTGAATAGTATACAGTGCCTATTAATAAAATTATGTACCCTGGCAGGTGGGGTGTGTGTAATTGGGAGTGTCCGTTGCCTTTATATGTTATGTGATGCCATTGGTTTGTAACCCTAATGACGGCCCAGTAGTTTCGGGCTGAAACGCGTAGGTGAAAGTTATTAGAACTTACAGAGGAGTTCCATGTAAAAAACATTATACTGCAGGAAGTGTTTTTATAAAAATTCACAAAACTACAAAGTTGCTTCCATTATTCATATAGTTTAACATTGAACTATACAGTACCACTCCCAAGCACCCTACCCCTGCCAACTGTCCTTATCTCATTTAAAGTCCCCAGGATAAGGACCTAGGGAATTCATTTTGTCTTTTAATATTCTTATATTACACAGTGAGGGGTACATTAATCCTTATATATCATATAAAACTTAATAAAAAAAACAATTAAAACACAAAGCTTTTCTGCACTCTCAGCTGTATTTACATTTCTACCATGAAAATAACTTTCTACATTATCATAGCAAAAAAATGTATCTATTGTCAGGAGCTACAAATTAGTGCCCCACAAATCCTCAGTGCATTCAGCTACATAGTATTGGAGATAAAATGAAGGTATACAGTAAGACCATCTAGTCCAACCATTTAAGCTTACCCCTGAACCCTACCTAACAGTTGGACTGTGGCGGGTGGAGGGGGGGGGGGATAATCCCTCCTGACTCCAAATTGCAATAAGAAATTATCTCTGGATCAACCAGAACTACATAATTGAATTATATCATTAGTAGCTCTTTTGCAAATTCCCAACTCATTCTTTGTCCCTAAAAACTGAAAAGCTAATCCAATTATTAAAGTAAATTTTGTCTTTCTTAAAATGTTGTCTGTCTTTTTTATGCATTTCAGACACCAACAGACACCAATAGAAGTTAATAGGACTGTGGAGAAAATCTCTTCCATTACACATATTGCAACATTTTGTGCGATGGTTCCACAATTACTAGCTTTTGATTTTTTGGGAGGGGCAAAAAAAAAACATAGTAATGCATAGAAAAAATGTCCAGAAAAGCACATATGAGCTATGCATTTTCATGTGTTCACTTCACACAACATGTTGTGTGAACAAATTCTAAAAGTAACAGCTGTGTGCCCGTGCAACACCTTGTGTAAAATATACAGTTTTGCTTTCCTTTGTGTCACCACATAAAGCAAAAAAACACCACCCAGAGCACAAATTCAGCAACAAAATAAACCCCCTCGGACCAGGCACCTGGGACATACATATAACACAGCTGCCATCAATAAAAAAGCTCAGCAGGAACTACCTAGTATTTAGAGTTACAACCCAATGCTACAATTGTTAGCATAACATGTTTTTTAAGCACTTTTATTTCTAAAGCAGGATGCCTGCAGCAATGGTTCACACTTTCTGAAAGGTAGATATTTGCCAGAGGGCTTGTTCTCAATGGTGAACAGTTTTTACAGCAATCCATCTCAAGACGCTAGATTTCTTTACATTTTGAACACCCACCTTTTACTAGACAGTTGAAAAAATCTAGCAACAAAAATAAAATTCAGGAATATGTTTAGACTATGAACCAAAAATAAACACACTTTCAAGGCCTCAAGATAATTTATAAAAATAAATTAAATCACAGAACATAGTATAAGTATCATCACTGATTTAACATCTGCCCAACTAAAAAATGCATAACATCCATTTTCTTTAGTCAGTTATCACATTGAATAAATGGTTTCTCAAAACCCAGCTAAATCAGAGTGCACTTGGTTATGGTTAGCAGTAGCTGGTGTGCATTAAACATACAGGAATGTTACATCAGTTTTTAATGTTGTTATCTTAAAGGAACACTTTTCTCATAAAGTAATCAAATGCTATATGGCTTCTCACAGACAATGTCATTTTGTCTAATTGAATTAATTGTTTGCATTATGTTACCTTTTTCTGATTTTTTTAAATGTGGTTTTAATATGTAACCTTAGTAACGTTTAACAGTGTGCTAACTTTGTAATCGTTCTTCCCCTATAAATGTGGGTTGAACCACCGTGATGTCATTACTAAGGGGGCAGCCCCGAAACGCATAGGATGACTATGTGGTTTGTTTCATATGTGCAAGAAAGTTGTTTTTATATCCGGAACCAAAAGTGCGGCCTGCTTGCTGTATGTATAATTATGCAGCTTTAGAACAAACAAGAAAAGAGATGTGCTTGTGAAGGTTCTCATTCATCCAGGTCATGGTATATCTGTAATATTCAATTAGATCAACTTGAAGTTTAGTTTAGTTTAAAAAGTTCTAAAGTTCGAGTTTTTTGATTTTTGAAAATAGGCTACTTTCGATTTTCGATTATTATCTCCTTTTATAATTATCTACTTTTGATTTTCAATTTTCGAAAATTGTCTACTTTCAATTTTTGATAATTATCTACTTCCGATTTCGATAATCTTCTACTTTCGATTTTGATAATCATCTACTTTCGATAATCATCTCCTTTCGATTTTGATAATTTTCAAATTTTGGATAAAAATCGAAAACTCTGAAAATTCGGGTGTCACGAACACCAGTTCGCTGGGCACGTGATCTGACCAATCAATCGGTACTCGCTGCCACCACTTTAAGTTGCGGCCTTAAAGATGCCCCAAAAACACTCTTGACTCTCACTGACTATGCACACCCCTGTCCTGGCAGCTAAATGGTTAACACTACACCATTCACTCCAGCAACTAACTGGTTAATTAGCATCAGTCCTTTACAAGCAGTCACAGAGTTAATTAGCAAACACTTCATCCAACCACATATAAACTTATCAGAGGCTAACTGAGTTCTTTTAGAGAATCAAAGACAAAACTTATTAAATTTTAGATTTAATATTCCAAAAAGTGGACAGTGCATATAATACAAAAATAAAAGAAAATAGTGTTATAATAAAATGACATACAATAGGTACAACAGTTATATAAAATAAAAAGGATAAAAATATTCACAGACCCTACTCACTAGAAGAAGTCCTGTATCCCGGGGCAGGAAGAAACATTGGGTCCATACACACGTTTTTAGCATGTCCCCTCAGTATAAACAAAGTTATAGGGGCTACAAGGATTTTTAAACCATTTCATGAATCACCCCCCTTCTCTGGGCTATACAGGAGGTGGGAGTGTCTAGGAATCTCCAGATTTACGACTAGCCAAAAGCATTCATTCCCCCTCAGTTAGGCAGATTCCATATAAATGTAGATATGTACATTGTATTGGGATATTGCCCACACATTCCTCTCCTGTATTAATTATAAATTCCTCCAATACCAAACATGACCTGTGTGTAATCCATATTTCCCAAAATATTAATAACTCGCCTTGGCAAGGGAATAAGGGCTCCATGTTGGGTATCATTTTAATGGGCCTACTTTTCCATTCACAAGTATAATATTGGTTTCTGTGTTACATATTCCAATACCGAAATATATTCATTTTACATGTATGGTTGTCCTTAAAATGACCTCTTAGGGTACCCACCAGACCCCTAGCTGAAGAGAATTCCAGATACACGGTTCGGCCCCACATTGTCTGGAAAAGAAGATCTGGTTCCATGCTTCACTAATCGTAATATAAACAATAGGACTGTTCCAGGGTGGAATGGTATTTTTATTGGTCCTTTTCAAGAACTAACACCAATAGTTAAAACATTCTTGCCAAGTCACGACACACTTTCCTGGTTTTGGGTTTCGTAAATTTCGGGTTTCGTAAATTCCGGGAGTTTCGTCAGGACTTCGAAACCCTCGGATTCGATTTGAAACTGGGTTCTATTAGAACCCACAGTACATCTCTAGTAATGACTAGCAGATGACTAGCGAAATGTCTTCAAGAATTAAACTTCAAGTCCAGTTGATCTAATTGAATATTATAGATATATTACAAGAAAAGAGATGATCAATGCACACTCCTGGGCCCCATATGCTATCATAATATCTGTGCTAGTGCAAACAACAAAAACGTGGGGGGTTTTAGTAACATGCTCAAAAGTGAAAAGCCTTCCAACTAGATCAAGGTAACCCCAGTATGGTTGTTTATCTGGGCTGACAATTTTTGCTGTTTGCACTAGCACAGATATTATGATGTATATGGGGCCCAGGTGTGTGATCATCTCTTCTCTTGTCTGTTCTAATGTTTTAGTCAGATCAGTAGCACTTCCACTATATTTTATAATAATGTTGCCATAGGAGTGTTCCCACAGCCTCCCTTTTTTGTTTAATTATCCAGCTTTACACACAAACCCTTTTCTGAATAACCTAATTAAAGGGCATGTCCACTAATTTGCTGTAGTGTAAGGCACCCTGAACTGCTGCATTTGTATCTAAAAAAACTGAGCAAACTCTACTTACACAGCTTCTTTTCTGCTGCATTCAGACACGGCCCTCTGCTTGCACTGCAAGCAGGGGGCCGGACCAGCAGCCACGTCTGTGATTGGCTGAGATGTAGCTGGGGGAAAGAGTCTGTGTAAGTAGAGATAAGGTTTTTTACACACAAATACAGGGTTTGGAGGTGGGAGAGGGAGCCCTACACTACATGTTGGCTGCCTGGTGCCTACACTATTGGTTAAATGCTAGGGCGCCAGGCAGCCAACATGGATCGGGAGGGAGGGAGGGAGAGGGGTAAAGGGCTGCACAGAGCAAGCTTGAAACCTCTCAGAGGACACCTAAGAGGTGGAAACATTTTTCCTCCCAGCCAGGCTCCTGGTGTTCACTTTCTAAGGTTTTGGGCAGACATTACAGGAGAACCATTTGGAGCAGAAAGGTAAGGTAAGGATTTTTACACACAGCACAGTGGGGCCAGTAGTGGGGGAGAATTTAGTTTTGGGGGTGGACATGTCCTTTAAATTACCAATTGAAAAGTTTCTCCATCCAAGACCAGACAAGTTTACTTATTACTCTTGTTCCAAGCATTTATCACTGATTTGCCTATTTCATGTGGTTTTTTTTTGCTTGTATGTACTGTGAAATAATGTGCATCCATCATATCTCTTGTCTTTATTTTACAGTTTTTACATTTTTCAATCGAGTTAGCTGTAAAATTACTTGGGGTATATATACATTAAGAAATGCCATGGAGTCATTAAAAGAAATCTAAAAACATATAAACCCCTTAAATACTGTACATATAGAGCGATTAACTGAGGGACGCAATGCAGAGACTTAAAGTCACTTAAAGTTGGTAATAATGTAAGGGACATTTAGAACAGTTTTGCAAAGCTTTTTCATGCAGCTGCCCAACCAATAGCATTAACTTTTGTAAAGGATAAAGTCAGAATCGCAATACACTGAAAACCATTATTTCTTTTTTACGCAGGGCATGCATTTACAGTACTATGCATGTTAGTGTTATTTTATTTCTAGTTTATTATAAGTAGATTAATCAGCTGGTGTGCTCTCTGCCTTCTTACTGTTTTGAATATCTGGGTGCTGCTCAAGTGGATTCTTATTCTGACTGAACATCAGATGGCTTGATAAAGGTCTTAGGCATAGACCAAAACGTTGCTATAGTATCTGTTGTTTACACATATGAAAACACTTTTTGCAAAAAACCTGTAAGGACTTCGATGTTACCTATGTTGGTTCATTATAAGGAGAGATGGACACGAACCTGAACCCGAACCAAAGCAGATTTTACAGATCCGCCAGAAAGCATACTTTGCAGATTCACAAATTTTCCAGAACCTAGGAACTGTTTTTGATAATTATCAAACAATCGAGAATCTTCAAATTTAAAAATCAAAGTTTTTTTGATATTTCAAGAAATTTCAAATTTACAAATTCAAAAATGTAAAGAATTTCTAGAAATCTCGAAAATACTTTTCGGAATGCCAAAACAGGAAGCACATGAAGTTTCTTGTACAGGACGTTGTATTTTTAAAGATTTTGGATTTTCTCCACACCATTTCCCAAGTTCCTAAGCCATTTACAGTAAGTTACCATTGTTATTTTTAACTTAATTTTAGGCGGAACTTTCACATTTTTTAACTACATTGACTTCAATGGGTCTGCTTGCGGATTTTAAAATGTTCAGATTTAAAAAAAAAAAAAAACGCAAATCCTTAAGTGGACGGATTTCAGTGAGTTCGGCCATTTCTAATCATAAGTAGGGATGGCCGGATTTTCTGCCTTCTGAACTTCCGAACCGTGGATTTCTTGTATTTTTGAAAATTTTCGAAATTACAAGGTTTCCCGTATTTTCGAAAATACGGGAAAATATGAAAATTATCGTAAATTTGCAGATTTTCTGCATTTTGAGGATTATTTTCAAGATGGAGCAAGCCACATGTTCCAAATTATCCAATGGCAGCTAACATGATTATTGCCAGCCCCCTGGGTATTAAAGGCTGCTTCACAGGCGCCATTTTTTCAGTGTGTTGGAGTGTGTTTAGTGGAGACGTGACAGTGTAGGAGTTGGAGAGAGATTTTTGTGGTTTTTGAGCTTTTTGAGCTTTCTGTGTGTGAATTTCAGTGTGGTGGTTTAGCACTTGTTGTTAACCACCCCTGTATTCACACATCTTGAGACCCAACAGTCCTTTTAAGGACTACCCTTGTGAGACCCAAAAGTCCTTTTAAGGACTAACCCCCATATAAGTCCTTTGGACAAATTTTGTGTTAGACCTTTTAGAGGTCTAGGTGTCCTATTTTTTTGTTTGTCTTTCTGTATCTGTGTGTCAGTGTCTGTGTGTTTTGTGTAGCTGACAGTGCTGCCTTTAGCTGCAATCCGCAGCTTTTGCTGTCTGATCTGCTGTTTGCTGTCAGTTGTGTCTATGTCCTATTTGTGCTTTTAGTGTAAAAAAAAAAAGCTTTGTGTTTATTTGTTTGCTTCTGTGTTATTTTGTTGCTTTGTCTTTTGTGTTTGTGTGTGTGTGTGTATATGTATATATATGTATATGTGTGTATATATGTATATATATATATATATCTCGTCCGCACTCCGTACTGGTGTGAATGCCGGGTGCTACCGAGAGGATATGTACATGGACAGAATATATATGTATATATATATATATATATATATATATATTTTTTTTTTTTTTTCTTTTGTAAAAATTTGGGAGAGGGAAATGCCTGGCAGGGCAAGAGGAAGAGCCAGGAGCAGGGGTGCTTTTGCACGTGGAGGGAGAGGGAGAGGCAGAGGAGAGCCTACTGAAGGCTCTGGCCAGGAGCTACCTGGCCCTTCACAGGTCAGCCTGGTAACCGTACCCGATATGTTTAGGGGTAGCCGTGCTAGGGCTATCCCTTCTGATCAAGGAAGGCGGATAGTAGACTGGATTACCCAGCCTTCCTCATCCACCTCCTCACAGGCACAGAGCAGCTGAGCTGCTACTATAGATAATGTGCCTGCTCCTTCCTCACCTGAGGCTCCTACTGTGGGCATGGACCCTGATCCTCTCTATCAGGAGTTCGTTGCCCACATGGCCCGTACCTTCGGGGATCCAGAGGAGGAGTCTCAGGATCTGTTTTCGCACACTATGTGTGGGGCTAGTGTGCTTGAAGAGGAGCCGTGCACTGATGCACAATCTTTCCTGTCGCCCGAGGCGGAGGACAGGAGGCTGACGATGTCACGCAGCAGTCTGTGAGCAGCCAGGGAACTAATGCAGGGGGTGAGGTTCCAGATGCTGCTGCTGTTAATGACACAGCCTCCAGTATTGAGGAGGTGGAAGTGGACAATGAGGTCACCGATCATCCATGGGTGCCCTCTGTGAGAGAGGAGGAGGATAGTGTCTCTGAGGGATGTCCCTCAGAGCATGAGCATGATCCTGAACCCAGAGGCAGGACTGGGGGCAGGGGCCGGGGCAGAGGCAGTGCACCTAGTGTTGCACGTGGAGGTACGGCACCAATGAGATCTGGTGCCAATGCCCCACAGCAGCAGGTGACCTCTGTTCTGAGTCATGCCGGTGGCTCAGCGGTGTGGGAGTTCTTCTTGCTGGCTCCAGGTGACAGCACGGTTGCAGTGTGCAAGTTGTGCCTGCAACGTGTTAGCTGTGGGAAGACCAAATCACATTTGGGCACCTCCTCTATGAGGAGACATATGATACTGCACCACTTTGCCCGGTGGGAGCAGCGGACAGGGAATATGCAGGCACCCACACGTTCCCTACCTCGTGCCCAGGTAGCCACCGTTCCTCCTCCCCCTCCGGCCCCATCAGCTGCTTCTTCGGTGGAAGTTAGGGAGGAGAGGCAGCCTTTGGCCCCAGCATGCGGTGTTAAGAGACCTCTTGACACTGCTGCTGGAGCGTCAGCTAAAAGGCAGGTCTCTCTTCCCCATTTGTTGGAGCGGAGGCAGAAACTGTCCCCCAGTCACCCCCAAGCCCAGCGTCTCACTGCCGGCTTAGCAAAACTCCTGGCGGTGCAGCTGCTACCTTTCAGCCTGGTAGACAGTGCAGCGTTCAGGGAGTTTGTGGCCATTGGAACACCACAGTGGCAGGTCCCTGGCTGTATCCCTGGCCGTAGGTACCAGCCCTGCACGACCATCTGCAGGGCAATATATCTGCTTCGCTGGACCACAGTGTGGGCAAACTATGGATGCGTGGTCCAGCAAGCACGGCCAGGGGCGGTATGTGTCATTTACCGCCCAATGGGTCACTCTGCTAGCCGGCAGAGACGCGGCACGGAGCGCAAGTGGGGAGATGGTGGTACCACCACGCATTGGTGATACGCCAGTCTCCACCCCCCCTCCTCATCCGGTGAGCCCTCTTCCCGGACAGCTCCATGCCGGGAATGAGGCGTGGATCACATCTCAGTACAGCACCCCTATTGCTGATGCCCGTGACTGAAGGCCTCCTGCCCCTGGCCACCTGTAATGCTCCTTCCGCCTCATTTTCCACCTAGAGGCTTAGCTGATGCCAGCTTAGCTGGCAAATGGAAAATCTTTCTTATTGGTAGGGCCATATATGGCCCTACCTTGCTCTACTGCATTCAAGTTGTGAAATAACAAATGCTCTGCGACAACAGATATTCTGTGGCTAATGTTTTCAGCTCTGGGTCAATCCTGCCTGGCTCGAGAGCAGTGCTCCATATTTGTTCTTTCTTCTCTCTCCACAAGGCACCTTTGTGGTGTCACCTACTCTGACCATCTCATACAGCCGCAACAGCTACTCTGTGGCTAATGTTTTCAGCTCTGTGTCATTCTGCCTGGCCCGAGAGCAGTATTCCATATTTGTTCTTCCTTCTGTCTCCACGAGGCACCTTTGTGGTGTCACCTACTCTGACCATCTCATACAGCCACAACAGCTACTCTGTGGCTAATGTTTTCAGCTCTGGGTCAATCCTGCCTGGCCCGAGAGCAGTACTCCATATTACAAAGTGTGGGCCTGCTGTAACTCAGTGGTGCTGTTCCTACGAAGCCTTACCCTTTCACCCGCTTTCCTTGGCACGAAGCATACTCTGAGGGAGAGAAGCCAATGGGGTGAGGGTATGTCCAGTGGCCAAGCCTGCCTGGTCTTCAACAATGGTGGCAAACTGCACAGTGGGCCTGCTGTAACTCAATGGTGCTGTTCCTACCCGTTCACCCGCTTTCCCTTGCACGAAGCATACTCTGAGGGAGAGAAGCCAATGGGGTGAGGGGTATGTCCAGTGGGGCCTGCCTGGCCCCACAACAATGGTGGCAAACCGAAGTGGACATTATGTAACCCAGTATCCCCATTGCCTTCTTTCCCTTGTTGTGTGCAAACTACTATATAGGGGAATGTGGCCAATGTGGTGTGTGTAATGGCATTAATGGTAAGTTATATACAATTATAAGTACCAGACATATAGCTAGCTAAATAGATATGTGTATTGTAATTTTTCAAATAAAAATTGATTATGAATCTAATTTGATATATCGAAAAATAAAGCCCAAAAACGTCTAAAAAAGTTTTTATATATAATATAATAATTTTCTTTTTTTTTTTTTTAAACTATATACATAAAAAAAAATAAAAAAATCACTGGGGTTCCTGCCTGGATACCCTCCTCTCCAGTCTGGTCAGGCGGTGGTCCAGGCGCTGCCCCATGTGGCGGATATCCCGCTGTATGCTCTGGAAATCTGTGGAGGAAGATATTGAGAGAATTGTGTTGAAGATGTTCGAGCACATTTCCTAAAGCATCATGCGGGTGATGCAATTTTGAACCTGACAGTTAGTTACACATACATGGTACTGCAATGCAATAATGTTGAGGTGTGTCATAAAAAGGAAAGCTCAGTATAAAATATCATTATTTCTAAAATTCTTAGTTTATATTATGCATACCTAGTTATGGTAACAGTGATTTCAACTGATTGGCTGTTGGATGGGTTACACATGCTCAGATCTCTACTGAGCAACTGAATCAACCCAGGGACTGGGTCAAGGGAAAGACCATAACAATCTCTATTAGGGGTCCTGCAAACAGGAAGTCAGTATTTCCGTTGCATTTATTTATACACAGACACAATGCTGAATGGGCAGATTAAGGTCATTGGGATGGATAAATACTGCTCTTTTTTTCTTAAAAGTATATATATTATCACTGAACTTTCACTTAAAGCAATATTATTGCATCATGGGGGATCACTGATAAACAGCAGGAGGTAATGCTGGCATAAAACATTACGTTTATTGCTAAATTGTATCAGAACATTCTTGGTTTTGTATCACTAGGACTGTGCTACATACAAAATTTTTTGGAAGTGGTGCAGCCCCCATAAAAGCATTGTCAAACCCACAGTACCCAATGTTGCATCATGTAGCGTGGATTTTACACTGGGAAAATACAGATATTAATAGTCTTGTATATAACATTTCATTAACGTTGCATATGATTTACTTACGATTTTCAATCATGGCCACCAGAGAGACTGGAGGTGCTGGAGGGGCTGGAGAGGGTGGAGGGGCTGGAGAGGGTGGAGGGCCTGGAGAGGGTGGAGGGCCTGGAGAGGGTGGAGGGCCTGGAGAGGGTGGTGGGCCTGTAGAGGCTGGTCCTGCTTCTAGAAAAAAAAATGTTTTATTTCAACATTCACTGTCCAATCCATTAGTAATATTACATGTATAAGAACATTTCCTAAAAAGCTATGTAGTGAACATTTCTTGGATAATTTTGGACATTTGGACCGAATTTCGTGACTTAAGATCAAAAACTGAAGGACACGATACAGCCCAAACAATGGGGAGTCGGGGACAATAAATGGGAATGAGAAATGAGAAGAACTGTGATATGTCTCTCAAGCCAAATTAATAGATTTGTTGCATTTTTTTTTTACAAAATGTTTTATCAGTGAAATAATAAAATTCACTTAATTATGACTGATAATTTCACAAATTATTTGCTGACAATCAAGGTCAATAAAAAGATAAAAAAATTGCTTAGGATGCCAGGTGCCTCTACTTGGGGCGATAGACTGCCCGGAGGGGTAGTTGGTGGTAGTGCTAAAAAAAAGGAAATTTATTTTAACTCTCACTGTTATTAAATCTTTGAATACATTTACTAAAACATTTCTCGGAGAAGTTGTCAAAAAATATGCTAACATTTGGATAAAGGGCTTGGACATATCAACGTGTTAAAAAACAAACAATAGTGTGGCACAATTAATGTGATCCTCAATTTTTGCGCAATCATACTGCACTCGCACGGCAATACACATGAGCGCACCGGAAACACTCGCTTGTATGCTTGTTTCTGGAGTGTCCGCTGTAATGTGGCCTTGGTCAAATGAGAAATTTTTAATTTTTTTTTTTCAATAGGCTGCACTTACATTCTTCACTGGCACCAGGAGCCTCCCCTGGTGCTTCCTCTGGCGGGGACGGTGGTGGTGGTGGTGTATCAGAGGATGATTCCGCTGCAAATTAAAATAAAAAAATACATAATGAATGATATATCTAAAGGGTATATTTAATTATATACTTTGAATTCTGCTTGAAAATACAGATTAAATAAGGCAATATGTTATAGTTGCTTTAAAAGTCAATCATATTTCTATGGCAATGATTTCATACCTTATTCTGGCTAAGTACTTATATTTTTATTGTGTGTATTGTAGCCATGGAAAGGGAAAAGTTGGTTGGGTGTAGGGGAGCATCAGTAGCTGTGTGTACTTGTATTTGTATAGATTTTGTGGGTAACACAACATTTTTAATTTTGGAGTGTAAAAATAAATATTTGAAGATGACATTTTTGAAAGACAAAATCAATTTTTAATAATTGATCAAAATTTCATTTTTGACTTTACTTTCCCTTTAAATAGGACTGCCATGTAACTAAAAGGGTGGGTCAGTAAAGTGTGTTTAACTGTGTCTATGTGTGGGTATCAGTGTGCATTTATAAGGTAAAAAGAAATCAATTTTTAATGATCGATTTCATTTTTAACTTTACTTAGCCTTTAAATAAGGCTGCCATGGAAATGGAAGGGTGGGCCACCAAGTGTGTTTACCTGTGTCTATGTGTGGGTATCATTTTGAATTTATAGGTGTTATGTTAAATAAAGTCACTTTTCAGTGATTTATTTTTTGACTTTACTTACCCTTTAAATAGGGCTGATATTGAATAATATAATAATAATAATAATAATGTAATAATAACCAGTGAATGAGAAATACAAAGAACTTGGATCTCTCTTTTTCTCAAGCCAAATTTATGGATTATTGATGTTTTTAAAAAATATATATATATAAATATGTTTATGTCAGAAGTGAATTAAAATATTTTACTACTTTACTACTATATTACAATACAGTAATATAATAAAAAGTATACTTGCCTTCCATAAATTGCCCTATGGCTTCCACATAATGAGGCCTTTGCCTCTTAAGATCAGACCATTGTCTCTGGAGGGTAGAGACAGTGGTCTGGAAGTTGAAGCGGCGCGCCAGCCGGCGCTGCAGGCCCTCCATTATTGCCCGCTTCCTGCGCCGCACATGCCGGGTACCTGGCGCAAAATTGTCATACCCCCTAGCCAGGAAGTATTGGGTGGCATAGAGCTGCCTGGCAGAGCTAGACATTTTGCAGGCAGGATGTAGTAAAAAGCAATGAATCATCGAAGTTCTGGTTCGGGTCCGTATTTACGGAAATCCTCGTTTTTACGAAAATCCTCGTTTTTACGAAAATCCTCGTTTTTACGGAAATCCTCGTATTTACGGAAATCCTCGTATTTTCGAAGAATACCGTATTTTTAAATTCACGCTAGTGGACTGTAATTTTTAGGTATTGTAGGCATTGATATGTGTTTCCAAGGTCATTACCCAGGCCCCTGAGTGATTAAGTGTACGTTACCAAGGCTATTTAGACCATTTAATGCAGATTTTGCCGAACTTTCCTTTTAATACGTTTTAACGGCCCCGCTCGCGGAACCTCGAGCGGACCGGATTTTGTGAAGATCGGACATCTCTAATCATAAGGTAATAACTGTATGTTGGCTAATTTTTTGACTGGGGGTTTTGAAACAAAGTAATTTACACTGTGGCTGTCACAATTATTTTTTTCTTATCTGAAGTTACGTTGGTATCATATTACTATAGGTATGTACAAAGAGCTATAGTGCTGACTGGAAATAAAAATCTTTGTTGTTTTGTTGTTTATTCTTTATAAAAATTATATTTTTTGCAAAACTATCAGCCTGAATATTTTAAGGCAATGGAACAGGGTTAAGGAAGCCACACAGATTAATTCTTAAGTATTCACAGTTTTTCTGCACTGCCTGTTTTCATGCTTTAGAAGATTAGTAGCTGTAAACATTGCATGAATGAACCAGAGCTTTTAATATGGGAAATTATATAAAAAAATGCATATGAAGAGTCTAAACTCTTTCCACCCCCCACCCGTTTACAGCAATTTAAGTGAATGCATAATAAATAAAGCTAAAGTCAATCAGGGTTTAAGAGCAAGCACAGCTTGGAAACATGTAGAGCATTTTCTAAGAAACTAGGATAAAAGTGAAAACCTGCACAGGTTTTTCTATTAACAGCTCAATATATTTACCGAAAATGTGTTGTTTGGTATCTGATAATGTATGTCTCTTATGTTTAAAATGGCTACAGTACAAATTCTAAATATTAATGTAGGGGTTTGCTCAGCTTGCAAAGTCTAATTTGTTTTCTTGATATGGCTTTGCAAGGTTAGAATGTGGAACTAATAGGATAATTCTTAAACAGATCTACTTGAAGTCAAGTGTGCAATTTGCTCAGGAAATGTAAAGGATACTTACTAGATAAGTGACAGTTCTTTGCTTTGTTGAATGCTGATGCTTCAGTTGGATGTGTGCACTGTAGCCACAGGACTTATCATTTTGTCCCAGAGCTACAAAATGAAAGAGTATCTCTCTGTTCACGTTGTTATACAATCTGGTTAAACTCTTTGGAAGAAAATAGACCACATTTATGCACAGGTGCGTAGGATTTATTTTTATTGGTGGCAAAACTTACACTGGTTATGTTAGTTGATGCAATAACAATAAATAAAAAAAACTGTAAAAGCTGAAATATTAAAACTAGCTGAAATTTTAGGATATAAAATGTGTCCTTAATAATGTCTTGAGACATATTTGTCATATATTTCATTTGACTTGTTGTAAAGTCTTAAGCTGGTTATAGACATATATACAGGCATAATTCCTGATAAATTATAGGGGATTTTCTTAATACCTGTCTGGTCCATCTTAATTAATTAAAGTGATTCTAAGACATTCTAAGGCATTTCTGTGGGTCTCAGGATTAATTATTCCTACTTGAAAATGTCAGGTTACATTGTGGGTCTAACAAGTAGTGACTGAGGAACTAGAAGCACTTGATACATTAGGACACATTAGTGATCAATCTAATCAGGCTCGTAAAAACGCAGGATATAGTAATATCACACACACCTTAAATATCTATAAGGTATAGATAAATCACACATAATTTTAAAAACACATCCTGCAACCCTGCAACCATGTTAGTGGTAAATCAAGAGGTAAAGAACCCAATATAATAGTAAATATATATGTAACAATAGTAGAACACAGGGTTAAATTACATACATCATATTATGCATACATCATTTCTACATATGGGCCATAAATATACATAGTGTGGCAGACTTAACCATGACACAGGGCCACTGAGCATACTCACCCACAAAAGCCAGTAATCCTGGGTTTGGGAGTGAGAACAAGTTAAAAAATGGTAACAGCTATGGGACACATATTGTCCTATAGCAAGGACTTTGTCAGCAACAGAGAATCCTCGGATTAATCCATTCATTTCTGCAATACAGCAGTTAACGTTTTCCATACAGTGTAAAGCCCACACTAACCTGAAATTACATTGGTTTGTGGGATTGTGTAGATTCTACATGTATTTGGCATCTCCCCCCAAATTTCTTATTATACTGTATGTAGTTAATCTGTGCTTGTGGGATATAACATATGACATATCAAGTAGCACTAGTGTAAATCTTTTAAATTTTCTATTTTTTTTTCTTGCAATATACTGTACAATCATATAAATAACATTAATCAGTAATATGTGTTTTTAACATTTATAAATAAACTTCCAGACATCAGTATCTTAAACTTTTTTTTAAGTCACCTTGAATGCTTGCTTTGCAGGATCTGTATTTATATTGTTATATTAAAACACAACACAGTTTTATTGATTTTATGTAATAAATAATGTATCTCATGCCAGTTTAGTTTTGATAAACGAGTTCCATTTTATCCCTGCTTATTTGCCTGGCCAATTTTTTTTTTTTAACTATACTTTATTCAGAGGTGGACTTATTCATCCAACTAAGCTATTGATTGTATTATCCCTCATTGTTTATGAATTCTTTTTTTCCTGCAGAATGAAATTTTGGTTGAACAATTTCATGTATTAAATTTGTTAACTACTTGAAATGGGCAAAGCTAACCCTTCCCCAGTTTTTAGAAATAACTGACACCACTCACTTTTATTGGATAAATAATCGGCCACAGCTTTATTAAATAAATACAACAGAATAAACATTAAATGTAATCATTATTCAGTTACAAGGTAATCCCACATAGATTAAATTACACAGATCCACACAAACCAATGATAGTAAAAAAACTGCATGTCCCTGCCAGAGGGCCTACCAACATCTCTTATTAATGGTAATGCTGAATTGCATTACTTGATACAGTGGCCAGGAAACAGCAACCACTTTAAGACTAGAACCACCTATTCACCAGTATAACCCTCCCGTATTGTTTGTTTTTTTATGGTCAACTGACAGGGATACGCCTCACCCATGACAACCAGCAACAGAGACATATACAAAAGTGAATGACAGCAAAAAGGAGGAAGTAAAAAGGAAATACCCCTTGTGATTACTATGGCCAAAAACATCAGCGAGCAGCATCCTTGAGAAGAAAAAGAGGGGAGGGTTTTGGCCATAATTACCTTTCCTCGTTATCCTCACCCCTTTTAAGCCCTCTGCGACCCTTCTAACCGATCCCTGCTTACCTCCTCCTAGCCCTGGCTTTACCCCTCACCATCCACTCTATCCTGCCCTGTCATGAGTCATACCCTTTTAGAGAGCTATCCGGGTCCCATTGTATATGTGATTTTGTTTTCTCTTTATATATTATATACATAAAAAAAATTTGCAGGGTTTACGGTCCAGTACATATCGTTATCATAATTGAATGTTTACATGAAAATTAAACATATTAAACCTGCAACTATAGATGTTTGAAACTGGCACGTTTTGTTCTGAAATTGCATTTTCAAGTTTTCAGAATGTTTGAAAATCCAAAAAATAGAAGTCTTGTCTAATAACAAATATTAACTGTATTTTTATTGCATATGGATCTGGGAAATGAACTCTGGACCAAGTACCAATGCAGAGAAGTTCAAAATAAGAGTTAAATACCCGAAACATTCACTTCCTCACAGGCAGCTATTATACGATCATTTTCAATAATCGATAAACCCCTTTAAAAATGAGAAGTTTTTGTTTCAGAAAGTTCTGAAAGTTTCACAGAACTTGGAAACTGGCAGTTTTAAATCAGAAGCGGATTTGAAACAAACCTGAATATCATCCCAACCTGCTGTCATTAATATGGCTTTAGAGGCAATTTTTTTGCTTTTTTGTGCTTTGGCTTTAATGAACATGTGTCACAGACACAATCAATACTGAATACCTACCTCTTGAGTGCGTTCAGCTAGGATTCAGACCTAATCAGCTCTGATTTCTCTTGATTGCACTGAGCTGTGTCACATGCACAGGTTTTAAGACTCACAGGACACACAAACACTCATATTAATAGAACTTTGAGCAGCCTTTTTAAGACATAATAAGGGCAATTCACCTGCAGCTACACAGCGCTCCTCTCAGCCCTTAACGTCGAGAAAAAAAGTCTCGCTTTGCGGTGGTTGCATCAATCGCAAAATGATTTATCAGAGGCTGCACGGGTCTGATGATTTATCCTGAGCCACATGAACAATATAGAATTATAAAAAGCAGCACGCTTGCTGACAGGGAATGCTGGGAAGTGTAGTTTTTAAACATCTGAATGGCTGCAGGTTGGAAATCCCTGCTATAGAATCTGTTTCTAAAAACATTCATTCTGTTTACAACAAGAGCAATAAATTAAAATAAGCCCTGAAACTGCTTTCGTTAATACGATCCATTTTAAAAAATCTCACCTATCCAGTGGAGACAAATGAGTATGTTTCTCTATTATTCCTTTTGTCATATTTATTTCCCTTTCTAGGCAAATGTGATTTTAGTTATGGTTCCTGCTGTTTTACAGAAAAGCATAATATTATATTTTTTGATAAATATTAAACAGGTAAACGTCCCCTGTAACGTTTCCATATCTGTTTGTCTCTTTGAAAAGCATATTAAGTAACACAATAATAACCCAATGCTAAGAAAAAGCTTGTATGGCTTACTTGCACTTGCTCTTATTAACTACATAATGCATGGCACATTGTATCTCATCCTCTGCTTTTTGGCATAAAGTAGCATAATCCAGACTGTATACTGTATAATGACGTATTAATAGTGTATCATTATAGTTAAATACATTAGTATTTGATTTTTTTTCTAAATCTAATTTATCTGCCTGTTTATTAATCCATCTGTTCGTATTCAAACTGCACATTAAACATTAACAGGGAAATTCAATAAAAGTTCTTATTGTTAAAAATGGTGCTAATTTTGCCCCAACCAATCAGATGATATTTAACATTTGAAAGCTAACATCTGATTGGTTGGGGCAAAATTAGCACCATTTTTAACGATAAGAACTTTTATTGAATAACCCTGTAAGTATTTAAAGTAACCATACCGGTAATAGGAGTACATGATATTAATTATTTAGTCTTAATCACTAAATATCTTTTCATAGTGATAAACAAATGAATAGTAGCTTGCTCATCCCTAAAACTAATTACAACCAGATTAATTAGGGAAACCTAATCTGTAAGTATTTCCTTAAAGGAGAACAATAATGTATCCCAAACCAGCCCCTCCCCCTACACAGTATGAGAACCTAAATTACTAACTCACCCCTGGGTTTGCTCTAAATCGCTCATACCATGACTTGAAAGTCCAGCTCATAATGCTGCTCTGTCTCTACCCCCTCTCAGAACCCTGTACTTTATCACTGTGCAAGGAGAATGTCTTTTTTATTGGGCAGTCCTGGAAGAGTCCCAGACTGTTAGCATTGTGTCCTATCTTCTGCGCTTTTTCACCTATAGGGTGATAGGTAGATAGGAGTATGTTGATAGGTAGATAGGAGGCATGTTGGGACAGCACACCCAAGAGTTCTATTATTTACAGGAAATTAAGAGAAAGGAATAAGTTATCCTACCTTCCTGTAAATTAAAGGGGAAGTTCAGAGAAAATTACTTTTCTTTTAAGAAAAAAGAGTAGTATTTTTCCATCCTAATGATCTTAAACGGCATCTATAGTGAAAAAAACACATTGGTCCATTGCAAAGTTAAATTCATGTACTCTGTGCTGCCTTTATCCTATCTTTGTCAGTGACTTTGTTTTTCCATGGTGTCAGATCTATGTGCAGCACTCCCCCCTTCCCCCTCCTCTGTTACCTCCTCCATGTCTCAACTCCGGCTAACCAACAAGCTTATCATGTGCAGTAGTTAAAAGTTCGACATCCTGAAAAACACACCCACGCACAGTGGCCAATAGAAAGCAAGCTGTCCTGGAGACACGGATCTCTCTGTGTCCTGATCTCTCCCTCTTTGTGAATTAGTGAAGTCTATCAAGAAGAGGGGTCAAGTGCAGCCTTAACTCTGCCATCAAAGCTACCTCTCTTCTCCTGCTAATGCTCTTATCTCTATGTTTATTATAGAGCATGGAGGAGGAGGGACTTGAGCAGGGAAGAGGGTCACTTCACAGGGATTTGATTGACAGTACAAGTAGGAGTACAGGAATACAATCACGTATCACGTATTCCTCTAACTTATATCTGTTGTATTCAATTAGATCAACTGGACTTGAAATGTAGTTCCTTGAAGACGTTTCGCTAGTCATCCGACTGGCTTTCTCTCTGAATTGAGAAAGCCAGTCGGATGACTAGCGAAACGTCTTCAAGAACTACATTTCAAGTCCAGTTGATCTAATTGAATACAACAGATATACCATGACCTGGATGAATGAGAACCTTCACAAGCATTCCTCTAACTTGTGTATCTTAGGCCACAGAGGGAATCTGATGACACTCTGGGGGTTGGGGGGAATTATAGGACTCATGGAAAGAAAGAAAACAAAAGTTTATTTTCCCACTATAGATGCCCTTTAATCTGCCCATCCAGCATTTTGTCTGTGTATAAATAAATGCTTCCGAAATACTGACTTCTTGTTTGCAGGACCCCTAATAGAGACTGTTATGGTCTTGCTCTTGGCCCAGCACCTTGGTTGATTCAGTTGCTCAGCAGAAATCTGAGCATGTTTGACCCACCCAACAGCCAATCAGCAGAAATTACTGTTAGGGATATTTCAAGGTAGCGTGCATTCTGGGAAAAAAAGGACTGTTAGAACCTGAAATGGCAGCTCACTAATGTCAACAGCAGGTAATAGCAAGGGGTATAAATTAATATAATATAAACTAGGAATTTTAAAAATAACAATATTTTTCAATGAACTTTCCCTTTAAAGATACACATGGGAGCTATTTTAATTTGTTAATTTAGTTTTTCTTAAGTGAAGAAAATATTGAAGATTTATGAGGATGAGATATAGAAATGTTTTAGAAATTTTCCACTTTAGGTTTTTAAAATCTTCAAGACATTTGTACAAGTGTTACACTGGATTTTTCTCTCATAGACTTGAGCGAAAGACCACATTACAGCAGAAATGAATAGGTATACCTGTGGTTCTTTAATTTCATATTAAGTTTACATATTAAGTTTTTAACTATTGTTTTCCATTAGTGACCTCTTATCCATCTTAGTAGTAAAGAGTTAAAAAAGGATGTTGAGAAAATTGTGAATTTCATGAAAATTTACTGTGAAATTGGAACATTCACTGTAATTCAATTGTATGAAGCCTGACAAAGGTTGTTACTCAGATATCTGCCAACTAAACACTCTATTGTCTGTCACCCAAAGGGGAACCCAGAAGCCATGTTGTCACATTGAAGCATTTCCTTACTAAATCACATGTGCAGTAAATGCAACATTATGTAACCTGTGTGCTACTTTGTGCTACATAATGCATTTGTTTCAGCAAAAATGCAATTAGTTTTATTTTTAGTTACTTTGTTGATGGGCAAGTAGGATTAACACACAACATGTCATGCTTTAATATGGTAAAATCATTGAACTAAATGTGTTGTATCAGGAAGAGAGGGGAAAGTAAATGCAAAGTCTGCTGCAGTAAAATATTTTATTTTATTGTAAGGGAATTAGCCAAATGGTTGTTTTTCCTTCCAGTTCAGCAAATGTTTTGTGTGAAAAGTCAGGAAAGTGGCACAGAGACAGATTAAATGAGTAACCTGTGTTTTATTCTCACACCAGGTGTATCATGTCCGTTATAACAGTAGTTAAAAAGCAGAAAATAATGAGATAGAACATATAGAACCCCTTACAGCACTTGTGGCCATAATTAAAGAAATCAGCCTAACAGACCCCTTACATAGTAAAAAAAACCAGTCATCAGTAGAGATTACCATAAGTTTCGTTCCATTTTTGGAAGATCGGAAAATCCGAAAACAGAACGTACTTTTGAGGGTTCAGACCGCATTTTTGAGGGTTACCGAATATACAAGGTTATTTTCATAGCCCTCGAAATTATCTTGAACGTTTTAAAACCTTCAAAAATACGATCGGAAACTATTTTTGAGTTTCTGATGGTATTATTGAGGGTTATCGAACATTCAAAATTATTTTCAAGGGCTACCTAAAATAACCTTGTACATTCACTAACCCTCATTCAAGGGTTATCGCCAATTCAAGGATTACGGAATGATACATTTGAGGGTTACTGTAAATGAAACAATACATTTGGGGTAACAAAATTGAACAATACATTTGAGGGTTACCGAAATCGAACAATACATTCAAGGGTTATGGCTGAAATTGAGTGTTAGCGAATGGTACGCAAATTATCAAAAATGTATTTTTTGTAGCTTCCTGGCAACCCTGACGAAGCCGCGAGATTAAGTTGGTGAAACATGCGTTGGTCGGTTTGTATCCCTATGACCAAGGTTTAACCCCCAGTCCCTCACACCTGGTGAGGAATTTAACAGACAGATCCTGTCTCTGTTGGCCTAACTTAAGGAACTGGGAAACCATCCCAGCACCTTCACTGGATTGGATTCCTAGTATAACTTTATCCTACCATCTGTAGGTAAAAAAAACTTCAGGGCACATATCTGCCATTTACTACTCTCCCTGCTGGCATTTTTCAAAATATACGTAGAAATAAATTAGAAAGGCAAGTGATACATCATTTTGTTCATTTATTCAACAAAAATTTGTTTTAAATATTTCAGCTTGAACTTCTTTAAAAAGAACCTTATACTTGCTAAATGTATAAAATATGTTTTCGTGGATATAAGCTCAGATTCAATTGTTAGATTTATTTATTTATTGTAGTAAAGGTTATTGGTATCTTAGAGATATTTATGCATTTAGTGTCCATTTTTACATATACAATTTTAGAATTATAATTAAAGGGGATCTGTGGTCCAAAAATGACTAAATGACTTTAAATTAATTTATAGGAATTGCATTCCTGAGTCTTTTTGCAGTTTACTTTCATTATTTTTTACATAGTTTTGTGAGCTGCATTACCAGATCTTCTGCATTTCCTGCTTCCTGCTCTGAAACATGTGACAATCCCTCATCCCTGTGTCTCCTTCTCCCCTTGCAGCCCCCCTCCCCTTTGCAGCACCCAAGGCCCCTCCCACTCATGGGCCGCACTTGTAGACCCACCTTGGCCCCTTCCCTTACAGCCCCCCTTACAGCACCCCCTTGGCCCTTTTATTTGCTGCCCCATTTGGCCCCACAAGTTTTCTGTAGGGGTGTATGGGTCTGGTGTATGAGTGGGGGACCCATGAGTGTGTGGGAACACTGACTTATGGGTAGGAAGAGCCATGAGGAGGGTAGGGCTGTAGATTCCTTTTCCTTTCTTGTGGGTATCTTTACACAGCAGGGTGGGGGAGGGACTTCCTTTTTCCACCACACACTGTGAAGTCAGAGGCTGTGCTGGGCTGGCGGGGAGGTGGAATTGAAGGCTTTGGAATGTAACATTTCATCCTTCCAACCCTTACCTTTCTGATCAGTAATTTCTTTATATTTTGGGCTGTGGAACATGTAGAGAGGTGGTTAATGGCTCGTTTCAAAGGTATTTAATTTAAAATCAACTTGAAGGCCACAGTTCCCCTTTAAGTCAAATTATACAGCATATTCAAATTCCACTTGTTCCTTTTCCCTTAATAACCATTAATACACTAGTTAATATATTAATGGGCCATACGGTAAACTCTCTGATGCATTGTTTACTAATCTGTCATATCAGAGGACATGTAGACATCCTTTAAGATTGGAAGAAAAGAAATCTTCAGGTTAGGAAAAGATTCTTTAAAGTGAGAATGGTGAAACTGTGGAACTGTCTTCCAGCAGATGTGGTAATGGCAAGTTCACTGAATAGCTTTAAAAGAGGGCTAGATAAGTTTCTAAAACTAAAAAATATTGAGAATTACTGGTATTAATAATATACTGCACTGCAGGTTGATCAAGGTATACTTTCCAATTACCATTTGAAGTCAGAAAGGACCCCCCCCCCCCTTTTTATTTTAGCTGTTTTTTTGCCTTTTGCATCTGGATCAACTGTTAGCGTTAAAAGGAGAAAAGGTTGGACTTGATGGACATATGTCTTTATTCAACCTCAATTACTATGTTACTACTGTATGTAGTTGTTTGTTGTGTCTACTGTTGTAATTAATGATTCCTACTTCCTAAACAAATATGGTGACACTATAAATTCTGTTCTAAAATTCAAAATTTCTAAATAAAAAAAGATATCATTGCATAAGAAATGTAATAAACTAACAATGGGTAGTCTTTAATATTTTCAGTACCCTAGCTAAAAACTATATGGGAAGCTGCTGACATTTAAAGCTGAGACACAGTGTGGGATAAATTGTTACTTGTAGCAAGATCACATAGTGGAAATGTTTTATAGGGAACGTTATTATGCAAAAATTTGTCAGAAAAATAGTCGATATAAGAACATTGGGACATGTTCTGCTCTGTGTTGATTTACAATATGTCAACTCATGTAGAAGATCTGAAGCAGCATTTTTATTAGCTCAGTAGCACCAAATTAGCACACACATTAACTATGTATTATTGTTTTGGGATTCCCCCGTAATATAAAAGTGTTTTACTTGAAGTAATCTTTCTTTCATGCCATTCTCAATGGACGTGTTATTTTTTTTGATACAATTACTGGTATACAATTACTACTGATCTTTAAATAATGTCACCAGTGATAGTTTTGAATTTCATCTTATAAATAATATACTATAAAGCTTGTGTAAATTTGGTGAATTTTGACATCTTGAATGTGATAAGTTACTTCTTAGATAAATGCCCAAGGCAATCCTCTGTCTGTTATGGGATTTTTTTTCTTTCATCATGTTTTTATGCAATCTGGTTCTTGTTCAGTCTAGAATTCATTTTAGAACCCATCCTTGCTTAAAATAATGTAATAAAAACCTTGGGCACATCAGGTATTAAAAACAGAAACCTTGATTTACAATTAGACACTTTTGATGTAACAAATTATTAGTTCTACCAAGAACACATTTTTATTTTAAAGTTTATATTATATACAGTATTAGTGAAACTAAGCTACAGAAAGTTGTCTTCATGACAAAGAATTTATTACAAATGCTAAGGAATATTTATTGCAACATGTCTTTGCTTTTTAGTTTTTTTATTTTGTAACAAAATATACAGAAGTGACAAAATATGAAATGTCCAATGCATTCTTTTCCATATAGAACAGCAAGACAGGAAACTCAAAGGGACATGAGTATATTTTTACATTTTTCTTGTACAGTACTTTTTACATTTTATTTTTTTGTTAGAATTTTGTAGAATTTTACATTTATTCGGAAACTTTCGCTTCCATGATACCTTAGTTTAAATATATTGTGTATACAATATACTTCTATACTTTCTTATCTGCAGTATGCAGAGGGATACCTAGAAAACATGTTTTGTACTGAATCTTCTAATGTTTTGATTACCCAAACAGGGATTTCAATTTTGTTTTAAAATGCTGTGGAAAAGATAAAACATTTATTAATTTCTTAAGAACAGGGTAAATCTAATTGCAATTTAAGGCTTGCATTTCGGTAATACCTTAAAGGACATGTTCACCCCAACTAAAAATTTATACTTAGTTTGCTGACCCCTCAAACCAAAAACACTGCAATACTGCGCCCACTGGCAGGATGTTCCTGTAAGTAGAGCTTTAGCTCAATGTTCACAACTGGAAAATGACTTACTGCTGCTTCCAGAGCCACCCCCTATAAGCATGTGCACGCTAAGAGCAGGCTGGAATATTAACAGGAGGGGGTGGCAAACATTAGGCTGAAGATCTGCCTTCAGGAACATCCTATCAGAGGGTTAGAAATGTAGTCTTGAGGTTTTTGAAGGGCTAGCAAGCTAGGTATAAATGCTATGTTGGTTGGGTGGATGTGCCCTTTAATCCAGGTCTGTGTAGAGTTCAGATTTATCATCTTAGAATTTAAGCTTACAATTTAATTACGGTAACATGTTTTTACTGTTGTTAAACAACATTGCTAGACTGCCATAGCCAATCATATTTATTCAAACACTGTGCAACATATAACCATGAAAAGGTACATTATAAAATGTATTCTATAGTCAATAAAAATGTTTTACATTCTCTTTGGAATGTTTAAATATATTGTGCAGTACAAAATGGTGCTTTGCCATGACAGCAACATATTAAGTTAAAGGCTATTTACAGAATCCCAAAGTATAGGAAGTTGGCAACATTTTTGTAATGCATGTGCTATAGTAGCTGTGCATTTTAAAAGTAACTATGCATTTTATCTTATGTAGTTGAGCTGCCACTTTAATAATCATTCAAACAAAGAAAAAAGCAAATAAATGTGAAATATTATAGCTGGTGTTATATATTTCCAATTAAAAATGTGCATTTACTGCACAATAGAAATTACAACAGTACAATTAATGCTCCCTACTACAATCATTCTTGTTGTGTACCCTGGATGAATTCAGTCTGATGCAATATTATTTTACACAGAAAGATCAGTGGATTTGTAACAATAATGGGATTGGAAGAGATGGTAGAGATGGCAGAAACTTCAGAAACCTGGTCCGATTTTCAATTTTCGAAATTGGATCCATTAAAGTTAAGGGGGGAAAATTAGTGAGAAAAGTTTAAAATAAAAAAGGTTACCTGGGAAATGATCTGGGGAACACATATAAATATCCAGAACTAGAAATAAGGTAAATTTCTTTACACATGCACGTTCGAGCTTCCACATTAGACATTCCATAATTACCCCGAAAATTTGATATTTCTAGAATCAGCCCCTGAATCTCTAAATAGAGAAAACAGTAGTAAAACTGTAAGGGTAAAAATAGGTAGACAACCAGGGTTTGGGGGGTGCTGTACCCTTTTTTTCATAGTAATCAAGATTGAATAAAGACATACTATCTAGTCCAACCTTTATACCATCCTCTTTAACAGTTTGTCCAGAGAAAGCAAATAACCAAAACAGCTTAAAAAAGGGGGGTGGGTGGGGGGTGTTCTTTCCTGACTCAAAATGGCAATTGGAAAATACACTGGATCTACCTGAACTACAGTTTATGTATTAATACCAGTAAATCTCAATGAGTCCCCTCATATGAACTTTAACAGGGAGATAAAATATCCCGCGCTAATGTGAAAATAAGCGCTAAAATCACGCTAACCCATGTAGTAACGTGTTAGTGAAGGTTTTGCACTGCCTGCACCATTTTTTTTCTTTGCGCAGTGCAAAGTGATGCAATAAATTTTGTGCCTTTTTTTGCGCTAGTTTTTTGTGCGACAATTAACACCTCTTCAATGGTGACTTAAAAATATGCACAAAAGGTTGCAACTTACCGCTAGCATTTTCGCAATGTATTAACGGTCGCAAAGTGATTGATACATTGTGGAAACAACTGCACGTAGGTTGCAATAGCGAAATATATTGCATCTCCCCCTAAGTGAATCATACTTCTCCCATGTAAACCCCTCCATATCCTTTATTATTTTAGGCGTCCTTCTCTGAACTCTTCCCATTTCCAAGATGCACCATTTGTATATGGGATTCCATAACTGCACCGCAAATTCCAAATGAGGCCCTTCTAGTGCCTTGTAAAGAGGAAGAATAATATTTTTCGCCCTTGAATTTGTTCCCATCTTTATACAGTGGCGTAACAAGGAATCATCAGGCCCCCTGCAAAACTATGATGGGGCCCCTATCCGTGCTTCATCCACACTGGCTTTTTGGGAGGAGACTATATCTGTCATAGGGGAAAAAAAGAAGATGGGGCCCATTGGCTCCCAGACCCCCCTGCAGTTGCTCCCCTGGTAGTTACACCTCTGTGTACAAGACAATATTTAGACAAAATGCTAGCTTTAGCTGTGGCTGCCTGGCATTGTTTGCTACAGCTAATTCTGTTATCTACTAGAACCCACAAATCTTTTTCAATTAGAGATTTACATAACAGAGAGCCATTTTTCGTGTAGGTGGTACAAGGATCACTAATCCCAAATACATCACCTTACATTTATCAACATTGAATCTCATCTGGCACTCTGCTGCCCATTTTTCAAGCGCATAAGGGTTACCCGACCCAATCCACAACTCTAAATGTGTGTGGATATATAAACATATATGATGGAGGGTTGTACTTAGGAGTGGCGTGAGTACTAAGAGGGGTGCGCCGTATTTAAAGGATGTGCACTGATCGTGGTGTCTTATTGAACTAATACAGGTCCTGATTAGATATTATTGAATTAAGCCTATGTGGTCAAGGATGCCAATGAAATATAACCCATAGGCTTATCTTGGTGTAGATCTGTATAACATATGCAGTATGTAGTATGTAGTAGTGCACTGATTTACATTTATTAATTTGTTAAAGGATGTCACTTAAATTAAATGTTATTAAATTGGAATAACTGTTGATTTTTTATTAATTGATTTCATGATAGCTCGGGGCAGCATGGTGGCTCAGTGGTTAGCACTGATGCCTTACAGCGCTGAAGTTCTGAGTTTGATTCCACCCTTGTACTCATCTGCAAGAAGTTTGTATGTTCTCCCTGAGCTTGCGGGGGTTTCCTCCAGACACTCCGGTTTCCCTGACAATCATAAAGACATACTGATACGTTGTATGTGTCAAATAAATGTGCTTAGATTGTAAACTCTTTGGGGCAGGTCCTGGTGTGAATGTATACATGTAATAGTAAAGCGCTATGGAAGATATTGGAGCTTTATAAATCCACAATAATAATAAATAATAATAATAGCTGAAACCACTTGATTCACTAACACCATATTTTAGACAACCTTTTTATAAGGTTAATATATTTTTATTGTTAGGTGCTAGAAAGAAGGTCTTTCTCCTACTTTTGTATATTGTGAGTCTGCAGGCACCAATAAAGCATGGTGAAGGTTCCTTTCAAGTTTGGGGATGCAGTTCTGCAAATGGAGGTGTGTTCTTTGGTTAGAACTAATGGTGTCCAAAATGCCAATAAATACAGTACAAGAAAATACTTTATGCAATACCATTAGGGAGGTGGATGTATAGAAGATACAAGGCTCACCACTCCCCCCCAAAAAATGCTAATTGTCTACAAGTAGACAGTGCTAGGTAATAAAAACAATATAATATTGATTGGATGATATGATATTGGTTGATATTTTCAGATATATTACTATTGGTTTTATTGTAATCCCATGATGCACCTATTTTTTTTAAATTGCCCATTACGGGAAAGTATAATTCTTCCCAACTATCTTTGTACCATTTTTTGTTGTTGATCTGTCCCTTATTTCTTATACTCAGTGTGAAACATCTTACATTTCAGCTGTCAAGAAACTGTCTTATGGGGCCTATTCACTATCAAATCCCAATCGTACACCAAAATTTTCCCATTGGGCCTATTAAAAGAATTTTGTATGACAATCATATGATTGCCCATTTACAAATGAACAATTGTATGATATTGGGATCGTATGACCAGAATTTATTTGTGTGTGGGTATAATACACTCTTCTGTTATGTATAGTTTTGCTGTAGCTGGAATGGTGACAGTTGGTACATGAACTGGATGGTGGGAAATTCCCTCTCACAATGCTGCCTTAAAGGTATTGCTGAGCATGCTTTCCCTCACAGAAAGTCAGATAGTTTGGCAGGGGGCTGGGGGACTGATGGATGGAGCTTGAACAAAGAAGTACTGGAATTAAGTCATGTAGCAACACAAACAGCTTCAACATTATTTATTTATAATCAGTAAAATAATGTAAATTTCCTTAGATATGGAAAGTTTTCAGGCTACATTCCGGTGTAGAAATGCAATATGGCAGTGGTATGCTGAAAAGGAAAGTTCTGTGCACATAATAGTCAATATACTTGCACATTACTGGTTATCTGTAGCAGTATAAGTGGAAGATCAATCATACTTATGCTGTTTATATGGTCTACTTTCCCTTGGAGAAAACATAAACACAACTTTTGGTTTTCTAGAGCTTAAATATAGACCACCTAGTTACAGTGCAATAAGGTAGATTCATTGTTGATATGTAATACTTCCATACACTGTACATTATTAATGCAAGTACAGAATATACAGCATTATGCTGAGCATGATAATCATAAAACAGCAGAGGGATATTTACAGACATGTCTTCTTATCAGCATTTCATTCAGAGGATCAATCATTTTACAGTATATATGCAAAACTTTAAATGTCATTTTATTTAGTTTGAAATAGATCCTAAGCTGTATAAACAAATTGAGATATCTTTCATGACTTTTCTTGTGTACCATCAAGAACATGTTATAACAATTGTGCATAATTAGATGTATTTGTCATGCTTTTCTTGTTCTATCTGTCAGTAATTCCTTTATTTTGAAATTGTCTGTAATACATGCAGTTATGCATACTAATGTTTATGTAGCAAAACACATGAACATACTTTAAAATGATGATAGCCCAATCAATTCACATATCAGCATATATTTACATTGAAATATGTAGTAGTCATTCAAGGGGCAAAGTAATTCAGGTGTTTGTAATGCAGTCGGATCCAAAAGCAAACGCACTGGTGTGTAGTAATTGAACATATCATAATGAAATATGAGAACAAGGAAACAACAGGATTTGATGTATTTCCACATTTGTAACCTGGAACATTTCTGGCAGCAATGACAGATCTGTCTTTACAGGAAGTCCATATATATAATAAGCAATAGGAGAGAACTTTTGAGTTATGCTTTTCAATCAAAGTGTGAAACATCTAATCATGTAAATCTAAGGCATCTCTAGATTTCCCAGTTGGTGACTGATTGCCTGGTAAGCTCAAATGTCCTTTAAATTCTGTAATGTAAAATATTTTTTCTCCAGTTTGTTTTCCTGGGGTTTTCCATATCTATTGTTCCTTCACAATCATTGGCATATAAAAGCTGCTTTAGAACTCTAAAAGAGTAATTAATGTAAGTTTATTTTAACAGTAATGCAAATGAAAGTACAAAACATTGAAAGGTTGAAATAAGTCTTAAATATTTGAAAATAAGGTTAAGCAGAGAAGATATTATCAGGAAGTTGAATACTACTGTACTTCTAGTTCTAGCCTCTGTTATCCTATATAATAAAACCCTACCTGTACATCTCTGAGTCCGTGTGTGTGTGTCTTTTGTTATGTGCGTGAGCCTTACTGAACGTCTGCATACACAGACCTAAACGGGATCTGAAATTCGAAAAAGCAGGAGGAGGATCTAGCGCCCGTTATTTAAAGGGCTTAACTGTCTACTAAAAATATAAAAATAGTTTTTTGTTATCTGAAAGCTTTTAGTGGTGTTTTTTTTGGCTGCACAATTGATTTCTTCACCTGAATGTCAGAAATAAAGCATAACATATGTACTGGATTACTGTAAGGAATGGGACAAACATCCAAACTACACATATGGATCTGAATATATACCAGAGCTAGTTAGCTGTTCTCAAATATAAATAAAAAGGTGTTGCATTCAGGGACATAACTGCACGGGCCTGCCGCCCCCCCCCCCGTGAGATTGGAGGCCTCCACCCGATCCACCCCCCTCCACAATCAGCTGTTTATCAGCTGATCACGTGTATAAATGAAACATACGCGCAATCAACTGTTTAAAAGACTGAAGTTTGGTTCCGGAAGTCCGGGTCCGGTCTTTTAAACAGCTGATGACGTGTATGTTTCATTCATACACGCAATCATCTGTTTTTAAGCAGGTAACAGGGGCTTGCAGCCGGGGGGGGGTAAGTTACGCCATTGATTGAAATTAATTTAAATGAATTGGATTGAAATGAATGCAGCTGTATCTTCTAAACTGAAAAAAGAAAACTACATCACTGTCTTGTCCAGAACATTAATTTGTATTTTTGAAATCTTAATTAATAACATCTATATTAATAATATGATGTAGTTACAGATTTAAAAATGGTTGTGTTTGCTAGAAACGAAAACTTTCAGGAGGAATTCAAGCAAACACAAGTACCTTTGAGGTCTATAACTACAACAAAGTGTAGGTTTTGGCCAGTGATCTACCTAAATATTAATTTTCGTTTCAGGGTGTACATGCCCTTTAAGTATACAAGTGCTAGGGATGGACAAGGGTTTTATGTCTCTTAGAAAATATCTTTGGTTAGGCTATATGAATTATTCAATGTGCTAAGGTGAAAGCAGTCTCATACAGTACTGCAATAAAAGGCTTCCCTTATATTGAAAAATAAATTTTTCTTCCATTAGTAGATTTAGATTGTTAAATAAAAACAAAAAAACAGAAAAGGATTGCATTTTGCCTCTCATGCTTATGATACCTTATATTTTGCACTGGTGAAATTGCTGTAACATACTAGGAAGATCAC
The DNA here is from genome assembly GCA_019447015.1 of Hymenochirus boettgeri. NCBI lineage: Eukaryota > Metazoa > Chordata > Amphibia > Anura > Pipidae > Hymenochirus > Hymenochirus boettgeri. The sequence goes on from CM033472.1 coordinate 142,035,270, forward strand.
CTTATTTATTGTGAAATTGCAACAGTTTAATCAGTCTGAATCATTTCCCTCTTAAATCATTGTGATTGAGTTGCTAGTTTTTGTATGTTTTTCTTTTATGTTTATTCTGGACTCAAGATTTGTCTGTTTTGGTTGAATCTGCCATTTTGTCTCCAGTGTTGACCAATTTATGCATTTTATTTGTCTCCTTTTCATCACCGCACTGGTTGATAAGGTTGACCTCTGCTTGCTTGTGTTGTACAATCTATATTGCCCACAATGGTATGTTTTCACGAGAGTAGAATACTAAGGGGGAAATTCAATATAGCAAATCTGCTCGTCTTACCTTTCCATGATCTTGCAAGTAATACTGGACGGAAATGTGATTTTGTCTGTTAATGCATTGAGGGATTGTGGAAAGGTAAGGGATGTGGCTTTGCGCTACTTTAAAACCCCATGTAATCACTTGTTAAGTTTCGCACTTTATGGTAGTGCAAAAAGTAACAAATGGGGGATTGTATTGGGTGTGCCGCACTATTTCTAAAAACATTTGGAAATGGCACAGTGCGCTAAAATAAGTATAAAACCCATGTTAACCTGAAATTGGGTTGCCTAAGTTTTGCACTTATTTTTACACATATTAAATCTCCTTGTAAGTATTTAATAAATTCCGTGGACGATCATTTAGATAAACTCGAAAATATTGTGCATTGTTAGTTCGATTTTCACCTTCAAAAAGTCTGTGTCTATAAACATTCTTTCAGAAACACTTTTGCGAAACACTTTTGCCCTTTATTTTTCTCCTGTGAATAGTGTAATTTAAAGGCAGGACAGGTTATAGACTTCCTAATATAACCTCTTATGCAAATTATATTCTCATGTTAGGCACCTGTGAGACCAATTTTTATCTAACACAAAATAAATTTAATTAAAAATTTAAACATAATTTTATGGGAGCTGAGAGTCTCTCTTATTTGCAAAATGAATACCCTTTGTTTTAATTAAGTTTCCTCTTTAAAGTGTGTTGATAAAGTAACTAAAGTGTAGGAAATTAAAAAGGTTAAAAATCCTTTTGTAAAACAACTTAAGTCAATATAACCTATAGGAACAATTTAGTTTACTGCTGGTAAAATGTTTCTGTATTATTTCTCTCTGTCAAGACTTGTATCTTATATCGAATCTTGCTCTTTGTGTTTAATTTACAAATATTTGCCCTAGAGATGGTGAGATTTGTAATGCAGACATTACAAACATAATTTGTGTCTATAATCGATACTTTTTTAAAGGTGGTCAAAACCACCAAATCAACACCTTAGCTTTGGGCCACAAGGTAGCACAAGCTTAACTTAGCATGTATTGCATTAGGGGCAATGTACAAAGTTCATAAGGGCATATTTATAAAGGTTTGTTAAACTTTTCACCTTTTTTAACGCAGCTTTTTCGCCAAATTTGGACGATTATTTATTTATAAAGCAGCGATAACCATTAGCAAAAGGTCATTACCGCTACTTTTTCCGCTTTTCGACATACATCGCTCAAACATATTTTTAAAATGTCGAAAAGTGTATTTTTGTGTTAAGTTCAGCCATTCCAATTTGCCAAGTCTGAGGTGGCAAAAACGCATAAGTAGCTATTTATTTAGCCTGCCAATGGGTCCATAAAAGGTGCCAGTACATTGTGGAGTGTTTCTCAATACTAATAAGTATCCAGGGGGGAGTTAGACTATTTCCCAGAATTTACTGTAATACGATCTGAGATTTTGCTTTTTTAAAATTAATTTTTCGCTTTTTAAAGACTTTTTTTTTTTGTAAGGTTCTGATTTTCTTTATTTACCAATAAAGTCAAATGGGGGTTTGAGGGACATATTTATAAAGGGGCATTATTTTTGCTATTTTTTCCACCAGCCTTTACCACAATTTTTTAAACTTTCAACTTTTCCTTTCATCAAAGTTATTCAAAAGGCAAAAATTATGTAGCAAAAAGAAGCACTAATAATGCTGAAAAAGTTCAGTACATATGATGGTAAATAGGTAATACTCCATGGTGGTTTTTAAATTGGCTAATACACACTGAACCTATCTTTGTTATTTAATATTAGCCTAACACATTTGGTGTTTTTTTCAGCCAAAGACATAATAAATAGTATAAAACTCAAAAAGGTGAATTTTCTCTATTTCATTAATAGGATGATAGTGTAAAACTTAAAAGGTGAATTTTCTCTATTTCATTAATAGGATGATAGTGTAAAACTTAAAAGGTGAATTTTCTCTATTTTAGTATTTTTTAGTATTGCTTATTTTCACCAAACTGCAGCTAATTACCAAACCAGTTACATTAATATGGGAACATACCATAGTGCTCTGTAAGAAATAGTCATGTTAATGGAGTAATGATGTTTGGCGAAAATTCTGGCAAAACTGCCAGACAACAAAAGGGAGAAAAGGGGCAAAAAGGCGAAAATTCACCTATTTATAAATAGCTTTAAATAAAAAAATGACAAAAATAGCTCTGATATTACGCTAGAGAGCAATCTCTCTTTTCGCAGTGATACCACTTAACGCAATGAATTAGGCAAAAACAAATAGCCACACATCGCTGCAGCGATACTTTTCCACAAAGGCGAAAGCAAAAACAAGCATTTTATAAATAAGGCGAAAATAGCGCTATTTGTCATTGCGATGTCCTGCGATAAAATGGCGAAAATAGCGATTGTTAATAAATATGTCCCTTGTACTTTACACAGACCCTGAAGTGGATATGTAAAACCACGTTAATCAATATTATATTGTGAAGTATGGGTTTTAGACTCACTGAACCAATAGCACCTATAAAGTTTGGGGGTGGACCAAGACTGGACTGGTTGTCGGAAGTTTAGAAGAAGTCTGGTGGTGATCTAAGCTGAGGCCATGAGTTAGGATCTAGTGGTTTATGTCCTCACCCTGGGTACCTTGATTAAGAGGGGGTCCCAGGGCAGGTGGGAAGAACTGTACATGTCCACATGTGCAAGCAATACACAATTAAGCACTGCAAGAGGATGATTGAGTCAGTCCTTTTTTTGGTTACTTACAGTACCTCCGCTCTGAACTTTAAATTTCAGCATTTTACCAGGAACATTCACAGATCACTATATTGGAAACTTACTAAACAGTTGTCAAACAGTTGTCAAACATTCATGTAAAGTTTAAAGCTATATTTATATAAAAGGCTAAACTAGTTGTAATTGAAAAAAATTGTGAGAAACCCTCCACACGTTATTATTCTTGCCCTGGAAACAATTTCATATCCTGTGATCCTTACCATATGTTTGAGGTCACATATATAAAAAACGTCCTTGCTATATATTAAATACATATATACACAATATGGGATTGTGTAGTTACAAAGCATGAAATAATATGAGCTGTGAGGCACAGGAAAAAAGAACACTGCAATGGGCACCTAAGTAGGTAGTGGTGCAAGCAAACTAGTATGAATAGTGTAGGACACAAAAGAAAGAAAGAAAAGAATGCTGCACACACTATTAGCAGTGAAAAGGCAGTGGACTCATACTGTTATCCCCGCTCTCTCATTTTGCTGCCTCCACACTTTGACATGCATTGGACGGGTATAGTATGACTTACACCTTAACTGTTGCAGATACATATGTCTGGGAAACATAGCAACCCACAAAAACAGTCAACTTTTCTGCAATCCTGATAGTTTCTGCTGAGTGAGATGTTATTACAAATTATAGAATCCATTAAGGTTCATCTATACTGTATCATAGTTTATGTTTTTCTTTAATATATTAGAAATAAATTATTGCTTTTAATTTTGTTTACAGAGTTTTAAATATATCTGTATATATGTACCGTATGTTTCATCTGTAAAGTCCTGAGGTAAAATGCAACTAATCTCATGAGCAGATAATTCTAATTATGAAACAGCTGAAAGCATTTTAAATTTCTTCCTGTACAGGACCCACACTTTGATAGGGAATAGGATAAAAACCCTTCTATTGCACAAACATTTATAGCACAATCCAAAATATACTTTGGAGTACATATTATTCTTAGAGGTAATAAATAAACCTGGAGGTTTTAAAAGTATTGATGGTTTTATGCTTTTTATGTTTGATGTGCTTTCTTCCTTTTTGTTATGTCAAGCTCCACCCCGTTTAGGGAGTGGAGTGTCAGACTGGGGGGGGGGGGGGGGATGCTGGGAGTCCGTCTCCTGGCAGGTCCTGGCAGGTCAATGGGACTTCTGGGGTCAATAGCAGCGCAGGTAATATGTCCTCAGCGTGATGATGAAAGCCGCATTGGAGCGCTGCGTGTGACATAATTGTGCCGGAAAAGGGGAGGTCACACTATAAAAGATTGGCTAACACAATTTGCGGGCTCCATTTGGTAAATCTGCATTTAGGAAACACAGCTTTCCCCTACCACCCTCCCTAGAGCTAGGTTATAGAGGTACTTTCATGCCTTTTCAAGCAGAGGTTGACATTCAAGTTTGCACTGCAGCTGGAGTATAATTTATGGATGAAAATATAAATGCAAGGCATGCATTAATAATTATGCAATATTTGCACATGTAAATAGTTGAATAAAGATGTGGCCGTCCACCCATCCATCAAAAATTCTGTGTTACCAACTAACTAGTTAAGACTCTGAGACAAGTGCATTCACATCCCCTCCCCTCCTATACTACCCCTCCCCTACCTTCCCACAAAATAAGTTCAAACAATGAAATGTTTTTTTGATGTTAATTTTAAATACTTATTTAATGTTCTCAGAAGAAACGTATTTATATACAATACAAGAAAAATGTTTGTCTTCTGTTATTGAAATACAACTATTTCCTAATAAAAATGATTATTTCAAAAAATTCTGTGTGTATTTATTGTAACTTTAAAGGGTTCAAGAATGAGTTAGGGCAGGTTATATCCTACACCGGTCCTATCATAAGCGGAAAAGAAAAATTAAAATTGTTTAGCATTTTTTATTTTGCAGCTCCACACTGTAGTAAAACACTGATGGTAGGAATCCCGTTATAACAGCACCAACACTTTAAGACAGGGACCGAAACATTGCTTGCACAATAATGCTGTGGAAATAAACAGAAATTAAAAAGACCTGGTGTGCACTGCTACCTTTTTTGGATTTATATACACAAACAATGGAATATTAGCACAGTACCACTCATATATCCAATATCTCACACATCGAAGGGTGCATATCTCAATGTGGGTGGCTAATTAAATAAAGATAAAAAAGGAGTTGACTCGAATATTCTTTTTGTAGGCTTTATAAGCAATATCTTTAGTGCTCAGATAATATGCAATGTTGAAAAGAGCTGTGCTCATGGCTATAGTCTATAAAGAGACTGTTGAAATCCCAGGGATTTCCTAATGCTTTGCTTATGTTAGTGCTAATTGTTCTATGTGGGTATCACACTTTTTAAAGAAAATTATAATGGGAAAATCAGTCTACTGGAATTTTAGTAAGCTTTTAGACATTAATGATAAAATGTATATTGTACAGTAGTTATTTTTTTGTTATAGTTCAGTATCAGACAAGCACATAGTAAGATATGCACAACATTTTATTAGTATCGAATTACCAAACATTAATTGTTTAAGGTAATTTACAATGTTTTCTTTCTCTTCAATGGGAGTAGTATATATGTAACATTGAAATAATTGCAGTTCTACTATAGACAGGTCTATTGGTATCACACTGGGACAGAGTTCAGAAACCCCAGGATACCATATATACTCCAGTATAAACCAAAGTTTTGAATTTTTAAAATGAGCCCTAAAAGCTAATCAGCAATCTCTCAATCCTCCAATCTTATTTTCATGAAATTGGTGGGGGATCGATGGGGCTAGGGGGGCACTTGAATGCTGCCCCCGATTGCCCCAGCTGCCTTAAAGTAGCAGTATGCAGCAAAAGTGAGCAGACCAAGTGGCCCTGGGCACTTTTGCTACATACTGCCCCTTTAAGGCAGCTGAGGGCAATCGGGGGGCAGCATTCAAGTGCCCCACTAGCCCCTTGAATCCTTATCAGTTTGGTTCAAATCCAATGTGGGGATCGGGAGCTAGCAGCCCTAGAAGCAGTGACTGCAAAATGGAAAACGGTCCTACGAAGAGAAGAGGAGTTATGTGGCCACGGCTTCTAGGGCTCCTTGCTCCCAATCCCCACATGGGATCTGGAACAAACTGATGAAGGGTAGAGAGGGCTAGGGGGGCACTTAAATGCTGCTCCCCGATTGCCCCTAGCTGCCTTAAAGGGTCAATATGCAGCAAAAGTGCCCAGTGCCCCCCTAGCCTCCTCGATCCCCCACTGGTTTCATAAAAATCTGATGGGAGGGATCAACAGATTGCAGCCCCTAAAGCCATGACCACATAGGAGTTGCCAGTCCCACAAAGCTGATTGAAGATTGCCGGTAAGGGAGAACCCGGTGAAGTCACAGAACTTTCTCCTTCACTGGGGTCTTCCCTTAGTCTACTACTATGCTGCTTTCAGATTGCAGTGCAGTACAGGCTATAGTAAGCTATCTGTGAATGACAGCTTACTATAGTATTTGTGAATTGAGCACCTAGCAAAGACTTAGAAAAGAATGGGAGCAGAGATCAATATTAGGTGATCAGTTCTGATCACCTAATTATTGATCTTTGCCAATTAATAAAAAATCCCTTCCTTGAAAATTTGTTCTGGTAAGTGATTTTTCTGATTACATTTTGACTTGGAAAACATATGCCCGTATTCCAAATTTGTTATCATTCCCTAAGATGATCTGATGATTATCTTTGGAAATGATAAATAAAATACATTTAAAAATGCACACACAAAAAACGTAATGCAAACCCCTCCCCCCTACAATTTCTACCCTCGGCTTATATTCAAGTTAATCAGTATTTCTAGTTTTTTAGGTAAAATAAGTACCTTGGATTATACTTGAATATATAGGTACCTATTTCTCCTGCAAAGTCACAAACTCATAATAGAAAGAACAGAGGCACACCTGCAGCAAAAAAACGTAAATAATAATTGAAAGCTAAATCTTTATTGCATACTAATAAAAGGGTATTGATATACCAGGCCTCTCACCACCATGTCATACACTATGCAACCATTGTCATCTAATAAGAAACACACCCAAAATATGTTAGGTGGCAAGATGCCTGGTATCTCCATGCCTTTTAATTAGTATACAATAAAAATTCAGCTTTAATTATAATATGGTTGATGGTGTAGTTCGGTTCTTTCTATTTAATAAATGTGGAAAAGTAGAAAACTGAAAACAAAACGTATTCCAGTATCAGATTAGAGCTTGGTAATGTTAATAGATAACATAAATGGTGAGTTTCAAACACTTTAATAAAAACCCTTTGATATGCCCTGTTGTTGTAAGTATGCTCATTAATTTGGAATGTTCCAAATACTTGGCTATTGGGTGGGTCAAACATGCTCAGATATCTACTGAGCAACTGATGTCACAGGGAGCTTAGTCCAGGGCAAGACCATAACAGAAATTATTAGGGGTCCTGCAAACATGTCAGTACTTCAAAAACATTCATTTATGCACAGACAAAATGCTGATAGTACTGATTAAGGTTATGGGAATACAACAATGTTAATTTTTTTCCGGAAAACAAGTATTTGTACTGTAATTTTTTTTATTAAACAAACTATTAACATCAAATATATAACATATATGAAATTCAATGGGAAATCCCCCCAAAAAAGTGTAACTACTATGAAGTCTGTGTGGTCACTCACTTTATATACTTTATGTGAAATCAAAACATGTTACCCTGTATCTTCTCAATCCAGGAAAAGGTGTCAGGTCGTTTCACCTGTCCCATATTCTATTAAATTGTTTTTTTTAATTATTTTTCTGGGCATTGTCTATATAGATAAGTATCTTTGTCATATAGTACATTACTTACTGATATTTTTTTATAAAATAATGTAATGACAAACTTAATTTTTTTTATTTTAGTTTCTCCAAAGATCTATGACATCTCTTCTGACATGACAGTCAACGAAGGAACAAATGTATCATTAATATGCTTGGCCACGGGAAAGCCAGAACCTTCTATATCATGGAGACATATTTCTCCTTCAGGTTTGTGAAATTATATTAATTTCTTTATTTCAATTTATTTTCAAATATGCTTCAGGAAACGGCAGCCTATGCAGTACTACTAATCATTTATTTTTATTTAATTAGTATATTACATTTTGAAAAGCATAAATGAATCAATAATCTATATGCTTGTGTGGACATTACTTTTATGATACGTTCACACTATGACCTGGGAAACATTGCACTTGAAATGGCACCAAAATGCTCTGTAGTGTAAATGGAACGGAAGAAGCTTATTGCATTCTAACAGCAAATGGTCTATACTCAAATCATATGCTTAGGTCAATGGGAGGTGCCTTTTTATAATTTATACCCTATTACCTGCTGTAAAGGTATAAATTATATATTTCATTATCATTTTTAATTAAAACTAAATTTACATTTTTTAATCTATACAGGTCAATTAATGATGAATCTATTTCTATATTACACAAAGTCCACATTAAGGCTTCATTCCCATTTGACATTTGTTTCTTTATTACGTGCATTTCACAACACAAATTTTTAGCTGTTGGTGCATTGTTCTGGGAAAACGCTCATTTTAATCCAGCATAACTGTAGCAACACATAAAAAACTGTAACATTGATTGGTAGGAAAATAATACAGAAAACAAACAGGGATATATTCATAAGGAATATGCTTCAAATGGAAATGCACCTTTCAAAGCATTTTTGGATATCTTGTGTATTTCGTATACGGTATGTAACTGAAAATGACATTTTTATTTAGTAAACATAAAAACATACTTATTTTATTAACCCTTTCTATACATTACATTATTACCCATACTGTTTCTTTAATCTAAAATGTCATTAATTGTTTAGTAGGGAGCTAATAAAGGCTTTTTTAGGTTGTACTATTTTGGTAAGAATAACCTTGGGAAGTTTTTTTTATGTTCCACACTGTGTCTCTTTGTATATCTATAAAGTAAACACATAAGACAAACAAAATATATTTGTATCCGCTGTATCCATAAATCAGAATCAGAACACCTTTTTATTACTAATATAACATGTATAAAATCAATCAGAGCAGACTTACGACTTGTACTTACATATTTTCTAAATAGTTTTTATTTCCATGTGCTACACAATTCACAGAGTTCTTTCATGTCTTAGGGTTAGAGAACCCTTTTTTCTAGTTATCCCTTAAAGGGTCTCTAAATTGGAAACTCTAATTCTTCCTAACCTATACTGTACTATGTACTTAGCCTGAGAAAAACAAGTACTGGATTGAAAGAATACAGCAACACTCACCTCAGTGAGTATGTGCTACTTACATGTATTCGTTTATAAGTTAATATGAGGCAAAGTCTTTTTTTCCAGTTTACACACTCATTAATACTATAGTTCTTGAGCAATGGCATTTCATTTCTTATCAATATAATTTTATAGATGTCTTGTCTTGTCTTTCTTTTCTGCCAATAAATGATTATTAAAAGCCACTTAGTTGTCTACTATTATACAAGAAAGATATGCTAAATTTGTGTGTTACTACTACTAGAGCTAGTTCCTACTAGTTACAGGATTATTGTAAGGAAAGAAATGCAAGTGACAAAATGTGTAAAACCACCTGTGCATTTCAGTGAGGTCCAAGTGCTTAATTTTATGAAGAGTGTAAACGTCCTATATTTCAATAAAATATTGTTGTTTTATGAGAGAAGTTTCTGTTTCCTGTGTCTAGAATGCACACTTTCTTTTGTTGGGTTTCTATGTCTTTGTAATGACCTAGTCACATGTTCAGCTCTTGCTACACGGGCAAACAATATCTGTTTGTGAGTGCCTTTTTGGCTGGGCTGTGTGGCCAGTGGATTAGTTTGCTTTATGGAGGGTGGAGGGTTTGGAGGGTGCATGTAACCATTGTTAATTTGACACAGCATTTTGCCCATATAATTACTATTGTACTTTATGCAGCTTTCTTTTTAATAAAAAGATCTAAGCTAAGCTTGTTGGACTGGACCCATGGAGCCCACTACATAATTTTAGGGGATCACCAACTACTCATGAAAGTTAGAGCAACCAATAAGCATCAAGTGATTTCTCTTGGGACCATGTAACACTGTTTTCTAATCCCCTAGATACAAATAGCTACAGTAGGCAATATCACATTTGGGATGATATTAATACCATTTAGAGACAATTATTTTTCGGCAACTGCCTATTCATACAGACAGACAGACAAACGCAGAAACATAAACACACATGCAGACACATACAAACAAATATACTCACAATTAAATAGACAAACACAAAGTTAGAAACATGCATGCAGATACACAATTTAATACGCAGTGACTCCTGACTGACATACACTCTTACAGACTTACAAACAGCCCAGATTGATATGAGGAGCTGACCTAACAACCATCCTGTCAGATGTTTTGAATGAAGGATTGACCTGTGTGTAGACTGATGCAGCACTTAAAACATTTATGTCTGAAAGGCACATACAAAATCAAAGAACTGTAAAGTTATGGCAGGTGGTCAACTGCAGCTGAAGCCAAATGGGTTTTATATATCTTTTAATTTTATTTCCTCTAGACTTATCCACTGACACACTGATTCTGACTAGCTAGAATGAGAGCTAACATGAAATCTCACTGAAGTCCAGAGGGACGAGACTCCTTACAGTATGATAAAGTTAGACTGGAAAAAGTAATACATTCTACTATTTACAAATGAATTAACAAATAAAAACTTTACAACAGCAAAAAAACTCCTGGGCACTCTGGAGGATACAAAATAAAAACTTTAGACATAAGGTGAGTAAATAAAGGGTGTACGCATCCTTTACTCTTCTCTACAGGGAGTGAGGGAGAAAACATAATACAGAAAAAAAATTCATTTTACAAGCAGGTCAACCTGTCTGTACCAGCAAACTAATACATTTATATTCAAAACTGAAAAAGAGCAAATACTAGAAACATTTGCTTATACATGCTCTAAATTTCTAATTTTCATTTCTCTAGATGTGAGAAAGGTAACAGATTGTCAGAGTTAAATGCCAAGAGACCACAGCCATGCTATTCTGTCTCATCAATTTTTCACACACATAGCAGTGGAAATATTCTTAGATCTGCAAGCCTTTTATATTTACAAAATAATCACAAGCCTTACCTGTCCAGTCCTAATTAATTAAGAAAAATGTGTCTGTTGCAGCTTTATGGACTACAGGGCCAACTTGATTTTTGTTATGAATATGTTTAGCTAGTGGGAATAAACAAATCCAGTTGGTTTTCAATGTAAGATGAGATTTGTTAGTGACTTATTGCTAATTTTAAATTTCCTGGTTGGCAGTTGACAACATATTTCCAACTTGTTATATTTGTCATAGTCTAAAAGGCATGTCAAATATTTAAGTGTTAGGAACCTCCTTTCACAAAAACAATAAACTGGCACTAATATTTTAGAAAAGGATGACATTAAAGTTTCATATCTCCTGTCATGTTTATTCATATTTCCTGACTGGTTGTGTAGAGTGAGGACCTTAATATCAAGTATTTTTTACTTTTGCCATTATATAATAAGATTTGTTGATTTTTTATTGTTCCTTTGTAATTATCTGTACCCTTTAACTATTCTGTCATTTGGATTAGGGAATGTGTTATGTACAATTGTTAAGTAGTAATTAATAATTGGCTATGGTTATCTATGCTAATAGTAGTGGGCTGTGTTCCTAAAATAGCGTTACAATTGTTGGTTAAAAGGTTTTTTTGAAAACATTTTTTTTTACATAATTTCCAATGTTTTAGAAGTCGTACATTTCCATATCAAACACCCACAAAGAGATGTAATACTTACCCTTTGTGCTCCTCTTTCTTCTCTTCTTTGATGCAGAATTCACTTAGTGTGATTTACTGCATCACATGAACCTGGAAGGAGTTTGGAGGTAACACCTCAATTTAAAGGGTATTAGTTTTCACACTACAACATAGTGCAAATAGCAATGCAAGGCATTTTTACATCAAGTGCCTGTACAGTTAATGTAATAGGGCACAGGTCCCCGGACAATTGGAGTTAAATCCACTCTAACCTGATATTACATTGGGAAGTGTGGGTTTAACTCCTATTTACCCCATAGTGGCCACATATTACATCTCCTTGTCTGTTGTCTAGCAAGTTAATAGCTGTGTTTCCATAGAACCCCTAACAGCGAAGCATTTGAATTGTGGTAAACAATATTTTTTTTCTGTAAAACTTTAGAAGAATCCAGCAAAAGTATTGTTAAATTTTGTCAGGAATGATATATTTTTTTTCACAAAAATGTAATAATAAAGTTTAATTTATTTTACAGTCAATATACATCCCTTGTAAAACTCAACTTAAAGGGTAAGTTCAGAGCCAATACATATCCTTTAAGGAAAAAAGGGGGAATTCTCTCATTCCAAATATCTTTATCTGCCTATCGAGCATTTAGTCTGTACATTAATAAATGATTCCAAAATTCTGACTTCCTAATGTAGAGTTTGTTATGATCTTGCTGTTTATAGGTTGATTCTGTTGTTCAGTGTGTTCACTGCTTACACCTATAGTTACCATAGGATTATTATACTTTTTCATACCCAATGTAGATATGCTTCTTTACCCTAAACTATAGCAGTCAAGCAGCGATTAGTTTTATCAGTTATAGTAAATGGATTTATTTATGCTTTCAGTTATTGCATCTATGTTGATAAATGAGTCCCTGAGAGGTTTACCAACTATTTGTAACCAAGTAACAGGTACCAAATTTAAAAAGGTCCATCAATGTCAAACCTTTATTTTCTTAAATCCAATTTTTTTTTTTTTGTTAATCCGTTGGGGGGAAAGGACTGCTCATGTTAACTCCAATTTCATCCAAATGTGTAAAGGAAAAAAATATGTTTTCTCCCTCAAGAAAGGCTATTGGGTACTATTCAATGTGTCAAGTAAAAATAGAATGATAGGCAGATGCTGCTTTAGCACAAAGAACAAAACTATGTTTAACTTTTTCTTAACTACTGTAACTTGCCAAGACCTTGGAGGAAATTATGTGGATTTCCAATATTTAATCAAAATATGTCCTCTCCAACTGGCAATTATATGCCTGTACAAATGTGTGAATTCACATAGCATCAAGTTTTAATTCTTACTATATGCACTTTTTCCTGTCCACTTTTCTTTGATGCACTTTGCAAAAGAACAGTGCACCAGGTCTGTTGGAGACACACAGTAAAAATGTACATTTCTCCGTCCACTCTTTTAGTAGTTGCAATTTGCAGTATGCTGTAACTAGAGATGTCAGAACTTCGCAAAATCCGGTCCGCTCGAGGATCCGCGAATTTTCAAGAAAATTTGAAAATTAGAAAATCCACGAGTGGACCCATTAAAACCCATTAAAATGAAAAAATCCTTGAAAATACGAGGATTCTTCGAAAATACGTATTCTTCGTAAATACGTATTTTCCCGCATTCTTGAAAATACGAGAATACGAGGATTCTTCGAAAATACGTATTCTTCGTAAATACGTATTTTCCCGCATTCTTGAAAATACGAGAAATCCTCGTAATGGCAAAAATTTTCAAAAATACGTAGTTTCACGCATTGTCGAAAATACGTGAAATCCTCGTAATTTCGAAAATTTTAGAAAATACGTATTTTCACGCATTTTCGTAAATACGAGAATTTTTCAAAAACGCGGTTCGGAAAAGTTCGGAAGGCGGAAAACTGGAAAATCCGTGATATGCGCCGTTCGCGACCGGGGTAAATCCGCCACGGATCCGAACCCGGGCCATCACTAGCTGTAACCAGGTACCAGGAACTTTTACTTTGTTGAGGCACTAAGAACATACTCAAATACTCAGAGCAGTAATTAGCCCATGGCTATTGCTTATTTTTTTTGGCAGCACCTAGACTGGGGTTTTTACAATGCTTATTATTGTGAAAACATTTGAGTTTATGGATTAAACACTCAAATAAAAGTGTAAATGAATTATCCCTTCATATTATCCCTTCATAAAGTGAACAAGTCCAATCTCTGTGTTTATGTACTACAAAATATCATAAAGACTAATTAAATAATCCAAGCTAATATTTTGATTAAAGTTTGCTTAAGGTTTGATTAAGGAGCAGTCAGAATGTGCGTTCCATAAAAACGTGAGCCAGGCTGTCTGCTCCTTCTCTGCATCTCATGGGAGAGAGGGGGTTGTTCATTCAGTGGCTTTTTAAAAATGGGGATTAACCTGTTTGTTACTTTGAAAGGTTTCCTCATCATCTCAGGGAAAGGACTGGTAATAGCAACAGTGGAATATTTTGATAAAACAATCACTCAGCTTAGTGATAAAAATCACTATTTTCTAACAAAATATTCCACTGCTGCTGCTGCACCCATTATATTTTTGACCACACACATATATATATAAATGTGTGTGTGTGGTCAAAAATATTATGTGTGCACCATTGTATATATATTTGTAACATACATAGTAACATATTAATTGAGGTTGAATAAAGATATACGTCCATCAAGTCCAGCTTTTTCACCCTTCTTTTTAACCCTGCCTAACAGTTGATCCAGAGGAAGGCAATGTATATACAGTAAGTGCCCTGACTGTTTCTTGCTACATATTTAATACACAGAACCTGAGTAACAATTGCTTTTGTAGCTTATACTGAATGTATATGTGCTATGGAAGCAAAAAGGACACTCCTGCACATAATCAAACCTGATTAAAAAGTCTATTAGCTGATGAATGGCATTTACTAAACTGCAGGACTGAACCAGGAGGCAGGATGCATGTTTTTTACAGTCCCTGAATGAAATCAGTTGGCTTTCAGTCCTGATTGTAAATATACTTAATTCAAACACCAGCTCCTGCGAAGGTATGATAAGAAAAAGAGGTGAAATTCTCAAAGCTGTAGAAGTAGGAATTAATTTTTAAATAAGCAGTGAAAAATATTCCTGTGTGTTTTCCTGTAATACCTAATTTTATTGGTTAATAAATGTGCAGCTGTATAACATTAAATTCAGGACTTCTAGTTATGCAACAGTTTTCTCCATCATTGATATAAAGATGTTTGCAAAAATGATGTGTATCAAATTTTGTGCTCTCTAAAATAAAATATGTAACAGCAAGGATAACTGAGCTGATTAAATTTGCTGATGAAGTAATTCTATGACAAACAGTAATAGGAATAGACAAAAAAAATGAAGACATTTAATTTTTTGTATTAATAAAGATAATAACAGTGTCACTAACATGACAAATACATTCTACATGCATGCATATACTGTAGAAGAGACATTTTCTTGAAATTGTTGAGGTTATCTAGGAACATATTACTAAAGGCGCAATATGTAGCATTAACTTTTCACTATGCTTTAAGGCATGTTTTATCACCACAATTGCCATTAACATTATTTATAAAACAGTGATGTATTTTTCTTCCTTAATGGGTGTACCTATTTTAAACAGGATTTCCGTATATATTCCTGAGTATAAACCGAGGTACCTAATTTTACCCGAGTAAAACTGATTGACTCAAGTATAAACTGAGGATAGAAAATATGACCACTACTGCCTTGTTTTGAGGCTTTATTTGCCCTTTAAATGGACAGCAGAATTCCCATACAGTAGTCTAACACAGTAATAGCCAAATCCAGTATGGATATTACTGTATGGGACTAATGCATGGGAATTCTGCTGTCCATTTAAAGGGCAACTAAAGCCTTAAAATAATACAGAATCAGAAGGCAATATTTTTTAACAATAGATACCATCCTCCTGATTCTGTATTGTTTTGAGGCATTAGTTGCCCTTTAAATGGCCAGTAATTCCTTGGCACTCCAGATGTTTGGAAACTACTACTCCCAGCATGCCTTCGTTGCTGGGAGTTGTAGTTTCCAAACATCTGCAGTGGTAAGGAATTGCAGGGATTACTGACACCACCCCCCCCCCCGTGTTAACTTGTCTTTGGAAATCCTTCTCCTACCTTATCAGTAATTAGGCAGCTGCTCACTCCTCATCCTCTGCTTTGCTGCCTGGCATCATTACTCGGTGTTGAGTAGTGACGTCAGCCAGAAGAGCAGAGGATGCGGAGTGAGCAGCTGCCAGATTAATGACAAGGTACGTAGCCTTATTAAATTAATTACTTTATAATAAAGCCAAGATTTATAATTTTGAAGAATAAACTGTACATTTGTACCCACAGTTATTTGTGTAATTCATTTAGATAAAATCAATCCTACTAGGAAAAACATATTTTCTAGCATTTTATGATAATTTCCTGCATTCTATGATAATTTTACCCATAATTCAGTATTTCAAAGCAACATAATACTGTCATCTACAAACTTTCTTTAATGGTCTCCAAACCAAATTACTGAATGTTTCTTAGCCATTCCTTTCCTCTCCTCTCCCTTCCAGCTTGCCTGTCTGCCTGTTTTTTGATTGGTTCCTTTCCCCTTTATAAGCTTTCTGCTTTCAGCTCTTGATTGCCCAACATAACTTGTGGTCCTCCCATGGTGTGATTTTTTGTTTCTGATCTCTGTTTTCTGATTCCTTCCCGTTCCCCCATTTACACATGTTTTCTGCCGGTTCTTATTCCTGCTTGCCCATTGACTAAGGTTTTCCTTGACTACACTTCTGCTTATTCCTCCTACTAGCTTCTGAGGTGTTGAGGTGTGGTGTTGCTCCATGATTGCTAATTTGTTTCAATAAAAGCACTTTTATGTGTCCGTGAGTAGCCACCTTGATTCCTTTCATCTCTGGGACTACCATAGTAGCTTATTCCTCCTGTACCTCACTTTTGCCCAGTTCACTGGCTTCCCAGCTGGTAGTCATTCTGCCTGGTGTGTTGTGGTTTTCTCAAGTATATCTGACCTCAGTGCAGATACTGTGCACTTTAAGTCCAGAGGACAACCATGTATGGTGAGTCGATTGTAGCATCCCGGTAAACAGGGGCTTATCTATTGGTGAAGCAAGTTGTTATACTGTAGTTTGGGGTATCTGTGCTGAAGGGATACTTGGGGACTCCGGAGGGTTACAATGGTATAATAAAATGGATTGTCTAAAATAAGTTAATATTTCTTAATAATATATCAGAATGATTATTTCCCTTTCTTTCTGATCTTATTGTCTGGGTATCTTGCCATCCAATTGATTCTGATAATTATGAATAACCTCTTATTATATACTCAATTCAGCTGATTGTATGAATTATAATATCAAACAATCTAAAGGACAGACTACTGATCTATATGTCAGTCAAGTGGGAATATTGGGCAGAGACCTGCCCTTGCATATAAGGCCATTGGGGTCTTGACACAACCCTTAGAATATGCAGCATTCTACACTCACAGAGGCATCAGTTACATTGCATAATAGACAATTACAATCTTTTTACTACCTTTATTTTTTTTTTTTTTTAAAGTTTTAGTTAATAGATATTGGTGAGAAATGTTTTGGGTATTTTTAAGAAATCAGGCTTACATGGTACCTTATTATGGTTTATATATTTCCACACATTTGTTTGGGGTGACAATTAGCTGCAATTCAGTTCTTAAAAACTGTTTTTGCCCCATGCTGTTTCTTATGCAGTGTACAGTGAATATATGTGTTTTCCTAATAAACACTGTGCCTAGAGGATTGTGAGGTATAGAAAGGGCAAACAAATTCATTTGGAGGAGACAAGCTTATCTCAATGTTCAGTTGCAGATTTTCCCTATAGACTGTTTTCCTCTGTGAATTAAATCTATGCTTGTAACTCAAAGCATGGTTACATCTGCAAACAGTCTGAAATAAACCTTTATAGAAGCAAGGGAAATTATTTTTTCCAAAGTCAACACATTCTATGGTATTGATGCTTTGTTCTTACATTACTCTTCAAAGATTCAAGTTCAAAGTATTGGAAATTTTTAAAACATTATTGATATCAGTATCTTTGCTGCCACTGAAATAATTGACATAAAAAGAACTGTTGTTTTACATGAATGACAACTAAAACAAAATGTAAACTAAACATTGCTTTAAAGCTATTGTATTGGAAAAGGTACACGCCATTGTCTAGTAATACCAGTTATTAAGTACGATCATGTACAGGAAGCAAGACGGTTATAAGCCATCAAATGCCAGTAAGGATGTGGGAAATAATCTCCATATGCAGTTGGTGAAGGCTGCTGGTATGAGGCATGTTCTGGTTATGGGGTATTTCAATTACCATGACATAGAGTAAGGGCAAAGTCTGTTTTGAGTGTGTCTAGGACAATGCATTTTGTCCGCGTTCTGGTCCATTTGCAGGTTAACAGACATGTGTTTTTCTAAGCATTTGTCCGCGTATGTGCGCGTTTTCAGTCCATTTGCGTGCGTGTGCAGTTTTTGGAAAATCAAACACTGGAGAAAATGCACACAAAATGAAAAACAAAATACAACGCCCATAGTGGGACCTAACCCTAAGTAAACTGCCAACACCTTAAACCTTCTTTATGAGAATATTCTTTCACAGATGGTAGAGGTTCCTACTAGACAGGATGCGTTGTTGGATCTGTTGATATCTAATAACCCTGAGCTCATTTTGGAGATGAATGTAATGGGAAGCTTAAGGAATAGTGATCATGATATAGTGTCATTTAGTATAGGTTGCAAATAACAAAAGTGCTCTGCGTTAACAAAAACTTTAACTTTAAGAAAGCTAATTTTTCCTAGGTAAAGATATTGAGCAGAAGTGGACTGCTTTTAAAATGGTATTAAACTATTACATTTCTAAATGTATACCTTTAGGGAGCAAGTGTAAAAAAAAAAAATAGGCCCTCTCCTGCCTGGCTTAATGCCCAGGTAAAAAGGGACATGGAAAAAAAGAAAAAGGCTTTTACATTTTTGAAATCGGAGGGAACCGAAAATGCATACATTGATTATTAAAGCTGTAATAAGAAGTGCAAGAAAACAATTAAACTAGCTAAAATAGATAATGAAATATGGATAGCAGAACAAAGCAAGTTTAACCCCAAAATGTTTTTTTAAATATATCAATAGTAAAAAGGTGAGGGGCGAGAATGTGGGACCATTAAATAATGGGGCTGAGATGGTGAAAGTGGATACCCAAAAGGCTAATATTTTTCCTCTGTATTCACTATAGAGAATCCTAGTCCTCATAGAAGGGACTGTAATAATATGAAGGGTATAAATGAGGAATATTCACTCTGTCTGACAGAGGATATGGTATGGAAACAATTAGACAAAGTTAATATCAATAAAGCCACAGCACAGGATTGAAACTTTGTCACAGGATAATATCCATGACTTTGTCTCCAGAACTGATCTTATTAGTAGTAGCCAGCATGGATTTATGAGAAATAGATTGTGCTAGACAACTTTACTTAATCTTTATGAAGAAGTGAGTAAGAATTTACTAATCATCATATCAGACGACACGTGAACATCCTTTAAGATTGGAAGAAAAGAAGTTTCATCTTCAGGTAAGCAAAGGTTTCTTTAAAATGAGTGAAACTGTGGAACTGTCTTCCAGTAGATGTGATAATAGCAATTTCACTAAATAGCTTTAAAAGTGGCCTAGATAAGTTTATTAAACCAAAAAATATTGAGAATTACTGGTATTAATACATATTTTGTAGTTCTGGTTGATCCAGGGATACTTTCCGAATGCCATTTGGAGTCAGAAAGGATTTTTTTTTGCCTTCCTCTGGATCAACTGTTAGGTAGAGTTAAAATTACTATGCTACCATGCAATATATTTTACCAAAAGTAATCAACATGAAAAAATAAAAGGCATTCTGTGTCTTATACAGAAACTTGCCCATTTTCATGATAATTATGATTTAGGTCCACTAAAATGATAAGAAGTCCATTAATGGTTAATAAAAATCATCAGGGGCTTTAAAAAAAAAAAGTAGTTTTAAAAGGGAGATAAGAGCACTGACTTAGTTACTTAAAACAGCCGCAAACAGTGAAAAAAACACTCTTGTGCTTGATGACGGACACCGTTTGTGGGTCCCCATTCTTTTCCTCTCTTTGGCCACACATGTCTATATAATAAATAGGCTCTGCATTGCATAATGTGGATGTGTCAGAGCAAATGAGCTGCCACTGAGCATGGTGTCGCTGTATTCACTTAACAATTGCCGCTGCTGTTAGTGACTAAGGGAGATAGAGTGAATGCTCCTATCTCACATTTAAAATGACTTTCTTTTAAAATCAAGTTGATTTTTTTCAGTTAAGTGAGCCTTTAATCATAAAGTGTACATTATAAGCCCTAGCAAAATACTGAAAGGAGAGAATGGCTTTTTTTATTGGGACACTAAAATTGGAATAAGGGAACTGACATTCATTTAAAGGGGAACCAAAGTCACAAGACAACATTCTCTAAATTGACAGAGCACATTTACAGAGATACAACAAGCTGTGTCTCACCTCTCCCTTTTGCTGGGGCTGATGAGTAAGTTACACAGGGTTAGCTCCCATAATCCACCTCTTTTTTTGATTAAAGTCTAACAGGGAGATTCAATAAAAGTTATTATCGTTAAAAATAGTGCTAATTTTGCACCAACCTGATTGGTTGGGGCAAAATTGGCACCATTTTTAACGATAAAAACTTTTATTAAATTTCTCTGTAAATGTATGCAGTACTTATTTATTACATGTTCTCTAGTGCACAGCAGATTAAAACTTGGAAGCTGCAGCCTTGCCCTTATAAGCTGACAGCTAATCATATTAAAGCTCAGAGATCATGCCTCTCTGACAGAGAACAGGGATTTCAGTGTATTGTGTCTTACAAACATTTGAACACTCCTGTCCCTGACAATAATAGATTCTTTTTGCTTTTTAAATAGTTATCTTTGCAGTTTAATTTTTAGCCAGCATCAATAACAAAACATAATCCACCATAAATTCTCAGTTTAAATGATCCAAATGATTTAGACAAATTAGGGCCAAGTAATTAAGCAGGTGTCCACCTGGAGTTGCAAATGTGTGCCTTCTGGCACCTTATCTTCACCTTGTTTAGGAGAACCACGGCTGTGGCTCCAAGTTCAAATGACCTGCTCCCCAGTGTCCCCTAGGTGTGTCCAAATGGGTATAGCAATATCCGCGTTTCCAGCATACCTTCCTTTTGTCCACACTCCTAGAATGGCCGACGTTTGTTTTGCTCCGCTATGCCGTGGGCTTTGTCAGAGCTGACATAATCTGCCTCCTTCTTTTATTGGCTGTGTTGAAGAAGGCATGGGTTTGTTATGTGTGACAAATTGTTACCTAATGTATTAAGGATCAACATGGCTTTCATCTGCTATAAAACAACATTAATTACCACATAACCATATTGAATAAAATGTTTCACTATGCTCATATTTAAACCTTTGTTACAGTACCTACTTCAGCATGGTTTGTATCCAAATGACTATTACATCCACTTTCCTTTTTGTTTAACCATTCTTTTATTTATGTTAAGTTTGATAGTTCTATAATACATTTTAACACATTTTAACCTAATGTCCATCTAACCCTCAGCAAAATAAATACCTTTATTGAAAACAAGCAAAGTAAATGTCTTTGTTTAAAACTTTGGTATGTATTGTTTTAAACCTGTATATACCTGTATAACCCCATGTGACTTTGACTCTGTCTGGTTTGGGGTAAGCAACAGGTGAGTGCCGAGGGACACCACTGTAACCTGCCCCTAGACAGTGTTCATTGCCGGACAATTGCTGTACGCATTTTGGGTGAGGCATCAGAGTTTCATATTTGGAAGTTACTGAAGACACACTGGCCTTCATTTTACCTGCGGATGGTTGTAGCGATTACAAGCATCTGACGGAACTATACATCTCGACATCTGAAATGTTCGAAACTGTTGCGTTTCATTCCGTTTTCGAATTTTCCAGAAAATTAAAGATTCAAAAACGGGCCCATAGAAGTCTATGGGACAAATAGTAATAGTAGGTTACTGTAAATGACACAGACGCCTGTGGAATGATCTGGGGAACCCATAAATATAATCAAAACTTATTTTAAAACTATGTTTTCTCACAATTGGGCTGTTTTCGAGCTTCCGCATTCCATTTTTGAGGGTTATCGATCATTACTTGTGAGGATTCTATTTTCGATAATCCTCTACTTTTGATTTTCAATAATTGTCTACTAAGGGAGATAGATCGATAATCATCTACTTTCGATTTTTGATTATTGATAAAAATTGAAAATTCAAACAATCCGGGAAATCCGAGAGTTCCGAAAGTTTCGCCAGGACTTCGAAACCCTCAGATTCAATTTGAAACTGGGTTCTATTCAAACCCACATTACATCTCTACCCAGCACTGAGGAGGGTTGCTTTTCCCCTGATACCATTGTGGGTGAGATCGATTCCTCTTCTTTTTTCCATTTATCTGTACTGTGGTTCATTGGCGACTTTGGGTGGTATATACCCATTAGGATACACCTAGAATTTGTTGTTACCAGTTACTGGCTCTCTATATGTGTTAGGCATACTGTATATCACTTTTATCTTCTTTATTTTATTTTGGGGTTTGTTTTTTAATGTTTATATGAATAAAGCTTGTTTTATACCCACCATTCATTCTATGACTGTTTTTGGTCACTTTGGTCCCTATGACCTATTTAATTACCTACAGCGTGAGTGCCCATGTCATTTGGATGTGGTATTAAATGGTACCTTTCTTTGATAACCCCATATGTTTCTTCCTGTACCCTCCACTCATCACCGTACCAGCTCCTCCACAGACCCCCCACTCACTCTGCTTCCTCTTGCCTATCCTATTCTATTCTATTCCCCCCAGCACTGTCTATTGTTGTTTTATTTGCACTGCATACATCTCACTCCAGTACTTATACCCATTCCATTGTATCTGTGTTACCCACCTAACTAGATTGTAAGTTCTATGGGGCAGAGACCTCCTTTCCTTATGTGGGAAAGCTCTAGCACTTCCATTTATATAACTTATATATTTATGTACTGAACTGTCTATTTATTTATCCCCCTTGTATTTTATTACTGAACAGCGCTGCATCCCCAAGTGGCACTTTATAAATAAACTATACATACATACATACATATCTATTCCAGTTCTTTTTGAAGCAATGTTTTCTCCAGATTTTCACCGCATACTTTCACTAACTCAAGTCCCATGAAAGTAATAGGAAAGTAATGCTGAAAAATATTAGATAAGGGCTTCCATATTGGTGTGGAAACATCAGTATAGAAAAGACGCTGTGCATAGAGACAGTGACTACTAGGGTGCATGGCCAGTAGGTGCATATGCTCGCAAGGGGGTTGGAGGATTTAATTGAAAGAGGTATGTAATAGCAACAACATTGACACCTACTTATGCAGAATTATTACATGTGTGAAAATGCAACATATATATATTTATATATATTGTAATCACAGTAG
This sequence comes from Hymenochirus boettgeri, assembly GCA_019447015.1. Taxonomy (NCBI): domain Eukaryota; kingdom Metazoa; phylum Chordata; class Amphibia; order Anura; family Pipidae; genus Hymenochirus; species Hymenochirus boettgeri. Next base: position 142,058,755 of record CM033472.1, read on the forward strand.
GTGGGCACACACAATACAAAGATTTTAAGCCCAGGATTTAGAATGCCTTCATTTAAAACATTTATTTGGTGAACAAATTGCAAACTGATGTGTAAGTTCTTTTTCAAGCTAATGATTATTAGTGTAACACAGTGTACAAATTTAAAATAACTTCACCTAATAGGTGGGAACTAATTAGTTACACATATGAATTCAAAGTTTTAATTTAAAACCATGCAGGTTTAGTTACATGTCTCAAACATGCCCTGGGCATAAAATAAAACGACTTGACAATAGGCTTTAGCCCTTTAAAGTGCAAAATAGTGCATAATTGCATAAAGTGGCGAAGTGGTCATATTTAAATAGTAAACCACAATATATTAAAAAGTTAGTCACAATATAGAAAAAATTATAAATTTCAATATACCTAAAAAATGATATAGATCAGTGAGATAAAATGTAGTATAAAATGTGTGTATATAAGAATGTTGTTGCGGGGTTCTTCTTAAAGGGAATATCCATCATCGGCGTGATATTAGTAAAATTGGACTTACTGGTTAAGGAATTTTTTCAAAACTCTTGTATACTAGAGAGAGGTGTAATATTGCTCATATTCACATTAATAACAATATATACTGTAGTTTTTTATAAGGGCTAAAATAACATTTAACGTTCCTGTAAATTGTAGGGAACATTGTTCATTTAGTACAAACGGGCTGACAGAGTTTCAGTGGTATTTCCATAAGGCTTCTCATTCTAGTAGCATCCTCGATCTGTCTCCTCCTCTTCGAGGGAGGAGGACATGATCTATAGCCATAAAATTAAAAGATGATAAATCGTGCCCTTTTTACAAATCATGTTTGGCTACCGGCTTATTACTAAGTCCATCCCTATAGGAGTTATAGGATCCAAAATGGAGCAAGAGAATCACACTATCGACTGTAGGAAAGCTGCCTCCAGTAGTGCTGCTTGCCCTATCCAGGCAAAAAGTACATGAAGAATATAGAATGTGCAGCTACTTCCTGTGAGGTCTAAAGAGCAACACCAAAGGTAATTGCAATAATAGCTAATTTATAAGAGTGAAACACACAAATGTGTAATTATTGCAATTACCTTTGGTGTTGCTCTTTAGACCACACAGGAAGTAGCTGCACTTTCTATATTCTTCCTATAGGCCGTATGTACTACTGAACGATGACCACCTGTACATAAGCGTAGAGACATGTCAGTTTTTCCAACATAGGTCAGGTCACAGGGGCATATAATCATGTAGATAATATTTTGCCTTATCCAAAATGCGACATGCCAAACATAATTTGGAGCACTCTCGGGACTCAGAGATGCGAGACTTGGTGGATAAATCATCTTTATACCCTATATCCAAATGGGTTAAATAAAGATTATAACTTGCATTTATTCATTTAGGACGTAAAAGCATTTATTTTAATATCAGATATAAATTGTACCTTATATTTGTGACTTGCTATTCTATTACATTAGGTGATGGTATGGATATACCTACCGTATGTATAGATCATAAGAGTAGAGTTAGTGAGGTCATTTCCAGGATAGAAGGTAGAAATGGGAGTGTCTAATTTGAGTAATGCTATTTCTTCATTTTATTCTGCCTGATGAAGGGGAATATGTATCCCGAAATGTTGCTATTTATGGATATATGAAGAGATAATAAAAAGAAATTGAAGCAATTGATCTGTGTGTGGTACCCCATTCTCTCTCTCTATCTTTCTCTCTCTCTTTCTCTCTCTCATTCTCTCTCTATATATATATACATATATATATAGTCCAAAAATACAGTTAACACTTAACACACCTTTATAAATATGCCCCTAGACCTAAATTAAGGGTTTGTCAGATTACCTTTTGCAGTCCTGACTATCTACATTTTTTTACATTGAAAATGCCACTTTGTGATCAGTTTTCTTTATTTAGAAAGTAATGACTGGTTCACATAGGGCAAGACATTTGATTTATCAATTGATCTGCATGTCAATCAGAAGTCCCCTTTAGCGATACAATGCCATTTTTAATGAATGGCAGCTGTATCATGTCTGTCTGTATGTACAATACTATTTACAGAGATGTCAACAGAGACCTACATGGCCCTATGCCTACAGGGCATCTGCCAACAACTTACTTGCGTTAATAAACAAAATAATTTTTGATTATAAACTCAAGTAAAAGTAAAATAAGAAAACATTATGGTGACACATTCTAATCTCTGTGTTATTTTATAATTTGTATTCTAATCTATAAGAATATAACTAGTTAAACCTAATCCACCAGCTACACTGTTTACATAAAAGTGTAATGAAACCCATTTCATGTGTGTGTTCAATTAAAATCTAAATCTATACTTATCATGGAAGCACTTGCTCCTGTGTCCCATATTAATCCCCAAAGCGAGATTGCAAAACTTACCTAACCATGCTGCTGTCTCTTTTCCCCCGGCTCCCCCCTCAGTAGGTCCAAAAGTTACTATTGTCAGGAATAATAAATGCTTCCATCTAAGCCTGGAATTTTTTATTTTTTGCTCTTTGAAATCACCCTGACCTCACAGTCCAATTTTTGGCATCATGGGTGAAAAAAAAAACAGGCTTGTTTAAGGTCACAGAAAACTGACACATAAATCTGACATTTTTTACTGTTTAAAAGCTCAGTGTCCTAGCAACTGAGTGCTTTTTGTTCTTTTTCCTTGTCCCTTTCCTCCTCCCTTTCTGCTTTTTCTCTAATATAAATAGAAATTTCCCTTTGCAATATTAATAATAATAATAATAACTGATGATCTATAATTTTAATCCTTCCTTTGTTTTGTTTCAAGATATTCATTATCTAAAATGTTATATTCCCAATGATAATTATGCCAAAGAATTGATAATTGGTCAGTGATATACATAAAGAATAGTAGTTGCCAACGGAATATACAATATATTAAACTTATAATGGATATTTTTTGCATCTAATCACATTTCTATTGTTTTTATTCAGTGTTTTCCTGAAATTACAATTTGATGTGTTGTTGTGGTGTTTTTATAATTTTCCATTTATCACACTTTAAAATTTGGCTTGTACACTTGTTGACAAATTATAAAAAAAAAAAACACTCCTATTTATTTTGCCAGAAGTGCTGGTAATATAGTGCAAATGATTTAATAACTCTTACTGATTTCATTATAGATTTCAAACAAAATTTTATTTCTCCATGTAAACACTAGAGATGTCCGAACTTCGCAAAATCCGGTCCGCTCAAGGATCCGCGAATTTTCGTAAAAATTTGAAAATTCGAAAATCTGCGAGCGGACCCATTTAAATGAAAAAAATCTTCGAAAATACGAGAAATCCTCGTAATTTTGAAAATTTTCGAAAATGCGAGAAATCCTCGTATTTTCAAAAATACGAGAAATCCTCGTATTTTCGAAAATACGAGAAATCCTCGTAATTTCGTAAATTTTTGAAAATACGAGAAATCCACAGTTCGGCAGTTCGGAAGGCGGAAAATCCGTAAAAATCCACCTTTCGCGAACGGGATAAATCCGCGGCGGATCCGGGTTCGGATCCGCGAACCAGCCATCCCTAGTAAACACCAGTAAGCTTTTTGTATGTAAAGATTTATCTCAGCAGATTCAGAACAAAATCACAAAACAATTTCACAGAACTGCAATGTAAATGTCATCTTACTTTCAAAGTTTTTTTACAAACCAGTTTGCTACATATTCCAGCTTTCCAAATACATAACAATTTTAAAAATGGACACCTGTATTTTCTCTCGCATTTTCCAATATTTCCATCTTTAATATGATTTTGATTTTAAAAAATGTAGACTGTTGTGTCAACTTTTCTTGATGCCCAATATAATGATTTGTAAGTAATGCCTTAAAAAGGAATGTGACAGCTAATTAGTGTGTTATCAGTACACTTGCTCTTTCAAATTAAATTTTTTGCACTTACAAGACCTAAAAATCAATGAAGAAACTTTCTGTCCCAGTTTTATGGTCAAACTTTAGACCTCCTGTAACCTTATTCCAACTAAGGAATGCTCAAGAGCAATATTTCTGTTTTTTTCTCTGGATTCAAGAGCATTGGTTGCTATGCCTATAAAATTCGTCAGTGAACCTTAAAAGATATATCGCACTAATGAATCATCATAAGTCTACCTCTCTGCACACGTATAAGTGCAATACATCTTCACAAATTCAGGCGGAACAATCCTGGGGAAGATTTAGTCATATACAGTAACAGTTCTGAAGTTATTGTCAGATAAAAAAAAATCACAGGAAGTATTTGTTCTGGAACTTAAGCAAATGTTTTCAATGGTGGTTGATTGGACATACAACAGCTTTAATTAAAGCAGCAGATTATTTTTTTTATATAAAAAAAACTTTCTTGTTTCAATTATCACAGATAAGCAGAACACAATTGTACAGTGTTGTTCACTTTCAAAAGGCAGTCTGACAGTAACATTGGGAACAGTCCATTTTCAACTTTCAGAATTTCTTTTGCAAGTTAAAAAGGCTTCAGCGATTGTAAAGTAATGTACTTTAATTAAAGGGGAACTGTGGTCCAAAAATGACTTTAGGTAAATTGATAGGAATTGCTCTCCTGAGAATTTTTGCAATTTATTTTCATTGTTTATTTTACAGTTTTGAAGATATTGGTAGCAATATTGATATGGCAGCAGCATCACCAGGTCCCCTGCACTTCCTGCTTCCTGCTCTGAAACCATGTCAGGCAATCTGCCCTGTGTCTCCTCCTCCCCTTTGCAGCCCCCCTGGTCCCTCCCAATCATGGACCCCATGGTCCCTCCAGTTGCAGGCTCCCCTTGGCCCATTCTCTTACAGCCCCATGTGGCCCTGCCCACTCGTGGGTGCCTTAGCCCCACCCACTTACGGGTGCCTAAGCCCCGCCCACCTATGTGTGCATAAGCCCTGTCCCCTTGCAGGTGCATAAGCCCCGCCCACTCGTTGCAGAAAACTCTGTGGAAACAGCCTTTTCAGGCAGAATGAGAACTCTGCCTGAAAAGGCTGTTGTCACATAGTGGGAGAGAAAGGCTGTAGATTACCTTACCTACTCTGTCAAGACTTCACACAGCAGAGAGGAGGACTTCCTGTCTCCCGCACACACCGAGGGAATCTGAGGCTGTGCTCGCCGGCGGCACTGTGCAGTAGAAGCCTTAGGAATGTCACATGTCAGCCTCCCACTCATTAACTTTCTGGTCAGTAATTTCTTGTAGGCTTGGCTTTATGTGTGCCGAAGTAGAAGTAGGCTTGGCTTTATGTGTGCCGAATTTTGGATTAATGTTGTTTTTAGGGAAAATATGTCCTTTAAATATTCCTTGTCTATTACATCTGTTACTTGTGTTTGAACCAAATACCTGTTGGATTGGTTTTACTTTTATTGAATGTTGCGGTTCACTTCACACATTTGCCTAATTAAAGGTAATAAGTATTTGTTTAGATTTACAAAAAGTTATTTAGAGCTTTATTTTCCTTTTTCTTTACATGAATAAAGGAGCAGAAACACAGAGAACAGATGCAGAAAACATCAACCAGACCTCACACTTATCCATATGGATTGTTTGGCAACAATGGGCCATATTTATAAACATTTATGCCGCGGTAGTACAGTAACAAAAACCCGCAGTATCGCAATCTTCCGATACTGCAGGTTTTCATTACTGTATGACCGTGGCCGTAAAAAGTACGGCCACAATTGTACATATAGGCCACATTGTTTTTAGTGTTCTCTGTGTTGTTGTTTTTTATTTTTTAGGTTTGTTTTGTTTTGGTATTTAAAGGAGAAAATTGGCCCAATAGACACATTCCCCAACATACAGCAAGCTGTGTATTACCTCTCCATTTGCTGTGGCTCCTGGGGGATTTATGAAATTAACCTGTGGGTACTAGGGGTCAGCTCTCATAATCCACAATAGCTGGATGTCCACCATGTCCCCTGTACATGCACATACAATGTAGTGCTTAACAGATCAAAACAAGGAAGTTGCAGCCTTGCATCCTACACGCTGACAGCCAATTACATAACAGCACAGACACAGAATAGGGATTTCAGTTTTTTATTTTCATCTTTGCAGTGTAAAGTCGTCTTTGCAGTGTATTTCTTAGCTAGCATGGATATAAAAAACAGAATGTTAACATTTCAGTAAACATTAAAAAGTAAGTCTGGGGAATTGAACCTGCAACTTCTTGTATTCTGTCTTTTTAAAAGCAGAACCCTTTCATACCTCTGGCCTAACAGATTCACGTGGGACACTTGTACATGTATAATCTTTATCGTTTGATAGGAACACAATGGAAACAAACAAAAAGGTAAGTCTTGGTAAATGAACTTGTGACCTTCTGAACTGTGTCTTTCTTAAATTAGCACCTTGCCAGGTGTGCCATCACTGAATAAGCAGATAATTCAGGTTCATTTATGTCTCCACACCAATGGAAGTTCCTGATAAAAACTCCCATTCAACTCACACTGACTGGTAAATAAACTGCAGGGTAACAAGCAGCTTTTAAAGTCCATGTTGGTGTGTAAGCATCTGTAAAGAAAACACTATGCACATACAGAGTGACTACTGTGATCAGGGAGTGTGTCTCTTTGATGACTTCATGGGTTGTAGGTTGTACTGGCAACAAAATGGAAGCCTTCTTAGTTACAGAATCTATTACTTTCATGTACTAACTGCAACTAACCATAGGTGAATCCTACAAAAGCTATTTGGCTTAGTTAAGGGTGTTTGGTAGAGGCAGGGAGAAAATAAGAGGGTGGCTGTTTTGCATGTTTCCATCATGTTTCTACAAAAATATAAAGTTTCTATATATGAACAAACTTTATACATAGCAGCGCTGTTTTTTATTTACCAACCAGTGTGAATTGCTGACAACCTTCCTTGAGCAATACAAAATAGTCAACTGATTTTACTGTAATTTTTTTCCTAGCAAAAGGCATGTTCTGTGGTGGTTCACTTCTAAAGTGCTAGTTTTAGAAACACACATACCATTAGGTCACAGGTTTAAATCCCCAAGCTTACTTTATTTTTGTTTTCATTATTTTTCCAGCAAAAGATAAATATTTTAGCACCTAGTAGCTCTTGTGAGATAGCGGTAGAAAGCTTTCCTTTTAGCAAGACAGAGTACAATAGTTTGCAGGTTCGATTCCCCAGACTTTTACTGAAATGTTAATAATCTGTTATCTGTCAGATTCCAGAAATTAAGACTGTGTCCAGCTAAGAGGGATTATGGGAGCTGACACCCTATTATCCAAAAGTTAATTTTATAAGTCACCTAGCAGCCACAGCAAAGGAAGAGGTGAGACGAAGCATTTGGTATTTTTGCGAATGTGCTCTATTGGGGCAATGTTGTCTGGAGACTTTAGTTCCCCTTTAATACTAGATTTGTAAATAAAAAACTGGATTTAACCTGAGCAAAAGAAAATATATGTTTTAATAAAGAAGTCCTGTTTATTTAAAAGGTCTATTTATTTAAAATCTAATGCACACAAAACTGTAACTGATGATTAAAGAGGGGGTGCACAAATATGGTTATTTGCATCTATTTATCTAATTAGCAAAGAAATGTGCGGTAGCCTGGGCTTAGACCAAGCGAAAAGAAAAAAAATGTAATTCGTTTACCTTCAATTTATTTTAGAAAAACCAATTATATTATCGTATCCTTAGTTTTACTGACATTAACATCAGAACTTATTGTCTGCTATAGTATTTATAGCAATCTATGGAAAGCATTTCTGTTAAAGATCTCAGTTCACTAGTACCCAACCAAGAAATCTACTTTGAATAGATTTTTAGTACACAACACTGTCATCTTCCTGGTGTGTTTGCTACTATTTTAGGCAGCTGATTATTTTCAACAAAGGTTGAAGGCACAGATCATCTTATATCCTTTGTGCAGATGATAAGCTCCCCTCATATTTTCCTTTAAGTACTTGTCAATACTTCCCCACTTGTCACACTGTAATGGACTCTTTCTCAGTAAGATTTTTCACACTTTACCAGCCACTTAGTAAAATTGTTGTACTTATTGCTGCTATTTTAATGAACATGAACTTCACTATGTAGACTCACATTATGTTCCCTGAAAACACTGAAATGTGATTATTTAAAGGGAACTTAAAATGTTAAATCTATAGTAAATTCATTAAGATTTCAGTGCTATATTCTCAAGGCTTTATCTCTTTTTTTTCTCCCTGTGGTTTGGTTATGGACGAATCAATCTTATGTACTGTAGATTGTGTAGTTTTATTCCAAAAAAGGTGCATGTGTTTATGATAGAGAACTTCCTGTCGCCCAATAATGTCAGGGGGTTTGGAAGACATTGTAACATACAGCATTCCAAAAGGAAAAGTCCAGTGGAAAATATCATTATTTTTTAAATTCTCACTTTATATTACTCATACCCAGTTATTTCACATATTCTCATTTTAAAAAAATACTTTATTTCATTACCTTTGCTATGCTTTGCTGTGGTCAGTAGTGAGCTGCCATTTTAGGTTCTGTAACAGGATGACTATTTCCTTGGAATGTTCCTAACAGTATTTTCTACTGATTGGCTGTTTAGCCAAACTCAGATCTCTATAAAGCAACTAAATCAACAAACGGACTGAGTCAAGCTCAAACTTTATTGGGGGTTGAGCAAACTGGTAGTCAGTATTTCAGAAGCATGTATTTATGAACAAACTTTTTTTATTGTCATGTTAAAATCATTGTAATTGGGTAATACTTTTTTTGCATGTCCACACCTTCTACAAAAATTCCCCCCTAAACCTGATGTGCATTGTACTGACTTTTAGCCCTAACCCAACTGAGATACTATGTGGAATACTTGGTCATGTAGAATCTTTTGCTGGGAACATACAGTAATGAAAACTGGACTGGGCTGTGCATGTCTAAAAGTGCTTTAGCAGGTAAGCAACCACAGAACATGCATGTATATTTATAATCTTCTAACTTACGAACATAACAATAAAAAAAAAATGGCAGTAAAATTAGCTGACTATTTTGCATTGCCCCATGAAGGTTGTATTCAATTCACATAAACTGCAGGGTAACAAGCTTTTTTTAAAATTCTTATCAGGAACATCCATTTTGGTGTGTAGACAAATGTATACAAAATATCCTGTACATAGAGACAGCGAATACTAGTATCAGTATCTTATTTACAGAATCTAGGGAGGGAGGGAAGGGAAAGAGCAGATAACAGATTACACACAGGCAGGCTCCTGGACTTTCATTGGGCCCTGCAAGATAACCATAAGGAGCAGAAGAGAAAGGTAATGATTTTTAATACTAAACTGTGGGGCCAGCAGTGGGGCAAATTTTAGTTTGGGGGGTGGAGTACCATTAACCCTTCAGTGCCAGCAGACTTTCCCAGAGTATTGCCATTAACACTTTCAGTGCCAGCAGAGTTACCTTTAACCCTTTCAATTGCCAGCATTGACATGATATACATTATGTACCTTCTTTCCAAGTCCAAATTGGTAAGAGTAAGGTGGTAGGTAGAAAGAGGCAGGGATAAGGATCTCATGGCTGCTAGTCACAGATGCCACTATTAAAAAGTCTTCAGCAGCTTTTATTGACTGATTTAGAACTTCTCTTCTCAGTAATTTTAGCTGAGCTCATCCACCCTCCACCTTTAGTATGTTCATTACGTATGTGAGACGAGTTTAGGCTCTCTAATCATTGCAAATTAAAGCAGATGAACTAGGAGAGCAGTTCTAAAACTGCAAGTAAAAGCTAACAGAGATATGCTAGGGGAGAACACAGTTTTGCTGGAGGGGCCAGTGATTCCTAGTCATGCCACTGATGGTAAGTACTGCTTCTCCCCCAAGTCATCAGGATGTAAATCTTAATTTATTGCCTTTCTTTTACAGAAATACATTTTATAATCCTAAAACTTCCATTTTGTCTTCTGGTGACATGTGATTATATCCTTATTAAGAGAAATAATATTAAAGCGTATCTTCTGTGGGTGCTAATAATAACATTAAAGGGTAACTGTGGTCACCATAAAAGTGTCCTTTAAAAATTCTCCAGGAACATGCTTCTAGCTGCAATTGATGCAAATGTATAGCGGTATAAAGGGTGGTGTTTCCAGCTAGGACTGTGAGCTGTGATATCACCAGCACCATTGCTCTTCCCCCCCTCTAGTTATATCTTACTGCTGTAACTGTCTTTAAATAGCTTCAGAAAAGGTCTTTTTTTTGAAGGGTGGGCCTTCTTGCACAGTACAAACATCATGTGACTGGTACACACTCCCTTGTTCATCCTAACTGTCTGATTGTAACTTTAAAAGTATATACTGTAACTTAAGAACCAGAGAAGCTAGGTTTGTTTGAAAGGTATAAGAGCTCTTTAGAGGACATTGATTGAACTGCAGTATTTACTGCTTTATTTAACACGAAAGTTAAACAAATACTGTGTTTTTTCTAAATATGTCCATAAAGGGAAAATGTAAAGTACCAAGCTGCAGCCACTAAATGATGTCTTTAACCCAGTTAATCCATTTGTGATCATCAAGCAAAACACTAATTGTGGCTCACAAGGCTGTATATATGGGTTGATATGCCCCTGTAAATTGTTGTATGTGGGAAGAACTTTTAGACATTTCAGAACAAGATTGGGGGAACATAAAAGGGCTGTGAACAAAGGAGACAATTCATATTCTGTTCCAGCACATTACAAAGAACATCATGGGAGATCATTTAAGGGTACACAATTAATCATTATAGTGAATAATGCATATGATAATATTATATAGTTATTCAACAGGTAGAAATCATATTGGATTTACTAATTTAACAGTCTGATACCTGGGGGTCTAAACAAAATATTATAGACTACTATCTTAAGCTAACTTATTTAAATAATAATAAAAGGGAAATATGTATCCTATAAGAAGTATGAGATGACATATACAAGTCTGTTACTAATGTTATATGTATACTATTAGCATTTAATTTTAATTATTAATTTGCAATTGCCAATGTAATCCATTACTGTGTATAAATTACCAGATGTAAAAATTTAGAATCATGACATAAGGGGAGAATCAACACATATAAAGGAAAGAAGAGTATAAAGGAAATGGCAGTCACCACTGGTGATGAGGCTAAGCAGAAAAATGTAGGGACACGCCTTGGAATCTAAGGTGCACAGCGAGAAGGAGATTGAGATAAAAGTGTGAAAGTCCTTTGCTATAGCCAACGAACAAACAGGGTTATTCAATAAAAGTTCTTATTGTTAAAATTGGTGCTAATTTTGCCACAACCAATTAGATGTTAGCTTTGAAATGTTAAATAATATCTGATTGGTTGGGGCAAAAATAGCACCATTTTGTAATGATAAGAACTGTTATTGAATCTCCCTGAAAGACTTTAAATATTACTTTATTTTACGTGTTAAGATCCAGGAGCAGGGGCCATTACTAAATGCCATCAGCATAGCGGACGGGAGCTGCAGAAAAATCCATACCAGGGAATTAAGGAATATTGGTGATATAAAATTTTATTCCATATTATTCAGATTAAATCCCCTGAGAGCTGGCATCATAATGAACGTTAATCATACAGCCGCTGCAATCGATGTTATTTGGCGATAGCAGCATTCTACTCCTGCACTTTTTAACGCCAACTAATGGCTGACGTTAAAAGTGGCTAAATAGATGCTGCCACTTTGCGATGGGATCTACCCACACATGCAAACGTGATATTAAATTCCTAGTGCCAGTTGCACGTACGTCTTTTGTGATACCTGTGCAAATTGTAGAATTTGTAAAAATACAAATGTTAGACATTGCAGCACACATTTGTGCATTTTTATGTTTTGGCTCTTTCGTGACAGTCAATCAAATAAATATATGATATATTTATTTTCATAATTTATGTCTATCGACTTTTCTCTCCATAATGTGAGCATCACTTTAATGGAACTCAGCCCAGAGCTATTTAAGTTTGTGAATGCATTCTAAATAACTAATCATTTTGAATGTGTGATTTATATTGCACTTTGCTCCCATAGGGTTTAAAGCATTTTACAGCAGTCAATGCTTGATACAAAAAATAAAATTCCATTGGCCAATCCGATCGTATGATCCCTGTATCATAAGATCTGATTGTAGTGTCTATGGCCACCATTAATCTGAGCAAAAAAAGTACTGGATTAAAGGCATGTAGCAACATTGACATCCCAACCACTGACATTGAAATAACCAAATATCTGGTTACAAATGCTTGTAATAAACTGGTAAAAATCGCTGTTGAGGTTGGGACAGATAACTGACAAGTCACCAGGATTTTTTGTTTGAAGTGTGGACATGCCTTTAAGGTTAAATGATATTTAGCCTATTGTCTCTTTTTTTTCACATTTATGTTTGTCCTGACTCGTAGAGATGGCCGAAACTCACGAGTTGAAAATCCCAAAAATCCGAAAACGGAACAAATTTTCATTTATTATCGAATGTTCGAGGCTATTTTCCTCGAAAGTTCAATAATAATCGAAAATGTGTTCCGAAGTCCCGAAAACTAAATCCAGACAGATCATTCGGATTTCAAAACCGAGGGGTTCCATGTCGGATCTGGGTCCAAGTTGGACCCGGATCACATCTCTAGTCCTGAGAAGTGCCTCTGGATTGGAAAAAAGGTGAGATATTAGCTAAATTCACAAAGGAAAAAAAATATTGCCTGGAAATAATAGACCTGTAAGTTTAATATCTGTTTTAAGGTTTTTTTTTTTATCGGAGACACTTATTAAATCTATTTATCAGTTATTTAGGCTTGGTTATAGAAAAAAGACAGCAAAGTAACATGTAAGATCCAGTGTTGATAAATGTAAGGTGATGCATTTGGGGTTTAAAAAATCCTTTTGCTGCTTATCCATAAATGGCTCTGTGCTAAGTAAATCTGAAAACGGATCTAGTAATTCTAGAAGATAAGATTAGTTATAGTAAACTAAGTTAGGCAGAAATAGTTAGAGTTATTAATATATGTTGTCTAGTATAGATTCATGGGAGAATAAAATATAAAATGTTATTTTTCTTCTTTAAATAGTACCAAATAAGGCATAATTTGAAATATGTTTTGCAGTTATGGAATCCTTAATAATTATTATTAATACAATAAGTTCTTGTTGATACAATGATTCTTCTTGATGCCACTGAAAGTCAAATAAGAATCCCCCCTCCAGGTATTTTTACCTTTTGTTCATATGTAGTTGCAGAAAAATCTTACAGTTTTTTTGGCTGCCGATTTGTCCACTCACATTTTCCACTTTCTCTCATTTCTGAGTGTGCACACAGAGAATAAAGGACTGGCACAGAGATAATGGCAAAATAAAAGTGCACATGGAAGGTTTAACAGCTAATTCCTTTTCGATTAAAGAGTATGTCCACCCTGAAATAAAATTTTGAATATGTTCTTCCTCCTGGGCTCCCAGCCCCAACCGCATTATTTATTTTTTTAGAAAGACCCCCAAACTCTACTTACCTCCCCTCTTTCCTGCGCTGCGCTCCCGGCCCTCTGCTTGCGAGGAAATGCAAGCAGAGGGGCGGGACCGGCAGCCGCGTCTGTGATTGGCTGAGCGGCAGCCAATCACGGACACGGCTGCCGGCAGCTCACTTCCGCGTAGGAAAGCGGAGAGGTAAGTAAAAGATTGGGGAGCTTTCTAAAAATAAAATGTATGCGGTTGGGGCTGGGGGACATGGGGGAAGGCTGCCATGAAGGGGTTTTATGTTAGGGGGAGGGATAGCAGAACGGGAGGGAGAGGGAGGGGGGAGAAGGGCTGCAGTACGCATGGCAGTGATCTCCGGGAGGCCAGGTAGCAGGCAGTGTCCTATATGGACCTGCTAGCCTCCTGGTGGGCAGTTTTTGGGACTTTGGGGGGGGGACTACAGGAGAACCCTATGGAGCTGGGATGTGAGGTAAGGATTAAACTACACTACATGATGGGGCCAGTAGTTGGGGGGATTATAGTTTTGGGGGTGGACATGCCCTTTAAAGATGCAAAGGAAGTAGTAATACTCACTCCTACCTACCCTATAATTATAAAATACACCATAATTCATTTTTTGGATACATAGTTCAGTTAAAAAAAAATCCAAAAGGACCTTCATCCAACATGTGAAATGAAAGGTTCCCCTTGGGCAGAAGAATTCCTGGGAGAGCAAATTGCCTCTTGGAAGGATAGGCTTTAATGTGTGGGGCTGGTAGTAGAAGGGCTCCTGAGCAGATCATGAAACATATGACTTTAAAGTTAAATGGAGAAATAGAAATGTCATTGAAAATATTTTAATGGTCCTGAAGAAATATGAATTTTTTACTGTCTTCACCAAACAGGATTTCTAATATTGGGTTGCAAATGTGTGTTACAATCAGGAATAAGACCCATAACAATTCTCTCCCTATTGATTTAATATTACTTTTGCACTCTGTGTACATTCAGTTTCAGTATTATCCCCTGTGTGACTATATAGACAGAGACCTCAATGTTTGGTTACCCCATCACCTAAGGCTCACTCCATGGCAAACTAAACCTGTGAAATAGTAACTGTAAAAACGGTAGGGGTAAAATTAGTAAGAGACCAGATTGATTCCAAAGAATGCCATTTATTTCATAATACAGGTTGGGGGTGCATAAAAATGTATATAAAACTTTAAAAGCTGGCCAACAAAAACATTAAACCTGAAAGCAGTATTTCAATAAAACATTTCTTTGAACATTTTATTAAAACCAGTTGTTCCTTGTTATGCAATAACTCCTAGTACTTATGAGTTCTGGTGTTACATTATTCAATAACCATACAGATTTTTAGTCATAAGCTTATCCCTTGCAGTAGTACTTGAAGTAGTAGGCATTCCTCCATATTCTAAACTTTAGGCTTTGGGGAAGCAGGCCGGATGATGTTATACGGAAAAGTGCTGGTGTAAGTCATATTAGTCCTAATATAGATTTCCGTGTCCACAGGTTCAAACAGTCCTTGGTATCGACACCCCTCAAATGGATGACTTCTGTCAGCTACCCTAGGATTCATGCACCAACAGTAGTCAGCATGTGTTTTACCTGTTACCTTTCTCAGAGTTGCACTTTACCAAGCTCAATTTAACCAGCAGCAACATAGTCTTCCTTCGTGGCCCTGCTCTAGCCTGGCCTACAAACCTGTCAATTGCAATAAACCAGTCAATTGCAATAAAACAGTTAAAAATAAAAAAACTTCCACCCAGGGTAATATGCTCAAGTGGTCACACAAAATAGTCAATGCATCCGCAGGCGACAAATCCTGCAACACAATGAAGTATAAACACCCACCATTTTACACATTTTTATCCGTAGCACCCCGGACATGTGACCTGGACATACCTAATCAGCAATTTTCACTCACCTGATCCCAATCCCACCAATCAGTATCCCCAACATCTAAACCCGCCCACTCCTATTGTGGCCAATTCTTATTTCTTCTTCCTATGATTCAATTTTACCCAACTCAAGCAGGACTAGTTAAAACATTTCAAAATCCAAAAATACATCTGGTATTCAACCATGACAATATGAAACTTCTATCCCTATCATACACACTTCACTAGTTAGCCCAAAAAAGTTCAACATAATCATTAAACCCCTTTGGTGGTAGTGTCAAAATCATAAATATTTTTCTGTTCCACCATTAACAAAGCATGTTTTCTATCCTCCCCCACCTGTCTATGGAATGCTATCTAGTACTTTAAACAAACTTCCTTTAAAGTTACTTTAGCGATATTTGACATAATGTTGAAAAAAGTAAGCTCCCTCCCTCATTGATCAACCTCAGTGCTCATTTGATATAACAGTTATGCTCCCCTATATTTGTACTTAGAGTACAGTACAAAGGGCATCTAATGAAGTAAACCACCCATGAAAATTTACAAGTAAAATAACAACTGGTATCTTTTTGTCCCCATACGAAAATACAATTCACACGTTTTCCACATGGTTTTATACCCCCCCCCTACTTTTAGTTTTTTACCTCTTATTTGACAGGCCCTTCATTTTCTTTGTTTTGTTCTCTTCCAAGAATGAATCCCTTTATATTAGAGACACTTTTCTTTTAGCTTCTCTTTTAGAATTTGTATAACCTTTTCCCAAGAAGTGTTCACTAATTATTCCCACCTGTTCATCACATATCTTTTGATTAGTATAATTCCTTTTAAGCCTAAGGACCTGGCCCAGTGGGGCATTATCTTTCCATTCTCTTTTGTGACAACTTCCATAAACAATGTAGGAATTGGAATTTGCATCTTTTAAATTAGTACAAGTGGTGAGGAATGTGAGGAAATCTGTACTATAGGATATCTAAAATTTTAGGGACTCCTAGAAGGATAGGAGGAGTTGATACATGGGCAGCACAGTGGCTCAGTTGTTAGCACTGATGCCTTGCAGCGCTGAGGTCCTGAGTTTGATTCCACCCTTGGAGACATCTGTAAGGAATTTGTATGGAGTTCTCCCTGTGCTTGTGTAGGTTTCCTCCGGGTACTCTGGTTTCCCCCACAATCATAAAGACATACTGATAGGTTGTATGTGTACATAAAGTGATTAGATTGTAAGCTCTTCGGGGCAGGGCCTGATGTGAATTGAGTAAAATAATTAAGTGCTGCGGAATATGTAGCGCTATATAAGAAATAAAATACATACATATATATGCTCCAGAAAAGCTAGGAGATCCTGCTCTGTAGCCTCCTAAACTATCATTAATATATCTTTGCCATAGAATGACGCAAAAGATGTGCAGGGGCTATAGAAACAGGTCCTCCCATGCCCCTACAAACAGACCCGCATAGCTAGGGGCACAACAATTGCCCATCGCTGTGCCGAGGGTCTGTCTGTAGAAGCCATCAAGGTATCTAAGATAATTATGTTCCAAAATAAACTGTAACCCCTCCATTAAGAAGCAGATCAACTCATCCTCCCACCCCATTCTATTAGCAAACATTTGTACTGCCTCCACTACCTCCGTGTGAGAGATCACAGAGTAAATGGAATTGAATTCAGTACCTCTAAGGTATCTTTCAAGTATGATGGGAGTTTAATCAATAGGGATGCTAGGAAATATTCAACAAAAACTAAAATATATTAAGAATTACTGATATTAATACATATACTGTAGTTGTGTTCCTGAGATTTATGCAGTTTTGGTAAGTGTAAAGGAACCGGTCAGCTGTATCAGATGTATCTAAGTATCCACAATTACCAAATAAACCAGTGAGCCTCAGATGATCCGGTCGGAGCCCCGGGAGAGTGATTTAGGATAAGAAAAAGACACAGTCTGCAAGTCCAAAATCATTCTCTCTAATTTATTAGGTTGCACTCTGGGTTATATAGATAAAATGAGCACATAGTCACATGATTCATAAAAATAGAAAAATACAGAATATTGTTAGGTTTTGTTTTTCTAGAAATTAATGGAGTTTTACATGATGAGAACATAACCAATTATTTTCAAAATAAGAAGCCTTGAAAATGTAGGGAGGACAGAGGGAGTCTATGCTATCTCATGGGGGTTGGAAAATCACACAGTGAGAAAGAACACCTGGAAACTTACTCTAAGATATAAAACAAAGGCCTCCTGTAATGTAAAATATGACCAGCACACAATATGAATAGCTCATATAAAATGGATGCTATATTATTAAGCTAATACAAAATGCATGCTATTTTGCTAAGCTAAGTATAAAGCAAACTGTGTATAATATGAACCCTTCAGTAAGTAATAAAAAAATTGCTAAACGAGGGTTAAGAGTATATATGTAATTAAATTCCTCCTTAGAGATCACACCTTTTTGCCTTTTATTTTTTAGCCGGATTCTCAACTTCTTTTTATAGATTCCTGTAGGATTTTCCCTTAATTTTTCATACAAACTACAAAATTGCCTAATTGTCTAAGTGCTTCCTTAATATATATATATATACCTATCTTGGATAATGATCCCACCCCCTTTATCTGCTGTCCTAATAACAATTGTGGAATCTTTGTCTTTGATTATCTGAACATTTCCATTCAGATATTCTTATATCCTCATATGTTCTCATATCCTCATATGAGGGTTTATGTCCCAGGTGTAACTCAATTTTATTTCCCAGAATTAAATCTATTAACTTTTTTTGGTTCAGAAAATACTTTTTAGATTAATTTCCTAATCCCAATTTACTTTTTTGGGGGCAAATGTAAGGCCTTTGTTTAGTACTGCAAATTCCTATTTACCTTTCTTTGGGACAGATTGAAAATCCCTCTTTCCCTTAATATCTCATTATGTACAATTTTTTTTATCTCATGTGATTTTCAAAATATCACAAAAGAATCTAAGAGCACTAGCTATAGATATATAAAAGTATATGAGGTGCACCATCCATTAATAGCAGTAATTATTATCCAAAGAGAAAAAGTCATGGATTATACCCAAAAGTTAAAAGTCCTTTATTTAAGGTGAAAAGAGAGTCGAAAAAAGTGCATACAGAGAGGTGCAACATCCAGTGTTAAGGGGAAAATGAACTGCAAAACCCATGCTACCCAATGGTCTCCAATTGTGTTAGCATGGGTTTTGTATTAGTTTTGCAAATGTATACAAATGGAATTTTTGGTTACTGCAATCTGAACACTTAAAAAGACACTTTTAAATTGTCCACTTAATCATTTCATTACCTTTTCTAAGGCATACCAATATATAATATAACTGTTTTTATTGACTCAAATTGGTTGGTTTTCTTATATGACTGTAGATCTTTATAAGATTTACCTGGTTTTGTTTTCTTTATCCCAGGTGACCTATAATTTTCCCACTCTCCTTGTTAAATCACAACTCTGTCCTGCCAGCAGTGCTGAATAAACCTTTTAGATATAGGATCATTCATCTTACATTGTGTCTTGTAATATGCGTCCTCCTAATTGGATTCTATATCTGAAATTCCTATCATAGGGGAAGATAGGACTGTTGCATTTAACCTACAGTATGTAGCCTATCTTACCTTTTCAATGCATATAGATTCTGTGTATGGTGTTTTATTGATTATAATACCTTTAGGAAGGGTGGTGGAAATGTAGTTATACATTCTGAAATCTTTATAATGCAATCTTCTTAAAGTTGTAATAATAACAGTTTCTAGATTTTGGGGTGTTCTTACTGCATACAAAATTTGACTTTGCATAACTGGTTCCAGTTACAGTATGCTCAGTCTCCTTAACCCAGGAAAAGACAAAGAAACCCATTGCAGATCTGGGAGCATACTCAGTGGCCGAACAAGTTCTCTAGAGTACAGCTTGTTTTAATATCTAGGGTTAAAGATATACAGGGAGATCAGGCAGATTCAATAAAAGTTCTTATCATTAAAAATGGTGCTAATTTTGCCCCAACTAATCAGATTTTATTTAACATTTGAAAGCTAACATCTGATTGGATGGGGCAAAATAAGCACAATTTTCAACGATAAGAACTTTTATTGAATCTCCCTGATAAATTACTAATTACAGTAAATGGCATTTTGTTCTAAAATGTACTTAAATAAGAGATTATTCAGATCTATATTCCTAATCTGGCACACAACCAACTTATAGTACTTTATCACATTGCTGTAGGAAACTTAAAGACTAACTGTGGTTTCTAGACAAGTGCTGTCTATTAAAAAGAACTCTCTCATACCTCTGGATCTGAAGTTATAGGTTGATAAAGTTACACTTTCCAGATGCCCAGTCTCTGTGACAAGCATGTGTCATAAACTATGTCATAAGCCCCACTTACCAAAAATGTATAATTTCTGAAGCTAGTTACAGATCTACAACTATTCTCTGTCCTCTACTTATGGACACCTTTAAGCTAGGTAGATATACAAATTAAATACATTAAGTCCATGGCGTCTAAAGGAAGAGCCATGTCTTAGAAGCTTCATTTAATTCTAAGGTTACAAAGTGGCTCAATTTATTTTTGAAAGGAAAATACAAACACATAATGGAAATCTACATGTAACAAATGTAGATTTTAACAATTTGTAATATGTTAAGTGTATTTATTTCTTCACTAGATGCATCACTTATATTGCCTTCTTGTGTTCACTAAGTATAAAGTTAAAAATATGTTTGAAATAAAAAGACAAGACTGATGTTTATATTATATGAGAAATATTGGACACTTTCTCAAGTTGGATATTTTATTGAATTATTAGGATATTGAACTTATGAAGTTATATATATGTTAAAGTAATGGACTCTGGAAGAACTGATGGATCATGAGATGCCAGTCATGATTAACATGCTTAGAGGTGGAGTTCAAGGGTATCTAAAGTGGTGGTAGGTTAGTGTAAGTTAAAACTGAGGAAGGGGACAGGGCGTTTTCCTAAACATTGTGCATTTATGAAATAAATCTGCAAAGCACTAAGTGGTGTGCGCTTCTGATTTCTTTATGTTGTGCTACTCCTTAAGCTAGCCAAACACGGGAAGATGTTTTTCGGATTGGATTTCCAATCAAGTGCAATGATCGAAAACCCAAAAAACTGTTGCAAGTTCCCCGTCTCGACCTGATGATCTTTTTACAGATTTCCCATCCTTTGGATCACAAGCTGGGTATCACCAGAACTCTACAACGCAGAGCAGAGAACCTCCCCACTAGCACAGAGGCAAAGGCTAAGGAAATTAAACACCTCAGAGGAGCCCATAAAACGTGTGGCTATCAGCACAGGGCCTTAATTTAAAACTGGAAGAGGGCAAAAAAAGAACATGAATACCACCAGCGAAGGGGAAAAGCAAGACAGAAGAAATAAAATGGTCATCCCATATGTAGCAGGTGGTGACAGAGAAAGTAAGAAGAATTTTCAAGAGACACTGGATCCCTGCCTGCTTTAAATCCAAAAACACACTGAGACAGCAACTGGTGCATCCAGAAGACCCAATACTAAAACACAAGAAGAGTGACATCATATATGCAGTGTAGTGCAGTTAAGAGTTCTCTGGTTTTTATGTGGAGGACCCAAAACAGCAGCTGCACCAATGTATGGCCCAGCCCATTCCTTGGGTCTGGACCTGTAAACTGGCTAAAATGGTGTTCCTTCATTCATCTGAATATTCAATACATCACTGTATAAAGGTCTGCTTAATGAAGTGGCTACAGATCCAATGTTCAAACTATTTGGCATATTGTTGTTCAAAGTACCTGTTAAATAACCATTGATCTGAAAATATTGCTTCAACAGCAGCAAAAATGAGTCAAGATTTGCCTCTCTGCTTTGAATTGGATGCAAATCTATTAATTGTTGTTTAAACAGTTGTACACATATTTCATGGACATCCTAGCTATATTTCAATTAGAAGTCTTTCATTGGTTGAAAAATGCAAGAGTAGCTAAAACTGTATTCTCAATGGTTATTAAAGCCTACACTGTATCTGTATTACCAATTAGGTAAATTCCAATAGCAGCTTTGTGTCTCTTTCTGCACAAGTATTAAAAGCCAGCTAAAATTCACTCACAGTTATTTGCAGTTGTGATTGACAGTTAGGGGTTAATTTATGCATATTTAATATTTTGTTACAAAAATATTTTGTTCAGGGAGCTTTCTAACACATGTTTAATAAGAAATGAAATGATGGTACTTCTTAATAATTATTACAGAAAGCATAACAGAATTTAAGCAATTTGTGAAAGACAGAAAAGGGGAAGTTCAGTGCAAGTACATATACTTTTGAGAAAAAATAGCAGTATTTTTTCACCCTAATGACTTTAACCTCCCCATTCAGCATTTTGTCTGTGTATACATAAATTCTTCCAAAATACTGACTTCCAACAGCCAATCAGTAGAAATTACGGTTAGAAACAAGGTAGTGTGCATTTTGGGAAGAAGAAGGACTGTTACAAAAACTGAAATGTCAGCTCACTAGAGATGGGCGAACTTTTAAAAGTTCAGTCCGTTTTTGAACTTTTGAACTATATGGATAGTTCGAAGGTTCAAAAGTTCAAAAAAGGGACCCATTAAAGTCAATGGGAGTCAAATAGTTCGAAAAGTTCGAATGAAATACAATTAAAATATCAATGGTAACTCAATGTAAATAGCTGTGGGACCTGGGAAATAGTCTGGGGAACATGTTCGAATATCCAGGACTTTCGATAATTATCCCATAAACGACTTGCAGATTCGAGATTTTGATATTTACTCGCGTATTGGTATAATAGACATTTTACTTGCGGATTCGAGAATTCGGTATTTACTCGCGTATATATATAATAATTTATATATATATATATAATAAATATAATAATTATATATAAATATATAATAATTTACTCGCGTATATATATATATAATATATATATTATATATATATAATAGACATTTTACTTGCAGATTCGATATTCAACATTTACTCGCGTATAGGTATAATAGACATTTTACTTGCGGATTCGAGAATTTGATATTCACTCATGGATTCACATGCCTCGAACATTTGAACATTCAATAATTATCGAAAATCCGGGACCGGGAAAGTTCGAGAAGTCAGAGTCTGTTCAAACATGAATAGTTTGGCTCAAACTTGGGTTCGTGTTCGAGTTCTAGTCCATCTCTACAACTCACTAATCTTAACAGCAGGAAATAGAGATGGCCAAAACTGTTACGTTTTGTTCCATTTTTGGATTTACGGATCTCAGGAAAATGCCGAAGATCTGAAAACGGAACATGCTTTTGGGACTTGGATCCTATTTTCGAGGATTATTGAACGTTCAAGCTATTTTCGCTAATCTTTGAAAATACCCTTGAACGTTCGATAATCCTCGAAAATACGATCGAAAACTCAAAAGTTTTTTTCGAGACGGACCCTGAATCCCATCTCTAGCAGGGAATAGCAAGGTGTATACATTCAACTGATTTTTCAAAATGGAAAAGAATATGTAGATTAACTAGATATGCATAATATAAACTAAAAATTTTAAAAACTACTGATATGTTCCACTGAACTTTCCCTTTAAGTCTGCATAAACCAAGTAAACAAAGAAGAATAGGAATTATTGATTTTCTTCTTTGACAACATTTTTAAAAGTACCTTACACATCTGTGCATTTACCTAGATTGTACATTGGTGTAATAAATAATATATTTACAGTGTTTTCTTTTGCCATCAAATTCTAGAGACTTTATTTAAGGAATATTCTGCAAAAAAGACAGAGAAAGGAAGATTTATAATATTTGAATGTACTGTAAGATCAATAATGTACCCTATACCTTAACAAATATTTATGCACCCAATAAAGGACTATGTGGATATTATTAGGTAGATAAATGGGTAGAAATTGAAGAATATATTATTAAATCTAAATCACTCCCAGCACTCATAACCTCAAAATATCTGTACCAATGCTAAAATCAACCAACATAACCATAAACATTTGGAAAATTAAAACACACAACCTTAAACTAGCCTTTGTTTATTATATACCTATATATAGACAGTTTGTATACCTAACATTTATCTAAAAAATGGAACAAAATAACCAAAATATATGTTGTAGACGTCTTGGACAATGTAAAAATAATACCTTTCAAAGAAATCATACAGAAATATAAAATTCAAGTTTGAGCTATGAAGATATCGCAAGCTTTATTCATAAAAAAGTTCCAGATGAAAAAACAAATACAACAAAAAAACAAAACACAAAAAACAAACAAAAAAATGGTCAATTTCATATTTTAAAAATAATTTACTAAATAAGAAAAATGATTTCAATGTACTACCATGTATGGAAAATGTCCTATAAATCAAGATAGAACATGAATCCTGGACACAATCATTTATCCAAATTAACAAAATGCATGGCCTTTTGGGAAACAGATTCAAAATTATTCTTTAGATACTATCACACCCTACTTGAAATCCATAACTGGTAAAACACTCATCCACCCACATGTTGTAGAAACTGAACCTCCAATGAATCCCTTTTACACATATGGTGGTCATGTTCCAAAATAAGAAATTGCTGATATAAACAGGGTGATGCACCAAGAGGTGCACCGCTCCTGTTTTGTTGTTAACATCGGTTAGTGTGACTCCCTCTTTGCGGCCGCTGCATGGCTAATGCGGAAGTGAACTGCGCAGCCTCCACAATCGATGATGTATGCCGATAGTGCCATTCTATTCTGGTACTTTTAGCCGATAGCAGTGCTTTGGGCTGAAGATGTTTACATTTCTTAATTCAATTATAGAATTAAATGTACTTATTTCACCAGCATTATTAGCCCTCCTAAGTATTGGTCCACAAAATGATCCTAATAATGAATCATCAATTAATTATCATACACGTATGTCTATGAAATGATATAAATGAGTAATTAAATAGTATTCCATAGATCACTGCAGTCTTGAAAGTTGATAGACAAGTTTATTTATAGCATATGCATGTAAACACGTGCTGGTTACTAGTGAGTAACCCTGATTGCTTTCACAGACCTCTTTCTTATACACAATCTTGACCATACGTCACAAGCAGGGCCGACCTTAGGATAAATAGCACCCTGTGCAAGATTTGTTACTGATGCCTAGAACCAAACACACACACACCAAACACACACACACAAAATAAAAAAACACCCCCCTGGGCACACACAATACTCTGTTGAATGCTGCTTGCCTTCAAATCAAGTACCCCACCTGCGCTTACTGTCTTTCAGTATCTTCAGTGCGTGCTTGTATATATGGTGCGCACATCATTATGTAACAAGTAACGTACTGAATGCACAGACAGAACAGCACAGCATACAGACATCTTAAGTAAAGCTTATATGTGTTGGGGCTTAGTATGTGGTGAGGTGCTGTTACATATATTTGATCTGGAGGACCGTAACTAGAGGGGCTGTGGCACTAATGCACAACTTTGAGCTACAGGTCCGTGACCAGCTGTCGCCCCCCTGGTAATGCAACCCGTGTGGTCGCACAGGTCGCCCATATCAAAGGCCGGCCCTGTGACTCACAAGCAAATAGTAAGACTTTGTGTTACAGTATCTATGCTTGCTTTGTCATGAATTTTTTAATGTTAATGAGTGCTGCGTATTGCACAGCCTCATCTTAGACACTGCTTGCTCTGCTTACACATCTCCCCCTTCCTTCTTTTCTCTGCTGATTCTCTTAATTGTTGCAGAAATGTACAGGCGGGCAGGCAAAAGATCCTAGTAAAAGGTCAGGGTTAAGGCTACAGAAGATGTTGGCGCTATATAAATCCACAATAATAATAATATTATCATTTTTGCTTCTGGAGTGACAAGTCTTTCCCTGTAGATGTTGTGATTTCAAATGATTTCTCAGAATCTACAGCTCAGATTTTAAATCAGAAAAAGCTTTTAAATACTGTGATATTGCTGTATCTTTAATACAATGTATGTTATTAAAAAAAGAAAGAGAGAGCATTAATTGGAACTATATAACTATAGATGGAACTGCAAAATATTATGGTAAAGTGTATAAATAAAAGGTAGTGGAACAAATATAAATTGATCCCTGAGGACTAGGAATGGCCGGTTCGTGGATCCGCCGCGGATTTATCCCGTTTGCGAACGGCGGATTTTTCCGGATTTTCCGCCTTCTGAACTTCCGATTCGCGGATTTGTCGTATTTTTGAAAATACAAGGATTTCTCTTATTTCCATAAATACGTATTTTCAAAAATTTTCGAAAATACTAGTTTTCTCGTATTTTCGGAGATTTTCGAAAATACGAGAAAACCCGTAATTTCAAAAATTTTCGAAAATACAAGAAAACCCGTAATTTCTAAAATTTTCGAAAATACAAAAAATCTTGTCATTTCAAGGGTATTTTTCATTTTAATGGGTCCGCTCGTGGATTTTCGAATTTTTTCGAAAATTCGCGGATCCTCAGGCGGACCGGATTTTGCGAAGTTCGGACATCTCTACTGAGGACAGGAAGGCAACATACCCCTTGCCTTCAAGTGCTCCTCTCCAGGCACTGCAATGTATCAGTTTGAAAGTGAAATTCTTCTATTTCTTCCCTTTTTCTTCCCTTTACTTCTTTTTCTTCTTCTTTTTCTTCCCTTTCTTCTTCTTCACTTCTCTTTTACTCTTTTCTTTTTTCAACTGTATTTCACTGTTTTCAGGCTAGAAACACAAAATTTGGTACAGACCTGTGGCAAGCATAGGAGTGTGCTATTACCTAGCTAAGGAATCCCTGAAAGTGTTTCCAAATTATCTGCAAATTTTTTTGCACATAGACATTTATGGACATGTGTTACATCAACACCTACCACTTGATTGCTTCCTCTGTGAGCAGACCTAACCCAGAGTGATTAGCTTTTGATTTGGTTTATCTGTGTCTTGATTGCCTGTGTCACAGGCATCAGCTTTAAAACTTACAGCACACGTTCACACTCAAATTTATAGATATTTGTGCGGCCTTTCAAACCAAATTCAAAGTTTATACTTAAATGTTCCCACTCTAGTTTAAATGTTTACCTAAAAAAAACCTGACCACCATCCCATAAGTCAGTTTAAATGTTGCTGTCAGTTTTCCTTAAAGCTCAACACCTTTTTACTGCTGCACTTGTTTTGTTCACTTCAAATAAAAGCCCATTCATTGATTATCAGATGCAGGAAAAGGTGATGTACCATGCTAGCCAGTCAAAATGTTTACAGGGTAACCCTTTTGAAATAAAAAATAACAAAAGTGGTATAAAGATAATACCTTTATTGGCTAACTAAGATAATCATAGCAAGCTTTCAGAAAAGCTATAAAATATTTGATGTTGCAATGTGCAGTTTTATTTCACATATTAAATCATATTAAATCCCTGCTTTCCCAGCATATCATAGTAACAATGCCAAATAGGTATATATTATTGGATTAGTGGTGAAACTAAAATACTTTAATACTGATGTGTAGTTTTAATACATGTTGATATTCTCTTATTACAGCAAAGCCATTTGGAAGCGGTCAGTATTTGGATATTTATAGCATAACAAGGGACCAAGCAGGAGAATATGAATGTTCTGCTGAAAATGACGTGTCATTCCCAGATGTGAAAAAAGTAAAAGTCACAGTAAACTGTAAGTAATGATAAATATTCCAAATTTTATTCCGACCTCCAGAGATTTTAGACATTTTTTTATTTATTAGTTCGGATCAAACCTCACAAATAAAATACACTTCAGTCTGCAGTCCCAAATCTAGTTCTACACAGCAGACAATGTAACATTCCTAGGTAATACATTATAATGTGTAATATTGTGTTAAGCTAATCAAAGGGAAGAGTTAAACTAAAGTCTTCATTCAAGCCACGTGTATAATCCAAACTACGTCTGCAAACGTTTTCAGAGTTTTCAGAGATGCATTTGTTACCTCTATATCACCTCCAGTTACAAATTGTGGGGAAAAGTAAATTTTTATTATTTTTTTAATATAAGGGTGTCAATACTTTTTGTCAACCACAAAGCAGTCAAACACTAATTTACCAATGCATGATCCATATAAAGGGCAATTCAACAAATGTTACCAGCTGGCAGGAATCCTAAGAACTCTCTTCTAATTGATGAAGCCTTTCCCTTTTATTGCAACTAACCAAATTCACAACTACAACATGGCAATTTTATTTTTAGACTAATATAGATAAAAAATTCAGGGTTATTTACACAGAACTACAATGGCTCTGGCTAGATCTGCCTTCCAGAGATCTGGACTTTTTAAAAACTCATATTAATTGCTGCAAAGCCGGGATTGGATCACTGCTGCATAGGTGTCTTTTGCGATACCCAATCAGCCACAAAAACTGGTATTGCATTGGTTAGCATGACTATAACTCCAATACCTATCACTGCTGACGATGGGGAATCTCCCCAATTGTATTTGTGTTTCTAGAAATTAATAGAGTTTGTTTTTGAGAATCTGTGGTTTAAAGAATGTATTATATCATAACTGGGTGAATGCAGATTAGATATTCAGAATGCAATCTGCTTTTTTTTAACTGTCATAAAGTTTATTAACTGTTCCATTACATTTTATTAGCCAAAAGGTGATTTATGGATTATAATTTGTATACTCTTAACTTTTCTCCTAATAGCAGTTTGAATATTCAAATTAGAATAAAGGATTCCCATATGTCACATTAAGGTTGATCTGTAGTTATTCTGTACATTCATTATCTACAGTACCTCCTCTCAGTTTTATAAATGATAGAATTAAATATACAATTACTAAATGTATGTCAGGAAGTGCTGGAGGCATGCTGAATTAAAAAAGCATTTAAGGTAGGCACCAGATTTAGATCCCCCCCCTTCGGTAACGAAATGTAAATTACATAGAATAATAAAACGCCAACAGCCATTTCTAATGACTTACTTTGGGGTATATTGAGAGAGAAAACAAGTTAAAGGAGAAAAAGAAGTAACTGCACATAATCGGCCAAAACTAAGGAATAATAAATATTTAAGGAAAATATTCTATTAACTGCACAAATGCACACACACACCCATCTGACCAAAGCCACATATGCTCAGAAAGGTTTATTATTTTGCATTTTATTTCTGTTTTTTTAATCAGAAAAAAAAACAAATAAATAATATCAAATAAATTACAATAAATACAAACTTTATCCTGTCCAAAAATTGTCTTTAAATTTGTATTTTTTAGTATAGAATAGCCACATCATGATTTCTTACAAGCCAATAGTTGACACAGAAGAGTTGTGTATATATTTACATAAGAAATGCAGGCTAGACACAGAGAATTTTATCACATTCCCTTATTAGAAACAGACAGGGTGATGCACCACCGGTTGCAAAGAAAACCTGCATTATAGTCTATGGAAGGGCTTTTCTCAACAGCGTGGGTAAATGGAGGAGGAAGAAGTCGCTATTTAAACCATGTGGTGCCGTCGCAATTATGTCATCCCGATGGCGCACGCCGGTGACATCACGGATGTCCCCACGTGGATATCCTAGTTACGTGCCGTTCTAGCATTATACACGATCAGTGTGGGAATCAGGAAGGGTAAGTCAAAAGCAGTCATGCCTCCAAGTATAATGGCCAATCAAATGTCATGATCAAAATACGAGCAATAGCAACAAAATACAGTATCAGTTCACAATAGCCTAACAACAGTTCAGATACCATGAGAATCTTATCATATTTACAATGATGAATGCAATAGACATCTCAGGAGCTGTACTGATGCACAGAATTAAGATGGTAAAAGGCATAGTATCAATATCATATGGAAAAACAGCAGCAATATATAGCAGCAACATATAGCAGCAATATACACAAATCAAGCATATCAAAAAAGTGCACAGTGCAGCTAATAAAGCAGATAAATAATTAAACACAGGTCATATCAGTGCATTGCAGCAGTTCATAGGACAACACAGTATATATGGTACATGTCCATGGTACATGGGAGGCATCAGTCAAATGATGCTCAAAATGGAATGTAAGGTCAGAGAGACGGAGATTAAAGTCCAAATGTCTCATTTGAGGCAGAAGATGAAAAGGAGATGATAATTAAAAAGTTGATGAGGCACTATTACCAGTGTCTAATAACCAAATATACATCAATCCGCCATTGACATATACAGTAGACAGATGCATCCTGGGTCCATGAAAAGGAGGGGAGGAGAGAAGAATAACAGAGGCATCCTCTCAGTCAAAGGACAAGGAGGGATGCAAAGATGTAGATCCTGAAGACACTGATCCAAATGTAGATCCTAAAGTCAATGGTCCAACAAGTAATGATCCAATGATAGTCCGATGAGTGGGGCCCCACAGTTTATGTCTTGGTTCATTTGCAAATGTCCAAATATGTATTATAGGAAACATGGATCCTGCATCAGTGGGATGAATAGAATCCTGGAGGTGAGTAAGCTTAAATCCTGCATATGTGGAATAGATTCCAAAGGTAAGTAAGCAGGACACAGATAATACATATATGCCAGTCAGCGGAAAATAAAGTTCTAAAGTCTCAGTGAAGCATGTTCATAGGAAAGATGCAAAGTCAAGAGACTCATCACTTGGATATAAGGACTTAAGTAGGTATATCCACCTGCTCTTATAACATTGTAATTTTTTGTCTAGGTCACCCCCACGAATATTTACTGTGACCATCTCAAGGCCAAAAACTTTTAAGTCCATGTAGGACCCCCCATGTGCCGTCAAAAATGTTATGCAATAGTGGTCAGAGTGACACCTTCAAGTCTACGTCTCTGGGCCAGTCTAATATCAGATATATGTTTAGCCAACCTGTGTTTGAATTTCTGGCGAGGTTTCCCTACATATAGAAGATCACAGGGTGCATAAATTGGCAAAAGGTACAACAACCACAAGGATAGGTCCCTTTGAGTCTGATGTCATGGGTACAAGTGTTGTCAGATCTAGTGTAATGGCTCCGAGTCAACATGTTTGCCAGACTTTTACTCTTTCTGGCTGTGATGGAGGGCTTATCTGTAATGAAGCAACCAATAGTTTTTAATGATATGTCATGACTTTTCAAGTGCACACCTTAAAGCATCCCATTCCCTGCCAAAAGTGGTGATATATCTAATCACCCTAGTGTCCACATCAGAGTGTTTAGGTTGGAGTAGCTCATTTTGAGAGAGATGTCCAGCTTTACTGTGCTCACGTCCAACCAAACCCCTGGGGTAACTCCTGGGATGAAATCTATCTGCTAGTTCATTAGATGACCTTTGATAGTCAACGTCCAGAGAGCAGTTCTTCTAAGTCTAAGAAACTGACATCTGGGAATGGATTTCTTAAGTGGTAAAAGTGGCTATCAAAGTGTAAAAGCGAGTTAGTCATTGTTGGCTTACGTTACAGGGAAGTGATGAGTCTATTACCCTGCAAAGTGACTTTCACATCAAGAAATTCCACATTGGTAGATGAAATATTATGTGTCAAAAACATTTAAGGGTGTTCTTGTTAAGAATCCCAATGAAGTCACATAATAGCTGTCTGGTACTGCTCCACAAGAAAAAGATGTTGTCTATGAAGCGATACCAGACCTCCACATAAGCCGTGAAGCACAATAAATCCTCGGTAAAGTCACGCTCCCTCTTCCACCAACCCAAAACTAAGTTGGCGTATGAGGGAGTGCATCTGGCACCTATGGCGGTGCCCCTCTGTTGCACATAGTAACGTCAGTCTAAGAGGAAATAATTGTGCCTCAGTACAAATTCCAATAGACACAATATAAATCCATGTCTTGCCATGAGACCCAATTCCTCCATTTGTAAGAAATAGCTAACAGCATGTAGCCCAGCTTCATGTGAAATATTGGTGTACAGGGACTCCACGTCGCATGTCACAAGTAAGCAACCTGATGGTACATCAATATACGTGACCTAGACAAAAAATTCAATGTCACCTGAGAGCAGGTGGACATACCTTCTTAAGTCCTTGACTTTGCATTTTTCCTATGAATGTGCTTCACTAAGACTAGAACTTAATTTTCTGCTGACTGGCATATATCTATTATCTGTGTCCTGCTTACTTACCTTTGGAATTCTATCTATTCCACAGACGCAGGATTTAAGCTTACTCACCTCCAGGATTCTATTCATCCCACAGACGCAGGATCCATGTTTCCTATAATACATATTTGGACATTTGCAAACAAACCAAGATATTAACAGTGGGACCCCACTCATCGCACTATCATTGGATCGTTACTCGTTGGATCATTGACTTTAGGATCTACATTTGGATCAGTGTCTTCAGGATCTACATCTTTGCATCCCTCCCTGTCCTTTGACTGAGAGGATGCCTCTGTTATTCTTCTCTCCTCCCCTCCTTTTCATGGACCCAGGATGCATCTATTTACTGTATATGTCAACTGCGGATTGATACATATTTGGTTATTAGATACTGGTAATAGTGCCTCATCACCTTTTTAATTATCATCTCCTTTTCATCTTCTGCCTCAAATGAGACATTTGGACTTTAATCTCTGGCTCTCTGACCTTACATTCCATTCTGAGCATCATTTGACTGATGCCTCCCATGTACCATGGGCATGCACCATATATACACTGTGTTGTCCTACGCTGTTGAGAAAGCCCTTGCATAGGGTAAAACATGTCTAGCGTTTTTTCCTGGCCTTGCCTTGGTCCCTGTCCTGGTTCTCCCTCCTATGGACCCCCCATTGACTTGGGCAACTGCACTGTCACTTAGATCCATGACAGATAAGTGTATGGATATATGCTTTATTGATGTGATTATTACCACTGTGTAACTGTGATTCTAGTGATGGAGGGCTGCACCTGTATTAGACACTATGTTCATGTTGGACAGGGTACTTCGATTCTCCTGTACATATATCTTTTTATGTGTTTTTAAATTGTTTTGTTTACATTATACCCCAGTCTATGCTTCAATAAAGGGTTGTATATATACTTTCTATATTTGAGTGCAGTACCTTCTTCCTTCTTATTGGTTTGATGTTTATACTATTATCTTGATACCAGCTCATTGGAGTATAACTTATATGTCCTGTGCCCCAACTCATTCTGTGTTGATTCTTATCAAAGAAATGACTTACATCAAATCTGTCCAAGATGATTAGATAATTTTATAGCTCCCCATTAAATTATAGATTGCTTACAAATTACTTTTTGTAATGTTTGTTATTTTCACTCTGCTGCACCTCACTGCCTTTCTTCTATAATGTCTCTGTATGTTCCCGGGCATGCCATATTCTCCTCAAAAAAAACAATGTGTTTCCTGCTGCCTTATACTTTTTTCTGGTCCTTACTTCTTGATATTTTATAGCTCTCCTTCTTAGGAAACATCCAACATTATGTTATATCCTGTTAGACCACCACAAATTTTTTGCTTGCCATTATAGGAGCACATTCTTTATTTGCCATTTTTGGGCTCTTAATAAAGCACCTTCTAATTTCCTCTGTGTCTGAATGTGACCCGCCAACATAGATTGTATGCTTCATGGAGCAGGGATTTCTTTTCATCATGCTTTCTTTAATTCAATCACTTTTATTTACATATACTATTGTTATTTATGTAGATATTTATGTATTTATCCTATTTATCTTAATGTCTAAAATATATGGATTATGTGTGGGGATTCTCAACATCCATAAGTTGTTACATGTGAGAAACTAATGTGAATATTTTGCATCAATCTTTTTATATGTAGCAAATGCTAAAGTTTAGAAAAGGATTTAGATTACCTGGTTTTGAAAAGAAAATTAACTAATCTATCCATTTATATATTTTTTTGGTTTTCAAAACTGCATGTTATCCTTGGTGTTACTTTCCAGTATATCAGTTGTTAGCTAGACTTAAAGTGGTTCCAATGTAAAAAGCCTAAATAATTGGAAACCAAATATTTCAAATAGTTGCTTAACAATAAATTACCACCAAAAATCTTTATAACTACTATACGCAAGGGTACCTTTGCAGCCATGTATCAAGTATGGTTTCTTATTATTTAAAGGGGAAATAAAGAGCATTTAGATTCTACTGCTCTTTAAAAAAAGAACTCTATGAGAGCTAAGGCTAAGACTAGCTACTAAGACTAAGAACAATTGGCATTAAGGCTGACAGTCTTACAGGGAGATTCAATAAAAGGTCTTATCGTTTAAAATAGTTTTAATTTTGCCCCAACCAATCAGATCTTATTTAACATTTGAAAGCTAACATCTGATTGGTTGGGGCAAAATTATCACCATTTTAAACGATAAGACCTTTTATTGAATAACCCTGTAAGTTTATGATGGTAAGGTACTTGATTGACAGCTAAAATATAAGATGTTTCATATTGGATATCTAAAGAAATAGGGGGCAGATCTACAAAAAATGGTACAGTGATAGTTGGGATGAATTATAGTTTCCACTAATGGACAATTTAAAAAAACAAACTTTCCAATGTGCATTTTTTGCCTGACAATGATTTAAAGTAAAGGTGCTCGGTTGGGCCTTTGAGTTGTATCATCAACGAGGCCCGGTCGAATGACCATTTCACCCACCGAATGTCCATCCTACAGTCATGCGTCATGGGTCTGCACCATGATATCACTTCTGTATGGACTTTAAGTCTTACACCTAGTTAAAGTATTGGGATTTTATGGGTGCTCGGTTGGGCCTTGTTGATAATCATCTAAGTTTGGTCATCAACAATGCCTGACCAAATGGCCATTTCACCTGACAGAGTGTCCATACACTAAGCAATCGTTGGCCGAAATGGTCATTGGTCCTACAGTTGTGCATCATGTGTCAACCCCATGATTATGATTGCACTTCTGTATGGACTTTAAGTCTTAAACCTAGGTAAGGATTGTGATTTTATAGTTGGTAAAATAATAATTATACACCAGTTATCTCTGGTTTTATACAAACCATTAGCAGCATAACTAATTACAAGAGAATAAATACAATAATTAGCATCTATCATGTATTATTTGTAATATGTAATCAAGATAATGCATTACTTTAATTTTTTTAATGTAGCAGTTGTATTCTCTGTCTTCCTGTTTTTTTAAATTATATATAGTGGAATGTGAACACATCAATTATTTCACTTAGAAACTAGTCTAATAAGTCACAAAGTCCTGATGGCCTCTAATCTAATAAGATTTAGCAATGCGTTGTCTGCAGGACATAAACTGTTAAGCTTCTTAAGTAATTTAGATTTAACAAACTAGCAAATCTTGAGGACCACAAGCCAAAAGGATGGTTAACATGTTATGTGGATGACTAAGCAGGATCAAATGGTTTGTGAAAATGCAGGATGAGCGAATTGATTATATCATGATATATCATGCTGCTCAGTGAAGCAGCAGATAGCAAACTGTACACAAGCAAGAGTGGGCATCTGTAAACAAATCATTGACAAAGCAAATATCCCTATGTTATTACATCTATATTATGAAATATTGATGTTATTGTGTTCTGTAAAAATATATACTGTAAATACTGTATGTACAAATATTTAAAGGAGAACTGAATTATATTGCCATGGTAAAGGAAAAAAATTAAAAACACTTTAAAGAAGGACAAAACTTCAAATGCTGTAAATATTGTGAATTTTAACATGAGCAATAGTAATTCAGTATAATGAAAATAAAGATAGTACATAACACCAGCACAAGTGAAAAGTATTTCCACTGCAAATGCATTTATTCAAAGCTAAATAATATAAAAATAAATATATTTTGTAGTGGAAAAAAACAGAATCAGGCAGAATCTCTGCTGGCTGTTTATTCCATATCCATACACAACATGTTTCTATTTTTTTGGTGTAGTGTGTATATAAGGCAGCTATGATTTAAATATTTAACTATGGGGTATTCACGGACAGATATGGGTTAATCTCCCTGTTTAAAGGAGTGATCGACTTATCCTAAATTTTTTGTGTATTTTAAACATGTTATAAAGGGTTTGTTTAGAACATCTTTAGCTTTGCATTAAATTTGATCTTTCCATTTTTGGATAACACAAGTATTAAGTATTAATAGTATGTAACAATCAACCTTATTAAAAATTGCCTCTGAAGCTGTTTGAATGTACTAGGCCTTATACAGCAGAAAGAATGTGAATGTGCAGCAATACACTTTCACAGAATGACTACAGCATCGTTGACTTAAAACCATTTTGTTTAAAGGAGCATTAACTTCAATACAACTATGTGGTGTGCAACAAAAATAATTCCAGAAAGCTAATTAACATGTACTGTACACTTATTGTAGTATAGTATAGTATTTGATGTTGAATAAAGACATACAGTATATACATCTAGTCCTACCTACAGTACTCCTGCCTAACAGTTGATCCAGAAGAAGGCAAAAAAAAATATGAAGGGTAGAAAAAATTCCTTCCTGACTCCAAGTGGCAGTCAGAAATATCCCTGGATCAACTCCAACTTTATGTATCAATACCTGTAACATGCAACCTTCTTTATCATTAAATACTCATCCAGCCCTTTTTTTAAACTATCCATTCAACCCTCCATTACCACGTCCAATAGAAGATCGTTCCATATTTTTACCATTCTGTCAGTAAAAAACCCTTTTCTTTTAGTCTTAAAGGGTAACAGTGGTCTCCATACAAATAACCTTTATTAGAAAGAGCACATTCCTACCTTTAAAACGAATCCAGGATTATGCTTCTTGCTGCAATCTATTCATACTTATAGCAGTATAAAGGGGGGTGTTACAGCAAGCATTGTAAGTTGTGACATCGCCAGCCCCATTGCACTGCCCCCATGCCTTTGGTACATGCATGTCCAGTGCTGTAAATGTCTTTTAAAATCTTCAGAAAAGATCTCTAGTGTGCATAATTGTAACTTATCTGATCTGTCTTTATAGTCAAGCTCCCCCAGTTCCCTTATTAATTTAGTTGCCCATCTCTATACTAGTTATGAATCCCGGGTTTCAAAATGAACCTCATTTTGATTGAGAACTGCTGGTTTCTAAAATCTAATTAAATTTTCTAAACTTTTTATCGAAAAATAGAAAATACTATTTAAAAATTTTTCCATTCCAAAATCGAAAAAATGTCCATTGAAAAAGCATTAAAAAAATTTTAATTGAATTTTCAGAAATTCAATTGGTTTCGTGAACTGCTATCGGAATGAAACTCTGATTTTAGTTCATCTCTACTCTAACCCTTTCAATTTTCAAGATGTCCTTTTTGAAAACAGGATTCCAAAACTGCACTGCATATTCTAAATGAGGCCTCTCCAGTGCTTTGTAAAGAGGGAGAATAATATTTTTCTCCCTTGAATCCATACCCGTCATTTTCTGTCTGGCTTTAGCTGTTGCCGCCTGGCACTGCTTGCTACATTTAAGCTTGTTATTCATCAAAATTCCAAAATCCTTTATCAACAGAGATTCACTTAACCCAGAGCCATTCATAGTATAGCCAGCAAAAGGATTTTTAAGCCTAAAAACCCAACATTGATTCTCATCTGCCATTTAGCAGCCCAATGTCACAATCTATATAGATCCACCTATAACAATTAACAGCATCTGTATCTTTTAATGGTCAAAAACGTTTTGTGTTCTCCGCAAGCACAGAGCTCTTGTTGACAATACCTACAATCCTGCAATTATTAATAAACAGATTAAATAGAAGTGGCCCCAACACAGAACCCTGTGGCACTCCATTTAGAACTATCCATATTGACTACCAATAACAACTACTCTCTTAACCCGATCTACAAACCAATTTTATATCCATGTACAAATAAGCCATCCAAGCCCTACAGACCTTATTTAACACATAAGTCACTTATAGGGGACTGTATCAAAAGCCGTAGCAAAATCTAAGTATACCAGATTGTAAAAATATAGAATATAATTAATGAGTTTGTTTGTGTGATGTAAACATAACACTTCTAAAGATGAAACCTATATATTACATATGCTTTATGATTAAGAAATTCACAAACCAAACATGGTTTGAAGCAAAATTCCATGTCTACACCATAAAATGTTAACATCAAATTTCTGGTTCGAAAGATTAAAATATAATATTCAGTAGGTTTGATGACCAAAATGACAGAATCTGTAGTTTGACCCAAAACCCGGTTCAGGTCCAAATGAGTTTGGTTATAAGAGTCTAAGCCTAGACATTTTTTTAATACAGCCACACATGTAATCATCATACCGTATATTAATTTTAATGCCAGTTGATTTTTTGAAGCTAAATGAGTACTAGTGCCCTCTGTTAAAAAGAGCACATTTCTACCTTTGAAATTAATCCAGGATCAGGCTTCTCGATGCAAGCAGCAGTATAATAGGCGGTGATTCCTGCTTACACTGTGAGCTGAGACCAAAACCGTTGCTCCTCACCATTGGCTTGAGCAGGCCCACTTGCATCCTCCTATTGGGACAGAGCATCATCCACTGTATCCACAATCGTCAATCATTTTTAAATGATTGCAACAAGTCTAAAAAGGCCATAGAAAGAAAAGGACAGAGAATGGTTGCAGTTTTGTTTTTGCAATTAGCGTTATAAAAGATTGATTTTTAAAGGTGAGGATTATTACACAGCTCCTAATGTGCTCCATTATATAAGGCATGGGCATCACAGTGGCTCAGTGGTTAGCACTGAAGTCCTGGGTTCAAATATTCCTTTGTATGTGTATGTATATATATATATATATATATATATATATATATATGTGTAAGGGGTGTTCTTTCTGTGCTTGCATTGGTTTCCTCTGGGAACTCTGATTCCCCCCTCAATTCTAAAGACGTACTGATAGGTTGTGTGCGTGATACAATGTGATTCGATTGTAAGCTCTTTGGGACAGGGCCTGATGTGAATGAATTAAAGGAATAGTTCAAAAAGTGAACTATTCCTTTAATGTATTGATTGAACTCTATGAGCTTAAGGAGCTATGCCTTACCTCCCATTCTTCAATCCATTCACCTGGAGCGACAAACAAAGAAAGAAGCTTGTGAAGGTTCTCATTCATCCAGGTCATGGTATATCTGTTGTATTCAATTAGATCAACTGGACTTGAAATGTAGTTCTTGAAGACGTTTCGCTAGTCATCCGACTGGCTTTCTCAATTCAGAATGACTTGTACAAAAATCTGTGGCAATTATGTACCCTGGAAAATCCCAATTAGCATATCACAGCCAGGTGTTAAGGGTGTGATTAGATAGTGGCTAAGAGGTGTTATAGGAACGCCCAGAGTAAGGTGTTAAAACAGCATTGTACATGGCAGACAGTTGGTGTCGAACCCCCCCACCTCTATTTAGGCTTGGTTTCTTTATTTTCACATAAATGGCCTCCTTAACACCTCTCTTGAACCCGTCACGTTCCTTCGCCAGTATGTTAACATTAAAATCTCACAAGGTATGTCTTTATCCTTAAGATGCAGATACACGGCTGAGTCCGACCCGAGGAATTGGCTCTTCTGTGCTGGGCCATACGTTGATGCAGTTGCTGTTTGGTCTCCCCCACATACAAATCAGAGCCTCTTCACTGCACTGCACTGCATATATGATGTCGCTTTTCTGTGTTTTGGTATTGGGTCTTTCGGATGTACCAATTGCTGCCTCAGTGTGTTGTTCGTTTAAAGCAGACAGGGATACGATGTTTTTTGAAAATTCTTCTTAATTTCTCGGAGACCCCTGCTACATATGGGATGACCATGTTCTTCTCCTGTCTTGCTTTTCCCCTTCACTGTTGGTATTCGTGTTCTTTTCTTTCCTTCTATTCTTTTGACAAAGGCCCAGTCTGGATATCCACAAGTTTTAAGGGCTCCTCTGAGATGTTTCATTTCTTTAGCCTTCGCCTCTGTGCTAGTGGGGATGTTCTCCCCACTAGCACAGAGGGGGAGACCAAACAGCAACTGCATCAACGTATGGCCCAGCACCGAAGAGCCAATTCCTCGGGTCAGGACTCAGCCGTGTATCTGCATCTTAAGGATAAAGGACATACCTTTGAAGATTGTAATGTTAACATACTGGCGAAGGAAAGTGACTGGTTCAAGGAGGTGTTAAGGAGGCCATTTATGTGAAAATAAAGAAACCAAGCCTAAATAGAGGTGGGGGGGTTCGACACCAACTGTCTGCCATGTACAATGCTGTTTTAACACCTTACTCTGGGCGTTCCTATAACACCTCTTAGCCACTATCTAATCACACCCTTAACACCTGGCTGTGATATGCTAATTGGGATTTTCCAGGGTACATAATTGCCACAGATTTTTGTACAAGTCATTCTGAATTGAGAAAGCCAGTCGGATGACTAGCGAAACGTCTTCAAGAACTACATTTCAAGTCCAGTTGATCTAATTGAATACAACAGATAAACAAAGAAAGAAGAAACTTACCTTACATGCCATCCTCCACAAAAGCAGTGGAAATTTCTGACCGCATCCTGTTCAGAGTAACTATAGCATGCATATGAAGCAGTTGGGAACTGTCACTGCTGCGGAGGAGGATTGCATGTACTGTAAGGTAAGTTTTTTCTTAACTCGTCCATCGCACCTGCTCAATTGATTGAAGAACGGAAGGTAAGGCATAGCTCCTTAACCTCACGGTCTTCAATCAATACGTTAAAGGAATAATTCACTTTTTGAGTAAACTATTCCTTTAGGTAATTGTAAAGCACTGTGGAATATGTAGCGATATAAACAAAACACTTTCTAAGAATTTTATTACGGCGGTTGGGGCTGGGGGATCAATATGTATAATATATTAAAAGTTCAAAAAAGGGCTGGACATGCCCTTTAACCCAAAGAAACATACGCTTTACTGCTCACAGTGTACATTTGCAGTCTGTGGGGCCCTCCCACACTTTTGACTTCTTGGTATTGCGTTTACATTTTATAGAAGAATAAGGAATATCTGTTGACACTATGGAAAATATTGCAAAATAAATAAGAGAAACATTAATCTTGAGAAAATTCATGTGTATGTTTGTATAGGGGTCACTAAAGTCAACATACATTTGATGTACTATCAATAGGGCCTGAGTTTAGATAGGAATGGAACTTTATGCTGCCTTTTTAAAGAT
Organism: Hymenochirus boettgeri; assembly: GCA_019447015.1. Lineage (NCBI taxonomy): Eukaryota > Metazoa > Chordata > Amphibia > Anura > Pipidae > Hymenochirus > Hymenochirus boettgeri. Next base: position 142,099,247 of record CM033472.1, read on the forward strand.
ATTGACATTTTGGGAGGATGGAGGATAATTTATTTGGTTGCTCTTTGGAGATGTGTTGGTTTTGCTTTTCCAAAATTATAGCAGTTGTGCTGTGATCAGAACAGGCAAGAGAAAACACAGAAGGCCTTTTGATTCTTGTAAAGGCTGAAATTGTGTTCCAAGAAGCACACAAGGACCCAAAGCAGTTATATATTAATAGAGTGAAAAGAACATTGAAATAGCTTGGAGCATATCTACAACACGTAGACATGTAAATTATTTATATTTAAATAAAATACACTATTTCCTTTGAAATGAAATTTACCTATTCACAAAAATAAAAAAATGCTAAAAAAACCACATTGACTTTTAGTGTTCGGTTAAAGTAGGATTTTCTTCGTGTGAAAAGTGTATGTTGCCTGCTTCTATGTATTACATTAACATTTTTTTTTGCCCTTAACAATTTTAATACATTATTCATTTCCTTTGCACACATACATTCATATACTTTATATATTATGCATGGACTATATATATATATAGTCAGTTATATCCACTTCTCTTCTCCATCTGCCCGGGTGCTTATCACCCAATCCATATATAACACTGCAACGTTGGAACACAGAGCACTCCAAGGACTTAACTCAAACATATGTTTATTCCATAGTAGGATAATATAACCTACGCTTTTCGGCTCTATGTATGAGAGAAATACATAGCACCGTTGTGTGCCACTAAGATTCTTATTTATAAAAGGTACATAGATGATTTATTTTTCCTCTGGAATGGGACTGTGAAGGAATGCGTGGAATTCATTGAGTACTTGAACTCTTTGGACAATCCTGTAAGACTAACCATCCATACCAGTTCAGAATCCATAGAATTCCTTGATTTGAGAATCTATAAGGATAAAAATGAACTCCACACTACTTTCTATGAAAAACCGACTGATAGAAATACACTGATGCACGCCTCTAGTTTCTTTCCCTTATCCCAAAAAAAAGGCATCATTTATTCACAGATGCTGAGGGTGATCAAGAATAATACCAATGAAACTAACACTCAGGCCCAACTATCGGAGATGAAAGTACGTTTTGTGATGAGAGGGTATGATGATACTATGGTTCAGGAACAAATGGATTTAGCATTGAATTCCTTTAAACTCGAAGGTAATCATAATGGAACCCTTACTAGGAACAGAGATATCGATACCATCCCGTTCGTTAGTCAGTTCTCTCCTCTAAGTAAGACTTTTACCAATAGTATAAAATCACGCTGGGAATTAGTATCTAAATATACGAACCTTCCATTTAATAATAGCAAACCACTTGTGGCTTACAGGAGGGGTCGGAATTTACGTAACCTTCTAGTAAAAACGGACTTTCAGGACAAGCCAATGAAGGCTTCTGGGACGTGGCATTCCAATACCAAGCAGTGGTAGTGGCTAAGAGGTGTTATAGGAACGCCCAGAGTAAGGTGTTAAAACAGCATTGTACATGGCAGACAGTTGGTGTCGAACCCCCCCCACCTCTATTTAGGCTGGTTTCTTATTTTCACATAAATGGCCTCCTTAACACCTCTCTTGAACCAGTCACGTTCCTTCGCCAGTATGTTAACATTACAATCTTCAAAGGTTGTCCTTTATCCTTAAGATGCAGATACACGGCTGAGTCCTGACCGAGGTCAGGAGGTCAATTCCTCGGGTCAGGACTCAGCCGTGTATCTGCATCTTAAGGATAAAGGACATACCTTTGAAGATTGTAATGTTAACATACTGGCGAAGGAACGTGACTGGTTCAAGAGAGGTTTAAGGAGGCCATTTATGTGAAAATAAAGAAACCAAGCCTAAATAGAGGTGGGGGGGTTCGACACCAACTGTCTGCCATGTACAATGCTGTTTTAACACCTTACTCTGGGCGTTCCTATAACACCTCTAGCCACTATCAATCACACCTAAAACCTGGCTGACGCATATGCTAATTGGGATTTTCCAGGGTACATAATTGCCACAGATTCTTGTACAAGTCATTCTGAATTGAGAAAGCCAGTCGGATGACTAGCGAAACGTCTTCAAGAACTACATTTCAAGTCCAGTTGATCTAATTGAATACAACAGATATCTCAATACATTGTCCCCTATGGGTTTAAATGAATTATGGTCCCTGTCATGCTTTCTCTGATGAGGGGGTTCTCGTGTGATTTTGTTCTATCTTAACCTCCTTTTTTGCAGATTGTTTACCCTATCTTATGGATATGGTTTCTTATATCCTATATTTTATATAGTGATTTGTTGCTCCAGTTGTCCATGTTTTTTTGTCAGATGTTTAAGCCCCCTGATATTAGTAATTTTATCCATATCTGTGTAGCTGACTATTAGCATTTTGACCTCCGTGGCCTTTTATTGGTCTTTTACCCTTGTGCTCTTTTATATATGTCTCAGCTGGCTGCGTTGGGTTTTATGTTTCTTTTTGGACTATATTGCACATTACTGCGTTTACTATGTATTTATTCTTACCTCACGTATGACTCTGTAATCCTGACGACGGCCGCCCACAAGATGGCCGAAACGCGTTGACTATGTTGTTCACGAGTTAATAAATTCCACTTATCTCTTAAATCCCACGTGTGCTCCAACCTCTTCGTATGCTGTGTACCCCGTTTCGGATGCACCGGGGTGACTGTTTGCTGAGGGTGTGCAGAGGATCTACACCATTTGTATATATATATATATATATATATATATATATATATATATATGAAGGCAGAAACGGCAGCACACTCAGGACTTAAAACTAAAACATATTTTATTAAATCCGTTTCTGCCTTTCTACTACTACTATTTTGCAATCTGCACCCAGTCATTTGCAAGTTTTTGTTATGGTGTGCTAACCTCTTCATTGTATTTAAATATATATATATTCTAGATGCAGCTTTATTATTGATTATTGCAGAGGAGCTGAGGACATTTCTATTGGTGTCCCATCCTGTTACTCCAGTGTTCTTCACCCTGCCCAAGATACACAAGAATCCTGTCCAGCCACCTGGTAGGCCTATCGTGGTGGGCATTGGTTCCATCTTTTGCCCAATGGCCACTATGCTGGACAGGATTCTTGCTCCCTTGGTGCAGGGGGTGAGATCATATATTAAGGATACTTCAGAATTTTTATATAAGTTATGTGAAATGGGTTTACCCTAGGATGAGTCTGTCATCCTGGCCACACTAGATGTATCCTCTTTATATACATCCATACCTCATAAGGATGGTATATTTGCCTTTCAAAGGCTGGTACGTGCTAGTGACCAATATGATGAGGAACAATTAACTTTTTTTGTGAATTGTCTTAAAATTGTATTAAGTGAAAGCTATTTCTCTTTTAGAGATAAATTTTATAGACAACTGCGTGGGACTGCCATGGGTTCCAATGCCACCCTGTCATATGCCAATGCCTTTATGGCATGGCATGAGGAGGAGTTCATCTTCGTTTCTCCTGCCTTCACCAGGTGTTTCACCTGGTGGAGGTACATAGACGACATCTTCCTCATATGGCGGGGCGACTTTGGAACCCTCATGATGAGGATGATTAATGAATTACACCCCAACATAAGGTATACACTTAATTACGATATTCAATCCATATGTTTTTTGAATGTTAAAGTTACTATAAATGGAAATAAGTTGGATACTGAACTTTTTTCTAAAATAACTGACAGAAATCAATTATGTCATTTGGCAGTTTTCACCCCAGACACACTAGGAGATCCATCCCTATTAGCCAATTTGCCCGAGTGGACCGTATAGTGAGTGAGGGTGGTAGAAAAAAGGAACAAATTGGAGAAATGTATCAGAAATTCAGGCATAGGGGCTATCCAAAGAGTGTATTGAATGATGGTCTGGCCCCGTTTGCCTTTTGTTTTGAATTATGGTATTGGAGCTAATAGCGTTGCTGGGGTGGTGCGGAGACACTGGCATATACTCGGGCAGGCCTATCCAGATGTTCCTGAGTTCGCCAGTGCATCCGTGATTTCTTTTCGCAGGGGACGCACCATTGGCAGCAACCTGGTAAGATCTACAGTGAGGACCAATAGTGAGGTTGCACGGTCTGGTGTTAGAAGTGCACAAAAGGGCATGTATCCATGCCTGAGATGTAAACAATGTAAATATGTCAAGAAGGGATCTTCCTTTGTTCACCCCAATACAGGTGAAGAATTCTCTCTTTGAGGATACTATACATGTGATAGCCAGTTTGTGGTGTATGTCCTGTGATGCCCTTGTGGGCTCCTTTATGTTGGAGAGACCACTCAGTCAATAAAATCGAGGATCTCCCAACACAGATCGAGCATTAGACTTAGAGATGGTAAATTACCCGTTTCGAAACATTGTATGGATCATGGACATGATGTGGACTGTCACAAGTTCATGGTACTGGAGATGGTCCCGGTTCCATTGAGGGGGGAGACTGCAAACTGAGGCTCCGCTATTGAGACGTGTGGTGGATCCATAGGTTGAAGTCTCTTGCCCCTAATGGACTTAACAGGGACTATATCCTGTATGTGTTCATTTGAATTTATTGTGTGGTCCGGAAAGTGTTGTCCTTGGGTGATATTACCACTAGAGGGTAGAACTATTATTGTGTAGAGTTTCAATTTGTGCAGAGGTGGGTGTGGTGTGGTAATGGGTCATTTCCTGTTATACCTTATAAATATGTTTGTACCTGATGTGTTTTGTAACAGACTATTTTTCACCTGATGAAGGGGACGCTGTTTCCCCGAAACGTTGTGAATTGATGTATCTGAATTTTTGCCTACAATAAATCGTTTGGAGCAATAATTTTGAGTGCAGTGTCTATGGACATTTATATATATATATATATATATATATATATATATATATAATAGAGGCAAGGATCCAATGCACTCCGTATCGTGTAGAATGCCTGGGTGCAGCCAGAAAGATATCCACCAAAGTAGTTAGTCAGGCGCACTCCACAGACTTAATACATCTTTATTAAAGTTAAAATGGTAGGCCAAAGCAACCTACGCGTTTCAGCCCGACGTTACTGGGCCGTCATCAGGGTTACACACAAATGGCATCACTCAACATTTAAACACTACGAACACTCCCATCAACACACCCCCAACCCGCCCCCCACGTGATATGACAGGGCTACGTGTTAGTGACACACAAGCAGAAGAACCTCCCCTCATCACCAGGTAACTAAAACAGAGAATAGCAGCAAACAGTAAAAGTACGTCAATAGAGTGAAGCAATAGAACCAGCTATCCCGGCCGACTGCCCAAAGGGGGCCCCGAGATCCAAGCGGTGGAGTGCGCCTGACTAACTACTTTGGTATATATATATATATATATATATATATATATATATATATATATATATTTATATATATATATATATAAAAATATTGAAGGATCCACGGAGCACTCCACAGGATTTTTTCAATACAACATAACCTTTATTACCGCATGTAAAACCTAGTCAATGCATTTCGGCTAAATAGAGTACAGACACACACCCCTCCCACCCCCGGCCCACCCACAATGAATATACTAAAGTACAAATAATATAAAAACCTTTAAAAAAAAACTTAACACAGTAGAGTATACTCTATCAGGGATTGTCTACTATAATATGGATCAGAGGCGCTACTTGTGTTGCCGATTTAGGGAATCGCTATATCACATAATCATAGTATGGGGTAGACAATTCACAAGAAACTTATCAGTGATAGCTGCTCATTTAGTCCTAGTGGGGATATTGTGTTCAGTTCTCTAATCCAGCGGGCTTCCCGTTGTTTATTATGATTGAGACCCTCTATATTGGGAACCTTATCAATAGCCATCCATCTCATATTTTTTAACTGATGGTTTGCAGCCTTAAAGTGCTGGGCAACGGACAGTTCGCCAAACTGTGGAGATCCCTTCTTACCAGGTATACCCTTGTCACTAAGGGCTGATCTGATAGAAGCCCGGTGGTTTGTCATGCGTTCCCTCACAGTTGTGGCCATTTTGCCAATATAGTACAGACCACACGGCAAGTTATAAAATAAATGACATGTGTACACAGACAAGTAATCCTCTCCCTGATCTTAATTCTTTTCCCACTATGTGGGTGGGAGGAGTCTGGCCCAGTCATAACGGAACGACATGTTTGGCACCCCAAACAACGGAAACAGCCCGATTTGGCCATTGAGAGCCACATATTAGTGGACCCCTTACCTTTGGTACGTATATCGGTGCGTACCAAAAGACTTCATAAATTCCTGCCCCTCCTAACAGCAAACACAGGTTTCATATTAGTAAATGGCAATGTTTTATCGCTTTGGAGGAGGTTCCAGTTGTCCCAAACACTCTGCTTAATACCCTCTGTAAATTGGGAGTATTGCACTATGTACAAAATAGTTTTAGGGGAAATATTACTGGTTGTATTCCTCCCTGCAACTCCTACTCTGCCAGACTCCTCAAGGCTCATTTCCTTCTTTCTAGTAGAAATGGCCCGTTCCCTTTGGATGGATACCTCGCTCTGGCAATGTCCTCTCTGGTAAAACTTTTGCGACATCTGCTCAAGTTGTATTTCACAATTGCGGGGGATGGTATTATTGCGCAATATATACAATTCCAAAATATAGCAGCCCACCTCCAATTAGTTTCATATGTATCGGTGCAGATCTCCAAATAGGGAGCTGTATCCCCAATTCTTATCCAAAGAAAAAACAAAGGAGCAGGACTCAATTTTTGCAATAATCTTTTATATTATATATAATCCATTATTCTCATCAATAAATACAATAGCAGCGTTTCAGGTCAATATTACCCTTCATCAGGCTTGTGAGAATAGATCAGACAATTGGCCAACATGGCCCCTATTATTTTATAGGTTATATACAGGATGTGACATCATTCATCAATTATTCACAGTGGCCATTTAACCCATTATACCTAATAGCAAACACACTTTATGGATAATAACCAAGGATATTTAAAGTCTATACAAATAAATATAAGTTATAATCCCTATTCAATCCATTAGGGTATAGGGACCCCAACCTTTTAATCCACCAAACCTCCCTACTAGAGATGTCCGAACTTCGCAAAATCCGGTCCGCTCGAGGATCCGCGAATTTTCGAAAAAAATCGAAAATCCGCGAGCGGACTCGTCAAAATTAAAAACACCCTTGAAACAACGAGATTTTTCGTATTTTCGAAAATTTTCGAAATTACGAGTTCTCGCGTATTTTCGGGAATTTTCGAAATTACGAGCTTTCATGTATTTTTCGAAAATATGTATTTTCGAAAATACAAGTAATCCTCGTAATTTCGAATATTTTCGAAAATACGTATGTAAGGAATTAAGAGAAATCCTTGTATTTTCGAAAATTATCGAAAATACATGTTTTCCCGTATTTTCGAAAATTTTCGAAAATACGTGAAAACTCGTAATTTCGAAAATTTTCAAAAATACGAAAAATCCGCGAATCGGAAGTTCGGAAGGCGGAAAATCCGGAAAAATCCACCGTTCGCGAACAGGATAAATCCGCGGCGGATCCGGGTTCGGATCCGCGAACCGGCCATCCCTACTCCCTACACTTGGTGTTTCCTATTCCCAAAATAATTCAAGGGTCATATAGTCTCTAATACCCTGAATTTCATTTCAGTGGCCAAGTGTCCCTTTTCCATGTAGTGTTTGGGCAGGGGCAAGTGTGACTGTCTTGTATTAACAGATGATTTATGTTGTATCATTCACATTTTTATTTTCTGTGTCATCTCGCTTATGTATAGTAAGCCACATGGGCAAACAATAATGTATACTGCAAATTTAGTATCACGTGTGTACTTTTCTTTTATATTAATAGTCTTCCCAGAGTGGGGAATAATAAATTCATCACCCCTGATTACTAAGGGGCAGTTGTGACATGGCTGCATGCCACCCCGACCTCTGGTTAACCATGTAGTGCCCCCATCAATCCCAGGTTGTTCCTTATTTTCTGATTTGGATCTCACTATTTTAGAATCAATCATTGTATTCCTTTTATACGACATCATGGGGGGGCCCTAAATTCCACTATCTCAGGACAAAGGAATCTTCAGTACATGCCAATGCTTTCTTAGGATATCCGAAATCCCACCACTGATTTTATTAAAATTGGTGACAAATGTCAGTCTAGGTTCTATATTTCGTTTCCGCTGTCTACCATCTTTTTTCAGTACCTGATTTCTGGCATTCCTTATCTCATCTATGGGGTAACCCCTCCTCCTGAATTTATTTTACATTATGCACATTTGTTCATTTTTTATTTCCTTTCTACTGACTAACCTATCTATTCTTGTGAATTGACTAATAGGTATCACCTTCTTAATATGTGTAGGGTTTTGACTGTCAAAATGCAAAAGTTGGTTCCTGTCTTTGTAAATGGCTTTGTAAATAGCTTGGTAAATAGCTTGGTCTGGAGTCCCTGATCTTTGTATACAGTCATACGGTATATTTTATCGCTGGATGCATACCATTGAGCTCCAGGTGGAACCACGACAGGGAACCAACGTCACCCCTCCAGAGGACCAACACATCATCAATGAATCTCCACCAGGCCGCACAATGGGTCCGGTAGAGATCACTATGATAGATGTGTCAGTCCTCCAGCGAAGCCATAAAGGCGTTGGCATAGGAGGGAGTGGCATTGGACTCCATTGCGGTTCTCCTGAGCTGCAAATAGTATGCATCTTTAAAAGAGAAGTAATTCCTGGTCAGAATAATCTTCAGTACCTCCAAAAAAAAGTCCAAAGAATCATCATCATACAAGGCCTCCATTTGCAATAATCATTTTACAGCAGCCATGCCATCGACATGGGGAATAGAGGTATATAGAATGACAACATCAAAGGTCCCCAGTACTATATCCTCTAAAGAACCAATGTCGATTGTATTTAATTTTTCCAAAAAATCCAAACTGTCTCTTATATAATAAGGTTTTTTACGTGTTAGGGTACCCAATACTTTGTCCAGCATAACCGCCAAGGGATTGAACACTGAATCGATCCCCGCCACAACTGAGCATCCCGGTGGTGCTGTTAAACTTTTATGAACCCTTGGCAAGGTATATAAAGTGGGAGTCCTGGGATCCCTAACAATCAAAGCTAGATTTCTTTGAGCTAGATGCAATCACACCCTTTTCCAAATACTTATTAAGTATAACTTCAATTTCATCATTAATGTTTTTCAAAGGGTCCCCTTGAAGTTTACAATATACCACAAACATATAAAAGATAATCAATGCATACATTATAAACAAAGGG